>OY728130.1:2113084275-2113744275 GCA_963277665.1 Viscum album
TTATTTAACTTAATGTTAAATCTAAATGATAAGGTTAAAATAGGAACCTAAACTTGTCTAAATTCTATTGTATGAGATTATTTCGACCCATACCCACCTTAGATTCTAAATAAATCAATTTGGAGCTATTTAAAACCGAATTTGGCTTTATAATAAAATAATAGTTTTAGTTATTCCAAAGGTGCCCCTCTCCTCCCTTATAAAAGGGCACATCCTCCCTCTCCTCCTCACACCAATTTGAGCATTCAAGCTCGGCCAACCCCTACAAAAATCACTTCTCCACTTCCCTAGTATCATCCTAGAGGTCCTGGTATTCTTTAAAGACCAATTTTAGTGCCCTAAAAGGAGGTCTCAAAGAAGCACTTCAAAGAAGAGGTAATATCCATTACCGATCCTTTCCAATTTCTTTCTTCTTCAACTTCTTCTTCTTTAGTTGTTTCATTTTGATGTAATAACATAAGTATCACTCATATACTGATATGTTATTATAAGTATGAAACAACCCTATTTAACCATCTATCCATCCTACGGAAAATGAAATCACCGCGCGTGCGTACGTACGGAATACCGTCTCCACGCCATGGTGTAATCTATTTTCCGCCACCACCTTAATAGGATGGGTATAATGGTGTAATGAGTAACTATATATGATTATTATAAAGTTATATTGATACTGAAATAGTATACATACACTTCAACACAATTCCACGACCATGAGAATGATATCATCGCTCGTGCGTACGTACGGACTGTCGTCTCCACGACGCGATGAGATTCATTATCCATGTTAACCATTCCAGAATGATTATAAAGTATATATAATGAATAATAATGGAATATATGACATGGTAAATATACTGGATTTATGTATATATATATATGTCATCTACTTACTTCCATTCAAGACAATAAGGAAAGGAAAGCAGCGTTTATGCGTACGTACGGACTACCGTCTCCATGAACGGTGTGTTTCATTTAATTTATCTATCTATTTTATATATATATATATACTAAATATATATGATATATAAATCATACTTTATATTCTGGAATTATGTAAATCATGATATAAGTAATAATAATGTCAAGAACAACAAGTTCAAACACCTACGATAAATGAAACGATTTTACCCAAAACGCTTCTTTAACATGAATTTACAAAAGAACGGGTAATATAAAGTGATAAGTGGACCATATATGATATAATAACAATGAATATGATTCTGGAATAAGTCAATAACATTATTTAAATCATTACACAGGAGGTTCAGACACGTACAAAGAAAGTCGGACCTAAGGTAAGGGAAAATATCACAATCTCATTTTTATCCGAGATTGTTTTTACTTTGGAATTTACTAGGGTGTATTTGATCATCCACATCCATGTTTCCTAAATATGTAATATTATTTCCATCCACCTAAAATTGTTTAAATCCAATTTTACCCTTTGGTGTATTTTTAGTAAAAGATAAGAAAGGAATCTTTTGTCGTTTTTCGTACGAGGTACTTTTTGACTTTTCCGACAAAAGTATGAAGAATGTTTTTTTAACTTATACGGCATGAATGGATTTTTAAAACATTATTTCCAAGAAGCTTCCTTTACATGTTTTCAAGTTTATTTTTAATCAACTTCTTTTAGTTTAGAATTGTATGACATGTTAAAAAAGAAAAAGTATTTTTGAAGTAGAAAGGATATTTTCCTCAAGAATGGAGTTCAAGTGTTTTATCAAAATTATTTTCCATCTAAGATAATAAAGGGTTCTGTTTTTATCCCTATTATTACATTGATTTTATTATGTTGTGATGGAATTATTTTTATGAATTCCTTTATCGTATATGAATTGTTTTATGATGTCATGATGTTTAAAATTCCCATTTTTATTACATGGCTTATGCAATGATGTATGGTTTATGATTTTGTGGCACACATAAGAATGGTATCATTATGAGATGGGTGAGACCTATATCTCCCTCCAATGAATTGGGTAAAGATTTTATATCTCATGAGATAGACATGGCTGGAACGGTAGGTTATACCGGTTCAGTGAAGCAGGACTGAAACGAGGGTAACTCGGTTCAGAAATGGACTTTGTCCACTAAGATAGTCTTGGCAATGAGTCTTGACTAATAAGAAAGGATTCTCTATGATTATGTGTGTATGCCACAATGTTTCATGTTTTAAGTTATGATTATTGTGATTACATTTCACTGCCATTATTTATCCCATGTTATGAAATTATGATCTCTTTTGCAGGTTAAGATTTCCAAAAGTTATGTGCTTGATGTGATTTATATTACTTTTGTTTACCCTTACTGAGCGTTTGAGCTCACCCTTTTATGTTTTCTTTTCCCCAGGATATAAAGAAAGGTTTTAGGTATAAAAAAAAGAAGATCTTTATGGGAGATGTTGAAGATCTTTCACCAGGATTAGAAGATTATATTCTGAGTTTCCAAAGACACTAAACTATTACGATCCTTGTGTGTGTGTTTTTGTTTTGTACTAAGTATTCCGCAAAAGTAATGTAATGTCTATGTACGTCAAGCTTTGGGTCTCTACAATATAACAATAAATTAATTATGTATATATGAAATCAGTATAAAACAAGTTTGACCTATGTTAAATTTAAAAATCCATCAACATTCAATTATGTATATTACTCTATATAGGTCAGTATTTTTAATTCATATTAATTTTTCATTAATAACCAATTTTCAATAAATATATGACTATGTAATATAAAGAGAATAAATATTTTTTATTTTATAAATAAAATTTATAAACATTCATATATATATATATATATATATTTACATTTAATATATATGTTTTATTAACATTATCAATGATTATTTTAATAAATTGTTTAATATTTTCCTCAATTTACTTATTTTTTATTTTTATTTGATTAATTTTCATTTTACATATATCTATATTTTTAATAAATACTAATTATTAATATTTATTATTTATATATAGTATAATAAATTTTTTAATTTTTATCAATGCCTATTTAATTAATAAAATTTGTAATAATTTTTTAATAAACACATTTTTAATTTTTATATATTTTATTATATCATTTTATTAGGACATATATGAGTAGTAAAACGCACTGATAAGGGATCCCTTTATGAGTGCTAAAATAAAATGTTGATAAAGGTTATCCTTTATTGATGCAAAATATAAAGCACTGATAAAGAGAACCATTTATCAGCGCTAAAAATAAAATCACTCATAAAGGATACCCTTTATTAGTGCTAAGGGTATATTTTATCACCACTAATAAAAAATCACTGATAAAGAGTACATTTTATTGTTGATTTTTTTAGAAATGATAATGATTCCATTTATCATCAATTTCTACTAGTACAGATAAATACCAGCGATGTTAAAGGCTTTTTTTAGTATTTATTTTTATATAACCTTATTTTTAGAGGCTTGAGTAAAACGAGGTAAGATAATCACAGCTTTGAGGAATTATAATGAACCAACATCACTGCATAAGGATCAAACTATATTATATAGGCATCTAATAATTTGAATGTTTATAGTATATTAATTTGATAAATCTATATAATGTTCCCATGTTTCATCTCATTGAATCATATAGTTTAATCTTCTTGTTTATTCTTTAAAATTTAAAAAAAATCAAAACATTCAATTTTCCATTTATCACCATCATATGATAATACGAAATATGTATGATTACATGGAATGAGAGAAATATTGAGTTGGGATATTATTATGACATGTTTAAATGATAAGAGTTATTTTTCCAAAATCCCAATCAAAAAAATTATTACTTAATCATGTGCTATAATAAAAAAATCCTAGGATTGATCTCTTGGGGTGGCCACCCACACAAACTGATTTTTTATTACTATTATTATTATATAAACTACAATATAATATGAAATATACTACTATTATACTTGGGGGTTTTAAAAATTAATATGATATAATTATAAAAATAAATGAATATAAAATAGAGGGACAAGGATAAGACATAAATACCTTAGTTAAGAATAAACTATAGTTCTAAGGAGTTCACGGTGAAAGAATAATTGTTCATTAAAAACAATAATTCTCTATAATGTATTCAATGTTGAAATAAACTCTTTTCCTCAATATCCTCCTATTTGAAATGTGATTATGCTACATTAACACTTTGTATGATGGATAATCACCTTCACATCATCACCATTATGCCACTACATTGTATGTATCATTATGATGATGTAGAAGAATAAATATGATTATGAAGAGGACGTAAGTGTTAAGTAAAATAGGAGGCAATGCATGCTAAATTTTTTAACCACCACATAAATCCTATAAAAAATAATGAGAGAACATTAAATCTCTTGAAACATAAACCTTATCACTTTCCCCCTCGAACAACAAGGAGGGGTAGTTCTCAGACACCCTATAGATAAGACAATCATGGTGGGACAAACATAAAATTAAAATAAAATATAATAGATGAAGAATAGATAATATATATTACAAACATAAAAATATATTAATACAGAAAACTACCATACTTATCAAATTAAATGAAAAACTTCTTTAAAAAAATATAGGGTACATATTTAATGGAGAGTAGTGACTCGTTTTAGCTCTAAATATTCACCTTAAATGTTCACATGATTTTAGATAATTACATGGTAAAATATTATAAATAGTCTTATTAAATGTTTTCTATATCTCTCTTGTCTATTGAATCAGACCACTTTTTGTTGGCACTATGTAGTAAATATTATGACTAGATTACTAAATTCAACATTTCTTCTCGTTCATACTCTTCAAATTTCAATCCTATGGTTTACCATTTATTTATATCCATTAATGTTTTTGAATATCAAATGTTCACAATTAATTAAAATATTCTTAAGACTCTTATATATACTTCAATAAAATTGTAGATCATTTAGATGATACTTTGAAATATATTTTCTCATATATAAAATTAAAAAAATATTATGTGTATATTTCAAGGACAAACATACAAGATTGTTTTAGGCATTATATTGTTGGATCTAAATGAATGTTTATTTGAATTAAATTTACTCCATATTTTTCTAATCCCAAAAAAATGAATTTTTCAATTTTGATCAATTTATAAATGTTATGGAGGAAATAAAAATGTGATAAAAACATTTAAAGATCAAAAGTTAAATTATTTTCATCATTAAGATTAAATTATTCCAAGTACCTAAAAATGAGACAATTTCCTTTAAGATAAAAAATAAGTGGGATTAAAACATTGAATTGTATATTAAAATATATGAAAATATGATAATTATCAATATACCAAAATTAAGCATTTCATTCCTAATAAATCATCTATTCTAAGGTAAAAACAAACTTACCATGTAATAAATGTCTACACCACTAAATTATCACGTCCAAAGGAAATATCATACCTTTTACGTGAATCTAAACTATTTAATTACCTTATATTATCATAAAATAATATTTATTATCATTTCAATCCCTAATTTCATTTCATACCTACCTCCCAAAATATGTATTTCTTTATTAACTCCAAAATTTTAATTTGGATTTTTTTTTATTCTCAAAAACATGTTTATCTTCGTATTATTGTGAAAATTATCATCCCTCTACACTTTAAGACACAAAAATTATTTTAATCATGGATATTTTTCATGGTGATTTGGTGGTTATGGGTTGGTGGTAAAGATATTTCAAAATTTAAGGTTGAAAGGAGAAGGTTGAACTCTTATGTATAATTCATTAATATTCAAGTTAAAACCTGGGATATTTAACTATCTCAATTACACTTACATATACGAAACACCACACCCCTTTTTTAATGACATGGTTCATGAGTCAAGCAATGAATAAAATAAATAAATCCTAATACTACCTTTTTACTTTTTCCCTTTCTTGTTGGATTTTGAGATGGAAATAAAATAAAATGAATGAATTATAATCCATTACATTAATTTTTTGAGTGCTAAATGAGTTATAAAAGTAAGAAAAATGAATAATTTAACCTCATCTACATTTTTTATTTGTTTATTTTCTCTTATTTTTTATTTTATAGTATTTAGGATAAAATGATTATATGAATGAAATAAAAGGAATGATGACTCATAACAATTTATATCTCTTTAATTTTATTGAATAATGACTCCAAACTCACAACACCCTACAATGAATTTCATCCCCTTGAGAAAACAACAAAGACCCATCCTTTATAATCAAATTTGAAATATCCATGAAAAAACTTAAGAGTGAAGGTAGGTAATGGAAAATAGTCATATTATATTTCATAATACTAAAATAAACCTAAATAAATTTAAGGGAAAAACATTGGTATATGTAATTTTTAGTTCTCACACAAAATATTTTTCTAGCTAAAGAAATTCCTCAGTCATATCAAAAACATTCCATGAACTCTAGACCATTGAAATTGACAAATCAAATGTTTTTTATCAAACAACCTGAATCAAGACTCTCAACAAAAAGATAAATGTAAAGAAGATTCCAAAAATTATTTTAAACCAATTGGTTGAGGAAATATATTCATTTTTTACTGTATTAGTTTAAATGAGGTTCACAATCAATCAAACATCCTTAAATGAGAATATTGGAAATTAGGAAATAAAAAACTATATTATTAATAATTTAAATCCTTAAATATTAAAATCATGAAATTTTTCATAAATAACATGAATTTATAAATTTAATTTATTAATCAATTAAGATTAATATCATACAAAACTCTAAATATTAAAAAATAAAAACAAAACATGAAAAAATACAAATTTAAAAAGAATGAACTAATAATATAAATTCACAAAAATCCTAAAAACATATCAACATCTCCCACTGTGACATTACTCTAGTAAATTTTTCATATTTTTTTGAATTCTAATTTTATTCTAATAATTTTTTGTGTTTTTAGGAGTTTAAGATAAAAAAATTAATCTGGGGGAAAATTATGTTGTGTACATAGTTTGTTTATGCTTAGAGGTAATTGTGCGTCAAACCGATTTAATGGGGGTGAGGGCTTCCAAATATATTTCACACGGTATCTTCGTGGTTATAAAAATAGTTTTGGTTCTTCTTAAAAACCATGTGACTCAAATAATTGAAGAGGGTTAACCTTCATAGTTGTTGAACGCTTTGGAAACCTGTGTCGTATACCCAATATATTATAATTTCTAAATTATTCGACTAAAAATATCAAATTATATCTTAATTTCCCATCATTTATCCTCCTTAATAGGTACCATTTCCTCTCCTTGTCATTTATTCCCTTTTCCATTGTTATTTAGTTGATCGACTTTTTATGTGGTGGACTCCTCTTGGTAAACTCCTGATTCCTCTTCATTTCTTCCTCCTCTCTCCCTCTAATCTCATGTTACTCTATTTAATTCTCATCTATATAACCATAACCAGCATATTGGTATAAATATGGGGCTTAGGTTAGGGTTTTTATGGATTTATTGGATGTTTATATCAGTAATAATCCCTCTTCTTTTTTCCTAGTGATCTTTTACAGAGGTGACTATATTTCACCACTTTTGAAGAAGGTGTCCCTACATCCATAATTTTCATTTATCTTACCATTATTATTGTGTATTGCATAGATTTTACTGAATTGTTAATATTTTATTGATTTGGGGAGGTATGATACAGGTTATTTATTACTGTACTTGGTGTGTATTGAAAAAATTGTGATTTCTATTAGATTTCTCTTTGAAAAAAGATTTATGCCTATAAATCATTTGAAAAAATTTCTTCAACAAAAATATTTTTTTGAATGAGGTTTAAAATATATTTTTATAGGGTATTTCATTGGAATCCTTATTAATTTAACATGGTCTTTTTTATGGGATTTATGTGGTTATGGGTGTACATGGGGTACCTTAGGTGTGTGAGTTTTACATTGGGTACTTCCCTAATCTTAGGCTTGAGGTAGCCAATTATCATTTCCATAGATACTTTATGAGGAATTGAGATATAATACTTGTTTATGATAACATGTTCTGGATAGTGTAATGTGATTTAGTCTTAGACATGTAGAACCCATAGGTCGGATCTCCCCTATGTTAAACATATAGTTTAAGCTTATTAGGGATTTCCTTTATATTATGACCATATATTGTTTGACTATGAGTGTATTGGTCATATCATGTTCCCCTATGTTATGTTTTGTGATTACACCTCCCTTGTAGTTTATTTTCAGGTATTTTATTTTTAAAAACTGAAGGATTTATGAAATTATTTCAATGAAATTGTTTTTATAACATTTTTTTCAAACTTGGACTATTGGTTTTTATTGTGAAAATGATACATGGATTCATGATGTTATCCTAATAGGATTATCATCCCACCCAACATATGATATTTTGAATATAAAGACTTGGTTTTATATAAAATGTGTAAATTTAAAGGAGTTTATTTCTATAAAAGGACTTCTTAATGTTATATGAACTTTTGTGGTGTGAGTTTAGTTGTGGGAAAGTGATCAGAGCAAAAAATTTCAAAAAAAATTCATTATTTTTTTCATAATTACCCCTCAATTAAATCAAATACTAGAAAAATAATTCATTTTTTATTCTCTATTTATTTCTATAAATCATGTAAAATTGCATAAAATATTTATTTTTATTGAATTTATTCATTTTTGAAGTTAATGGTGAATACGTATAATTAAATTTTAAAAAATTGTGAATTTTAAATTGTGAAATTTTTTATGTAATTTTATAATTTTATTAGGTTGATAAATTGAAAAATAATTATGAATTGGAAAACATTATTTAAATTGGTTAATTTATAATTTAAAATTATTTAAAAATTAATATTGTATTTTAATTGTGCAATGGAATTAAATTTCTATTTCCATTTCATTATTTTCCTAATTAATTATACTCTATTTTCTTTAAAAAATATGTTTTTGTAACTTTTATTATTGGAGTAAGAAAACATCAACTTGAAACTGTAAATTCAACGATCATGTGAGGTGTCTACATCCATGCCTCTTACAATACATGTGGTTCAACTTTTAAAATGGGTTATTAAAAAAATACAGATGTGTGAGGGATCAGGTCTGGTATCATGAACCCCCACTTCTACTGTGAACAATCACAATCGTCCAACCATAAGAATAAAATCCATTCTAGGATAATATCCCCAACACTAATACTATAACCCACTATTTTCATGCCCTTATCCAACTATTATGATACAAATAAAAAACTATTATCTGGTGTATGATACCATGAAGAACACTGCTACTATGATCCCATTAATCATCTATGTGACTTCTACAATGCACAACTTGAAACTGTTCCCTAGTCCCTCCATTGTGCTTAAAGGCTGTATACCCTGATCATTTTTCAGTGGGAAAACTTGAGCATCTATGCGAGGATTTTTCCTCTATTCTAGTGGAAAACATATCTGATAATAAAAAACCGAACTTCTATTAGAAAACATTAATCATGTAGATGAAGCCCGAGAATTATTTCTAATCCAAAAAAAATCCCCTAAAGTTATAGATATAATTTTCATACTATAAAATAAAAACCTCGAGTTAGTTAGAGACACCTAGGGAGGAAGATTACTGATCTACACATTTCAAGTCCAATCAAAAATACAATTCTAAAGTTGTGAAGTCTAGATGATTTTAATGATAAACCACACTTGTAAATCAAGGACTGAGTATGGGAAAAACCAAACATCGAAGTTGGATAATATGAAGCCTAATTTATAGAATATAATTGAACCATTCAAGGAAAGTTTGATATTATTTCAATTTTAAATGATGATTTTTAAGTTTAATGATGTTTTCTATAGATGATAAATTTAAACCCAATGTATTTGAAAAGATATATATAAAGGGATATCGACATGGGAGATGTGAAAATTTGATTAATTTGGTTTAAAGTTTATGAAAATAATGTTATCATCATTTTCTGTCATCCCTGGGTCTTTTAGTACCAACACATAATCCCTTCGTAGGTTCCATCTTAAAAACATATATATGAATATATGTGATCCACCGTCCTTTTTTAGAATATATTGTTGGACATGGGTTTAAACCCCAAAATCCCCCCCCCCAAACCAAACACTACACATATTGGGAATCCTCTTAAATAATAATCCACTAGATCCAAACATATTTTTCCACAATTTTCACATCATAAGGACTCACCACCTACCGATGTTATCAATAATAATTTCAACACACGTCATTATGGATCTACATATTTCAAATGAGCCAATGTAATCATTTTAAAACTATTTTTACGAATACTTTATCCCATATTACAAATAGTCTGTAACATGTCTCTGATGCTACATTTTAGAACCATTTTTCATCATCCCTAGGTCTTTTAGACCCAAAAAAAATCCCTTTTAGTGTAATCCGAAAACCCATCAGTTTTGGGAGGAATATTTCTATCTAAATTTCAAAAGACATTATGGAAGAGAGAACAAATAATGGATTCCCTAATTGATTCATTCAATGTGGATGCATCCTTACCACTATTTCTCCCAATTAATTTTGTAAAATGTATTTTATTTAGGGGTGAAAAAATGAGGGTGAGGTTAGCCTATAAAAGGGGGTCTCCCCTAATATCATTCATCATATACTTCTCAAGAAACACATCATCTCATGGTTTTTACTTTGAGAGTATTATTTTGTGAAGAGTTCCCTTATTTATTAAATATATTATATTTTATGTTTTTTATATTTATAATTGTGAGAGATTATACACCTGAATTTTACCGTAGTGATATCCCACTATTTTCTTATATTTTTTACCACTTTCATTTTTTGGAGTTTTTCATGTATCTAGTGTTCTTTTTTATATTTATTTTCACTTTATTTTTATCTTGAAATGATTTTTTAATAGAGGGATGATTATATATGATACTAAAAGTGATATAAGGTACCAGGTTCTATCCTGAGTAAATATTTTAATGATGAGATATCAAAATAGTAGAAAATTTTAATATTAAAAAAATCAATGGAAGTTATTATTTATTATGTAAAAGGATTATATAAGTGGTTTTGTGGAATGATAATTTCCTACAATCTATTAGTGAAAAAAAGAATATGTGATAGAGGATAAATGGAATTATATAGATAGGAATACTATTTCCAATATCTGTTTAGCTTTTGAAATGGAGTCATATCAAGAATTATATATAAGAAGATGGTGAAACAAATTTCAAACTATCTAGAAAGGTAGTATGAGTCCATGTCACTACACAAAAAAAATATTGAAGGGAAAATTATAGACTATTTTAATGGGGTAGTCATCACTAGTGATCGACCACATCAACACCCTCAAAACCCTATTGTCTGAAATCATCACATTAGGATATAAATTTTTGGATAGTAAATGTGTGAATATTCTACTCTAAATTTTTAAATATTTCTATTATAAACTTATCATAATCCTCATTAATAATATCCTAATGGATATATCTATATTAAAATATTTTTCATCTATGGTTATAGATGAAGAAATTCAGCACAATAACCAGAAATATAGATAGAAAACTTCACACCAAGTGGAAGCTCTATCCATGAAAATAGGAAGAATGATGGAGTGTGATTTCACTGGGAGCCAAAATCCTTGAATGTCTAAATCAAGGACTAATAATAAAAATAGACCATAGAATTATGGAAACAGGGGTCATGTCAGAAAATAATGTTGTAATTAGATGGATTTTGATGTGAAATCCTAAGGAAATGTGGTGAGAAGTTATGGAAATGGATACATACTAGTTATTTAAGTGGAGAAGACTACTAATTGTATACATAATATATATGGTTAATGGATTATTGAGTTTGGAAGAAAATAACACATTATGTTTTATCAAGAATGGTTTGATCAATATAAAACTATCACAAAAGGAATTTTGTACATGGGGGATGATCCTACCTTGAATATAATTAGATTCGGCAACATCCAACTAAATATGAATTATAAACTAGTTCAAACCATTCTAGGAACACTCCATTTAAAGGTCCTCAAGAATAACATTTTTTCCTTGTGGAAATTTGATGATATGAGATGCAAGAATTTAATCAAGAAAGGGATGATGAGGATTGTGAAAGGTGATCTTTTAGTGATTAATGTAGAAAATATCTCAAAGAAACTATGTATTCTAATGAGTGAAACACATAATGAAGAATATATATTTTTCACATTAACTACATTGACAGAATCAATAATGAAATTATGGCATCAAAACATAACCATATGTCTGGATCAGGGTTAATGAGCCCTTCTAATTGAAATTTTATTTATGTGATTATGAAAGTATTCTTAAAAATTTATACGTTTCTATTTTGAGGAAGGAACAAATATTGATGTTTGGAATGTCAATTTGGAGGAGAAATGATATCTTGGAGTTAATCCATTCCAATATTTGGAAATCATTGGTTGTATCCCTCAGAGGATTCAGGTAATTTGTATCTTTCATTAATTACTATGTGAGGAGATTTTGTGTTATTCAATTAAAGAGGAAATTATAATACTTTGATGTCTTCAAAACAGTCAATTTTTTAAAGGATCTTGAAACTAAAAAGAAGATAAATTGTTTGACGACTAAGAATGGTGTGGAATATATAAGGGAGGAGTTTGATTATTTTTTTATTAGGAAGACATCATGTTATAGTTCAGGATGGAATACATTCATCATTATAATGCAGTGGAATGGTGTATGAATAGAACACTATTAGTTAAAAGAAGGGAGCTGTGAAAAACTGTAGGAGTTTCCAAGACAGTATAGGTAGAAGTAGTGAATATCATATAATATGTGATCAATTAATCCCCTTCAATGGAAGTTGATCTCAAGACCCCAATGCAGATGTGGACTGGTAAACCTATAGATTATTCTCTATTTCATACTTTTAGAAGTCATGTATATGCACTTTTTAATGACTTGGAATGATCGATGTTGGAATCGAGATCCATGTAATATATCTTATTGGGATATGTTGATGCTGTGAAGGGGTATTTTTTGTGGGATCTCACTACCCAAAAACTTATCATCAGAAAAGATGGAATTTTTTAGAAGAAAATATGGAAATAAAGATTGATAAATATATGGAGACATAGAGTAAAGGAACTAAAATAGATAAGGTGGAGGACATAATAAAGGAAGAACAAGTTTCTTTAAGGAATTACCAGATCACGATAATTATTTATCGAATGATCTTAGATTACAATGGTCAAATAAAGAGAAAGGGTCACAAAGATGGCACTCATATTATGTTTCTAAGATCAATGTTGAATATTACTTATTAAATTAGGAAGGATGACTAGGATCTTTTTTTGGAGTAGACCCATATTCTGGAGGTATCTTTATAGATAAAGGTGATGTAGGAGGAACTTTAATCCCTACACAAGAACAAGACTTTGGATATTGTTCCATTACCTTATTAAAGGAAGGCCATTGGGAATAAATGAGTTTATAATATAAATTAGAATAGTATAGACCAGGACTAAAGATATCATGTCAGACTGGTGCTTAATGGATATACTCAGAAGGAAGGTATTGGTTTTAATGAAATATTTTATCTGGTTTTTAGACTGACATCTATTCAATTAGTTATGGTGATATGTGCTAAACACAACATACATTTAGAGTAGTTATATTTGAAAACATTATTTCTCTATGGTGATCTTTATGGAGAGTATATATGCTCCAACCCTATGGTTTTTTTAATATGGTAAAGTTAACAAGGATTATATGTTGAAAAAATATATGTATGGTCTCAAAAAGCTACTGAGGTGTTGGTACATGATATTCTATTATTATATCATGATCCTTGGATACAAGATAATTAATTCATATCCTTGTATATATTTCACGGGTCTAGATGGTAATTATTTTTTTGTTCTACTATTATATGTGGATAATATGTTGGTTGTATGCCCCAATAGTGATCACATACACATGATTAAGGATCAATTATCTATAATGTTCAATATGAAGAACATGGGAATGGAAACCCATATTCTTGGGCTGTAGATCACTAAGATGGAGGTAAAAGAAATATTTGTATATCATAGAAGAATTATATGGGAAATGTCGTGAAATGATTCATTATGTAAGTCTATTAGACAATATCTACCCATATTCCCATTAATTTCTTGTTATCCTCTAGGATGAGTCATGGTAGTGAAATAGAGGGTATGTAAATTTATTGAGTCTCATATACATTAGTAGTGGGGAATATGATGTTCACTATGGTTTGTACTAGACCTAAAATTGAACATTTCATTGGTTATTTTAGTCAGTACATGGTGAATGCTTTATATGAGCATTGGAACACAGTGAAGACGATCCTAAGATATATAAAGGATACCTAAAATGTTTCATTGTGTTATGGATGATCATATTTTAATATTAGAGTCTATATTGATTCATATTTTATAGGTGACTATGTCCAAATAAATTCCACTACTGTTTTTGTGTTTACTCTTAAAATAGTATATGTGAGATATATTTTCAAATTTCAATCATTATTGGCCTTATTAAAGACTAAGGTAGAGTACATGAAAGATACATTAGCTTTTAATGTAGAGATTTGGTTGAAAATATTGTTGGAGGAGATCATTCATAAACATGACCATATTTAGTTATTTTGGGACAGTTAGAGCACCTTTAACATTCTAAGGAATTCATCAATTCATTATAGGAAAAATAACTTTCATAATTAATAAAAAAAAATTCAATACATGGAGGAGGAAGAATTTGTGGATATGAATAGAATTCACACTATATAATGTTTTTTGGATTTCTTAAAAAATGCGATTAGATATAATATGTTCTGATTGTGTATTTAACAGCCCAAAATTTTATCAAATGAAATCTACTTATTATAATTATTTCATATAGTATAAATCATATAAAATTACAATGATAACATAATACAAAATTCATAAGAGAATAATAAATTAAATAAAAGGTATTTCTAGAAATTGTGGAACCTATACTGATGGAATGGTAACATTACCTTTTGAATAGTAATATGAAATTTAAGAATTATAAACTAACCAATAGAATAATAACACCACCTATGAAAGTATAAATAAAATTATGTAATCTTATAAATGACAATATGATATAATTATTTCATAGTATAAGTAATTAATTTTTTTAAGGAATGATAAATTAAGTGTTTTTATTTTTTAAATACATAATCTATTATTTACAATTTTGTAAATAATATAGTGATTTAAAAGAAAATTTATATTCAAAAAATTTATTCATAAATTATATTTTTTTCATATGATTACAAGATAATTTTATGAGACCTTAGGTAATTTTTAAATGTGTAATAAAATCAGTTATATTTTTAAAATCGTTATTTTTTTTATAAATGATGATTTTATTTGAAAATTAAATTTCTCAAATTTAGATAATTATTTTCATAAAATGGAGTTAATTTTTTATTTCTAAACTTGAATAAAGTTGTATGGTAAATTTTTTGTATTTCTCTAAAATGGTTGATTTTTTTTTGAATAGTGAAATACAATAATTTACGGTCTTTAATAAATAATCGATTTTTGGAGTCATGGATGATTTTTGGATGATGTAAGACCATTATATAGAGCTTTCATCATATAGTTTCTATATTTATTCATTTGAATCAAAATTATTCATAGTATTTAGCCAAAATATTAAACTAATGAATAAAATATTCAAAAACACCCCTCTCTTCCCCAATAAATACAGCCCCTTACCACCTATTTTCCTCACACCTAAAAAACTTTAAATATTTTTCATGTTATTCTCTATTATCCTCAAAAATTTATCCTCCACTTCTAGGATCCTTTGGTCTCCCAAAAATACCAAATCCAATTTCCTTAAGTTTGTTCTCAAAGAGGATAATTCCAAAGGTAAAATCTTATTTCATTTTCTTTTAATTTATTTTAATTTATTTTTCTTTTCTTACCCTTTACTTTACTCATCTATCCAAATTTAATGATAACTCCACTGTCTTTTATATATTGTAATGATGTTATGTTAATGAAAAATCCATCATCAAACCTCTTCTCCTCTCCCTTTTATTCTAAAAATGAATATCGTTCGTGAAGTGTTGATTTATCACCATCGAGGATGAACTATTTTCATTTTAATTAACAAATTTATGGATAAAACCACTAGAATGGTTGGTAATGTTTGTAAATTATATGTTATAACTCTTTTTATGTTTAGTAACAAACTTACATATACAATAATAAATAATGAAACAAAACTATTTTTTGATGATTGAAAAACAGCCATAATTATCTAAACGGTTATCACAGACATCTTAGATAATGGTTCATCATCATACCATATAACCAAATGATATATATTATCATTTAATATTTTTTACTCTTACTAATAACCCATAATTTCAATTCAATATAATTATTCCCATTTTATGTGAACTTCATTACTTATATTCAAGTGAACCGACCCTGAAAAAAAAATGAACACTCCAAAGGGATGGAATTGTACTCTATAACTCATCTAAAAGGAAATAAATTAACATAATAAGATTAAAAAATTAAATACATGTATAATAGTTTTTTATAGTGTAATAAATGTGTATAATTTTATTATATTTGGTATTAAAGTGAAGGAATCATTCTTACATAAGGTAAGTGGATTTCTCAAACCCAATTTCCATTCTTTGGGTTATTCTACTATCATGAGAAATTCTCAGTATAGATGTTTGAAAAATAAAATTTCATTATTCTAAACATTTATTTTATGGGATATAAATGTTTCCAATCTACTTTTATGAAAAATACAATGATTATTCCAAAATAACTCATCTTTCCTGGACAACACATTTTGAATCTTCCTGGGTTATTTTTCTTCACTCAATATCGATGATTCTTATACCAAGTGTGTTATTCCATTTTATTTTATAAACCACAAAGTTTATTCATTAATTTATGCTTTATGAAATGAAACTCTTTCCTTTACATCGGTCATTTTATTTCCAATATAATATATTTTTTTCTATGTGGCATGCTTGATTATGTAAATGTAATGATGTGATGGGTGTGTTTGGAATTATATAGTGCTCCAATTAATTGGGTAATGTAATGTATATCATGAGATAATGTGAAATATTCATAAGCATGATTCTATTTTCGTTCACAATGATGACATTTTGATGATTCACTTATGTAATATGTGTACAAGGTGCTAGATTTTTTTACAACTAAGTGTGATATCTGACCAAAAAGACATGATGTTTCATTTTTATGCATGATCACATTCCATTCCTCTATCTAATTATTCATCTCATGTTTATGATGATGATCATATGCTTACGTTATGATGATTATTATTAATATGCTCTACCATTTTATATTTATTCTTTTTGTTACCTATCCTATTATTAGGGTATTAGATCACCCCTTTTGATATATATCCTCGGGAGATTACATAAATAATTTTTATGTTTTATTATTTAAATGTTGTTTATGGCCCAAATTTGACAAAGATTCTAAATCGATGGGTTCTAGTTTTTTAAAACTATTATATTATTTATCTTTAAAATTATTTAAAAGTAATTTAAGAAAATTAGGGTTTCTATAGTTGGTGTCATAGTATGGTTTAGTTAATTTGAGAATTAGGATTCAATAACATTAGTTAAAACACTTATTTTTTGTCACGACCCATCCCTCGGGGCCCGTGTCGTGACTACCCCAATCCCACCTTCTATAGGTCAGGGGTTGGAGACTAGCACCAAAAGCGTAATTCCATAAAACTGGGATGGAATTGCCTTTATAACCTGTAAACACACACACAAACAAGCATATAGATGGAAATGAAACACGAAGTAAACTGTATAAAAAAAGAGTGATGAAGTAAAGGGGGCTAGAATACAATCCTAACTAGACAGTACAAGTACAACTATGATACAATACAACTAAAGAAAAGGGAAAGTAAGCTACTGGGTCATCCTCCAAGGTTCCTACCTAAAGGGTAGGTACAAATCACCTCATCATCACTACTCTTCCTTCTATCTCCTCTGTGTACCGACTCGTCTCAAGGTTCGCCTTTGGGTACCATCCAGTTCTAGTACTCTCGTCCTTAGTCAGTGCTGTCCGTTGTCTACACCAAACACAATGAAGTGAGGTCATAGCCCGTGCAAGGGTGAGTATAATGATACTCAGCAGGGATCCCGACACCCTTAAGGTCTCACAAAATCCACCAAAGATAAACCAAAAAGAATGAAATCAACATATAACCATATTTAGTTATATGCCCATAAATATACCTAAGTTATCAAGTAATCCATCTCTATCATGAGGAAAACACAGAGGTTCTTACTCGGCTCACACCAGAATGTATTTTAGGGGTAGTGTTAATTAACATTCCCAGTCACAATGTCGAACACCTCAGCTATTGGAGAACTCCTCCTCTATCGAGTACAGTGGGTCAGCTGCATCACACAGAGGAACTTCCCACTAACCTTGGACTGCTGAGGTACTCCTCATATCGAGTACTGTGGGTCTACCGTGTCACATTGAGGCACTCCCCACTCTGGGTCGGCCGTGTCACATAGAGTTGCTCCCCCTCAAGGCCTAACGAGTTACTCCTCCTGTAGTGTACCGTGGGTCTGCTACGTCACCAAGGTGCTCCCCACTGTGGCTCTTCTGCATCACCAAGGCGCTCCCCACTAGGCCAGTCGATTCACTCAGAGTCAAAATGGCCAGTAGTCGTCAACTCATAGCCAACCATTAGGTCTCCTCACTATAATCACTCATCTCATGGAGAATATTCTCCACAAGGTACTAGTCGATACTCCAACTATCATGAAACCCAATGAAGAAGTCTCTTAAAGGTCTGTCACGTCATAGGGGTCTCAACGTAATAGAAGGTTCATCAATCGGACGCCCGGTCTGTGAGTTATTAGCCTTTTGGTCCCATGGGCCTGGTTGGATTCATGCTCGATCCAACCTGACCATTTCCCAACTCAAAAAAAACTCCAGTGGAGTATACTCAAAGGGACTATCTCGCTCCATGATTTTCAGCGTCTCTGATGGTTCGTCAAAAGGATGTCTAGTTCCAAAGTTATGGCCAAAAGAAAGTAAAGGGTTGTAGTGGGCCCGGGTCTGATCTGGCCCGGTCTGGTCCAACCAAGTTCTGGTCAACCTGGCCCGACCCGTTCAGTCTGGAACGGTCTGTAGTGCGGCCCATCCCGCTAGGGCTAGCTCAACCCACGAGGGCCATGAGAGTGATGGACCAACTGTGAGGGTGTCGACCGGCTGCGAGAGCGGCAGACCGGCCGCGAGTCAGCGGACTAGCCGCGTTTTAGAGGTGGTTCAGTCAGGAGGGTGGAGTGGCCCAACCCGACACCATGGCTTGGCTCAGTGGTGCAGCTCGGCTCGGATGGTGGCCTGGCTCGGTGGAAGGCAGCGCAACTCGGATCGGACGGTGGAGCGGCTCGGCAAATGGCTGTGTGGATCATCTTGGATGATCGCATGGCTCGTCAGATGGTAGTGTGGCTCGGCTTGTATGGCGGCGCAGCTCAGCTCAGACCGTGGGTCGTCCGAGGTAGCGCGGTGAGGCCGCGTGTCGGCTAGAGCAGTGCGGCGAGGCCGTGGGTGGCGGCATCGTTGACTCCGTCATCTTTGTCACCTTCCTTTATTTCAAAGAACACACCAAAGAAGAACGGCAGAAGGGGTCGGGCCATGTTTGTATGGCCCGCACCCTCTACATTTAGATTGGTAGTAATAGGTTCACAAAGAACGAATCATGAACGTGAAACCATAATCTTCCGCAATTTTTTTCCCAACCCACACAAGAAAATAAGGGAGTACATGGAAAGTGATAAACATTTAGGAATAACCCCTTACCTTGTTATCTTGATTAGTTGGTGCAAGAAGGTAGTACGGTCGACGATTCTCTGTAGATGAGGACATCCCATGTCAGAAGAAGTCCCGAGGAAGAAGGTCGAAGGAGGTCAGTGTTCTTCGTTGGGAAAGCGTTCTTTGTTGAAGAGGTTTCTCCCAAGTTATCTCAATCTCCATTTTCCAAAAAATGAATAGGTAGACCAAATTAATATATTATAATATCTATTAATTATTTGGAATAATATTCAAAAATTATTTAATTAATTAAAGAATATTTGGAACAATTAATGTGGAGGAAGCTCTAGAGGCTCCTCCACATTACTGAGGGAGTTGAATAGGTTTAGGCCTGGGGTGGCCCCCACCACCATACCCTCTCATTAGAGGTTATGCACGGGTGGTCCCCACCACCATAACCTCTCATGGGAGGTTGAGGTCTGGTAGTCCCCACTTTCTAACTTCCACATGGATGTTTTAACAAATAAAATAAAATTAAAATGTTTTAAATTTTATTTTTATTCTATTCTTTAATGAAAAACCCAAAAACTAACTTCCACCCTCGACCAACTATTGTCGAGGTGAAAGTATCTTTAGGTGAATACCAGCATTTCGAGTTCAACGGTGACCTCAGATTTCATTTCTGAGCACTAGTTAAAATGTTAGAAAACTCCACTTTCACTTTTACTGAGCTTACCTGAATAATTGTTCAGAAATTCATTATGGGCACTCCGGGCCTCAGAATCACGCGCCGTTAATTTTTAGGGACGCGTAAAATCCCCATTAATTTAAAAAACATGGAATTTTTAGTTCTTTACATTCTCCCCACCTCGGGATTTACTTCCCCATAAGCCACAACTCAAAACTAAGGGAACATGTTGGGGTACTGAGCACGTATCTGAGCCTCCTACTCCCATGTGCTCTCTTGGAGGTTCTTATGCTGCCAGCGAACACGCACCTAAGGTATTGACCATCCATGAAGGACCCTCTCCTATCGATTCTCAATCTCTACTAGAACCTTCATAAAAGTCACCCCATCATCGACGTCCAGCTCACCTTGGTCGATGATGTAAGAAGGGTCATGCATGTATCTCCTCAGCCAGGATACGTGGAAGACGCCGTGCACCCAGCGCAACTGAGGTGGAAGAGCTAAGCGGTAATCCACCACTCCAACTCTGTTGAGGACCTGAAAGGGTTCGATGAACCTCAGGGAAAACTTTTCACCTCGGCCAAATCACCATAGGCCTCATCGGGGTGAGACCTATAGAAAGGCGTGGTCGCCATCCTCGAACTCCAGAGGCCTCCGTCTCCTGTCAGGATATGACTTCTTTCTGCTCTGTGCAGTCTTCATCCACTCTATGATGATTTTGCACCTTCTTTGTGGAAGCCTGAACCATCTCTGGTCCCACAAGTGCTGACTCCCCAGGGTCAGTTCAGCATAAGGGGTATCTGCATGGTCACCCATACAAATGCCTCAAAAGGTTCCATCACTATGGGGGAGTGATAGTTGTTGTTGTATTCAAACTCCACCAAAGGTAAGTGATCCTCCTAGATATAATCGAAGTCGATGGCACAAGCACGCAACATGTCCTCGAGGGTCTGAATGGTCCTCTCGGTCTAACCATCTATCTGAGGATAGAAGGTGGTGCTCAAACAAAGTTGCGTCCCGAAAACCTCCTACAAGCCCTTCCATAGTCAGGAAGTAAAATCATCATCATGATCGGAGATAATCATCAAAGTTACTCCATGTATCCAAACAATATCTTGAATATAGAGGCGTCCCAATATCTCTACTAAACCCTTCTCTCTTATTGGTAGGAAGTGGTCTGACTGGGTGAGTCGGTTGATGATCACCCAAATCGTGTCACAACCTCTGGATGTACGTGGAATTCCTGTCACGAAGTCCATGGATATCTCATCCCACTTCCACTCTGGGAACTCTAAAGGATGAACCAATTCTTCTGGTACCTGATGCTCTGCCTTCACTTGCTGACAAGTGAGGCACCAAGAGACAAACTTAGAAACTACTTTCTTCCTTCACGGCCACCAATGCTATTGTCGGAGATCCTGGTACATCTTCGCCACTCCTGGATGTACCGCTAGAGGGGAAGTGTGTAACTCCATAAAAACATCCTCTTTAAGTGACATGGGTACCATGGTACATCCTCTGAAGTGGATGACATACTCCCCACCTTCATAAAATCCATCAGGTTCTTGTCATGTGGATATCTGAGCATGTCGTGTCTCGCACTTAGCATCCCCACGTTGTGCTTCCCTGACTCACTAAAGAAGTGGGGGAGTGACTCTAGGATACTATAGAAAAGTTTCCCCCAATCTATCCAAAAAGGATATCTATAAAGTAGCCAGCTGCTCCGTCACCTCACCTAGTAGCTGTATACAAGACCTCCTACTGAGTGAATCTGCAACAACGTTCCCCTTCCCTAGAGTATAGACTATCACGAAGCCATAGTCCTAGAGGAACTCAAGCAAATGTCGTTGTCTCAGGTTCAGGTACTTATGAGAGAATATATACCTAAGACTCTTGTGATCATAGTTCACTATAAAATGCTCTCCCATCAGATAGTGTCGCCAGATCTTCAAGGAGAATACCACTACTGCTAACTCCAGGTCATGGGTAGCCTAGTTTTTCTCATTCTGTATTAGTTGTCGGGAACCATATGTGATCACTACTGGATCATGCATCATAACACATCCAAGTATGGACCTTGATGTTTCACAGTAGACTACATACCCTAAATCATCCTCTGGAATCCTCAAGATGGGGGTACTATTCAGCCTCTGCCTCAGCTCCTGAAAACTCCACTGGCATTTCTCCAACCAAACAAAGGGTTTCCCCTTCTTTGTTAAGGATGATAGTGGTGCTACAATTCTGGAGAATTATGGCACAATACTCCAGTAGTATCTAGCCAAACCGAGGAAACTCCATACCTCCGTCACACTCCTGGTGGATCCTAAGAAAGTACCACCTAAATCTTCGCTGAATCTACTGCAAATATGTACTCCGATATGACATATCCCATAATGTGAACCTCTCGGATCCAAAACTGGCACTTCAAGAGCTTAACATAAAGCTGGTTCCCTTGGATTGTGTTCAGTACTACATAAAAATGATAGGCATGCTCCTCCTCAGTAGTCGAATTGATCATAATGTCGTTGGTGAAGACCACTACAAAGTGATCAAGGTGTGTCTGAAAGATCTTTTTCATGAGTCCCATGAACACTGTTGTAGAGTTGGTCGCACAGAATGGCATATCCAAGAACCCGTAATGGTTGTACCGACACCTGGAGGTCATCTTCTGAACATCCTCATCTCGTACTCTGAGATGGTGATAGCCTAATCTGAGGACTATCTTTCAGACCCATCTTACTCCCTTCAGCTGATCAAAGAGGTCGTCATTCCTCAGGAGTGGGTACTTGTTCTTCACGGTCACCTTCTTCAGGCACCGATAGTCAACAGAAATCCTCAATCTCCCATCTACCTTCTTGCCGAACAGAATCGGGGCTACCTAGGTAGAAACAATGGGCTGAATGAATCCCTTCCCCTCCAAGTCATCTAGCTATACATGCATCTCATGAGGCTCTATGGGAGCCTTCCGATATGCTGGTGTAGATATCAGTGTCATCCCAACGTACAAGTCAATGTAAAAGTCCACCTCTCTATGAGGAGGTAGAACTGGGACATCATCAGAGAAAACATCAACATACTGTTCCACCACTATAGTATAGCACATACTCCCCACATCAATAGCTCCAAGGGTAAGTCTAGTCAACTGATAAGTGATCGGTTGCACTCTCCTCCGGGTAAGTCCATCCTGTGCTACAAAGTCTCCCTTCTCTCCGATGAAGGTAAACCTGGTCCCATCTATGCGGACACACCGCACTTTGTGCCTAATATAGTCTATATGAGCATGGACTGTAGATAACCAGTCCATACCCAAGATGACGTCTTAAGGCCTCGACGCCGCTACTAAGAGATCCCAGCCGAAGCTCTCTCCTCCTAGAGTAAGCTCGCACTGCTAGAACAAGTGTGTAATCATAAAATCTATTCCCATAAGAGTCTCTAGCTAGAAGGATTGATCCAACAGCTCCATCAAAATCCATGATCTCTGAATGAGGGAAGTGGAAATAAAATAAGTACTAGCACCTATGTCAACAAGTACTGCCGTTAAGGTGGAGTAGACATAGATCGTACCTCGTATTATCTCCGGAGAACCGTGATCGTAAGCCTCAGCTACCTGGAGATGAGCTCTCCCCTGTCCACCTGCTCCCTACTGTCGGGGTGGACCTCCTGGTGGTGGTGGCTGTAACATATCTAATCGTCACCCACCGCTAGCTACATGACCAGCTCCTCTGCCACATAAGCATTCTCCCTACGGACCTCCTCGATCTAACCTCTATCTCTGCCTGGGTGGTCCTTAAACCATCTGCTGAACATCTGAATGGTGGGTCGGACAGTTACGAGCCATGTGACCCTACTCGCAGCATGTGTAACACTGCTCGCTCTTGGTATGACTGGCTCCACTTCAAGTTCCCCAGACAGTCGATCCTCAGTCATGCAGTCATCCACCTGTATATCTGATCCTCTTGGACCTATGCGACATCTGTCTGCTGCCAGCTGTAGAAGACTTTTCTACATGATGAATTGTAGTGGGTCTCACTTCTGGTGACTTCTCATCAAAGAAACTCTCCACCAAGAGGGATCTCTCTAACACCCATGACTGGGTCGTGGTGCTGAGTGAGATCACCAAATCCCTAATCTACCGTCTCATCCCCTAATAAAAGATTCGGGCCCTGAAGAATGGGTCTCGCACCATATCAGGGGAGTAGTGTGAGAGGTTAGTGAACCTCAATGAGTACTGAGCCACATTCATAGTTCCCGGCTATAGATGATGTAGCTCCTGAATGTGCACTACATCAAGAGTCGCTGGAACAAACTCTTCCAGAAATATGCTCTCAAAGCCTACCTAGGGAAGCGTCACCTCATCGTGGACTTGGAGCATCATGCTCCACCATCTTCCTGCTACTGCTTGTAGAAGGCTGGCAGCAAGAATCACCATGAGGTCTGCTGGTGACCCTATTATTCAGAAAACTCTCACCACAGCCTCGATCCAATCCTTAGCTGCCTGTCGGTCTGCCTCTCCCCTAAACTTGGGTGGCCTCTGACACTGGAACTCGTGAAACACGCTCAAGTGGCGTGCACCATTATCTGCTGGGGATAGTGGCATTGATGGCCCAATGGGGAAAGGTACCACTGGTGCATCCACCGGTGCCTCTAATGGAAGAGGTCCCTGCACAAAGGCCTCATCACTCGGTGGGCTATCAGTGCGTCCAAATCTCGGAACTCTAAATGGATGTCTTCGTGGAGGAATCTTGAAAAGAAATATGTATACCATGGTCAAAAAGATATACCTGGTCATATAAAATTTATACATGGTGAGATCACTCAAAAGATAACCAAGAAAAACACTTGAGATCACACATGCAATCAGTGTTTTTTTGCATTGAGTCAGAAATCAGAAGTCAGGGTTCTGGTGTATAGATATTTCGGCCGCTACACTAACACTAGACACCCTGAACTGAAAACTACACTCATTACCCTTAACACTATTTCTTCATAGAAAATATCTGAGTCCTAGTTCTGTATTAGAAAAAACTCCTCTGATACCAATTTGTCACGACTCGTCACCCAGGGCCCATGTCGTGACTACCCCAAGCCCACCCTCTATAGGCCAGGGGATGGCGACTAGAACTAAAGGCAGAATTCACTAAAACTGGGAAGTCATTGCCTTTATAACCTATAAACAAACACACAAATAGACACACTACTGGATACGAAACCCCAAGTAAATTGTATAACAAAAGAGTGTTGAAGGAAAAGGGGCCAGAATACAAGACCAACTAACAAATACAAGTACAACTGTGATACAATACAACTAAATAAAAGGGAAGGTCACCTAATGGGTCATTCTCTGAGGTTCCTACCTGAAAGGAAAGTACAGATCGCCTCCTCAACACTCCTCGTTCATCTATCTCCTCAGTTTACCGACTCAATGTAAGGTCCACATTCTGGTACAGTCAAGTCATGGTAGTCTCATCCTCAGTCAGCGTTGTCTGTTGTGTGCACCAAACACAACAATGTGCGGTCATAGCCCATGCAGGGGTGAGTATAATGATACTCAGCAGGGACCCCAAGACCCTCAAGGTCTCACAGAATCCACCAAGTGTAAACCATAAAGAATGAAATCAACAGATAACCTTACATAGGTATATTCCCATAAATATACATAAGTTATCAAGTAATCCATCTCATTCATGAGAAAAACACAGTGTTTTTGACTCAACTCACACCAGGATTTATTCTAGGGGTAGTGTTAAGTAACATTCCATGTCACAACTTCAAACACCTAGGATGCCGGAGAACTCATCCTTTATCGAGTATAGTGGGTCTGTCGTATCACACAGAAGTGCTTCCCACTAACCTTGAACTACTGATATACTCCTCCAGTCGAGTACTGTGGGTCTATCACATCACACATAGGCACTCCCCCAGTGGGTCTATTGCGTCACACAAAGGCACTCCCCCTCAAGGCCTGCTGAGGTACTCCTCCTGTCGAGTACCGTGGGTATACCGCGTCACCAAGGCATTCCCCACTATGGGTCTGCCAATTCACCAACGCACTCCCCACTGGGATTTTTGAGTCACATCGAGTTGAAACGGTCAGCAGTCATCAAGTCTCTGGTAGCCACTAGGTCTCTGCACTACACTTTCTCATCTTTGAGAGGATCCACTCCACCAGATACTATTCAATACTCCAACTCTCACAAATCCCAATGAATAAGCTTCTCAAAGGTCCTTCATGTCATAAGGTTCTCAACATAATAGATGACGCGTCAATCGGATGTCCGGTCTATGATTTATTAGCTTTTTAGTCTCGGGGGCCTGGTTGGATTCATGCTCGATCCAACCTGACTATTTCTTAAATCAAACCAAAACTTCATTGTAATATACTCAAAGTGACTGTCTCACTCCATGATTTATAGATCCATTGACGGTTCTTCAAACGGACTTCTGGTGCCAAAGTTATGGCCAAAAGAAATTAAAACATCGTAGCGGGCCCAGGTCTGATCCGACCCGGTCTAGGTCGACCCAGTTTGGGTCGACCCGGCACGTGAGGGCCCTGTGGGTGGTGGACCAGCCGCGATAGTGGAGAACCAATTGTGGTGTGGTGGACCAGCCGCGGTGCGGTGGCGGTTCGGTCAGGAGGGTGGAATGGCTTGGCTCGGTGGTGTGGCTCGGCTCGGCAGACGGCGGCGCGACTCGGCTCGGATGGTGGTGCGACTCGGTGGACGGAGGCACGGATCAAGCATAGATAACAGAATGGCTCGGTGGATGGCAGAGCGGCTCTTCTAGGAGGGCGGCGTGGATCATCTCAGATGGCGTCACGGCTCGGTGGATGGCGGTGTGGCTTGGCTCGGACGTCAGAGGGGATTGGCTCAGACTTTAGGTTGGCCGGGGTGGCGCAGAAAGGCTACGGGTTAGCCGGGGAGGCGTGGTAATTCCATGGGTCGGTTGAGGTGGTGTGGTGAGGCCACGGGTGGTGGTGTCGTTGCCTATATCATCTTCTTCGCCTTCCTCCATTTTGAAGAACTCACCAAAGAAGAATGGCATAGGGGTCAGTCCATGTTTTTTTGGCCCTCACCCTCCATGTTTAGAGTGGTAGAAATAGGTTCACTAAGAACGAATAATGAATGTGAAACCATAATCTTCCACAATTTTTGTTCCCAACCCGCACAAGAAAAGTAGGGTGTACATGGAAAGTGATAAACATTTAGGAAGAAACCCCCACCTTGTTCACTTGAGGAGTTGGTGCAAGAAGGTAGTACGGTTGTCGATTATCCATAGATGAGGATGTCCCGCACCAGAAAAACTCTTGAGGTAGAAGGTCGAAGGAGGTCTTTATTCTTCATTGACAGAGCGTTCTTCGTTGGAGAGCTTTCTCCCATGTTCTCTAAATCCTCCTTTTCCAACAAATTAATATGTAGCTCAAAGTAATAAATTGTAATATCTATTAATTCGTTGGCATAAAATTCAAAAATTATTTAATTAATTAAAGGAGAGTTGGCACAATTAATGTGGAGGAAGCTAAAGAGGCTTCTCCGTATTAAAGAAAGAGTTGAGGAGGTTTAGGCATCAGGTGGTCCCCACCACCATAACCTCTCCTGGAAGGTTATGCTCGGGTGGTCCCCACCACCATAACCTCTCATGGGAGGTTAAGTTCTAGTGGTCCCCACTTCCCATCTTCCACATGGAGGTTTTAAAAAATAAAATAAAAATAAATTTTGTTCAATTTTATTTTTATTCTATTCTTTCATGAAAAACCCAAAAACTAACTTCCACCAATGAAAAACTACCGTCGAGGAGAAAGTCTCTTTAGGTGAATACTGGCGCTGCGAGTTAAACGGTTCCCTCAAGTTTCAATTCTGAGCACCAGTTCAAAAATTAGAAAAACCCACTTTTACTTTTACTGAACATACCCAAAAAAAAGATCATAAATTCATTCCAGACACTCAGTGCCTTAGAATCACATGCCGTCAATTTACGCGGACTCGAAAAATTCCCATAAATTTTAAAAAATATAGATGGAATTTCCAGGTCTTTAGAGTTTGAGACTAAGTATATCTAAGCACCCAAGAAAATTTATTTTAATAAAATGATAAACATAGTTATCCTATAAGATATTCCTTTAGAGTTTAATGTACAAACAAATAAATTGTTTATTCTTGACTTGTTGACTTATATTTTGTTCAAAAAAATTATATTTTAGAAAATGGTGGGAACTAGGAGAAACCAGGCCTACAACCCTTTAGAGGGACAATAGATCGATTACCTAAATGACATCCCCAATACCGTGGGATGTGGAGTTCAATATTTCATGGTGATTTTTACATAGCTTTCTCTAGTTATGAACAATAAACTAAATAATTTTGAATGTCCTATTTCTCCTAAGAGGGAGCAGTTGGTTGTCGATTCATTAATACAGTAATGACCCCCACCAATTAGTGGATATTTTTATGCTCGCTTCATGGAATAGTTGTTCAAATAAATGGAAAATATCATTTAAATGGTTCAGGATTCTGATATTAAGAAGGTGGATCTGACTATATATCGTCTATATGGGGATGTTAATTAGTTGTTGGAATTGATTAAAAGCACCAAGCTAAATGATAAAAGTGAAGAGATGGAGTGGGAATACTTTAAGATAATATTTCTTAACAAGTGTTTCTCACAAACTGTATGAGAAAAATTTAGAGAGAATTCATAGAGATTAAGAAAAAAGGAAGATTAATCTAACATAGATTATGAAGAAAAATTTTCAAGGCTTTCAAGGTATGCCTAAAAATCACATCTGAGTGATGTTTTCTCCTCCCATCCTCATTTTCTTCCCTTATTCTCATCTCCTTCATCTTTCTTACATCATATAAGTGCATTGTTTCGCATTTTTCTCATAGTGTGGATCGGTTGGTTCCATCAAAGGTTGATGATATGGAAGTATCTGACTCACTCTACCCTGCTCTGACCTCATTTTCCAATGTGCCTCTCCAGGTTGGATAAGGATCGTTGGATTCATTGTGGTTGTGGGTTATGCATTTCAGTGGTCGTGGGGTTTTCCGATTACCCATTTTAGGTTTTCTCTTATCTTCAGATGATGGTTTCTGCCCTTCTGCGGTGCCATTTTTCAGATTCATAGCTAATTTAACTCTATTCCCTGATATCAAATCCCCCATTTCTTCTCCATGTCGGATTGGGAGCGGATGTTCTATAGAGGTTTTGGGAGGTGGGATGTTGTGGTCAACGGTGCTCTCAGTGTGGTTTTATTCACTCTTTTTTCTCTTCTATGGTGATAGTTATGTTTTTTGGTGGCTACAGTGATCTCCGATAGTCTCTGGTGACTGGTGTGGGTTTCGGACGGTGACTATGGCGATGGAAGTGTTTCCAATGTTGATTGTTGTTTTTCTTGTGAAGATGGTATCTATCATTTTATGTTTATGTATTAGGTGATTTTGTCTAGTGTGGTGAGATGGTTGAGGAGGGTGAGTGAGGACAACATGGGTTCTTCTGTGATGGGAACTATGTTGGGATGTTCTGTGGCGTTGGCTCTGGCGGGGAATGACAATGATGACAGTTTGGTTTTCCTAATTATGATGGTAGACGGTATCGATGGGATAGCTGACTTGGTTCCTCGTGGTTCAGGCCACCTCATTGTTTGCATTTTTTTAATCTCAAATTATATATTTGGTTTTTTTGTCATTAGATTCGTTCAAATAATGGTTTGAGGAGGGTTTGAGTAGGCTTCTGGTCCATATGTGGTGGTGTTGATTTTGTTTTGAATTTTGAATTGGAAGTTCCATGGTATGTGGGGTGATTTTAATTTTTGTTGATGTCTTGAGTCGGGTTTCTATTTGAAGACTTTGACCAGGACAATGTTTTTTTGTGGCATTTGTAGGGCTCACACATAGCCTTTAATAGTGTCTTTTGAAAAATAAAAAAAAATGGATTTAGAAGTGGAGGGTGGAAAGAAATCACAACCACTAACTTGTCAAAATTTTGGGAAGAATCATCATGGTAATTTCCTCAAAGGGAGGTGAAATTATTCAAATGTTGTAGAGATAGCCACCAATCTTATGAAAGTTAGAAAGAAATAAAGAATCTGTAAAGTATGATAGAGTATTGGAGGGCACCACCCATTGTCAAATTCATAAACTGTAGGGATAAAGGTCACTATGTAATCCAAGGCACTAAGCCTAAAAAACTTTGGGGTAATCAGCATCATTAGCCACCAAAGAAAAAGGATAAATGTAAGGATTATTCCATCACTACTACTAAAGTGCTGCAAGAAAATGAATTCTTTCAAGGTACACATCATATTCACTCATTAATGGAAAAGGTCTTATTTTATTCTGGTTTTATAAATTCCTTTATATCTTACAAGGTTTCTAGAACTATTGGATTAAATCCCAAAAACCATTATGTGTAGATATAAAAAACACCTAGTGGTGTGATCATTTCAAACAATGTTTTGGATTCTTTTGTTGTTTTCATATATGGGAAGATTCTACCAGTGAATCTAATTATACATACCTTAGTGTAATTTCACACTATACTGGGGATGGATTTAATCTCGTTATATATAAAATTTATCAACTATTGGGGAAATTAAATATATTTTCAAATTCCAAACCATCTCATGCTCCTCTAAAAATGCTGGGAAGATCAAGAGACACATTTGGAAAATCTCTCAACAGTGTGGTTGTTGATTCCATATGAGAAAACATACCTTTCCAAAATGGTTGAGTCAAAGGAAGATATCAACTTGGAAGAAATTTCCCTTAAGAGGGAATACAATTATGTATTTCCCAAAGAGTTACCCAAACATCCCCTATATCATGAGTTATATTTCTCAATAGAACTCACACCTTGAGCAACTCTTGTCTCAAAATGTCCCTATATGATATCCCCTCTTGAACTGGAGGAGTTGAAAACGTATATGCAAGAGCATTTGAACAAAGGTTTCATATGTCCTACAACATCATCTTGGGGTACGCCAGTTCTGTTTGTAAATAAAAATGATGGATCTATGCGGTTGTAAATTTATTATCCGGAACTCAACAAGATCATTATAAACAAAAAGTATCATGTTACAAGAATTTATTACATGTTTGGTCAACTATAAAGATCTCAATATATATAAAAGGTGGATCTTTATTATGGATATCATCAACTCATGGTGCAGAAGAAATATATTCAGAAAACTACATTCCGTATATAGTATGGGCACTTTAAGTCTCTAGTGATTCCCTTCAGATATACTCATTCCCCTATGATCTTCATGGATTTGATGAATAGAGTCTTTATAAACTACCTTGAAAAGTTTGTGGTAGTATTTATTGATGATATTTTCATCTAATCCATGAATAATTAAGAACATGACGAATATATAAGGATTGTTCTAGCGATAGTAACAAAAGATAAATTGTACTCTCTGTTCAGAAAGTGATATATTTAAATGCAGTAAGTCACATTATTGGTAAATGTGATCATAAATGAGATAATATAGGTGTAACCTTAAGAAAATGAAGTTGAGGAATGGTCCAAACCCACTAATTCCATGGAAATTTGTAGTTTTCTTCAATTATTATGGTAATACCAACATTATGGGAGAAATATCTCATGATGTTAAATCTTTCTAACTAAGTTAACAAGGAAATGTGTAATGTATGTCTGGATGGAAGAATTTGAGGAAAGGTTCAAGGAGAAAAAGAAGAGCCTGGTCACTGCACCTGTAGGCACATTACTAAAAAGTGGATAATGTTTTATGATATATAGTGATGCTTTAAATAAAGGAAAAAAATGTAGATGATTAAGGACTAATATTACTATATTCATTGTCATCTTCGGTAGGAAAAAAATGTAGCTGATGCTCTCAGTATAAAAAACTTGCTACTCTATCCGAGATGAGGATTGAGAAGTACCCTATCTTTATGTATATACAAAGTATAGATTTTGAAATCCTAAGGGCTGGGAATTCAGCCTACCTTTCCCAAATTATTTCCCAACCATGTATCTAAGAGAAGACTAAATAGGCACAAATGGATGATCTGGGGCTTCTAAATAAGTTTATTGTTGAAAAGGAAGGAAATATTAAAGAGTTCCATATTGATGAAGAGGTGTGATTCAGTTTGGAATAAGGGTTTGTATTCCTTAATCACCTGATATAAAGAATAAGCTATTGGATAATTAATATAGCTCACCTTTTTATATTCATTCGAGATGTACCAATATGTATGGTGATCTTTGATAACACTTCTAGTATAACAACATGATGGAGGAGATTTTAGAATATATCTAATGATGTTTGGTATGTTAGAAAGTTAAATCAAAGTGCAAAAAGTACAAATGGATGATAAAATTGTTTCCTATACCCATGTGGAAATGGGAGAATGTCACCATGGACTTTGTCATATATCTCTCAAATACATCCAAAAGAAATAATGAGATATGGGTTGTGGTGGATTGAATCACCCTGACTGTCCACTTTATTTCTATTTAGGAAGATCTCTCACTTGAATAACTTGAAAACATATATGTGAATGAACTACTGAGACTGCATGGGGTTTCACTTTCGATCGTATCTGATAATGATCCAAGTTTCACATATAAATTCTAGAGGAGTCTTCAACATACTTTGACTACTGAATTGAATTTCATCATTTCCTATCACCCCCATATTGATATCCAAACTGAAATAACTATTTAGACACTTGAGTAATTACAAATATCCTACTCAATGGAATTAAAACATGGATGGGATCGTCATATTTCATTGGTTGAGATCTTATAAGACAACATCTTTCACTTGAGTATCCAAATGGATCTATATTACACTCTATATGTAAAGTGATGTAGAACTCCAACTTATTGGGATGAAGTTGGTTAATGAAAGCTACATGTACCTGATCTTATGCAAGAGATGTCAAAAAATGTTCAATTCATCCATAAACATATCAATGCTTCTTAGAGTTATAAAAATATAAGTGTGGAAAAACATCAAAGGGACATGGATTTTGATTTTGGAGATAAATCATTCCTTCAAATATCACCATGGAAGAGAGTCATGCAGTTTAGAAATAAAGGAAAGCATTGCCCAAGGTATATTAACACCTTTGAGATCATTAATCACATTGGAGTGGTATCTTAGTGGCTTTCACTTCCACCAAGTATGGCTCATATTTTTGAGGTGTCATGTGTATCTCTACAAGAGAAGTACATACCAAATCCCTTACATGTACTAAACTCAGAGGTGGTATAGCTTGAAGATGATCTCTATTTTAAGGAATAACTGATAAATATTCTAGACTAGAGAGATAAGGTTATATGAAATAACAAACCTTCTTATCAATGTGTTTTGGGGGGACTATAAGTATGAAGAATTAACTTGGGAACTAGAGGAAGCAGTAAAGGAGAAATACCCCCACCTTTTTATGTAAAAAAATTGAGGGTGAAATTTCAAACAGGGGGAACAATTTAATGACCAAAACTTTTATCACATGAAATTACAATATTATACTAATTTAATATAGTATAAATCATATAAAATCAGAAATATAACACAATAAAAACTTTATAAGTGAAGAATAAATTAAATAAAATGTATTTCTAGAAATTAAGGAATCTATACCAATTGAATAATAACTTTACCTTTAAAGTATTAATATAAATATTTGGAATAATAAAAGGACCAATAGAGTAGTAACATCACCTATGAAGCTCTAAATAAAATTAATTAATCCTATAATTGAAAATATGGTATAATTATATCATAGTATAAGTAGTATAATTTTTTAAAATGATAAATTATGTGTTAGTATATTTATAAAACAAAAATGATTATTTACAATTTTATAAATAATATAATTATTTAAAATAAAATTAATTTTTAGATAATTAGATTCATAAATTAATTTTTTTTCTTATGATTATAATATAATTTTATGAGACCTTAATTAATATTTAAAAGTGTTGTAAAATCAATTCTGACTTTAAAATTGATATTTTTAGAATAAATATTGAATTTATTTAAAACATAAATTTCACAGATTTAGAAAATTATTATCATTAAATGGAGTTCATTTTTTAATAATAAATTCCAAAAAATGTTAGGGTAATGTTTTTTTGATTTTTCTAAAATGGTTGAATGTTTTGGTGAATAATGAAATATGATAGTTTATAGTATTTAATAAATACTTGATTCTTGGAGTCATGGATGATGAATGGATGATGTAAGACCATTATCTCAAACTATACTTATATATTTACTATATTTAGACAAGCTAGCAAAAACTATTCATATTCTTTAGCCAAAATTCTAAATTAATGAAAAAAATAATAACAAAAACCCATCTCATTCCCTATGAATACCACCCCTCACCACCTATTATCATATCACCTAAAAATCCTTAAATATTATCCAAGTTATAATTAATCCTCTTACCTAAAATCTTTCCCATGTTTAGGATCCTTTGTTCTAAAAAATTTCCAAATGAAATTTTTATTAGGATGTTCTCAAAGAGGATAATTCAAGAGGTAAAATCCTCTTTCTTTTTCTTTTAATTTATTTTAATTTATTTTTCTTTTTTATCCATTACTCACCTCCTCTATCCAAAATTTAATGATTACTCAATTATATATTATATATTGTAATTTTATAATTTTATTGGAAAATATATTGTCAAACCTCTTCTCATCTCCCTTTCATTCTAAATATGAAAATATCATCTGGAAGGTATTGATTTGTCACCTTTGAGGTGGCAATGTTTTCATTTCCTTTTAATTATTTCAAGTATAAAACTGCTATAATTGTTGGTAAATTTTTTAAGGTTTATTTTATAACTCTTTTTATGTTATAGAACTAACTTATATACACAATAATAAATAATTAAACAAAACTAGTTTCTGATGTTCAAAAACCAGCCAAAATAATCTAAACGATTATCAATAACATCTTATATAATGATTCATCCTCATAACATATAACCAGATGGTATATATAATAATTTTATATTCTATAAGTTAGTTAATAACCTATAATTTCAGTTCTTTATAATTATTCCCATTTTACATGAACTTCTTTACTCATATTCAAGTGAACCGATCATGAAAACCAAGAAAATGAACGCTCTCGAACGATGGAATTGGACTATATAACTCATCTAAAAATCCATAAATTAACTTAATAAAATTATAAAAAATCCCAATATATGTATTATAGGTTCTCTATATAGTAATTAATAATTATAATTCTATTATATAGGATATTAAAGTGAAGGAACCATTCAGAGAAAGGTAAATAGATTTCTTGAACCCCGTTTCTTTTCATTGGGTTATTCCACTTTCATTACAAATGTTCAGTATGAGAGTTATTAAAATAACATTTATTTGTTCTACTATTTTATTTTCTATTATATACATGTTTCCAATCTGGTTTTATTAAAAATACCATGATTTTTTTTTAAAAAAAAATCTTCTTTCTAAAAAAACACATTTTGACTCCTCTTGAGTTCTTTCTTCTTCACTCAAGATCGATGATTCTTATACCAAGTATGTTATTATCTTTTCTTTAGGGAACACCAAATTTTATTCTTAAATTTATTATTTATTAAATAAAACTAATTCCTTTCCATGTCTTTTTTATTTCCAAGATTGATATATGTTCTATGTGGCATGCATAATTATGTTAATGTTATGATGCGATGGGTGCACTCAAAATTATATATTACTCTAATGTATTGGGTAATGTGATGTATCTCATGTGATAATTTTTATTATGCATGAACATTATACTATATTTTTTCACAATTTTGATATTATGATGATTCACTTATGTTATGCATAGACATAATGCTAGATTTCTTCTTAACTAAGTGTGGTTATTGAAAATAAAAAATGATGTTTCATTTTTCAGCATTTCCACGTTCCATGTATCAATATAATACTGCATATGATGTTTATTATGATTATATTATGCTTATGTTAGTATGATTATGATTATTCTCTACCATGTTATATTGATTCATGCTGTTATTTTTCCTCTTACTATTCTTTTATCTCACCCTTTTTTTATTTATATCCTCAAGTGATTACCTATACTAATGAGAAAATGAGGGTCACAAAGAAGGTATAGAGGAAGGAATTAAATAATTATTAAGTTTTATTATGTAAATTTTATATAAGGTGATAATTTTTATAAGATACTATATCAATGGATCCTTATTTTTTAATGCTATTATGTTGTTTATCTTTATAATGATATTAAAGTTATTAAAAATGTAGGGTTTCTATAGTGTAGATCTTTGAGTGGCCATGCAATGACAAGAGAAACAGGTTTGGAAAATAGAAAGGATGTTTAGAGATGTGATTTGTTCTAAATAAAATCTATAAGTGGGATATATGTTAAAATATATTTGGGGGGAGGGAGAAAATGACTATCCAATTTAATTAAGTAAAATAGAGTGGCTCTCTACCTATATTTCACCCAATTAATTTGATAAAAATAAATTTATTTGATGGTAGGCTAAAGGATTTTGAGGGATTCCTATAAAAGCGGATCTCCCTTAATAGTTTTCATCATTGGCTTCTCATGAAACCCATTATCTCTTAGTTTCATCTTTGAGTGAAGTATTTTTTGAGGAGTTTCTTTATTTATTAAAGAGAGTATATTTTGAGTTTTTTCTCCTTATAAATGAGATAGAGTATACGTATAAATTTTACTATAGTGTGGTCCTTTTATTTTTCCATGTTTTTATCCTATTTCATTTCTGAGTTTTTTTCATATTACATCCTATGTTCATTTTTATTTCCATATTTTTTCACTTTATTTTTTTTCCCATGTATCATTATACCGATGGGAAAATTATTTTTTATCCTAGTATAGAATCCATTGCTCTAATATATTATTTAAGATACTCAGTTTTGATTAGATCATGAGATAATGGTCGACTTATACCACAATTGGAGACTCTATGTGCATCAAAGATAGATATTTACATTAAGCTGAATTGAATCCATGAAGATATATAGGGGACTGGGCTCAGTTTAATATGAACTTGTTTATAAGCACACTGAAATGGGTGATAATCACTAATGTGAGATTGGAATGGAAGTAACAAATCAACTAAAATCTATAACTTTTATTCTTTCTATTGTAATTTATAGGTTAATAGGGGCATCAGATTCTTCCCCATGCACCAAATAAAATAGTGGAAGAGTATGAACATGTGGTTCTTGATATATTTCATGAATTGATTACTTTTCCACCCTAAAAAATTGAAAATATCCACACTTAATTTAAGATTTATATCGAGCACATGTTGTCTATTTTAGGATGTACCTAAATTAGTTCAATCCATCTGATCATCATGGAGACACTAGAATCATTGTTTCACATCCCATGTAGATATATAGGACTAGTTGTGTTCCTAGTCACACCAAACTTTCTTTATTTGGTTTTATTTTATCACAATTTTCCACATTTATTTTGGTGAAATAAATTATTTTTAAAAATAAAATTAATCATATAATAGAGAATCGTCGAATCTAGAACAACTCTGGTTGAATTTTGGGTTCATTTAATATTGTAATAAAAATGTTTATTTTTTTTGTGCTAAATTGATTAAATTTCATGTTTTAAGTCTCTATAGACTATTTTATGTTTTTAATGGATTTCAATTAAGATTTGAAGTTATTATTAATTTGACAATCTATGTATTTATAGATACTACAGTGAAAATATGGAAAGTGTTGGATCAACATCAAGTTCCATAGAATCAATTATGCATCTTCTATTTTCTCGTGTTTAGGATAAATTATTATCTCTTAGATCCATCATATGTAAATTATGATCAACCTCATTAGAAAATAGAACAAGTATACATCTACCTAGTAGTTCAAAGGGATAAATCAATTCTAAGGATAAGAGTATCAACTACAAGATAACTCAAATAAACTGAAATTGAAAATTAACAAAAAAAAAGATCTCATTCCTTGATGAGATTGACTTTCTGTTAAACCAAAGTGACTACGAGAGGTGTTCAATCAACTGTGAGAACATATTTTCAAGCAGCCACAACCATGAAATGTAAAAAACTGAATATATTGATTTATCATTCATCATAAGACTTCATAAAATAGGTGAAAAGGCACTTATTGTATAAAACGAAAAGGGGGAAGCATCCTCCCTATTTTCATGATCAATCTTAATCAATTATTCCATATAACTTTCCCAACAATATCATCCTGAAATGAAATCTTGATTTCATGTTGAGCCTATAATGTAAGGTTCCCAACACTACCATCCTTCACTAAATTAGATCTAGATATGATAGTTTATATAATAGATAGTAAGGGAATCACTGATACTGAAAATGGTGAAGATAATTACAACTTTATCGACACATAAATCACCATTTGAAGATGGAAAAAAACGTTCTAGAAAAAGATGATTACATTACCATCTTCTATAATAATTTAAGTTGATTCTACTTGTTGAGAAACCCTAACGTTGGGTACATATGCATAAAAATATGACCAGAGCCACTTCCAAATAATATACATTAGAATCATTTACTAAAGCTCATTAACACAATTCCTATTATCACCGAGCATGCAATTGTTTTTAGAAAAGATTCTTATCTTTTATAGGAATGTTCAAGGAGCATGAAACTGATGCCCCAGATAAGAAATCATACTCAATAAGACACCAATCTCAATCCTGATTTTCCTCCAAAACCTGAAAATTTGAATTTGGAATTAGGATGAGGTGGGAAATATTTAAAGACACAAATAACATAAAATAAATTCCAATTTTTTATCCCAATAACCAAAGCCTAATCCTGATCAGTTAAAATCTAGGCCCATAAAATAATTATATCCCACACTCATCAGATAAAACATCATGCATTAAATTGGAAGATAAGACTATAACTTCTCCACAAAATATAACAAAATCTTTTTTATGGAAATGTTTCATGAAATTTTACATGTTTTTGAAGCTTAAGATCTAGTATGAAGTATAGAGGTTGGTATAAAAAGAAATCATTGCAATCATAAATAAGTTATATCATAACTAAGGATTAAAAGACTTTGGGTTTGAAAGATCTATATTTTATCTATATATTTCAAGATATGGATTTAAAAAGGATGGGTAGATGAATCATGGTGGATAAATAGATAAAAGAGATAGTAGTTGATAAAGATAATTTAAGATCACAACGTGATACCACACTTCTACAATTTTGGAGGTTGTTTTGAAGCCCTTTTTGAGGACTTGGTTTTTTATTCTTTTTAATTTATTTCTTTAACATGTATTTCAATAACATTATGAATTTATTGATGGATCTTTTATTATAGGAATCTAAGACAAAATTAGAGAATGATATTAAGCTAGTATGTATTTTTACTTTATTCATCCGTCATGTGTGGATAGAATCCAGCCATTTCTACATTGTCAAGTAATAAATCTCCTTTAATTGTCGTAATTCAATGAGAACTAGGTCAGTTTTATTGTTTTCTACTTAATTTTCATCTACAAGTCCATCATATAAGAGGCGATTAAATTTAATGGTTGAATATGAGGAAAAATTGAGAAGTTATTTCTGATTGTTCCTATTCACATCATTGAGTAGGTTAGAGAGTCATATAGTTTCAACACATCAAAATCTATTCATCAACAGTTCATCCATTCAAGAGAACTAGCATGCCTCTTTTCATCATACCCGATAACACTAGTCTTTTAATGAAGATAGAAAAAGAAATAAATCATCAAAATCTGATAAAATGCCAATAAAATTCATTTATTTCACCCTTAGACTTTCCCCTACTTTCTTTTGATCTATTTTCCATAAATTCGATTTATAATGTTGACTATTAATATACTTTTACTTCATTTATTTCTTCCCTACTATCACTCTCATAATTCCAATATTTATTCATTTTTCATGATTTTTTTATTCTAATTTTTCACTTTTATCACACTATAATCCTTTTACAAAAGTCTTTCCCTGTGGATCGACCCCATATCCCTTGTACACTAGTATAATGTAGGTTTTATAAATATTTAATTTTTCATGAACCTACTGATGGCCTAAGAGCTAGTCATAGATCTAGGCCACACGAAGTGATGTTTATCCTTCTCTTATCCTAAATACTCAAAACCACAACAATATTCCACACAATCTTATTAATAAAAATAGTAGAAACCAACTATGACTTACTTCTTTACTTAATCAGTGAAACTCCCAACTCAATTCCTCCTCCGCAAAAGTGTAATGATTCATGTACTCACCATCCCAAGACCAAATTCGTGTTTAGGCCTAGTTTTTTAGGACAATCCCATGATCAACTCTCTTTTTTCCACTGATATACACTTAGACTTTTCTTAATGGTATTCTTATTAGTATAATTTTTCAGTAGGAATATTTGAGTAATGTCCCTCAATTTTAGACTTGTAGCAACCATCCAATGAAAGATATGTTTGATGATCAGTACTAAATTCAATGAAAAGTAAGAATTTATTCTCCAATTAATATAAATATTTCTCTTCTCCAACTTATAAAATATTCAACAATGTTGTTTTATCATAGGTCCTCTGTAATTATATTTTACATTTTAAGTCACTTTTTTTTCTTGTTCAATGTTCAATGTGTTATGGTGTTCTCTTCTCCACAAATTATTTGTAATTTCTTAAATATCTATATTTTCATAGTGATCTCTCTAATTTTTTATTATGGAATACTAACCAAAGGGTGAGTATCCAATAGAGTATCATTGTTTCTCAGATATCTATTCTTATTTATTAAGTTGAAATTCAATTTTGATAATGCAATTGGGGAGTTTTGGGATTGTAGTGGCCTTATTCCCCTCTCTCTATCATTCATCATGTCTCTTTATAGTCTATGTTGATCCTTCCTTACTCATCCCAATTTATCTTCATATGAAATTAAATAAAGGTATTTGGGGCATAAAAATAAATGACGTAGTTGGGTGGAGTTTGATGGATTGTATATTATCATGGAAGTTTCATCAAATGAAACCATAAAGGAAGTGATATTTTGTATTCCAAGGAGACTTCGTAAAGTACATAGGTCCATGAAATTTCAATAGAGGGTGGTTATTCCAGAATGATATGGAGAAAATTATTTATTAGATAATGAAAAAAAAACATATAATGAAATTTATTAGTAGCTGGATAATGTAAAGACCCTTTACCATCTAACAATTGTATTTGTTTGTTGTTTATTTATTCTATTTTTCATCCATAAATAAAAAAATAAAATACCATATCTAGATTCTTTTAAAAACATAAAAAATAAAAACAAAAATAAATAACTGATTAAAATAGTGAATTGAACCATAAAAACCCCTTGGGAAAAAATCTTGGGAATCTCTATGATTCATTACAAATTAAAAATTAAAAAAATTGGTTTTAATATATAACAACCAGACGATTTACTAAGAAACATTTCTGAGGAGTTAGGTCAAATATTTAAAATTATATTTCACTTTGTAAATAATCCTCGCCTTTCAAAATTTAAAACCTAAAAAAACAAAAAATAGAGTACCCCTCAAAAATAATTCTCGAACTCACTGACATAACCAAACATAAGTTGAATAGTAATGTTATAGTGGAAATTTGAAAATTAACTCACGTTGGATGATGTTATGATTATATTTGAGAAAATATTATTCATGTATTATAGAATTAATACTAAAGGGGGAGTATCATTGGAAGATGAACCAAATAAATGAACCTCTAACATATAGAGAAGACATCCTTGAGGTGGAATTTCTAAAGTAACATGTTCTTCTACAAAATTATGAGATGATGCCTGAGGTAGTCCAGGAAAAACACAATCTATCAGATGAAAAATTTAAGGGTGATAAATAAAATCTTAAATATCATGAATTTAATTCTTCTAAAATTAATTTAGTATCTAACCTACCTTTTTTAATAATACATATTCAATGTTGTTGGATTATGATTTTGAGGTTAATAAATTTAATTCCCTCTCTTTTTATTAAAAACATGTGAAAACTAAACTATCTCAAGTAATTATATGGCTTAATATTATAGACTCATTCATGTTATTAGTTTAATTGATTGTAGAAAAGGTAGTTAGAAAATATTAACCCAAGGAATATACAAATGTAGAAAAACTGAAGATGGAAATAGAAGATAGAATGCATAGTTTAAATAAGAGGAGGTGGATAAGGGGTATTCTAACCTTTTACTAATGTTTTCCATAGTTTAACTAGGATGATTAGGGGACATCACTCCCCATGAAGAAGTAAAATATGATACCACCAATATTATTCTTCCATCTTTATATTTCTAACTATTTTAAACCACTAAAGGGATGGAAATAAAGCATCCTATCAAACGGTACCTCCAAGAAGAAGTAAAGATGAATAGATTTAAAACAAATAATATGTGGTGGCTATTACCATATAATCCCCATGATCTGATTGATTGGGGATAATCACATGATTTACCATGTATGAGTAGACATAATATAGACCTTCTCAATTGGGAAAACCCCAATAATATCTTCTTTTCTCTTTTTTCCATTTTAATACTTTTAATAAAACTTATTCTGTTTAGCCTATTTTTTAATAGGTTTTTCTTAGGTGGAAATAACCTAAAAGGTTACCTTAAAATTTATGTAAGTACACCCTGGGGAAGATATTACCTTAAACCTTCTACAAATAATACTAAGTTATGAATGTATAAAAAAATTATTTTGACATTATTTTGAATTTAATATATTAATTATTAATAAATTTCATGATTGAAAATAATTGAGGATATTTTTATAGATAATTGTGGGGGGGGACTCAAACTATTTAGTTTTAATTATTTTTAGGATAATTTTTTTAAAAAATATATTTTTTAAGTAATAAAAGTATGAATATAAAAAACATAGTCTGGTTTGTAAATGGTGTAAATAAATATTTTTTATAGATTTTTTTGTGATTTTTCAAGATTTAATTGAACTTCATTATTTTCATTTCAAGTTTAAATTCCATTCAATAATAGCATCATTACATTGGTTTTTAAATTATTATACTCAAATTATTGCTGAGTTAATTTTCAAATAATTCTAGGAAATTTAGTCTTACAACCTAGAAAGGGATTATGAGCAAAACAATTGGAATCATTACAATAATACGAGGTCACTAGTATTTAGAACATAATTTTATGAAACTCGAACTCCATTAAAAAGACAATTTTTGGGATACAAATCAAAATAAATTGATATAAGTACATTGAAACTAGATTAAAATGGAAAATTGGGATCCCATGGTGAATGTATGAGACATTAGGCTTCAGGATCATGAGTAATTCCATTTTTTTATTTTTCAGTAAGCTAATTTTTGTGGTAATTTTTACATTCATGGATGGGAAAAATCTAAATAAAATATAATAAAGTGTATAACAGTCAAAAATTAATTCTTTTAGGTGAAGAAAATACTGAACCCAGGTAAAGACGAAGAAATTTACTTCTAATGAATTAATTTGAGTAGTATCGATAAATTGGAAACTCAAACTATGGTTTACTAAAAATATTAAAAATGGATAGATGGGAATGATTCTTGTTAAAATTTTGATTCCAATTAATTATAAATTGTTATACTCCTTGACTATGAATTATGATTGAATTAAACTGATTAAGTGGATTAATTCATAGATCAAGAATGGTAATTTTTATAATGGATGAATCTTTGATTTCTTCTCCAACATTTATATTTTTATATAGGAAGGGAAATCATTTTTTAAATAAATATAATTAAATTTATTTCATTGTATTGAAATAGTTCAAGTGTAGGGAAGTGAGGAGTGCAGAAAATTTAAAAAAAATCCTTATTTCATTGATAAGTACCCCTCAATTAATGAAAATACTAGGAAAATCATGTAGTTTTTATTATTTTGTAAATTATGGAATTAATGAGAAAATGACTTGAAATATTGATGTTTTTTAATTTATTGATTTTTTATGTTAATAGTAATTCCATACAATGTAGTTGTTTAAAAAAATAATTATAAATTTTAAATTATGATATTTTGTTTTGGAATTTTAGAATGTGTTTGAAAATGATAAATTGGAAATTAATTATGGTTTATAAAATATGATTTAAATTGTTTTATTTTAAATTTAAAATTAATTTTAAATTAATTTTGGATTTAAATTGTGAAATGGAATTAAATTTTGAAATTATTTTTTTTATGTAAATAATTTGATTAATCATTTAATAATTTTTTTGTATGTTTGGAGTCCTGAAAACGAAAAGGAATCCAATGACTATGAGGATTGTGACCATGAAAGGGGTTCTCATTTGTTTATAATACCATGTGGGTGTGCCCATTATGACCTTGAGAAATAAAAAATGTTTGAGACCGTGTGAGGGGTCAGGTCTAATTTAGTGAACCTCCACTACTACTGTGTAGTATCACACTCATCCAATCATAAGGAGAAACTGAATTCTAGAACTATATGCACCACCATTATACTATCATCCACTATTTCCAAGCCCATGTCCTGCTACCATGACAAGAATAAAAATTTTGTGATTGTTCATCTACTACTATGAATAACAATTCTATTGTGAACCTCTTATGCTTCCTTGTAACTTCTACTATGCAGAAAATATGATCGTTCCCTCATCCAACCACAATGACTAAATACCTACCCCCTTTCTTATTATACAATGAGAATAATCAAGCATCCATATGGTAATAATTTCTCTCTTCAAGTGGATAGCTTCTGTGAGAATGGAAAACCAAACTTCCATAAGATGGATTCCAATATTCCAATATAACTAGATAATGAGTTCCAATCGAGAAGACATAGTGACTAAAGTTGGAGATAGACCATTGATACTAGAACATCAAACCCTGATCTGGTTGGAGTAGTGCAAGGATGAAGAAGAATGATCTGCACTATAGAAATCTAATCAAAGATACGATTCAGATACTATGAATATTGATTATTGTTGATAATTAATCTCACCTATAATTTAATGATCGGTGATGAAAAATACCTAATTTTTAGAGGCATTATCTCAAGATGTATTTATAAAGGATAACCAAACAATACGAAGTGATTTTGAGGACGGTTTAATTTTCTATGATGATGGAAAATTCAAACAATGTGTTCTACCAAAGCTAAATTCAATCCAAATAAATTCACTATGTTTTATGGAGGTAGATCAACATGGGTGACCTCTATATTTAATTAATTTGAAATTAAGATTTAGAAATGAATCCACTTATCTAACATATTACTAAAGTGACCTATGTTCGACTAGAGCTTGATATGAAGGTTAACTAAGACCGCTACTAAAGAATAGATGTTCTATAAAGTTTGAGATTTCTATCAAGATGAATTAAATCAACGAATAGATGCAGTGTCCTAGGATCTATTGAATTTTATCCAAGGCACAACCATCTTAGGTCAAGTGATAAACATCTATTTGATCATAGAAATGAAGGAACCAATCAACTGAAGTCGATTAATTTTTTTCATTCAATTATGATTTTTAGGTTTGGAGGGGCATTAGTTTCTTCCCCACACACTATATATAGTATTGTAAGAGGATACACATGAGTTTCGTGATATAATGCTTGAACTAAGTGTTTTATCTCCATTAAAATTTAAAATCTCCACATTCACTAAAAGATTGAAGTTGAGAAGATGTTATTTATTTGAGGTTGTGCATAAATTATTTCAAACCATCATACACGAATGGTGAATTTTGAAGCACTATTTTATATCCTAAAACAATACATATGACTAGCCACATTCAAGGTGACACCTATCCTATTCTAGGAAACATTATGTGTAGCCTATACTCCTCTAATCACAAATATGGAAAACCATGAAAACATTTAACACAATAAGATTACTCTAACCAATAGATCATTGTAATTCCCAACATCAATGATTCATTAGTGCCACTCATAACTCAATTCCTTCTTTTCCCAAGTGTAGTGATGCTCGCACTCATCAACCTAGGCCCAAATCCAAATTTAGTCTTGGTTTTACGATACAGTCCTAATTTTTTCTCTATTTATTCATTGAATTCCATCTGACTTTTCATAAAGGAATTCAAATCAAGAAAAAAGTATATTTAGAATATTTTAGCAATTTACCATGACTCTAGACACTCGGAAACTATCCAATGATGTATAATGTTAATGATCAACACTAAATTCAAAGAGGATGGGTAATATTTTCTCCAATTCCTATAAATATTTCTCTTCTCCCACATATAAAATATTCAACCCTACCAATTATATCCTAGGTCCTCTATAATTATATCTTATATTTTAATTCAATTATTGTTCTATTTAATGTTCATTGTGTTATATTGTTCTCTTATCCACTAGTTATTTGTGAATTCTTCAATATTTGTGCATTGATAATGACATCTCTAACTCTTTGGTTATAGAGTACTAACATAAGGTTGAATTCTAGAGGGCAGTTAACTATTTCCCAAATCCCTTCCAATTTCATAAGTTTTAATTCAGTTGTGAAGATTTAGTGGAGGTATTTTGGGATTGGTAAGGAGATTATCCACATTCCCAAGAATTCTTCCTGTTTCATTCCAATCTCTGCTAATTATTTCTCCCTTGTCCCAATTCACTTAATATGTTCTAAAATAGAGTTTGATGGATTTTATGTGATTTGAGAATTTTCATTTTATAAAACCATGGTGGAAGTATAATTATTTGTGCCTAGGATATCTCCAAAAGAGCATAGGATATTGCAATTTCAATAGAGGATGGTGATACATGAATGATATTGAGTGCAATATCAATTGGATGATGACATCACAAATGGATAATCAAGGTTATTAGTGGACTAATTTTAGAATATCCCTTTTCTCACCAGTAATTGTAAATTTTTTGTTTCTTTCGTATATTCTCCGTCCACACAGAAAAAACTAAACATAATATATAGATTATTTTGAAACTTAAAAAACATAAAAAAATACATATGTGATTATGATAGTGAACTAACCCATATTAACTCGTTTGAAAATTTCCTTGACCAACACTATTATTAATTACATGTTTAAAATAAAAATATATATATGATTATAGCCTACAACAACCATGTGAACGCCAAGGTCCAAATAGAGATAGATTGATTATATATTTTAGGAGCCTCTATTTTATTATTTTGAGAGTTTATTTATGTATCAGACAAATTTTACTATTATTTATCTTGAAATATCTATTTTTTTACATTTGGACATTTTTTATGATTCAATATTATGTTGTTTCTTCTTATATTTTATTTATCTTATTTAATATTACATTAACTATTTATTTAATTGTGTGGAGGTATAGCCTATGGGTTGATCGTGTCAGATTATTGGATGCAATCTTTGGCATGTCTCATTGGATTGAAAGGGTGAAGTAATTCTCACTAAGATATAATTGATACCCTAGTGCTAGTCACCAACCTATGTCAATCGGGAACATTCCTCAGGTCTTGTAATGGGCCAACCCTTGGTGATGTGCCTGATTGAATAGTCTAATTTCATTGAAAAAAATGATATCACAAACCCATATTGATATTTTTGAAGTTTGGTTATATGGGTAGGATTGTTGGTCTTCAAGTGTAGGGTGTGGGGAATTTTATGTCAAGTTATTCTTTATTCCATACATTGATTTACTAGGGTGGTTTGTGATGTTGTTTTGCGGTTGATGCATTTTTTGAGAAATTTAATGGATTTTGAGGTTGTTTATTTCCATTACATGATTTGGGATGATTCCCTCTATTATTTTTAATGGTTTTCTTCCTAAATAAATTATTTTTTGATTGTTTTTTATTTTATGTATTTATTTCATGCCTCTCAAAAAGACTTTAAATAATTGGAGGGGGATCCATGGGAATTACTCTACTAAATAATCTTCCAATAAATCGCCATATTATTGATTCATTAATAATATTTACTCAATATCTTCGGAAAAGTTTGAGATTGGGAAAGTTTGTTTGATGAATCACTCCTAGGAGTTCATGAAAAATAACATTCCATAATTTTGAGGTGAGTAAGGAGCTAGAGACCTAGAATAATGGTTCTATAATATCAATTATATCTTTATATTTCCTTAGGACCCTAATAAATATATGGTGGGATTCACCAACTATATGATATAGGGGATGTGAAAAAGATGTTGGGGTTCAGTAGAGTTGTCTATGATTCATAAAAAATATCACCTGGAAAAAAATCAAGGATATGTTTGATAAAATATTCTACTAAGAAACTCTAAGAGTGGCGAAGTCTTGGGAATTCATGAACTAGAAGTATGTTGATCATTATTTAATAGAATGCTCTAATCAGTTTGTTGAGATGGTTTACCTCCCATATTAGCACTTTGAAAACTATTACTGTAGATCACAGTATTATCATATTGGATTGAAGCTAAGAATCAAGTCTATGATTATTATTATATATTTTCTCACCTATACTGAAGTAGTGGAAAATGTTTCGATGATCGTGTAAAATATAGAAAGACTAAATGTTAAGAGTCATCTCCCAACTACAATAGGTAATAGCTAGAGACTCTCTTCATGAAAAAATTGGTAGCATGGGGAGTCACCATGGGGTGGCATTAAGTGTTTATAGTGTATCTATAACCTAGTTCCAAGAGCTTTCTCATGGTAAAGACTGGTTTTGTGTTATTAGTATAGAAAGGTCATTCATACCAAATAGAAATACAGAAAACCAAATTTTGTTACGTAACTGTTACATCATTTTATAGATAAAAACATAATATCACTACAAAATCACGATCTGAAGGTTTATTTTCTTAGGTAAATCTTCACTATACATATCATTTACATAATCATGCATGCACCATAGAATGTACATCAATAATAGACCTAAAAGAACCCATAGAAAGTAATGGATTTAATTTAATAAATAATACTATATTTAATAATATTTTTGTTCTAAAAGTAATAATAGAGTAAATTACTTGGTAAAAGAATCATCAATCGTGAGTGAAGAAGAAATAACTCTAGAAGAGTAAAAAAAAATTGGAAATAATAATTATTTTAGAAAAATAATTGTTTTTTTGTGAAAGTAAATTTGAAACATGTATATACCAGTAAAAAAGGAATGAAAAAATAATTTATACTTTAATAACATCCATACTGAAAAGTTGGCATAAAATTGGAATAACCAAAAGAAAGGAAATTGGTTTCTAGATATCCCCTTACTATATACCTAAATGCTTTCTTAAAATTAAAATCCTATATAATAAAATTAGATTTGTTAATTACTATATCCAGAAACTATTATACATCTATTTTATTTGGTATAATTCTATTAAGTTCATTTCTATGATTTTAGATAAAATGTAGATTTTAACTCTATCATTCGAAAGTGTTCATTTTCATGTTTTTCATTATCAGTTTTCTTGTATATGAGTATAAAGGTTCTTGTAAAATTGGAATAATTTTCCAAAATTTGATATTATATGTTATTAATGAACATACATGAAGTTTCAATGTTTATATATATATAATTTTATATGGGACGAGGATGAATCATTTGATAAAACGTTTGTGATAATCGTATAAATTATTTTGGTGGTATTTTTATCATCACGAACAAGGTATGCCTTATTATGTAATATTGTATATATATGTCAATTAAAAGGCATAAAAAGATTATAAAATACACTTTAAAATATATTTCATACCTTATAATTTTTTTATGACCATAGTTTAAGGTGGTAAAGGAAAAGAAAAATGTATTTTCCATTATGTCGGTAAATCCACACATCATGGACGATGTTTTCCTCTTTAATATAAAAGAGAGGGGAGAAGAGGTTTGGTTATGAATATTCCATTAACATGATATAATTAAAGTATATAAATGATAGTATAGTTATCATGATAATTTTATAAGTGGAGGGGATGAGAGAATATGAAAAGAACATAAATTAAATGAAATTAAAAGGGATCGAAAGAGGGTTTTACCTCTTGAATTATCCTCTTTAGGAACCTCCTTAAAAACCTAGGATTGGTTTTTTGTTAAGTTAATTAAATCATGGAAATGGGGGAGATGATAGGTAAGAGTATTCAAAATAATTTAGAAATTATAAAATGCTTTATAGGTATGAGGAGAATATGTGGGGAGGATGATATTTATAGGTGAGGAGAGGGGAGGTTTCTTGATTATTTTATTCTTTAGTTTACTATTAATCTCATGAAAATGACTAGTTTTCATTATATGAATTGATATATAAAATTTGGAATGAGATTTTTTTATTATATTTCTTACATCATCTATGATTTTTTAATTCATGTATTATGGATTTTAATGTAAATATCATAAATTATAGTATTTCATTATTCACCCAAATACAACTATTTTGAAAAACCACATAAAATTACCCTAACCATTTTATGATATGTAGAATTAAAAAATGAACTCCATTTTATGAGAATAATTTTATAAATATGATAAATTTAATTTTTAATTAAAATCATCATTTATTTGAAAAATATCAATTTTAAAGTTATAACTGATTTTATGACACTGAGAAATTTATTATGCTCTCATTAAATTATCTTAGAGTCAAAAGAAAACAAAAAATTAATTCATGAATCTATTTTATAGAACAATTTTTTTTAAAATATTTAGATTAATTAAAAAATTAAAAATAAACATTTCTATTTTACACAAATATGAACACTTAAATTATAATTCTTAAAATAATTATTTACTTACACTTTGATATAAGTTTATCATATTTTTAGTTATATGATGAATAATTTTTTTATACTTTAATAGGTGAGTTTACTATATTATTGAATGAATTACTATTCCTAATGGTCATGTTACTATTTAAAGGATTAGTAATTATTCAATCGGTATAGGTTTCATAATTTCATTAAATATCAATTATTTATTTCTTCATTTATGAGAATGATGTTTTTATTGGGCTATCTATTATAAGTATGTGATCTGTACTATATAACAAAGTTATTATTAGGTAAATATTCCATTTATAAAAGTTTGAATAATTACATTCTTCCCCCCTTTGAATTTTCTTCCAACAAATTTAATTTTACGTAAACAAGTGATGGCATTTATCCTTTATTGATTATTCCACTCTTAAGTCACCTTTTCATACTTATAGTACATTCAAAAAACATTGAAAGGGTGGGTTGTCTTGTTTCATAGAACATTTTCCCTTTCAGTTCATAATCTTTATCAGCTTTTCGTCATACAAGACATTATCTTTTAGCAATACCACCTCTAAATTCAGTACATGCGTGGGATCAGGTTTATACTTCCATTGGAGTGATATGTGGACCTCATCAATAACATGATCCATATTTAGTGGTAGTAAAAGGTGATATACCAATGATACTATGTGATCAAGAATCTCAAAGGGGACAATGTACCTTGGTAATAGCTTCCCTTTATTTCCAACCCATGTGAATCTCTTCCATCGTGATATTCAAGGGAAGAATTTATCTCCAATGTCAAACTCCAAGTCCCTTCAATAGTTGTCAGCATAGATCATTTGTAGAATCTGATCAGATTTGATATGTTGTCAGATGGATTGAATCATTTCTATTATATCTTTCACAATATCATTTCCATGTAGCTTTTGCTCACTAACTTCTTCCCAATAGGTTGGAGTTCTACATCACTTTCCATACATAGAGTTTTATGGAGCCTTCTAAATACACAAGTGGAAGATGTTTTTGTATGAGAACTCAACCAATGGGAGATTTTGATCCCATACTCCTTTGAAATTCATTTAGTAGGCTTGTAGCATATACTAATGAATCTTAATGGTTCTTTTAGATTGTCCCTTAGTTTGGGGGTGATATGTTTTGTTGAAATTCAATTCAGTACTCAAATTATGTGGAATACTTCTCCAAAATTTATATGTAAAACTTGGATCATCATCATAGATGACCAAAAGTGGTACAACATGTATCCTCACCACTTACTTCACATATATCATGGAAAGTTGTTCAAGAGATAGATCTTCCTGAATTGTGATATTGTGGGAAATCTGGGTAATTCAATCCCCCACAACCCATATCATATTGTTTCCTTTATATTTCTTCTGGAGGCTAATGAAAAAGCTCATGGAGACATTATCCCATTTCCAAGTGGTTATATGAAATGTTTACATCATCCCTTTGTAGATTTTTCATTATACTATATCTTGTATACATATCAAGAACTTTGAGATATATTCCAAAATCTTTTCCTTCATGTTGTCCCACTAGAAGTGTTCTTAGAGATCATGGTACATCTTGGTACTTCCAATATGGATAGAGAATGGTGAGTTAAGTTCATTATCATATAGCTCATTCTTGATGTCATGTGATGAAGGAACAAAATTCCATGTTCCTAACCAAATCATGCCATCATAATCAATATAGAACTCTTGTAGATTCCCTTCCTTTGCTTTACTGAAATTCATTTAATGCTATAGATCATCCCTTTTTGCTTTTGTGACCTTATATTGGATAGATTAATTGGAAATAATTTGGGAAAGGTTGGATGTATTCTATTTTGTGATGATTTCCAAATCCATTCTTTGTATATCTAGGAAGATATGGTCTTTCTCAACTGACATGATAGATAGAGTAGCATGTTCTCTTCTACTGAGAGTATCACATTCCTTGTATTCCTTCCCTAGATAATGGAAAATAGAGAAATATAGCCCTTGATTATATCTTACCAACATTTATAACACCTGTTGAGATCCTTTTGTGTGAATATATACATTAGTCTCCTGTGATCAGTATATATTCTACACTTCTCACCAAAGAGGTAGTTTTTCTAGATGATCAAGGAAAAATCACAACAACTAGCTCAAGGTCATGAATCAGGTAGTTCTACTCCTGGAAATTTAACATCTGTGAGGCATAGGATATTAATTTCTCATTTTTCATGATTAAAAAATCCAAACATTCATTTTATGAGTCACTTTATATCATAAAACCATCTCCCCTTATTGGCAATGTGAGTATTAGTGTAGTGATCAACATATTCTTTATCTCCATGAAGCTTTCCTAAAATTAATATATCTATACATATTTTTCCCTTTTTATTGATAACTTAGTTAGAAGGCTAGAAAATCATGAGAAATTTCTCATAAAACATTGATGGAACCCTGATAATCCATTAAAACTTCATATTTCTATGACTCTAAGGGGTCTAGTCTATTCCTTAATTTCATTTTTTTTGAAGGTTCCATATAAATTTCTTCACTTCTGATCATGCTCCCGAAAATGTGACTTGCTATGTCCAAAATTCATCATTCCTAAACATGGTATAAAATTTATCCTTCATCAATGTATCCAACAAAATATTTAGATATTCTTCATGTTCCTCTGTTTTCTTGGAATAGATAGGAATGTCATTGATAAATTCTACCATAAATGTTTCAAGTTTGTATCTAAACATTTAATTCCTCAAATCCATGAATATCATAGGGGAATTAATAAGTCCGAAGGGAATTACTAGAAACACATGGTTTTCATACCATGTATGGAAAGCAGTCTTCTAAATATATTGCTTCTTCACCTTTAGTATATGATATCTATAACGAATATCCACCTTTGATAAGTATTCAGCTCCTCATAGTTGGTCAAAAAAATTATCAATCATTGGAATAGGATACATGTTCTTTATGTTGATCTTATTTAGTTCCCAATAATTGATACACATCTAGAATGATCCATCCATTTTCTTTATAAGGAGCACTGGTGAACCCGAAGTCAATTCACTAGGGTTTATGAAACCTTTTCTCAAATTCTCTTGCAGCTGCTTCTTTAACTCCTCCAGTTTGATGGGGTCCATCCTCTAGAGAAATTTTGAGATAGGATTAGCACCGAGTATGAGTTCTATTGATAAATATACCTCTTTCTCTAGGGTAATTTAAAATAAACTCTTTAGTAAATACATCATAGTATTCCATTATAATGAGAATTTTTTATAGTTTGATACCTTTCATTGAACCAACCATCTGATTGAGGTACACTTCTTCGTAGGGAATAATCACCCACACCATTGAAGTATTTTCCAAAGGATATTCATGGTATTCCTTTCATTTTTAAAGGAGGATGAAATGTTTGGTATTTGAAAAGTTATTTCATTTTCCTAATATTAGATATGTTATCTATATAATGAGATCCAAACCATTCCCATTACAGAATAGAATTCCTCCAAGGGAAGTATCATGACATTAGCTAGAAGAATATTTCTATATACGCGAACAAGAGAAGATCCCAACACCTGGGTTGAAAGGATCTCACCACTAGGTGTTTTTATGGGTATATCTACTTCAATTTTTCAAGGATTAAATTCCATATGTCACAACCCATCCTTCGAGGCCCTTGTCATGTCTACCCCAATCCTGCCTTCCATAGGCCTTGGGCAGGCCACAAGCACTGAAAGGAATATTCCCTAAAATGGGAAGGCATTGCCTTTATAAATTTTAATCTCACAAAAACAAAGCACATGGCCAGATATAAGCACAAAGTAAACTATATAGTAAACAAGTTTCGTACAGAAAGTAAAGGGTCCAGAATACAAGTCCAACTAGAAAGTACAAGAAAAACTGGAAAGTATAAGTAAAACTGAGTACAGCTTTTATAAACTCCCACCAAGGATCTTGTCTGAAGGGTAGGTACAACTCTTGAATGATCGTCTATGTGGATCACCTCATCAAAGGTCCACCTCTGAGCAGCCTCCAGTCTAGGTACCCTCATCCTAAGTTTGCATTGTCCATCATCTTCACTAGACACAACAAGGTGTGGGCGTAGCCCATGTAGGGGTGAGTATAACAATACTCAATAGGTACCCTGAGACACACGAAGGTCTCTCAAATCCACAAAGGATAAACCATAAAACATAGAAACAACAGTTAACACTACTTATGTATATTCCCATACATATACCTATGTTATCAGAAAATAACCACCTCACATAGGAGGGAAGAATACCAAATAGGTAATACCAAAAATTTAGATTACCACACAGGTAAAGTACCAAATAGAATAACCTCAATCACAAACACAAGGTAAAGACAACTCACACGAGGATTTATTCTAGGGGCAGTAACAAGAAACATCCCCAGACACAATGTCGAAAACCTTGGCTAATGGATAACTCCTCCTCTATCAAGTATAGTGGGTCTACCGCGTCACACAAATGAGGTTCCCACTATCCTTTCACTATTGTGGTACTCCTCTTGTAGAGTACCGTGGGTCTACCGCATCACGTAGAGGCACTCCTCACCATGGGTCTGTCGCGTCACATAGAGGCGCTCCCCCTCGTGGACTGCTAAGGTACTCCTCCTATCGAGTATCATGGGTCTGCCACTTCACATAGAGGCTCTCCACATCTTGGGACTTCTGCGTCACATAGAGGCACTCCCTATGAGGCCTGTCAAGTCACTCCGAGTGGAATGGTCAGTAGTCGTCAATTCTCAGCCAGTCGTAGGATTCCGTACGTAGCGCGCTGGGTAGAACCGCTCCCCATGCAATTGGTCAAATTTAAATCCACCCAAAGTCCCATGAAAAATTATCCCAAAGGTTTCTCACATCATAAGGGACCCAATGCAATAGACAGTGCGTCAATCGGACGCTCGGTCTGCAAGTTATTATCATTTCCGCTCCGAGGGCCCCGTTGGATTTGGGGTTTGATCCAACCCAACCATACTCTAACATTACCCAAAACCCAAGTGGAGTATACCAATAGTACCATCTCGATCAAAGGATTTCGGTTCCATAGATGGTTCATCAAATAGACACAAGGATCGCATGTTATGGACACAAAGGCGTAACGGGGACCATATGGGCTCGAGTCTGGTCCGCCCAATTCGGACCGACCCAGCACGATTTGGGTCTGGCCTAGTTGGCCTGGGCTACAGTGGTCCTGGCCTGCTGGGTTGGGGTCTTGCCCGGACCACGAAGAGGGATGCCCGGCCCGGCTCGCTGGGCGCGGCTCGCTGTAGGGTGGCCCGCTGGGAGCGACCCACTACGGTGCGGCCCACTCCGCTGGTGGTTTGCCTTCGTGGGTATTCCATAACCGACACCTGAGGGGAGGCACCCCCGGTCTTCCCAAATGGTCAGTGGACCATTTGGCTATTGGCACGTAGGACCCGCCCAGTGTAGCATGGATGGTGGGACATCTTTCCATCAGTGCGGGCACACGCCACTTCTCCATCGTGGTTAACCAGATGTCGGCCGCCCTTCGGCCTCCGCTGCGGCCAAGAGGTTGTGGCCTCCTATACCACTGGCGGCGCGGACGCATGCCGCCACTCTTCCATGAATCCGACCAGATTTTAGCTACCACCCTTCCCTATCGTGGTCGATGGGTCACGACCTCCTCATCAACCGGTGACGCGGACGCGCACGACCCTTCCTTCCTCGCGATCGGCCAGGTGTCAGTCACCGCCTTCTTCTATGAGCCACTACTGCTTCATTCCAAACCCAAAAGATTAAATGATCATATATTTTAAATCATTTCATCGAGGGATCCATTTCCATATATCGCACTTAGTAAAACTCCGTGTTTCCAGCATGAATAAATATTGGACGTTGAATAATGCACGAAGAATGCATGAAGAATAAAAAGAAAGAGAAGCAAGGTTTACGTGTGGGAAGATGTACATGTTCATTTGGCCATTGTCATCATGACTTTAGGATATGAATAATCAATAAAGTAAATTCAATAATAAATAAAACCCCTACCTCGTGAACGATGGAGAAACGCCCGCAGTTGAGAAAGTGGGTCCTTATTTGTCGTTCCCGCAATAGCCTCCAATGACGTCGCTTGATCGTCGATCCTCATTCAGGGTTTCGGTGTTAATTGCCAACACTCGCCAGAACTGGTTCCCACTTTCAAAGGATCGATGTCATGGAAGTCTTTCATCACTTCATTGCTTGGAAAAGCTATGTTGACACCCATCCCAAGGCTACATATAAACAGGAGAGGGGGAGGGGTAGAAATGTTCGTGGAATTAAAGGAGGCCCATTAATTAGGAACCTTCCTAATTCCAGAATGGTGCAGTTACTTATAATGAAAGTTCAATCCATTGATTGGCTTGACACATCATCGGTCCCACATTGTCTCTTGTCTGTTGGAGAAACGAAAGAAAAATAGAAATTAACTAATTATTTTTATTATTCTTTTAAAAGTCTCAAAATATAACTTTTTCTCCAGAACTACTGTTATCGAAGTCAATCCTCCCTTAAGAAAATACCAGTGCTGTGAATTCAATAGTGCCTTCATATTTTTAATCCAAGCACCGGTTCAAATGTTATAAAATGGCACTCACACATTTACTAAACGTACCCGAAAAAAAGTTTGGAAAATTATTAATAGTCACCCTCGACCCATGCTAGTCGAGGTTAGGCTCTGCCTAAGTGAAACACGCCCCAATGGACCCAATGGTACTCTTGAATTCCCAATCCGAGTTAACATTTAAAAGTTATGGATTTTACAATAAAATATTTGTCGCTTAATTATTTTATTTACAACCAAAAACTAAATTTCACTGCTGGCCCGCGTCGGCCAGTGTTAGTATCTTCCTAAAAAAAGCATACCCTCAAGAGTTCAGAGGTGATCTCATGTTTTTTATCTGATTTACAATTCGTGGTTTATAATCATTTGAAAAATAAAATAATTTCCTTAAATTATTTTATTTACGATTATTCCATTTTTTATTTTCTCACTGGTGGCACGTGATGACTAAACTTAAGTCGCGCCTAGAGTAAACCCGTCATCCTGAATGCAATGGTTCCCTCATATTTTTAAGTTGGGTAACCGTTTAATAGTTGTTCCACTTTTTTAGGAAAAATTATTATGCGTGTTATTTAATGTTTTAACAAAACTTTGATGGTTCATTCTCGGCACTCCGGGCCTCGGAATCACGCGCCGTCAGATTTATTGGTCTTAAAATAATTCCATATAATTAAAAAAATTATATCGAAATTCTGGGACATTACATTCTCTCAAACTTAGTGATTTACATCCTTGAAGGCAACAACATAGACTAAGGAAACAAATGGGTGGTACTGAACACCAAACTGAGCCCCCCACTCATATGTGCTCTCCTAGAGGTTCATGTGCTGCCAGTGAATGCACACCAGAGGTATTGAACACCCATGAAAGACCCACTTCTATTGATCCTCAATAAATACTAGAACCTTAGTAAAAGTCTCTCCATATTCTAAGTCCATGTCTCCAGGGTCAATAACATGCTATGGATCATGCACGCATCTCCTCAACTATGACATATGGAAAAATTATACACCTGGTACATCTGTGGGGAATGAGATAGATGGTATGCCACATCTCCCACTCTGTTGAGAATATAGAGAGTTTCAATGAACCACAGAGATAACTTGTTGCCTCGGATAAATATCTACAAACCTCATCGAGGTGAGACCCATTGGAAGACATGATCTCCCTCCTCCTAACGGCATAAGACTTCTACCGGCTCTGAGCAGTTTTCACTTGCTAACAAGTGAGGCATCGTGATACAGAATCTTTCGCTACTTTATTCATCCCTCACTACCAGTAATGACGCTGAAGGTCCTGGTGCAACTTCACAGCACCAGGATGTACCGGTATAGGGAACGTATATAACTCCCTCAACACCTCCTCATGTAGCACTACGGTACCATGGTATGTCCTCTGAAGAGGACGACGTGCTCCCTACCTTCAAAAAATCCATCAGGTGCGTGCCCTGAGGATATCTGAGTATGTTGAGTCTCACAGTCAATGCCACCAAGTTGCGCCTCCCAAACATGCTGAAGGAGTGGGGGAGTGACAGTCATAGACTGGAGGTATGCTACTCCGTCTCTATCCAGGAAGGATATATATAGTGTGACTAGCTACTCGGATGCCTCACTCAGCAGTTGTAGAACAGACCTCATGCTGAGTGAGTATGTTACCATGTTCCCCTTCCCAAGGGTATAGACTATCTCAACGTCAAAGTCCTAGAGGAAATCTAGCCACTCATGTTGGGAACTGAAAACTCAAAACTCCTTCTACCACAAGGGTAAGGCTGGAAGACTCACGAGTGATCGGTCGTAACCTCCTATATATAAGTTTATCTTGTGCCTCCTGGGTTTCATTTTTTGCCAAACAATGAAAATAAAATTCCAAATTTTTAGTTAAACCACAACCTTTTTGCCTTATATAGTCAATATGAGTTGGAACAGTGGATGTACAGTCCATACACAAACTAACGGCGTAAGTCCTCGATGCCTCCACCAAGAGGTTCCAACCGAAACTCTCACCTCAATGGTCAGATCACACTGTTGGCGTAAGTGTGATTACTGATTATCCTACCAAAGGTATCTCTAGACATGAGGGTCAAGTCAATGGATTAACCATTAACTCTAGGCCTTGAACAAGATTTTTGGTGATAATGAATGATTAGTTTCTATGTCTATTAATATGGAAACTATTAGTAGCCACAGAGCATAACTTGAATCATTTTTAAATCCCTTGGGCCACACTCCTCGACTACATACAACTACACCCTTCTGATTTCCTCTAGCTCCCTGAGCCTAGTGGGGTCCACAAAGAGGGGGTGTTTGTGACATGTCTAAATGTACACCACCTCATGCTTCTCTACTAACTCTGCTTCCACATCTGTTTCCCTTCATATTCATCTGTCCTAATTAATTCTTATTCCCAAAACATTTTACATGCCTAAGTCTATGAGATTGGTTCCAGTTTCTGGGTTTCCCACTACTAACATTCGCTGGTTGAATACGCCCATCCAAAAAACATTCAACCACAATGGTTTTAACTAGCACCCTAACATAGGTAAGAATGCATAGAGAAATAATGTTGGCTTGGTCGTCCTTAAACACACCACGCTCGGATGTCTGAGCCCTGAAGAACTAATTGTGTCATATTCAATAAGTACCAGGAATGGTCGGTACACCTCAATGAATACTTAGCTACAGACATGTCATCCTATCAATGCCGTAAAAGCTCTAGAGAACTCTCATCCACCTCCTCAATCCAGTCCTTAGCCACCTACGAGTCAGGAATTCCTTGTAACCTGAGGGGTATCTACTTTTGAAACATGTGTAAGGCACTAAGACTATATGTGTCCTCTTCTGGTACCGCCGGTTGTAAATACTAACCAATGGGAATTGATATAGCTGGAACCCTACTTGAAGGTACCATCCCGAGTAATGGTCCATGTACTAAAGCCTCATTATCATACGGACCATCATCATGGTAACATACTAGAAAATACTAGCAGCTAGGATCATCATCTGCTCTACTAGTGTCTCAACTAGGCAGAAAACTCTAGCTGCTACCTCCAGCCAACCCTCAGTTGCCTGGGAATCTGACTCGCCTCAAAACATCAGAGGCCTATGTCACTGGAACTCGTGCAACATGATCAGTCAATGTGCATTTTTTACTGGTGCGGCTAGTGGAAACGCTCATCCAACGGGTAGTGGTGCTTCTGGTACACCGCCCAAAGGTGATAATGCCTTAAGAGGGCCTTGCACCGAGGCCACATCGCTCGGTGGGCCTTCATCATGTACTCTCTCAGGAATCCTAGATGGCTATCTATACGGCAGAATCCTGATAAGGAATAGGTGTTCCACAGTCATTAAGTTATACCTGGTGATTTGACTCCAAGTAAATCAAAAGATAAACTTTTCAAAAACACCAGCAATCAGTGTTTTCATTCACTAAGTCTGAAATCGGAATTTAGGGTCCTGGTGTATGGATACATCGGCTTGCACACCAACACTAGACTCCCTAAACTGAAAACCACACTCATAACACTTAACACCATTTCTTCATAGAAAATATTATATTCCATGTTCTTCAGTTGAAACAAACTCCTCTGATACCACTTTTTCATGACCCGTCCCCTGGGACATGTGTCGTGACTACCCCAAACCCGCATTCCATAGGCCAGGGATTGGTGACAAGCACCGAAATGTGTATTCCCTAAAATGGGAATGTGTTTCCTTTATAAACTATAAACTCACACAAACTATGCACACATCTAGATATGAGAACAAAGTAAACTATATAGTAAATAGGGTGTGTAAAAAAAGTAAAGTGGCCAGAATACAAGCCCAACTTGAAAGTACAATAAAAACTATAAAGTACAAGTAAAACTGAGTACAACTCTTGTAAACACCCACCAAGGATCCTACTTGAAGGGTAATTACAGCTCTTAAATGATCACCTCTGTGGATCACCTCTTCAAAGGTCCACCTCTGAGAAGTCTTCAGTCCAGGTACCCTCATCCTCAGTCAGTGATGTTCGTCATCTACACTAGACACAACAAGGTGCAGGCGTAGCCCGTGCAGGGGTGAGTATAAAAATACTTAGTAGGGACCCCAGAACCCCCAAAGGTATCTCTAATCCACAATGGAGAAACCACAAAACATATAAACAATAGTCAAACCTACTAAGGTATATGGTCATACATATACCTAAGTTAGAAGAAAATACCCACCTCACACAAGAGGGAGTAATACCACACAGGTAATACCATGAAGGTAGATTACCCCACAGGTAAAGTACCACATTGTATAACCTCAACCACAATCACAAGTTAAAGACAGCTCACATGAGGATTTATTCTAGGGGTAGTAATAAGTAAAATTCCCAGTCACAACGTCGAAACCCTCAGCTTCTGGAGAACTCTTCCTCTATAGAGTACAGTGGGACTGCCACGTCACACAGAGGCACTTCCCACTATCCTTGCACTGCTGAGGTACTACTCTTGTTGAGTATCGTGGGTCTGTCGTGTCACATAGAGGCACTCCCCACCATGGTTCCACCGTGTCACATAAAGGCGCTCCCCCTCTTGGCCTTCTAAGTTACTCCTCCTATCGAGTACTGTGGTTATGCCACATCACACAGAGGTGCTCCCCACTGTGGGTCTTCTACATCTCACAGAGCCGCTCCCCACTGGGCATGTGGAGTCACTTCAAGTCGAATGGTCTACAGTCGTCAAGTCTCAACCAGTCGCAGGGTTCCGTACGTAGCGTGCTTGGGAGAACCGCTCCCCAATCCATCGGTCATACATCAATCGCTGCGAAGTCCCAATAATAGGTTTCCCAAAGTTCTATCACATCATAATGGACCCAACACAATAGATGACACCTCAATCGAACGCTCAGTCTGTTAGTTATTATCGTTTCCGCTCCGAGGGCCCGGTTGGATTCAGGGTTTGATCCAACCCTATTGTACTCCAACATTACCCAAAACTCAATTGGATTATACCAATAAGACCATCTCAATCCGAGGATTATGGTTTTGTAGAATTTTTGTCAAAGAGACACTCGGATCACAAGTTATGGCCATAAAGGGGTAACTTGGTCCAGCTACGCCTGGGTCTGGTCCGACCCGGTCGGACCGACCCAGCCCTATTCAGGTCCGACCTGATTGGTCGGGGCTGAGGTGGGCCCATCTTGCTGGGCCACAATCCGGCCTAGCCTATGAAGGGGATGACCGACCCAGCCCGCTGGGTGTGGCTCGCTGTGGTGCGGCCCGCTGGGCACGACCCTCTATGTTGTGGTCCGCTTGGCTGGTGGTCTGTTGTGGTGGGTCTTCCCTAACTAACACCAGAGGGGAGGCACCCCTCAGTCATCTTGAACAGTCCATGGACCATTCGGATGCTATCAGGTGGGACCCTCTAGAGGGGTCTCGCCTGGTGTGGCACTGTTGGCTGGACTTCTTCCCAACGGTGCGGTCACGTGCCGCTGCTCCACTGTGGATGGCCAGATGTTGGCCGGCCTTTGGCCTCCACCGCAGCCAACCGCCCACGGCCTCCTCCTCCACTAGTGACGCAGACGTGAACCAATGCTCTGTCATTCCTCCAGCTGAATGTCGGCTTCTACCCTGCCCTGCCATAGCTGACGGGCCGCGACCTCCTCATCAACTGGCGGCGTGGACGTACGTAGCCCTTCCTCGCGGTCGGTCGGGTGCTGGCCGCCGCCTTCTTCTGAGAGCCACTATGGCTTCGTTCCAAGCCCAAAAAATTAAATGATATTATATTCCTGATCCTTTCATTGAGGGATCCATGTCTATATATCGCTCTCATAAAAACATCATGTTTCTTGCATCAATTAATATTAGTTGTTAAAGAAGGCACGAAGAACGTGTGAAGAATAAAAAGATAGAGGAGCAAGGTTTATGTACGGGACGATGGCCATGTTCATCTACCATCGTCGTCGTGAATTTAGGATATGAAGAATCAATAAAGTAAATTAAAATATAAATAAAACTCCTACCTCGTGAACGATGGAGAAATGCATGCGGTTGAGGAAGTGGGTCGGTATTCATCGCTCCTACAACAACCTTCAACGATGTCGCTTGATTTTCGATCCTCATTCGGGGTGTTGGTGTCAATCAACACCACTCGCCAAAACTGGCTTCATCTTACAAGGGATCAATGTTGCGGTACTCCTTCAGAACTTCATTGCTTGGTGAAGCTATGCCGACACCTCTCCCCAAGCTCTATATAAAAAAGAGAGGGGGAGAGGGTGTAATGTTTGTGGAATTAATGGTGTCCCATTAATTAGGATCCTTCCTAATTATCCAATGGTTCAGTTACATAGAATGAAAGTTCAAGACATTGATTGGATTGAAACATCGTCGATCCCACGTTGTTGCTAGTCCGTTGGAGAAAAGAAAGAAAAATAAAAAATAACTAAGTTATTTTTACTATTCTTTTAAAAGTCTCAAAATCTAACTTTTTCTCTGAACATATTGCGGTCGATGTGAAGCCTCCCTTAAGAGAATAATGGAACTATGGATTCAATGGTGCCTTCGAATTTTTAATCTAAGCACCAGTTCAAATGTTAGAAAATGTTGCACGTGTGTTTACTGAACGTACATGAAAAAAAGTTCAAAAAATTATTAACAGTCACCCTCAACCCACGCCAGTCGAGGTTAGGCTCTGCCTAAGTGAAACCCACCCCAACGAACACAATGGTGCTCATGTATTTCTAATCCAAGATACCGTTTAAAACTTATGTAATTTACAATAAAATAATTGTCACTTAATTATTTTATTTATGGCCAAAAACTAACATTCACTGGTGGACCACGCCGGCCAATGTTAGTATATTCCGAATAAAAGTATACCCTCATGAGTTCAATGGAGATCTTAGATTTTTAATTGGATTTACCGTTCAGGAGTTATAATCATTATAAAAATAAAATAATTTATTTAAATTATTTTATTTACGATTATTCCATTTTGGGGTTTTCTCACAGGTGGCTCGCGCCAACTAAACTTAAGTCACATCTAGGGTAAACTTGTAATCCTGAACCCAATGATGCCCTCAAGTTTTTAATCCGAGAAACCGTTTAAGAATTATTCCACTTTTTCAACAAAAAAACTTACGCACATTATTTGATGTTTTAACAAAACTTCAATGGTTCATTCTAGGCACTCTGGGCCTCAGAATCATGCACCTTTAGATTTCACGTTCTTGAAATAATTCCATATAATTTTAAAAAAATTATATGAAAATTATGGAACATTACACAATAATTCTAGAAAACATTCAAGATATAAAGGAATGCATATATCTTGAATCAAATACTACTTTTTCCATTCTCTAGGGAATTGGAAGTGTACCTTGTACGATATCATTTTCTTAATCCACTTTAGTAGTAGTGATTTCATAATCCTTCCCTTTCATCATTGGATTTGTTGATTGATGATGCTAATTGCCATCGGGAAATTTTTTTTAGTGCACTATCATGCGTAGTAACCTTTCTCCCTATAGTTGTGACACTAAAACATTGGTGGTTCTTTCCTTTCGTCTATTATATTGGATAGATTCTTCATGTCTCTCTAGAATTCAAGAGTTTGGAGGCCTTTTCTACCACATTTGAATCATTTCCCCAAACCATTTGGGAAATTCCCATGATGCTTATTCCCACATTTTGGACATGTTGGTGGTTGAGATTTCTTTCCAAATTTGTCATTACATCCTCCAACTTGAAACTCCATGTTTCACTTCTTATCACCATAACCATGGGACCATTATCAAAACTCTATATCATCTTTGAGATCACATCATAAAACTTCTTCATAACTCCCAAAATATAAAATTTCCAGATCCTAACGAAGATGTGTTCTAAAACCACTATAGAATATATCTATTTTTATATCATTAATGATAAAAAAATGAGGCATAAATTCAAATCCTTTTGAAGTTTTCTTCTAAAGTTGTGACAGATTCACCATCCTTTTTCTTTAAATCTATGAATTCTCTCTCCATATATGTATAAATATTTCAATGTAAATACATATTAAGAAACATTATCTTAAAGTCTTCCCACTCCATCTCTTCAATTTTCTCTCTCGACTTAGTGCTCTTAATCAATGAACACTATTGATCTACCTCTCCATCTAAATGATAAATGGAAAGATTCACCTTTCCATCACATAACAGTGAACCGTAGAAATGATTTTCTCCATTTAGTTGATATTATATTCCATGATGAGTGTATCATAAGATCTGATAATCGTTGGTGTTCATTACTGCATAAAAGAATTGATATCTAGTTGCTACCTCTTATTGGGGTTATTTTTCATAACCTGAGATAACTAGGTAAAAATAACAATACAATTTTGAACTCAACCTTCCAAGTATTTGAGGATTTCATTTAGGGAAAATTTTTCTTTTACCTAACACTGGTTTTTTCCTAGTTTCTCTTAGTTCCCACCATTCCATAAAATAGAAAATGTTTGAAAAAAAATAAGTAAACAATTCATGAATAAATAAAATATTCCTTGGTGAAATTTACACTAAAGGCATATCTTCTAGGATCCCTATGTTTATAATTTTCTAAAAAAAAATATTCTTGGGTGATTATTTATAGTTAGTCTCCTACTAAGGGTTTTCACAATTTCTATCCAATACTAATTTAAAAATTAACTAAATTTTGCTCTGATAAAAACTATAGAGACTCGACTTTTATTAAATAACTATTAAATCATTTTAAAGATAAAAATAATAATATCATCACTAATCCAGGATCAAAATGTTTGGTATCTTGGGTAAATTATAACCATACATAACATTTTCATAATAATGCATGCCACATAGATTGTATGTCAATCATAGGCATAAAATAACCCATGGAAAGTAATGGGTTTAATTTAATAAAGAATACATTCTTCAATAATCATTTTAGTTACCAAAATAATAAGGTAATAACATTATTAGTGTAAGAATCATCAATCTTGAGTGAGGAATAAATAAATTAAGAAGAGAAAAAATGTATTTTTTTAATGAAGAGTTATTTTGGAAAAAGAATTACATTTTTTATGGTACTAGATTAGGAAAATGTATATCATAGAAAAGTAAAGGTATGAGAAATGAAATTAAATTTAAATAACATCCATAAATAAATTTTTACATGAAAGTGGAATAACCCAATGAAATTAAATTAAGTTGGAGAAATCCATTTACCTAATTTTAGAATGCTTCCTTCACATTAATATTCTATATAACAAAATTAGATTCATTAATTACTATATCCATAACCTATTATAAATGTATTTTATTTTTTATAATTTTATTAAGTTCATTTATGGCCTTTTAGATATGTTATAGAGTTTTATTCCCTTTTTTGGGAGTGTTTGTTTTCTTGATTTTCATTAACAGTTTGCTTGTATATGAGTATGAATGTTCGTGGAAAATTGGAATAATTCTCTTAAATTGAGATTATATGTTATTAATTAACATCCATAAGTTAAAATGGTTATATATATCTTCTTGTTATATGTAATGATGATAAATCTTTAGATAAAACATTTTCGAATATCTTTTAAATTATTTTGGCAGTTTATTGATCATCACAAAACATGCTTTGTGTTAATATTTTGTATTGTTTATATATGTTAGTTATAAAACATAAAGTGGTTATAAAATAAAATTCAAAATATTTTTCAACCATGAAAGTTGTTTTATGACCATCCTAGAATGAGTTAAAGGAAAATTAAAATGCATCATCCACAATGTTAGTAAATCAACACATCACGAGCAATATTTTACTTTAAAAAAAGATGGAAGAAGAGGTTTGATGATTGATATTACCTTATAAAGATATCATTACAGTATATTAATGTTACTAGATTTATCATTCCACTTGGATAAGGGGATGTGAGTAGATAATAATAAAAGAAAAAAATTAAAGAAATTCAAAGGGATAAAAAGAGGGTCTTCCTCTCGAATTCACCTCTTTAAGAACCTTATTAAGGAACCTAGGATTGGTATTTTATTAGAAAAAAAAATTCATAGACATCAGGGAGAGGATAGGGAAGATGGTTGAGTAGAATTTGGACAAGATTAAAACTTTTAGATGTGTGATAACAAGAGGTGGTGTGGGTGGTATTTATTAGGGAGGGGAGGTTTCTTGATTATTTTATTCATTAGTTCACTATTTGTCTCAATACTATTAATAGTTTTGATTACATGAAAAAATATAGTAAGGAATGACATTTTGAGATTATGGTGCATACATCATGCATTGTGTTTTTAATTCATGTATTTGGATTATAATTTAAATATCGTAAATTACTGTATTTCACAATTCACCAAAAATTCATCAATTCTAAAAAAATAAAAAAATTCACCCTAATGATTTTTAGATGTTTAGAATTAAAAAATGAACTCTATTTTAGGGAAATAGATTTCTAAATATGATTAATATATTTTTTAACTAAAATCATCATTTATTTGAAAAATACCAATTTTAAAATTATAACTAATTATATGAAACATTGAAAAAATTATTTTGGTATCATAAAATTGTCTTATAGTCATGACATAAGAAAATATTAATTTATGAATATATTTTATGAAAATAAAATTACTTTTAAATAATGAAATTAATTAAAAATTATAAATACACATTAATATTTTACAAAAATACAAATACTTAATTTATAATTTTTATAACAATTATTTACTTACAATAAGATATAATTATATTATATTTTCAATTATAAGATGGAATCATATTATTTATAATTTAATAGTTGGTGTTACTATTCTATTGGACAAAAATACAATTTCTTATGGTCATGGTACTATTCTAAGGGTCAAGTGACTATTCCATCAGTATAGGATCCTTAATTTCATTAAATATCAAATATTTAATTCTTCATTTATGAGAATGATATTTTTATTGTGATCTCTATACTATGTTTTTGTTTTATACCATATAACATAGTTATAATAAGGTAAATATTCCATTGATAATAGTTTCAGTCATTGCAAGAACTGTAAAGAAACATTAAGGAACATTCACCTGTTTGGGAACCTCAGACATATTCACTAATGTTTTTATCTCCATAGGGTAATAAAGTGGGTTCTACTCATAAAATTGGTTCCCAAGTGAAAATAGATGTGTAAAGGGGTTGGTACCTTGTTCCCTATAAAAATGGTACTATAATTCTATCAAGAAATCACAAATTCAACCCAAATATAGGATCTTGTATGAGGTGGATCATGAGACATAGGTTCTATAGGTGGGATTAGTGACCTCCATTGGTATGATTTTTATTTCTTCATCTATGGCCCTGTATTTATTTATTATAGATGCATCACATTCATTTATCTCATCTAATTTTATTTATACCTTTATACTATGAGCTATGTTGATTTCATGTGTTATGAATCTCTCAACTATATTATAGAAAATTGAGAGATTGTGAATTTAAGAGCTCTAAGTATGGTGATATCATTGATGATGCTGATGTATTTTAGATATCTTATTTTCAGATATGGTAATCTTTCACCTTATCTTCAGAATAGATTGAATGGTTCTCATTATGGACTGAATTGACTGCTAACATAGGTAGGTGATATGTCTCTCTCATGATGGGAATACTCACAAATTTCATATTGAATGGGATCTAATTTTAAGTGTAGTTGTCTTGATGGTTCCTGGGGTAGGTTCCCTTTTATGTGAAATTTTTGGGTTTTTTCTTAATAACGTTGAATGGGTTTCAAAAGGCTATCTTCTATTATTGGTGGATGGGTACACCAAGATCTTACCTAATTATTTTTCTAGGATTCCACCCTAGAAGAAGAAATATATCATCATAAAACTACTTCCTAATATGGTACCCATCACATTTCTATCTTACCAAATATCCCATGATATGTTAAAGGAGTTAAATATTCAACTATTGGTTCTAGAGATAAAGTGGTTCATTCTCCATAGTGTGTCACTATGAGCATCATCGATTGTCTTTATAAATAATACAGAAAATAACCTTTTACATTGTATTAACTATTAGAAGATAAGTATGGTGATGATAAAAAACAAATATTTTTCCCCATATCAATTATTTCGTTGATCTGCTCAAGGGTTTAGGATGAATTTTAAAGAATAACATAAGTTCGAGTACCTCTAGTTGATGATATGGGAGATAGAAATTTCCCATAACACATTTTAGAGATGATATAGGCATTTTGAATACGAAATTATACTAATCAGTCTCATTAATTTTCATTTAGTTTTTATGGTCTTGATGAGTCAGATGTTTCATCAGTATCATGACTCCTTCATGGTGGTATTTGGTTATGATATTTTGTTTTACAATAAGATGAATGACAAACATAAGGACCATTTAAATATTGTTTTGGGAAATTAAGGGACCATATTCAATATATATAGTTATTTAAATGCTATTTTTGGATCCATGAGGTGAAATTATTATGTAATATTATCTTTGAATACTGTATTTTAGTGGACCAAAAGAAGATCCAAGAAATTATTTACTAGGATATACGCAAGAACATTTTTGAGATCATGAGATTATTGGTCCTATAAGGGTATTAAAAATTCATCATATTTACTATATCCAAGATAAGATCTCCCTTGATATCTTTGACCTAGAAGGACATGAAATTTTTATAGTGGGAAATGCCATGATTCCATGGAGATTTGAAATTGAGGTTAAATTTAAATCTTATTTTGATCGTCCTAAAACCAAGAATGGGTTAAGTCATGTATTATGACACATCATGTCTAGGATTCAGATATGTCTTGATTCAGGATGACTAAGTGGTATCATATTGATCAGGTCTATTGTTTCATCATGAAAATAACTACTCCACTCATGATCTTGAATTAGTAGCGGTGATGAATACTCTGAAATTTCAATTCCACAAAAAATTTGATTTTGATGTAGATTTAACTCCAAGAAAGGGGAATGTGGTTGTTGACGTACATGGAAGGAAGCTAATAACATGGGAGTTGAATGATTCTAAGGAATATAGGGTTATAATGAGATTTTTCATGAAAATTTTGTTTATATTTATAAGAGGAGGATAAATAGGTTTTCTTAACAAGTTTTCATTCCACCTCTTATTTGGATGGTTGTATTTTCCTTAGGTAATTAACCCATAATTCCAATGGATTAGAGGATTGTAAATTTTGGGGAAACCTCAAGTAATTTGACTTGGCCTCCTAATAGAATCATAAATTTTCAAAAGTGTTTGATAGTTAATTTGTAATTGGGGTATAAATTGGTGAGTATTGGGATTCAATCTAGTTGAGAGGATCATCTTGGTGATTTCATGATTTTTGAAAATCTGAAACACTGGTATTGGTGGCCCAATATAAAATGATCAATTTATGATTTTGTATCTTGGTGACTCAATTGTCAAAGAATCAATTCATAACACCCGACATCTGTTAGATTTGTACTACTTATCTATATCCTAGATTGAAAATTGTATGATATATCTATGGAATTTTTTATTTAATTTTCTTGATCTCCTAGTGCAAAGAATTTAATATGGGTTTTCATTAATCAATTAATTAAATAATCCCATCTCAATCCCATTAATAAGCTAACAACCATGAAGGATCCAGTAGTTTTTTTGTTTTCATGGTGTTCCTTAATTGATTTTTTAGACTAATAACAACACATAACATTACAATTTTTAGAAGGATCATGAGCAGTTTTTGGTTTCATAGTTAAAACTATGAATGACCTGCAATATATAGACTAATGGCCAAAGAGAGTGGGTTATCCAAATTCATGAGTATTTTCTCAGAGCCTACATTCTTGACTTTGGTAGCTCATGGGAGATTAATTTATTATTCGATAAGTTTTCTTATTATAATAGCTATAAATCATTGATAAATATGGATTTCCTCAAATCCTTATACGGATGTTCTTTCTGGTCCCCTTTGAGTTCATTTGAGTTGGGAAAGAATTTATTGATGGGATTGAGTATCATTGAAGAAATAATAAGTTAAGTTTATCTTATATAGAAGAGATTATAGATAGCCTAGAGTCTCTATAAATCTTATTTTCATTGTAGTAGTCAGATATTTTTGTTTGAAATAGTTGATCATATGTTTCTCAAATTCTCCCCTCGGTTTGGTAATCATTATTTGGTAAATTAGAGTATGATTATATTGTGTTATATTGTGTCCTTCAAGATTTTATAGAATATTAGGATGGTGATTAGTATATAAAAATTTCAATATAATATGATTACTATTCATGGTGTGTTTAATATTTCTTACCTATATAATCATCATCCAGACCCATCTCACATGGTGGAATATGAGGGTTTGTACATGGATCCCAAAACCACTTTATTTGTGAAGCTTATTCTCATTAGGTAATATCAAGTCAATGTGTTTTCAAGAAAATTGGTTCCTTTTCTCTATGGTTTGTGGAATAAAGTTATGTATATCTATGATACTTGGGATCATAAGGAATTTTTGAGAGAGAAATGGCCTTATTTTTTGTGAAAGTTGAGCCTTTAGAACTTTCTAGGGGTAGAAAGTTGCACTGTGGGGATAATTATGACCCCATTGGGTTACTAGTTGATATTTATTAGGGTTTTTTTATTCAAAGTTTATTTGAGTTTCATATAGTATAGGATTAAAAACATGAATATTTGAAAAAATAATGTAGTGTGGAGGGTCAGTGAATATTTAGAAGTAATCAAGCACCAAACCATCAAAATAGGGGTGGGGTATTCCAAATCAATTTCACACATCCTACAAACTATTATTTAAACCATGTGAGAAATTATATGAAACCATTATACTCAAATTATTAAAGAGTTGTGACCATCATAGCTGGTGTAGGGTTTGGAACACTATATAGTACACCAAGGACATTAAAAATTTAGAAATTATACTTATTACCCTATCAAATTATAATATCCTTCCTCATCATTTATCCTCCCTCATGCAAACCAAGTTAACTCCAAGTTGTGACTTCCCATATACCTTGGTTTCATGGTGAATATACATTTTATTTGGGTTATTCCTCAAGTTAAACTCTATATTCCTCTTGTTTTGTCCTTCTCTATAATGACCTAATATTTCACTATGTATATTCCTTAAATAAATATTATGTCAATAGATTGTTTTATATGAAACATCTGTCTAAAATAAAACCATGATACATTAAAATAAAATTCAATCATTAACATATAGCCAAATAAGTAGTAGATATAAAAAAGTTACCATATTAATAAATATATTATGAAAAAGGAAAGAGATGTCAACGAGTAGTGAATGTATCCCTTCTGAATCTCATTTGTTAAAGATCGGGAATAAAGAAAATTCACTATGGTTGCCTCTAGACCAGTCCCATGACAAATTAAAATAATAAATATATGATGGAAATAAAATGAAATATAAGTTCAAGCTCATGTAAATTTAGACAATATATATTTAAACAAAATCACCCCCATCAACTACCACTAGAGCATACCACTGGCATAAATATTACCCTACGATCTGAAGGGAATATGTAACTAAAAATTATGATGATATAAATTTGTAATAATTTATTTAGTAATTTATTGATAATATATATTTTATATATTGCATATTTTTTTACTTTTAATGAAAACATAGTTTTATTTACTAATGCATTAATAAAAGTTACAAGATAATTTTATTCTTAAAATTTGTTTTTTTACAAAATTTACTTTTTATGAACATTTTTTTAAAAAATAGATATATAATAGATATTTTATATTTTATATTTTAATAATTTGATAAAATTAATCAAATTACATGTTGACAAGAAATAAAAATAAGAATAGTTAAAATTTTAAAAAGTCATTTTCCTATTAAAACACACTTTTTCTGACAAATAATTTTTTATGTGATACATAAACTATTGTTAAAATTATTTTTTCTTTCACATAAAATTTTAATCTGATAAAATAAATTTAATATTTGTAATTAGTAGTTCAATTTTTTTTAATAATTTATATTTAATATTTATAAATATAAAACAAACTACTTATGTGAAAATTATTTATCGTAGTGAGAGCTAAAATGATACAAAGAGTTATCTAAAGAGTTAAAAGGCATAACATGTTAACACAATGTTTTTAATTTAGTGTATGAGTTATTTCCATAACAAAAAATATATATAATCCACAATTTTTTAGTATGTAGTCTTATTTTAATGTGAAATATGTTCTCCCTTTAAATAAATATAAAATATTTATACATATATCATTATCACCACTTATAAAAATTGAATCTCACCACCCTTTCATAACAAATCTAAAATTATATTTCCTATTAAAAATAATCCATTTTCCTTAAACTATAACCATATTTATCATTCTTTATCTTCTATTCACAAGAATTTATTATAATACCACAATTTTCAAGTAGTCCTCAAAGGGAAATCCCAAGTCCTTAACATGAGTACTAATTATTCCATAACTTCTTTTATTTTAAATCATAATATAAAAAATATAATTTTCTCAATACAACATAACTAAATAAGTACTTTTTTACTTATTTTAATTATGATTATGGAATAAATATTAACCACTTTTCCCCATTTCTATTAAGATAAATCAAAACACAATCCATGTGTGTCTGGTTTACCACCTCCACAAAGTAAAATATCTTGTTTTTTATATAGTTTCTTTATTATTTATTAAAATAACCTAAAATATGATTTCACAACATAAAAATATCAAAATATTATTATTAATATTTAGTAATAATGATATTATTCCAAAATAAACCACATTCATAACCATAATCATCCATTTATGATGTTATTCTCATATTTGGGTCAGTCTAACCACATACTTTAACAATGCTATAAACCAATGTCATGGATGATCATAAGAATTAATTTATAGATAATATATTAGAAAAATAATTAAATAATTGTTATTTTTTATTTATAAAATGGTAAAATTAATATTAAACTCTTTATTAATATACCAACGTGAGTTTGTTAAAAATAACTTCAATATGTTCATCATTGATTTCACCTTTAATATCATGACCAAAAATCACATATAATGAAATTATAGCATTATAAATATTATAAATTATTAATTCTACTACATATCATGAACTAGGGATAATGAACTTTGTGAAAAAACTGAATAAAATCATATCTATTCTGAAACTAGTGCAAAATGATCAATATTACTCACATATAATATTAAAAATAGATAATAACTAAGTAATTTTCATGTAGAAAATAATTTTAAATAATTTTTATAAAATTTTATATTTATGAAAAAGGTTCTAAAATATCATTTTAAGATATTTAATTTTTATAAAAAAATATTCAAGTGCGTTTGTGGAAGTCGGGAATTATGTTTAGGGGTTCATTATCTCAATTTTAAATTCATGAGACATATTTCATAGTACTCACCATATTTTTTATGATAATGAGTGATTACGATATAATGGGTTTATTTTAAAATATTCATATAATTCATATGGTTTCATATCCATATTTTATTGTATCTTTAAATGTATTTTGTTTCCAAATACACTAAGGTTAAAAGGGTTTTTGTTATCTCAACTCCTTTCATTGAGTTAAAATAATTCTTCTAATATGTCTTCCTTATAATATTGGTTTCGTCTACCATAAGAATTTATTTCAATATAAATTCTCTTCATCTTTGGGGGTAATTTTTTTATAATTCAAGTATTTAACCTAATAAATTTATTTTAAAAAATTATATCATCATTGAGAATAATTATCATCCATATTGACTATAGTTTTCCCTCTATTTCCATATTTTCCTTTCCCTCCAATGTTCTCATTTATAATTAGAAACCAAATTATTTGTTTTCTCATTTAACCATAATTTTTCCCATATCTTATTTTCAAAATGCTTGTTTTTTACTATTTATATGATATGGGTTTTCAACAAAATCATTTAAAAATATTAAAAAGGGTTTCCCATCCTTCCAAAATAAAATTTTTTATATTTCGATTTAAATTTATTTTTTATAACCATTACATACTTTGAAATATAAATTATTAAAGATTGTAAATATTTCCAAAAAATACCTTTATTTATTTGAAACCTTTATGTTTTTTTCAAGGATCTATTTTTGAATATATTTTTCAAAAGATAATATTTTAAAGATGTTTTCACTTTACATTTTAGAAATATTTATGTATTTTCAAAATATATACTATTTAAATTAATTTTTAAAATTATATATTTTTGAAAAAAAATATTATCTTAACCTCTTAAAAAAATCAAACATACCATAACTTCATATTTTTTGCCGAAGATAAATCATTTTTTAAATTCTCTTTTATAATTTAGATTCTATTTTTCCTCTTTATATCTAATGGTATTATTTACATGGAAGTTATTTTTTATGAATCTCCCTCAAAATGAGATTATAAAATAGTATTTTGGGTTATTGAATTTTTTGAATCAGTTATTTAAATTCTTTAGGTCAATTTTGGTTATCCCATCTAGAATTGTTATGAAACTAATTTTTTCCTTGGGTTCTTTATGATGTGATGAATGATTGTTTTCAATTAGAATATTAATTTATGGATAATTTAGGGTTTTGATCCTATATCTATTTCCAATACATTGGTTATGGTTTTATATATCATTAGATAATGAAGCATGGACATTCTTGTATTTTTTACAAATTAAATGGAGGATATACTTGGGTTTGTTCATAAATTAAAGTCTGTACATACATAGATTTATTTAGATCTCAAAGGGTGAACATACTTGATTTTTTTCATAATATTTTCCAATGCTTATGAAAGTATCACCTATCTAAGTTTCTTCTCTTTTCATGATATGTTAAATTTCATGCTTATGACTTTTTCTAATTTATTCCGCAATTTTATGTTATTCCATGCCTTATTAAATGATTTGTGATCAGTACTTTGTTGGGTATGACTTTTCTATGTATAAATATTATATATATATGATAAAATTATGATCAATTATGATCTTGGATTTTTATTTCATATGTTTACCCTTACTAAGAATCTGATCTCACCCCATATTATGTTTCCAGTTCCCTAGGTTATAAAGAAAATTAGTACATAAGATGTTTCTTGAAGTCTATATTGTGTGGATAATTTGTGGGAGATATATATAACCTATTATGGATCAGGTAGTTTCTTATATAGTTGGAAAGTTTTTGTTTGTATAAAAAGTCATGGGTTTGGGTAGTTTTTTCCCTTATTCTCTAAAAATATAAACCTAAAATATAATAGAAAATTATTATAATGAAATATTTCATATAATTCATATAATTATGTGATGCCTACATTTGTGGGATGTTACAATCTCTATCTCCATATAACCTCATGTTCTTCCATTTATTTATCATCTCTTTAACCCTAATGACCATGGAGGACAAAACCTAGGTTTTAGGTTTTGGTTTTGATGAATTTATTTGATGACTAGTTTAGTGGGGATCCCTATACTTCCTATATAATGATCTTTTGTAAAGGTAATAACATCTAATCACTTTTGTGGTAGGTTTATATACATATCCTAACATTTTCTTTAGATTTCCTTTTTTATTATATTTTCCATTGGTTTTGATGATTTATTTGGCATCGATTTATTCTATGAGGGTTGTTATACATGATTTATTGTTTTAGTTTGTATTTATTGTAAATATAGAGATTTACTTTGGTGTTATTTTTTAAAATATATTTTATGCTTATAATTCATTTGATATAATGTCTTAATGAAAAATATTATTTTTAATGATATTTCAATAATATTTATAGAGGGTATTTTTTTGGAAACATTATGACATGATCATGGGATTTTTGTATGTGATGAGTGTGGTTACGATTACATAAGGGACATCTTGGGTTTATTGGTTTTATGATGGGTGCTTACATAGCCTTAGTTGTGAGATAGATAAGGGTTATTTATGGTGATACCATGTGAGGAATAAAAATATAATACTTGTTTAGGACCACATAGGCTAGCCAGGGTTCTGGGAACAAGTTACAGACACCTAGATCACATAGGCCAGAGGTCTCTCATGTTTTAATTATACATTGATATTGTTATGGATTTCCATTATATTACTCTTATTTATTGATTGACTATGATCATGTTGGTAATATATTGTTTTCATCTATTAGGTTTTCTGATTTTACCTCCAATGTTATTCATTTTTATGGTGTGTCATTCTAAACCAAAAGGATTTACAAAAAAATAAAATAAATGGTTTTAAAAACATTGTTTTCAAAGTATAACTATTGGTTTTTATTTTAAAATGTGATATATATAATCCTAGTGGTATATTATTAATCTTTTCCTCACATACTACATATTATTTTGAGTATATGAACACATAGTTTTCCCTGACATGGGTAAAGCTAAAAGTGAAACTTTCTATAATGGGACTTCTTGATGTCATGTCAAATTTTATCCTTTGAGTTACTTGGTGTCCATGGTCTATATAGAGATATATTAAACATGCATTTTGGGATCCTATGATTTTATTATTTTGGGATTTTTATATGTAGTGTCCAACTCACCCTAGAATGCATCTTGATCTCTCTTTTTTTACTATATTCTCATATTATTTATGATTTTTTGTTATATTACTATTATTTATACTCCGGTTGGATAGTTTTATTTTATGGTAACTTTTTATTCGATGTTATGGATATCAAATATATAAATATGTAACTCCATATCCTTGTATGGAATTGTATACTTGTTTAACTAGATTATAGAGTGAAATAATTCCAATTAATCTAGTATTGATACCCTAGATCTAGTCGCAAGCCCGAGGAGATTAGGAATGGGCCTTAAACCTTGTGACAGTCCATCTCAGTGTGACATGTAAGGTTTAGTAGGGATGGTTTATTATACCCTCACTTAGGATCTTAATTCCATTCCATTTAATCACAAATAGAATTTTAAATATAAGTGAAGACAAACCAAATATGAGGAAATATAAAACTTAACATTATTTAATAGTTTTATCCTTGAGTTAAGTTGTTAAATACTACCACTATACACCTATAATAAATAAAAAAAAGAAATTTACTGAAAGAAAAATAAAAAAAATAAATAGAAAAATTAAAATAACTCTGGGTTGGAACCCCTGAGTGGGTACTCGTTTTTTCCTACATCTAATTAGTAGTTACAACTATCACCCATAATATGATGGTGGGTTTTATTTATAAGATTTGAACCAAAAAAATCCTCTTCATTTTAATGAACACACATTTACATTGGTTATAGGTGAACCCATAAATATGGTACCACAAATACTTCCCTATGGAAATTAAGAAAAAAAATTATGGTGGGGGAAAAGAAAATGGATTGGTCCTCATTTACCACCAATAATTGTTTCATATACTTTTTATATAAGGAATTTTACATATTTGATGTGTTATAAATTTCAGTAATGTGAATTTTAGTGAAAATATATATTTCAAAAAATAATTAACAACATTAATCAAAATTAAAATATTCACATTCATATAGATCATCTTAGAACAAGATCTATTTAGGAAACACCACTAGTTGATCTATATAGACAGTGGAATCATCATATTCATCATATGTCAGTTCAATCCCTGAGTTAGAAAAATCTAAAATATCAATGAATATGGAGGTAATATTTAATTAAAATTAAACAAAATCATATTTAAAGGATATAAAAAAATATTATCTCCCTATGTTAGCTCATATTTTAATTCCTTTCATTTCTCAGTGCCTCTTGAAGTTGGTTTGTTGGATTTTGATATATGTATTCAATATCCTCTAAATTTTATTTAAATAAAACCACCTCAAGAGTTTCTTCATTAAAATAAAGAGAGGTATATAGGTACTTTTTTCATCCTCAAATATGGGATAATCTTTGGGAATTTCAATAATTATAAAATCATAATAATATTCATCCAAATCATCATGATCTTCTAAAACTACATTACCTATAACATATTCTTATTTAACCACCTCTAGAAAAGTTATGGATATGTTTGTAACTATTTCATTCATTATTAAATCCTGACATGGTTATTTAATTTAAAATTTTTGAGTAATAATATTTCCTTGTCCATTTTCTTGAGCCTCTTTTTGAGTTTCCAATTCTATGAGGAAAGTGAAAATAATTTCTATTTGTTTCCTAACCTATTAAATCATTCTAAAATTCTCATGAAATTCAATCTTAAATGAATAAACCTACTAGAATCATCAAAATTGTTAAAAATAGTCCAAGCCTATGAGTGTTAATTATAAAAATCCATCTTTTCTGAAGAAATTAAAGATATGCAATGATGTTCTTTTATTTAAAAAATCAAATCTATGATTTTTTTTATGAAGAAAACGTGTGTAAAATTCATTAACCTCTCATAAAATGGTGAAAAATTAGTTAGAGGTATTTTTTAGGAATCCCAATCAATAAATTCTTATTAACTAATCATGAACTATACCCGCATGACCTAGGAGTGATCTATTGAGGATGACACTCACAAAAACTGAATTTCTATTATCACAGTTTAAACAAAAATATAATAATAATATAGTGTGTGGTTTAAAAATGAATATGATATAATATTATAAATATAATAATTAAAAATACATAGTATAATTCAATATATAATGATCTTAGTGATAAAGAAATTGTCATTTCGAGGAGTTCATGATAAATCAAACATTTCATTGAAACATTCTTTCTCAATATTTTATCCAATTTTGAGATCAACCCTAAACTAAAGACAATTCCATTTAAAATTTTATGATACTAAACATACCCTCTATATGTGAGATAATATCACTCTCATCACCGCCACAATTCCACTCCACCATATATAGAATTATGATGACAATGGAGTGGAATAAATATGAACATGGAGAAGAATTCAATGGAAGGAAAAAGGGGTAAACAAATAAAAATAATAAATTTAAACACCACTTAAAAAATATAAAAGATTATGAGATCACATTGAATCAAATGAATCTCAAACATTACTACTTCCCCCCTCAAATAGAAGCTAGGGTTAGTTCTCTACAACTATGATGATAAGAGAAGCATAGTGTGGGTAACACAAAAATAAATTGAAATATTATAGAGGAATAAGAAATAATATATATTAAACATATATTAAAATTAAACTTTAAAAACCCCATACTTATAATATGTAATGGTCAAATCCTTTGAAATTTCATAAAAGTTCTTATTTATAAGGGATGTTGTTGCCTCGTTTTGGCTCATAATTTTTCCTTCAAAATCTGACTTGTGGTTTCCCAGTTAAATGGAATAATCCTAGAAATTGATACTATTAAAAAATTGTTTATTAAATTATAAAATTTCATCATCAAGGGTCATATATATATACACAATGTTATGACTATATTATTAATGGAAGCTTTTATAGACATCTAGTCTCATATAATTTTAATCCTCTATCTTCCAATGAACTTATAGCCTTTAATATGGTTAAATATTGAGTATCCAAGGATAAGTAAAATATTACTGTGCCTCTTTTTTATATTTAATTAAAATCTAATCCCATTTTTTATTACTTTGTGATAAATGGTCTCGTATTTAAATTCATCAATGTTTTCAACATATTTTGAGAACAAACATTATTACTTATTTTAGGCATTATATTTTTGTATTAAACTCAAATTTCTATTGAATGAAATTTATTAAATAAGGTAATGAATCCTACAAAAAAATAAATTTTCAATTTTTTATTTATAAAATGTTAGAGATAAAATAAAAAAGAGATAAAAAACACTTAAAGATCCAAAAAATAATCCATTTTCATAATTGAGAAAAAATTATTCCTAAAACCGAAAAATGTGAAAAATTAATCTGAAATATGAATTTTTCGGAATAAAACATTTAATTTAAAAATAAAATTTATGAAAATATAATATTCGTCACTGGGCATATACAACACCGGGACATGGTGAAACTTACCATGTCATGGTGTGTCTTTTACTTCATATTTCAATAATTATGTTGTTAAAAGATTCAAGAATTTGGTCACTTTCAAGGATCCTTGAGTTAGGTTAAGACTTTATAAATTGATGATAAATCCATGATTTATGTTTCACCTTATTTTAATTCTAATAATATATATTATTCCATGTGTTTGGAATTTGGGATGATGATGAGCCATAAGTTCAGGTACATTTTTCTACATTAGTATCATTGTTCACACCATCACTAGTTAAATATGTTCTAATACTTATATCTAATGGTATTATTTACATGGAAGTTATTTTTTATGAATCTCCCTCAAAATGAGATTATAAAATAGTATTTTGGGTTATTGAATTTTTTGAATCAGTTATTTAAATTATTTCGGTCAATTTTGGTTATCCCATCTAGAATTGTTATGAAACTAATTTTTTTCCATGGGTTCTTTATGATGTGATGAATGATTGTTTTCAATTAGAATATGTATTTATGGATAATTTAGGTTTTTGATCCTATATCTCTTTCCAATACATTGGTTAAGGTTTTATATATCATTAGATAATGAAGCATGGACATTCTTGTATTTTTTACAAATTAAAAAGAGGACATACTTGGGTTTGTTCATAAATTAAAGTGTGTACATACATAGATTTATTTAGATCTCAAAGGGTGAACATACTTTATTTTTTTAATAATATTTTCCAATTCTTATGAAAGTATCACCTATCTAAGTTTATTCTCTTTTAATGATATGTTAAATTTCATGCTTATGACTTTTTCTAATTTATTCCGCAATTTTATGATATTTCATGCCTTATTAAATGATTTGTGATCAGTACTTTGTTGGGTATGACTTTTCTATGTATAAATATTATATATATATGATCAAATTATGATCAATTATGATCTTGGATTTTTATTTCATATGTTTACCCTTACTAAGAATCTGATCTCACCCCATATTATGTTTCTAGTTCCCTAGGTTATAAAGAAAATTAGTACATAAGATGTTTCTTGAAGTCTATATTGTGTGGATAATTTTTGGGAGATATTTATAACCTATTATGGATCAAGTAGTTTCTTATATAGTTGGAAAGTTTTTGTTTGTCTAAAAAGTCATGTGTTTGGGTAGTTTTTTCCCTTATTCTCTAAAAATATAAACCTAAAAGATAATAGAAATTTATTATAATGAAATATTTCATATAAATCATATAATTATGTGATGCCTACATTTGTGGGATGTTATATTCTCTATCTCCCTATAACCTCATGTTATTCCATTTATTTATCATCTCTCTAACCCTAATGACCATAGAGGTCAAAACCTAGGTTTTAGGTTTTGGTTTGGATGAATTTATTTGATGACTAGTTTACTCAGGATCCCTATACTTTCTATCTAATGATCTTTTGTAAAGGAAATAACATCTAATAACTTTTGAGGTAGGTTTATATACATATCCTAACATTTTCTTTGGATTGCCTTTTTTATTATATTTTCCATTGGTTTTGATGATTTATTTGGCATCGATTGATTCTATGAGGGTTGTTATACATGATTTATTGTTTTAGTTGGTATTTATTGTAAATATAGAGATTTACTTTGGTGTTATTTTTTAAAATAGATTTTATTCTTATAATTCATTTGATATAATTTCTTAATGAAAAATATTATTTTTAATGATATTTCAATAATATTTTTAGAGGGTATTTTTTTGGAAACATTATTACATGATCATGGGATTTTTGTATGTGATGAGTGTCGTTACGATTACATAAGGGATGTCTTGGGTTTATTGGTTTTATGATGGGTGCTTCCATAGCCTTAGTTTTGATATAGATAAGGGTTATTTATGGTGATACCACGTGAGGAATAAAAATATAATACTTGTTTAGGACCACATAGGCCAGCCAGGGTTCTGGAAACAAGTCACAGACACCTAGATCACATAGGCCAGAGGTCTCTCATGTTTTAATTATACATTGATATTGTTATGGATTTCCATTATATTATTCTTATTTATTGATTGAATATGATCATGTTGGTAATATCTTGTTTTCATCTATTAGGTTTTCTGATTTTATATCCCATGTTATTCATTTTTATGGAGTTTCATTCTAAAACAAAAGGATTTACAAAAAAATAAAATAAATGGTTTTAAAAACATTGTTTTCAAAGTATAACTATTGGTTTTTATTTTAAAATGTGATATATATAATCCTAGTGGTATATTATTAATATTTTCCTCACATAATACATATTCTTTTGAGTATATGAACACATAGTTTTCCCTAACATGGGTAAAACTAAAAGAGAAACTTTCTATAATGTGACTTCTTGATGTCATGTCAAATTTTATCCTTTGAGTTAGTTGGTGTCCATGGTCTATATAGAGATATATTAAACATTAATTTTGGGATCCTATGATTTTATTATTTTGGGATTTTTATATGTAGTGTCCAACTCACCCGAGAATGCATCTTGATCTCTCTTTTTTTACTATATTCTCATATTATTTATGATTTTTTGTTATATTACAATTATTTATACTCCGGTTGGATAGTTTTATTTTATGGTAACTTTTTATTCGATGTTATGGATATCCAATATATAAATATGTTACTCCATATCCTTGTATGGAATCTTATACTTGTTTAACTAGATTATAGAGTGAAATAATTCCCATTAATCTAGTATTGATACCCTAGATCTAGTCGCAAGCCCGAGGAGATTAGGAATGGGCCTTAAACCTTGTGACAGTCCATCTCAGGGTGACATGTAAGGTTTACTAGGGATGGTTTATTATACCCTCACTTAGGATCTTAATACCATTCCATTTAAGCACAAATAGAATTTAAAATATAAGGGAATACAAACCAAATATGAGGAAATATAAAACCTAACATTATTTATTAGTTTTATCCGGGAGTTAAGTTGTTAAATACTACCACTATACACCTATAATAAATAAAAAAAGAAATTTACTGAAAGAAAAATAAAAAAAATAAATAGAAAAATGAAAATAACTCTGGGTTGGAACCCCTGAGTGGGTACTAGTTTTTTCCTACATCTAATTAGTAGTTACAACTATCACCCAAAATATGATGGTGGGTTTCATTTATAAGATTTGAACAACAAAATACTCTTCATTTTAATGAACACACATTTACATTGGTTATAGGTGAACCCATAAATATGGTACCACAAATACTTCCCTATGGAAATTAAGAAAATATATTATGGTGGGGGGAAAGAAAATGCATTGGTCCTCATTTACCACCAATAATTGTTTCGTATACTTTTTATATAAGGAATTTTACATATTTGATGTGTTATAAATTTCAGTAATGTGAATTTTAGATAAAATATATATTTCAAAAAATAATTAACAACATTAATAAAAATTAAAATATTCACATTCATATAGATCATCTTAGAACAAGATCTATTTAGGAAACACCACTAGTTGATCTATATAGATAGTGGAATCATCATATTCATCATCTGTCAGTTCAATCCATGAGTTAGAAAAATCTAAAATATCAATGAATATAGAGGTAATACTTAATTAAAATTAAACAAAATCATATTTAAAGGATATAAAAAAATATTATCTCCCTATGTTAGCTCATATTTTAATTCTTTTCATTTCTCAGTGCCTCTTGAAGTTGGTTTGTTGGATTTTGATATATGTATTCAATATCCTCTAAATTTTATTTAAATAAAACCACCTCAAGAGTTTCGTCTTGAAAATAAAGAGAGGTATATAGATACTTTTTTTCATCCTCAAATATGGGATAATATTTGGGAATTTCAATAATTACAAAATCATAATAATATTCATCCAAATCATCATGATCTCCTAAAACTACATTACCTATAACATATTCTTATTTAACCACCTCTAGAAAAGTTATGGATATGTTTGTCACTATTCCCTTCATTATTAAATCCTGACAAGGTTATTTAATTTAAAATTTTTCAGTAATAATATTTCCTTGTCCATTTTCTTGAGCCTCTTTTTGAGCTTCCAATTCTATGAGGAAAGTGAAAATAATTTCTATTTGTTTCCTAACCTATTAAATCATTCTAAAATTCTCCTGAAATTCAATCTTAAATGAATATACCTACTTGAATCATCAAAAGTTTTAAAATATTCCAAGCCTATGAGTGTTAATTATAAAAATCCATCTTTTCTGAAGAAATTAAAGATATGCAATGATGTTCTTTTATTTAAAAAATCAAATCTATGATTTTTTTTATGAAGAAAACGTGTGTAAAATTCATTAACCTCTCATAAAATGGTGAAAAATTAGTTAGAGGTATTTTTTAGGAATCCCAATCAATAAATTCTTATTAACTAATCATGAACTATACCCACATAACCTAGGAGTGATCTATTGAGGATGACACTCACAAAAACTGAATTTCTATTGTCACAGTTTAAACTAAAATTTACTAATAATATAGTGTGTGGTTTAAAAATGAATATGATATAATATTATAAATATAATAATTAAAAATACATAGAATAATTCAATATATAATGATCTTAGTGATAAAGAAATTGTCATTTTGAGGAGTTCATGATAAATCAAACATTTCATTGAAACATTCTTTCTCAATATTTTATCCAATTTTGAGATCAACCTTAAACTAAAGACAATTCCATTTAAAATTTTATGATACTAAACATACCCTCTATATATGAGATAATATCTCTCCCATCACCGCCACAATTCCACTCACTACTAAAAAAACGGCCATTAGCGACCGCCAAAAGCGGTCGCTATTGGGCTCTAGCGGCCGCCCAGCGACCGCCAATGGCGGTCGCTATAGGAGGCCCGGATTTCGGCCTCCAGCGACCGCCAAGCGGTCGCTGCGGGCTTCCTACCGGGCAACCTAAAGCGACCACTTTTGGCGGTCGCTGTAGTGATTTTTTTTTAAAAAAAATGTCCACTGAAATAAATAAATATATATATATATATATTAAAAAAATATTCACATATATACTATTAAATACAATATTTTAAATATATATATATAATATATTTTAAATGTTTTAATATATATAATATTAAATATATGTATAATATCTAATCATTGTGCTATAATATTTTAAAACCCCCGATTTAAGAAATGCTATCATTTCAGGTTTTTCGGAGCACGTTTGCTCCGAATTCGACCGCCGCACGCCGTTTTGGTGTTTTATGACTCCAGAAACGCATTTTCGGCCGCCGCGGTCAAACAACACCTCCGATTGACGTGTCGTCTCTCCGACCATTTCACAATTCACGCAACGGATGTTGTCGTGCAGTTTCGTGGCATTCGGAGGTCGTTCGGGTGGTTTTGACCCCCCAACGCGCCATTTCAGCACGCGTCGAGCTGCTGAAAACGACACATTCGGTCGTGCCGCGCGAACTGCACATCCGATGGACATGCCGCCTCCTCCTGAATCTAAGGAATAACATTCCTATTCTTCTCGTGCGGTTTCAGGTTTTTCGGAGCACGTTTGCTCCGAATTCGACCGCCGCACGCCGTTTTGGTGTTTTTTGACTCCGGAAAGGCGTTTCCGGCCACCGTAGTCAAACGTCACCTCCGATTGATGTGATGTCTGTCCGACCATTTCACAATTACCACAACGGATGTTGTTGTGCGGTTTCGTGGAATTCGGAGGTCGTTCGGGTGGTATTGACACCCCAATGCGTCATTTCAGCGCGCGCCGAGCTGCTGAAAATGACGCATTCGGTCGTGCCGTGCGCACCGCACGTCCGATGGACGTGCCGCCTCCTCCTGCATCTTAGAAATAATATTCCTATCGTTCTCGTGTGGTTTTAGGTCGTTCGGAGCACGTTTGCTCCGAATTCGACCGCAGCACGCCGTTTTGGTGTTTTATGACTCTGGAAACACGTTTTTTCCCCCGCCGCGGTCAAACGGAACCTCCGAATGATGTGCCGTCTGGCCGAACATTTCAGAATTCACACACCGGCTGTTGTCGTGCGGTTTCATGGCATTCAGAGGTCGTTCGGGTGGTTTTGACCCCCCAACGCGCCATTTCAGCGCGCGCCGCGCTGCTGAAAACGACCCATTCGGTCGTGCCACGGGCACCGCACGTCCGATTGACGTGCCGCCTCCTCCTGCATCTTAGGAATAATATTCATATCGTTCTCATGCGGTTTCAGGTCGTTTGGAGCACGTTTTTTCCGAATTGGACCGCCGCACACCGTTTTGGTGTTTTGTGGCGCCGGAAATGCGTTTCTGGCCTCCGCGGTCAAACGGCACCTCCGAATGATGTTCCGTCTGGCCGACCATTTCAGAATTAATGCACTGGCTATTGTCGTGCAGTTTCGTGGCATTCGGACGTCGTTCGGGTGGTTTGGACCCCCCAATGCGCCATTTCAGCGCGCGCCGCGCTGCTGAAATCGACACATTCGGTCGTGCCGCGCGCACCGCACGTCCGATGGATGTGTCGCCTCCTCCTGCATCTCAAGAATAATATTTCTATCATTCCCGTGCGGTTTCAGGTCGTTCGGAGCACGTTTGCTCCGAATTGGACCATCGCACGCCGTTTTGGTGTTTTGTGGCGCCGGAAACGCGTTTCCGGCCGCCGCGGTCAAACGTCACCTCCGATTGATGTTCCGTTGTTCGACCATTTCACAATTCACGCAATGGATGTTGTCGTGCGGTTTCGTGGCATTCGGAGGTCATTCGGGTAGTTTTGACCCCCCAACGCGCCATTTCAGCGAGCGCCGCGCTGCTGAAAACGACGCATTTGGTCGTGCCGCGCGCACCGCATGTCCGATGGACGTGCCGCCTCCTCCTGCATCTCAGGAATAATATTTCTATCGTTCTTGTGCGGTTTCAGGTCATTCGGAGGACGTTTGCTCCGAATTGGACCACCGCACGCCGTTTTGGTGTTTTGTGGCGCCGGAAACGCATTTCTGTCTGCCTCGGTCACACGTCACCTCCGATTGACGTGCCGTTTGTCTGACCATTTCAAAATTCACGCAATGGATGTTGTCGTGTGGTTTCATGGCATTCGGAGGTCGTTCGGGTGGTTTTGACCCCCCCAACACGTCATTTCAGCGCGCGCCGCGCTGCTGAAAACGACGTATTCGGTCATGCCGCGCGCACCGCACGTCTGATGGACGTGCCGCCTCCTCCTGCATCTCAAGAATAATATTCCTATCATTCTCATGCGGTTTCAGGTCGTTCGGAGCACGTTTGCTCCGAATTGGACCGCCGCACGCCGTTTTGGTATTTTATGGCGCCGGAAACGCATTTCTGGCCGCTGCGGTCAAACGACACCTCCGAATGATGTGCTGTCGGGCCGAACATTTCAGAATTCACGCACCGGCTGTTGTCGTGCGGTTTCGTGGTGTTCGGACGTCGTTCGGGTGGTTTTGACCCCCCAAGGCGCCATTTCAGCGAGCGCCGCGCTGCTGAAAATGACACATTCGGTCGTTCCGCGCGCACCGCATGTCCGATGGACGTGCCGCCTTCTCTTGCATCTCAGGAATAATATTTCTATCATTCTCGTGCGGTTTCAGGTCGTTCGAAGCACGTTTTCTCCGAATTGGACCGCCACACGCCGTTTTGATGTTTTTTGGCGCCTGAAACGTGTTTCCGGCCGCCGCGGTCAAACGTCACCTCCGATTGATGTGCCGTCTATCCGACCATTTCAAAATTCATGCAACGGATGTTTTTGTGCGGTTTCGTGGCATTCAGAGGTCATTTGGGTGGTTTTGACCCCCCAACGTGCCATTTCAGCACGCGCCGAGCTGCTGAAAACGACGCATTCGGTCGTGCCGCACGTACCGCACATCCGATGGACGTGCCGCCTCCTCTTGCATCTCAGGAATAATATTCCTATCGTTCTCGTGCGGTTTCAGGTCATTCGGAGCACGTTTGCTCTGAATTGGACCCCGCACGCCGTTTTGGTGTTTTCTGGCACCGAAAACGCGTTTCCGGCTTCCGCGGTTAAACGGCACCTCTGAATGATGTGCAATCTGGCCGAAGATTTCCGAATTCACGCACTGGTTGTTGTCGTGCGGTTTCGTGACATTCGGAGGTCGTTCGGATGGTTTTGACCCCCCAACGCGCAATTTCAGCGCGCGTCGTGCTGCTGAAAACGACACATTCGGTCGTGACGCGCGCACCGCACGTCCGATGGACGTGCCTCCTCCTCCTGCATCTCAGGAATAATATTTCTATCGTTCTCGTGTGGTTTCAGGTCATTCGGAGCACATTTACTCCGAATTGTACCGCCGCACGCCGTTTTGGTGTTTTATGGCGCCAGAAACACGTTTCCAGCCGCCGCGGTCAAAAGGCACCTCCGAATGATGTGTCGTCTAGCCAACCATTTCATAATTCATTCACTGGCTGTTTTCATGCGGTTTCGTGGCATTTGGAGGTCGTTCGGGTGGTTTTAACCACCCAACGCGCCATTTCAGCGCGCGCCGCGCTGCTGAAAACGACACATTCGGTTGTGCCGCGCGCACCGCACGTCCAATGGACGTGCTGCCTCCTCCTGCATCTTAGGAATAATATTTCTATCATTCTCGTGTGGTTTTAGGTCGTTTGGAGCACGTTTGCTCTGAATTGGACCGCCGCACGCCGTTTTGGTGTTTTATGGCGCCGGAAACGCATTTCCGGCCGCCACGGTCAAACGTCCCCTCCGATTGACGTTCCGTCTATCCGACCATTTCACAATTCACGCAACGGATGTTGTCATGCGGTTTTGTGGAATTTAGAGGTCGTTCGGGTGGTTTTGACCCCTCAACGCGCCATTTCAGCGCGCGCCGCGCTGCTGAAAACGACGCATTCGGTCGTGCCGCGCGCACCGCATGTCCGATGGATGTGCCGCCTCCTCCTGCATCTCAGAAATAATATTCCTATCGTTTTTGTGCGACTTCAGGTCGTTCGGAGCACGTTTGCTTCAAATTGGACCGCCGCACGCCGTTTTGGTGTTTTGTGGCGCCGGAAACACGTTTCTGGCCGCCGCAGTCAAACAACACCTCCGAATGACATTCTGTCTAGCTGACCATTTCAGAATTCACGCACCGGCTGTTGTCGTGCGGTTTCGTGGCATTCGGACGTCGTTCGGGTGGTTTTGACCCCCCAACGCCCCATTTCAGCGTGCGCCGCGCTGCTGAAAACGACACATTCGGTCATGCTGCACGCACCGCACGTCCGATGGATGTGACGACTCCTTCTACATCTCAGGAATAATATTCCTATCGTTCTCGTGCGGTTTCAAATCGTTCGGAGCACGTTTTCTCTGAATTGGACCGACGCACGCCGTTTTGGTGTTTTCGGGCGCCGAAAACGCGTTTCTGGCCGCCGCGGTCAAACGGCACCTCCGAATGATGTGCCATCTGGCCAACCATTTCCGAATTCACGCACCGGCTGTTTTTGTGCGGTTTTGTGGCATTCGGAGGTCGTTCGGGTGGTTTTGACCCCCCAACGCGACATTTCAGTGCGCGCCGCGCTGCTGAAAACGACGCATTTGGTCGTGTCGCGCGCACCACACGTCCAATGGACGTGCCGCCTCCTCCTGCATCTCAGGAATAATATTCCTGACGTTATCGTGCGGTTTCAGGTCGTTCGGAGCATGTTTTCTCTGAATTGGACCGCCGCACGCCGTTTTGGTGTTTTTTGGCGCTGGAAACGCGTTTCCGGCCGCCACGGTCAAACGGCACCTCCGAATGACGTGTCGTCTGGCCGACTATTTCAGAATTCATGCACCGGCTGTTGTCGTGCGGTTTTGTGGCATTCGGACGTCATTCGTGTGGTTTTGACCCCCCAACGCGCCATTTCAGCGCGCGCCGCGCTGCCGGGGGGGCTGTACGGGGGTGCGGGGGGCTGTACGGGGGTGCGGGGGGTTGTACGGGTGTGCGGGGGGGGGGGGGGGCTATCCGGGGGTGCGGGGGCTGTACGGGGGTGCGGGGGGCTGTACGGGGGTGCAGGGGGGGCTGTACGGTGGTGCGGGGGCTGTACGGGGGGTGCGGGGGGGCTGTACGGGGGTGTCGGGGCTGTACGGGGGTGCGGGGGCTGTACGGGGGTGCGGGGGGGATGTACGGGGGTGCGGAGGGGCTGTACGGGGGTGCGGGGGGGGGGGGGGGGGGGGGGGGGGGTTGTCCGGGGGTGCGGGGGGCTGTACGGGGGTGCGGGGGGGGGGGGGGGGGGCTGTACGGGGGTGCGGGTGGGGGGGGGGGGCTGTCCGGGGGTGAGGGGGGCTGTACGGGGGTGCGGGGGGCTGTGCGGGGGTGCGGGGGGGGGGGGGGGTTGTGCGGGGGTGAGGGGGCTGTACGGGGGTGCGGGGGGGGGGGGGGGGGGGGGGGGGCTGTCCGGGGGGTGCGATGGTTGTCCGGGGGTGTCGGGGGTGCTGTACGGGGGTGCGGGGGTGCGAGGGGCCTATCAGGGGGTGCGGGGGGTTGTACGAGGGTGCGGGGGGCTGTACGGGGGTGCGGGGGGCTGTACGGGGGTGCGGGGGGGCTGTACGGGGGTGTGGGGGGCTGTACGGGGGTGCGGGGGGCTGTACGGGGGTGCGGGGGGGTTGTCCGGGGTTGTGGGGGGCTGTACGGGGGTGCCGGGGGGGGCTGTACGGGGGTGCAGGGGGCTGTACGGGGGTGTGGGGGGATGTCCGGGGGTGCGGGGGGCTGTACGGTTGTGTGGGGGGCTGTTCGGGGGTGCGGGGGGGCTGTACGGGGGTGCGGGGGTGCTGTCCGGGGGTGCGGGGGGCTGTACGGTTGTGCAGGGGGCTGTTCGGGGGTGCGGGGGTCTTTACGGGGGTGCGGGGGGTTAGAGTTTTTAAATGCACGCCATAGATAATATTAGCTATCATATAATAAACAAGAAAAGAAAGATATTATAAGTACACAACCTTCTAATTTAAATTAAATGAATACATACAGTACATCAATGTCAACCCCACCAGTAAAAACAAAAAACATATCTCATGAATATATGATGCGTCACGCGTTGTCATCAATGCTACCTCCTTCTGGTGGGCCAGGGGCCTACAAAAAATAAACATTATAAATATTTTAATAGAAAAATAATTTAAATTAAATAAATAAATATAGTATATACCTGCGTTGTATGATCCCCCGCACCATCAGCTCGACGCACATATTCCCGCAGTGCTCTAACCTCGGCTGTCAATTGCGCATTTGCCTCCTCGGAAGCGCGCAGCCGTGCCTCAAAATCTGACATCTGCTGTGTCATATGAGCAACAACAGGACCGACAACCGCAGCGCGTGACACTACAGAATGAGGAATCCCTGCTCTATAGGTCAAACTATAGCGATGCCCGTCCCGACCGATAATGCGATGAAAGATCTCATCCCGTTGCATGGGAAGCTGTCGCTGGTCCTCTGGAAGATGTTCTAACTTAGCTTCAAATTGAACCTGTGAAATATTTAAATATATATAAATATATATATTTTAATATATAGATTTATTTAATTATTGGTATGTACAGACACTTACTATCAATGCTGCAACCTCTGGATCATTGCGATCACGAGTCCTCATCCACACCGACATTTTATCAGTTGTTGCACCTTCCTCTCGCAACTGTATATTAAAAAAATATAAAAACAAAACTATATTAATTAATAAATTAAAAAATGAATAATATATACCTCATGTCAGATCTGAGACACGTGACGAGTCCCGAGCCTGTGAGGTGGTCCCTGCAACGCTCGATTCTCAGAATGGCGTGTTGACACCTCCTACATTCAATTCATTCAAATTTCAAACAAATCACATATTCGTGAAAATATATATACACCAAAATAATTAATATACAAACCGCAACACCCTCAGTAGACCAATATGCAACCAAGTAACGCCACTGAGCCAGGAGGACACCTCTCGGGACTTTTTCCAAAATGTCTAAGGCACCCACATTTGGTACCCAGTGGTCCCTCTTCACTTTTCCTTTATAATCTTTCCACATCTTACGGCATTTTCTCATACACACGGGCCGAAACTCTTCAGGGCATACTTTTAAATTTTTCTATAAAGAAAATAATCAAACATATTAGTATTCTTTATACATAGAAAATAAAGTAAAATGATTATCTTACCTGAACCTCCCTCCATAGACGATCTAATGTGTCCTGAGGGATAGAATCCCAGTCACGCGTGGTCAATGGAAATCGATGTGGGTCACATATGATGTGACCCATCTGACGAATAAATGCTGGGGCATTCGGTCCCACAGGATGAAAAACCTCATCAAAGGAAACATCTATCGTCGTGTCGGAATTCCATGATAATATGCCACGACCAGGGCCTCTCCTGCGAGAGGAAGAAGCAGTCGAGTCTGATCCTGTTGAAAACAATTTTATATATAAATTGACAAATGTTATATATATATATATATGTATGTAAATTACATAGAAAATATAGACAATGACATTCAAACATACCTTGACCCTGAGACGTAGATGCCTCAGATAGATGATGTGGATCTTCTGCCTCTTCCCCTGACATGTCTGCAGTCATAGAAAACATCAGTAATGAGTCCAAAGTGTTTAAAAGATAAATTGGATTGTTCTTAAAAAATCAAACTTGTACAAATGTTAATCAAACAAAAAATGGATTGAATAATTAGTTGTGAATGAATTTTTAAAAATCAGAAAGTTAACAAAACAGATATAGAAATTATGTACAAAACCAGTCAATGCATAGCCAAATTTCAGATAGAACTAATAAAAATTCAAGAAGCACATGAATCAGATGAAGAATACCTCAAAGGGATGATACACCGACCATAACATCAATAATTCAAGAGTAAAAACAACCTAAATATTTATGATTGAATTAAAACTTACAAAAGTGAGGATTAAAACTTATAAAGCTTTATAAAATGATTAGATAATTTATGATATCCTAGGACATTCTACTGAATAGCGGGAAAACAATTATACCTTTCATTAAGCATGCAAATCGACCGTTTCTCCTTCAACAGCCGCTCTGACCCAATAAATATCTTCTTCATGTTGCACTACGGTATGTTGATCAATTTGTTGGTAAACAAACGGAACAGTCTCGGGTTCATCTTCTTCAAATAAAAACACTCCTCGCCGAGACATTTTGACAACAACTTGCCAACTTGGATCTGAAGGCAAAGTAATGAAGAATACTTGTTCCGCTTGTGATGTCAAAATGAAAGGTTCATTCTCAACTCGTTCATTATTTCTGTATAACATATAGTTAAAATTCACCACTGAAAACTGATATTGATCGACTTTACATCCACACACTGGATCAACCCAATTACACTTTAACAATATGTACTTCAAACCGTGTGTGTATACAACTTCAATGATGTCTATCAATTGACCATAGTAATAACCAGAATCGATAAAGGGAAAACCAATGCCACTGTTTTGTGTTGCTCGTTTGTCGTCAACATCATTAATGCGAAATCGAAAACCATTAGCATCAATAGCTTTATAACGACGAGCTGTTATAGATGGACCCTCAGCGAGTTGGATAAATACTTCAGGTAGCGTGGGGTCCCATAACTCCCTCAGCTTATGAACCTACATAATTTATAAAAATCAATACTGATATATGCAGAAATAATTAGTATAATACTTCACTCATAATGAAAATCAATTTATACATACATAATCCTTGAACCAATCATGAAATGACACATAATGAGATTGTTGAATTTGTAACTCAGTCGCACGATGCATCTCTTCTTTTATCTCATTAATGTGTTTCCTGCAAATGATAACGCGATGTTTAAAAGATCATCTTATGCAAACAAAACATGTAAAAGTTATACAAGCACATTGATAAGATACTTACTGCATTAATGGTGCAACTGATGGAGTATTGAACAAGATATATCGATGTTCTTGTATCCACTCGATGTTGTCCATATCAAATGTGGTTCCTTCTCCAACAGGACCATCATGAATCCGAGAGGGCTTATCTAATTTTGTTTCAACATCCGTAAGATATTCTGCACAAAAGGTAGTACACTCATCCATCAAATAACCATTGGCTATTGATGCCTCTGGACAAGCTCTGTTGCGTACAAATCTTTTCAATGTACTCAAATACCGTTCAATAGGATACATCCACCTAAATTGCACTGGACCAGCAGCCATTACTTCATCAGTTAGGTGCACTACCAAGTGGACCATAACATCGAAAAAAGTGGTGGGGAAAAGTTTCTCAAAGTGAAAAAGCGTAAGTACAATTTGGTCCTGCAAACTTTTTAAATCACTCATTCGTGGATTTCTTAAACAAAGCTGTCTAAAAAAATTAATCATCTCAATCAAGGGTTGAACAACATTGGGGGATAAACAATCAAAAATTGTGATTGGAATCAACTGCTAAAGTAATATGTGATTGTCATGACTTTTCAACCCTTCCAATGTCTTGCTCGTCAGATTCACACACTTTGAAATATTAGAAGAATAACCATCAGGCACCTTGACCATCTTAAAAATGGAAAGAAATGTTTCTTTCTCCTCTGTAGTAATCGTATACTGTGCAGCAGGCATATATTCCTTGTTTCCCTCAGCTAACTGTAAATGCAACTGTTTCCTCAAACCCATTTCTTCCAAATCACGGCTTGCATTAACATGGTCCTTTGATTTTCCACTGACACCTAAAATGGTCCACAATATGTTATCACAAACATTTTTTTCAATGTGCATGACATCCAAATTATGCCTCAACATGTTAGTTTTCCAATACGGAAGACTATAAAAAATAATTTTCTTTTTCCAATTGTGACTGCGCTGCCTTCCCGCAGCACGAATATTATGTACTGGAGGAGCCACCAAATCCTGAATTTCATATACCGTGCAGATGTTTTCTTCCTCAATCTGCGATAACATTTCGACTCTTGTCATGATCTTTGGTGCTGGGCTGAACTCTCTAGAACCATCAAATGCCACTCTGTCCTTTCTGAATCTGTGCTGAGGAGGGAGAAAACGCATGTGACCCATGTATGCCCATTTTTTGGAATGTTTAAGCCATACAGATTTTTTACTTTTATTGGAACAAGGGAAAGAAAATTCCCCTTTCATACTCCAACCTGATAAATTTGAATAAGCTAGGAAGTCATTGATTGTCCACAATAAAGAAGCATGCAGTTTGAACATTTCATTCATTTCGCAGTCATAAGTCATCACACCATCGCCCCAACATTCATTCAACTCATCAATCAATGGCTGAAGGTAAACATCAATCTTCTCCCCTGAACTTTTAGTTCCATCAATAAGAGTGGAAATTAATATAAATTGTTGCTTCATACAAAGCCACAGAGGAAGATTATATGGAACCAACACCACGGGCCATGTGCTATGAGTTGCACCAACGATAGACTTGAATAGATTAAAACCATCTGCTACCAATACCAATCGGACATTACGAACATCTTTAGAAAAGTTGGGATGTCTCTTATCAAATTCCTTCCATGCATGAGAGTCTGCCGGGTGGGTTAACATATCACTTTCATGAACTCTTTCTGCATTCCATCACATTAAATTAGAAACTTTAGATGACATAAAAAATCTTTTCAACCTCGGTTTAAGGGGAAAGTAATGCATTTTCTTTACGGCAATCGGTTTCCCATGTATCGCAATATGACTTTGATGATTATTATTTCCCCTGTTCTCTTTCCACCTGGAAGCACCACAAACCGTACAGATATCCAAATGGGCAGTTTCTTTTCTAAACAACATACAGTTGTTTGCACATGCATCTATAGTCTCATATGTAAAACCTAAGTTCTCTGTCAACTTACGAGCATAGTAATACGACCTAGGAATCTTAGCGTTGACAGGAAGAACTTTTTTCAATAGAACCAAAAGCATGTCGAATGATGTGTCTGACCAATTATTCAAAGTCTTCAAATGCAACAACTCCATGATAAACAACAGTTTATTGTAAGAAGTACATCCAGGATATAATTCTGTTTTCACATCATCAAGTGCTTCATAAAACCTCCTCAAATCATGATCTGCACCAGAGCGAAGATTTATCTCACCGGTCTCAAGATTCTGGATGTCAATACCTTCAGGATCAAACCCACGTACCATTTCAGTAAGAATTTCATGCATTGGATCAGTCATCCTTGCATCAACATCCATCTGAGTTGCATCTGTATTTTGACAAAAAACATATTCTTCTCCATGACGAGTCCAACTATTATAATTTTTCAGAAATCCATTAAAGAAAAGGTGCTCCCTCACAGTATCTCATGTTAATTGATATCTGTTAGCACATTTTCTACATGGACAACTAATATAGTCACTTTCAAATCATCTCGTGAAGTCAATAAACTACATAATGCCATTGAAATACTCTCTATACGTTCGATTTGGAAGATCAATCCAACTCTTATCCATAATAAGATCCCTATAACAAACATTTACATAAGACTTATTACATTTTCATTTTTGATATCAAATATATTTAAAATAAATACTATCTAATTGTTTGCGAACCATTTATAAAATAATAATATAAGTGAAAGCCCATGTCATACCTGATTGCACTACAAACCTGGAAGGGAGGGGAGCCGACGGCAGTGCTTTGAGGGAGAGGAGCGGTGGGGAGCCGGAGCCGGAGCTGGTGCGGCGAGGGAGGGGATGGTGAAGGAGGGGACGGGTGGCGGTGGTGCGGCGAGGGAGGGGACGAAGACGAATGGGACGGGGGTTGGCGTGGTGCGGGGGGGGGGGGGGTGTGTTCGGGGTGCTGGGGGAGGGACGAGGGGGTGGAGGGCTGAGGCCGGAGGTCGGAGGGGCTGGTGGCCGAAGGCCAGAGGGATTTCGAAGGGCTCCCGGGGGCTTCCGGGCTGCCGGAGGCGGGGTGGCGGGAGGCCGCAGGGCGGCCGTAGGGCGGAGGGCGGCCGGAGCCAGAGGGCGGAGGGAGGCCGGGGAGGGCGGGGCCAGCGGCGGGCGGCCGTAGGGCTGCCGGAGGGCTACCGGGCTACTGGAGGCGGGTGGCGGGAGGCTCGAGGGAAGAGGGAGGTCGCAGGGCGGAGGGCGGTCGGAGCCGGAGGGCGGAGGGCGGCCGGAGGAGGGCGGGCTGGCGGAGCGCGGTCGGAGGGCAGCCGGAGGGCGGCTGGAGTGTGGAGGGTGGCCGGAGGGTGGCCGGACGGAGGGCGGGCCGGCGGAGGGTGGGGCGGCGGAGGGTGGGCCGGCGGAGGGCGGGCCGGCGGAGGGCGGGCCGGTGGAGGGCGCGGTGCCGGGGAGGGCGTGCGGCGGCGGGGCGCTGGGGAGGGCGCGCGGCGGCGGGGGGGCGACGGGGGGGGAAGGGTTCGGGGAGGCACGATCGAGTGGAGAGGGGGGGGGGCACGGAAGCCCCTTATTTTATTTAAGGAGGCTTAGCGACCGCCAATGGCGGTCGCTATAGGTAACAGGGCTCAAATGCCCTGTTTTCTAGTAGTGACTCCACCATATATAGAATTATGATGACAATGGAGTGGAATAAATATGAACATGGAGAAGAATTAAATGGAAGGAAAAAGGGGTAAAATAATAAACATAATAAATTTAAACACCACTTAAAAAATATAAAATATTATGAGATCACATTGAATCAAATGAATCTCAAAAATTACTACTTACCCCCTCAAATAGAAGCTAGGGTTAGTTCTCTACAACTATGATGATAAGAGAGGCATAGTGTGGGTAACACAAAAATAAATTGAAATATTATAAAGGAATAAGAAATAATATATATTAAACATATATTAAAATTAAACTTTAAAAACCCCATACTTATAATATGTAATGGTCAAATCCTTTGAAATTTCATAAAGGTTCTTATTTATAAGTGATGGTGTTGCCTCGTTTTGGCTCATAATTTTTCCTTCAAAATCTGACTTGTGGTTTCCCAGTTAAATGGAATTATTGTAGAAATTGATACTATTAAAAATTGTTTATTGAATTATAAAATTTCATCATCAAGGGTCATATATATATACACAATGTTATGACTATATTATTAATGGAAGCTTTTATAGACATCTAGGCTCATATAATTTTAATCCTCTATCTTCCAATGAACTTATAGCCTTTAATATGGTTAAATATTGAGTATCCAATGATAAGTAAAATATTACTGTGCCTCTTTTTTATATTTAATTAAAATCTAATATCATTTTTTATTACTTTGTGATAAATGGTCTCGTATTTAAATTCATCAATGTTTTTAACATATTTTGAGAACAAGCATTATTACTTATTTTAGGCATTATATTTTTGTATTAAACTCAAATTTCTATTTAATGAAATTTATTAAATAAGGTAATGAATCCTACAAAAAAATAAATTTTCAATTTTTTATTTATAAAATGTTATAGATCAAATAAAAGAGAGATAAAAAACACTTAAAGATCAAAAAATAATCCATTTTCATAATTGAGATAAAATTATTCCAAAAACTGAAAAATGTGAAAAATTAATCTGAAATATGAATTTTTAGGAATAAAACATTTAATTTAAAAATAAAATTTATGAAAATGTAATATTTTTCATTGGTCATATACAACACCAGGACATGGTGAAACTTACCATGTCATGGTGTGTCTTTTAATTCATATTTCAATAATTATGTTGTTAAATGATTCAAGAATTTAGTCACATTCAAGGATCCTTGAGTTAGATTAAGACTTTATAAATTGATGATAAATCCATGATTTATGTTTCAACTTATTTTAATTCTAATAATATATATGATTCCATGTGTTTGGAATTTGGGATGATGATGAGCCATAAGTTCAGGTCCATTGTTCTACATTAGTATCATTGTTCACACCATCACTAGTTAAATATGTTCTAATACTTATAAGTGAATTTTTTTACACCAAGTGATTTATTTTAATATTTTTAAAAATTTGAAATCATTTAAATCTTTATTTTAGTTATATATTATCATATTTAAACATCAAGGGTTTCCTAAGGTGGTAGTGGTTTATAATAAGAATTATTATCACTCTCTGTATGCACACACCTCATGTGTCTACAAATTATATGAATAATTTCTTAGGTAAATGAAAGAGGCCTCAGTAGAAAGGGGGATGATGTTAAGAGAAATTTTGAATCTAATTATGGTTTCATTTGGATTCATGTGGAGGTTTTCTAAACTTTTATATATTTTTTATTTTTATTTCATTGTTCAAACTATTATACTTATGTTTTACTTTTGAGTTCTATTTGGATGTCTGTGATATATGGGAATCTATGGGATTTTGTTATGAAATAATGATTTTATTTTTCTTAATTTATATTAATTATAGTAATTGTGTGTTTATTTTGGTTTTTTTATATTATATACCATTATAGGGTAAATCACTCACCAATATATATTCTTAAACCCTCATTGATAGTTCACTACCTTTGGTGATTGAGGAATGCATTTTAGGCTATGTGAACTTTCACCTTAGTGTCATGGTTATATAGAGGTGGGATATTTTAACTATATTAATTATTTATTCAATTCTTCCCAAGATATTCCTCAAACTATGTTTTCTTGTAGTCATATACATTTTCAACAAAAAAATATTAATGACATTTCACATTGAATTTTCCACACATCTCTATAATTTCTTGAATCTATCAAGATCTTGTGATTTATTTCACATTAATTAAACAAAATTCATAATTGTAAAGTAATTAAACAATTAATTAAAAACATATCTATATTATTTTATTTAAACTCATTATTCCACACATATTTGAGAGTATTAATTAAATATGCTTCTTAATTTTTATTTCTATTAACTTATAACTATTTTTTACCATATTTATTTTATAACCCATATCTAATGTGTTGATCCTATCAATAATTATCTTGGGTATAATTATTATATATTAATATTTAGCAACATTCCTATGTTATTTTGACTGAAATTAAAAAGTATTATATACAAAATCTCATTATCTTCCTTAATACTCATACAACACATTTCATTTTTGTTGAAAATATAGAGGAAATTATTACTTATCTATTGTCCCTTCATGATTATTTTTTAAGCCTTCATTATCCAAAAGAATAATCTATTATTTCAAAATATCACCATTTCCAATTATCACATACCTAAGAAACACTCAATAGATTGTTCTTTAACACATCAAAAAAAGAGAAAATAACAGGATTCAAAATACCTTTTACCAATTTTTTTGTTTCCTAATCCTTTCAAGTTGAGTGATCTGTTATTTCATAATGTAAAATATGCACTATCATACCTTTAAATGTCTTTAATGATTTTTTTAATCATATTTGATGATAAAATTTTATCAAGTATCCAATTATTTACACATTTTTCTATATAGTAAGACACTTTTACCTCTAAGTATTTATACCAACCTATCCTCTTCTTAATAGATTTATAATTTTCATTTATAATTAATTTCTATAGTATCATATTCCCATATTTATTTATTATGTATCCAAATTATCACACCTCCCATAAATTTTCATTAAGAGATTAAAAACAATTATAAAATTTCACCTTAACCTTTTGATGTTGTCTTAGTTTGAATCTTAAAACTTTATCTTGTCTCCCACCCCCCCCCCCCCCCAACTTATGGACTCTCTTTGAATAAGTGAGGGATATATTATACACAAAAACATAATATTTATGTTCTTATATTCAATAAAACTTATATCTTCCTTAAAACTGAAATATCCTCAATTAGAAATATTGTTCCTCAAAAATATTCAAATTCACTTCTCTTTAGTTGTTTACCTCATAGCTTTTCAACCAATTCCTTATTCATAGGAATATACTAATTCACATTTTCTATGACCTTAGGCATTTCCATATAATTCATCACATATCACAACATTTTTTATTTTCATCCCCATCACATAATGTAAAAAATGGGTGTATCTTCTTTCTTTAGTGAACTACTCACCCTTTTCCATTTTTTATCACAATTACTGCCTTTTTTCTATAATATTATGTGTCCCACCCTGATATTTATTATAACAATAGGAAAATATATATGTTTTTTTGTTGCATAAAAAATATGGTTGGTTAATTTTGGGAGATTCTTCAGTTTCCTTGATAGAATTTTTAAATAAAAACTCTAATTTTTTCAAATAATGGTTAGATTCAAAAAACATCAACTCTAGAGAATTCACTTATTCATTATTTGAAAAAAAAAATATGGTGATTTGAATAATATTATCTATCACTTCAAGAATTTATTTAATATCACCCATATTTATTTTAAACATAATTTACATTTTGTAATCTAATTAGAATTTAATTTAATGGTATATTTCATTAACGAATCATTCATATTATCAAATTCCTTATTTTCCATTTATATCATTATATTTTCATTAAAACAAACCAATAGATCCATCCTTCACTAAAACTATTTTGGTGTATCCTCATCATTAATATCCTCTTTACTACCTTATTCTTATTTTCTAGGGGAATAATTGGTTTTTTTTATTTATCCATAAAGTCTTGAGGAACATTATTCTATGAATCTTATTCCTATTTTTCACTTTCCTCACTATAATATTCCACATAATTGTTTGTGAGAAAATTAATTTTCTTTGATTAATTTTTATTTTCCTTTAACATAGAAATTTGTTTCCAACATTAAGTAATTTCCAACATATTTCTCCTATATGATCTATTCGGTTGATCATCCTTCTCCTATTATTCTTGTTTCTTAGAAAAAATAGTGTAAAAATATCCAATCCTTTCATAATTAAAGAACATAAAAGTTGTTTGAAATTTTTCTTACCTTTACCACATTAAATTCCTTTTGAGAAAAATGGTATCAATTATATGAAGTTTGTGGCATCATCATTGACATAAAATTCATCCTAATGAGACGACTTTTATTCAATGTTATTAGAACCTTTTGAATCATTGTATGAATTACCTTTTTATGCTTTATTTATTATTCAAGGTTATCCCTCTCCTCGTATAATATTCTATAATGATATTTTTGAGATTATTAATTATAAAATCATACATAGGATGGTCCTCTATGGTTGGAATATTTACATAAAAATTGTTTTATGAAATTATTATCAAGTTATTAACCACTATATAATCCTATATAATTTCACAATAACATCATATTAATCTAATAATTTTGTCTAAGATAAACCTTATCCCTTTAAGTGGGGTGAATTATGGTATGTTACTTTTTAAAATATATCCATTTCAAATTATCTTATTACACAGTTAATGGAAACACCCATCTCTTTATCATGGGTGATATGAAATGATAAAAAAACAATAAAATGAAAAAAAATTATTTTATTTCGTTCACCCAAATGGGATAATCTACAGAGTATGCATGGAAATGTGTATATGAACCTAAAGCACTAAATCTCACATCTTTTGGGTTAAATGTTCTACAGAGGCTACACTAACCTACCTTGTCTAAAATTATGAAAAAGGAAACCTCGCTACCCTATGATACCTAGGGAAAACACTACTTCACCAAGAATTGGTGTCTTCAATCTCCATGGTCAAAAAATAATATTACCCCAAGGATGGTGTATCACTAATCTTACCTTTATTTTTCTGAAGAACATCCCACATCCTTCCAGTGAGAGACCTCATAAAATACCTTTATCTTATTCTTCTTCTTTTTATCATGATATTATAATACCACTATTACCCTACTCTATTTTGAGCATTACCGCTGGAATATCCCTTCTTCATGTATTCTATTTTTTTCTGTGATGCATCATGCTCACTAATTTTCACATATTATATTCACTGTTATTTTGTGGAATATTTGTTTTATTCTGTTAATCCCACATAACATCCTTTATTTTTAGTGAAAAATCATTATAAAAATATTTATTTCAAATATCAACTTTTCATGCCAAAAAATCATTCAAAATATAGAAAAACAAAATCCTCTCACATTACTACCATCATCAAAAATTCAATCCTCAAACTCCATCCATATTTTTTATTTAAAAAATCATATAATCCACAATGTAGTTACCTCCATATCACTACCTACAACCTTTTTTATGTGGTGTGAATGTTCCAGAAAAAAATTACACAATCACCCTTAAATATGGACTAAAATATAAAAACATAATGGGTTGATCCTACCATAATTATTGTCTTGATTCTCTCTTTGAACATTTTCCAGTTTATTAATCATATTTAATTATTAATAAAATACATTATAATTATTGTTTCCGAAAAAACATCATCATAAATAATACAAAGGGAATCCACTTACATCACTGAAGACTCCAAAATTAGACCACTCATGCATGGATCCTAGAACCATCCTTACATTAAGAACCCTTATACTGAGAGCCCCAACTTTGGAAGCCCTTATATTAGGAACACCTATATTGCTAACCCCTATTTAGGTAATCCTAATATCAAGGACCCATACATCAGGAATCCCGATGTTAGGAATTCCAAAATCATAATCCTATATATTTGAAACACTTATATTAGAAATCCTTACATATAGAACATATACATGGATCACTCTTACATAGTTCTACCCTTTTCCTCTAGTTAAACCAAACGTGACATTACAATAGATAAGTATAAATTGAACACACTCATATGTAGGAAATGACTTAGCTATATTTAAAAATTGCTACATAAAAATAGATTCTCTAAAAAACATTCAAAACACTTAATGTTTTTCTAGGATTCATGAAATTAACACCACACACTTAAAAATTTTAATTTAAGATTATTTCCAATTTATTAGAAATAAAAAAACTTAAAAACCACTCCAAGAGATTTTTCTTGAAAATATCCCCTTTGGGTTTTCTTAAAATAATAAAATAGATATAACACTTAAGCTCTTAGAAACTTCAAAGTAAATCAGTTATCATCATAAACATAATATGAACCTATTTCATTCAAGGATTATATCAATGATTTAATTAATATTAAATGTAAGAACATTTTATTCAAGATCAGTGTGAGAAATAAGAGTTAATTAAAAATTTCATCATGCAAAAACCTCATTAAACATTTTCATTCTCGTGCTCTTCACTACTTCAAAACTGATGTCCCCCTTATTAAGAATTCATGCTAAATCCCCTTTTCTAAAAAAATATATCCCCCTTAGTAAATTGATAGGAACACTCTCAACCCTCCTAATTTAATAAAAATATATTACTCTCCTCATTTATCAAAAAACCCAAAGACCGCTTCTCTAAAAGTTCAAATCGAGGGTTAGAAATTCAATAATTTAATTCATGAGAGAAATCATACCTTTTCTAGAGAGAAAAAACATGGGGTAGTAGGATTCTCCTATCTAACTCATCTAGTTATAGATAGATAGTAGTAATCCAATATAAAAATGATACCTTTCGAAAAAAATTGGGTAATGACTTTGTTGGAATATCTACAGCTTGATCTTGAGTGGAAACATACTCTAACATCAACATGACTTGTTTAAAATTACCATTGATAAAATTATACTTGATCTAGAAGTAATGTTTCCTTGAATGATGTATGGATTTTGTTCTAATATTAATTAAACTTGAGTTATCACACATGATAGAAATAGGATATCTCCTATTAACATCAATGTCTTCAAGTTTTTTCTTCAACCATAAAAATTGATTGTATTCTTGAGTTCCATTATATATTATGAATCTATGGTTCTCAAATAGAATTTATATTTCTTCTTACTCATCTAATAAATTCAAGAACTTCCAAGGTAAAAAGAACCACCTGATGTTGACTTCATATCATTAGTTGAACCTGCCAAATCTATATCGGTAAATCCCAAAATCTCTTTCTATGATGTACTATGATAAAACTGACTAAATATTAATATATTATTTATATATAGTATTATACTCTTTATTATTATATTTTTTGTCTTTTTGGGATGTATTTTGTAGAATACATCCTATCTTGTTGAAAAAAAATGATTGTTAGTGTGGTTAATTATATGAAACATCCAAGGATTTCCCTATATTCGATCACATCAAACTTCATATCATCGCCATATTTTAAAACTTTCATACAAGAAACATATATTTCATTCATTAGCTTTTAATATTCCATTTTTAATCTTTTGATCACATCCTTTTTATATTTTTTGGGAAATAAAAGTATCATCCTCCCTTTAGATCACCCAAAAGATATGAAAAAAATGAAATCTCACCAATTAATGACATTTCAAGCTCACACCTCATGAATTCATAAATATGAGTATATTGTACATATGAGCCTCTAAAATTAATATTTTCCATATATATAATCACCACAATCACCGTCTATTTATCCTTCTTAATTTATATTTTGTTATCAACCCCTCCTTATTGAAAGAAGAGCCTTTTTAAGTCCTAATCTAGTTAGGAGTAATTGAACCTTGGTGCTTGTTTTAGGTCATATAATGAATTTTTCAATCGAAACACTTTTCCATAATCTTAATCAATAATAAAAACATATTTTATTCATTGTATACCTAATCCTCTAGAATAGAATTATGGAGTAATAATTTAACATTCATTTGAAAAAGTTGAATCTGTTTTTCACAAACATAGCAAAAAATAGTTTTTCAGTTTCAAGACTAGTCACCGGTGAAAAAGGATGATCTAAATTGATGCCTTATTTATAAGAATAACTTTTTCACACCAATCACACCTTGATTTTTGTTCCTTGATTTCTTGTTTTAGTCTATCTTGGAACACACACATGATTCTAATGACATTATTGTCTTTCAGCCTTGTAACAACATACCAAATCATGATTTTTTCAATTTGATCTAGATCATCATGCATATCCTTGACCAAATAATCATACGTATTATCATATTCAAGGATTTTAGGTTTTAATTAACATAAATAGAATTATTGTTAAGAATTTTTCATTCTTATAGTGTTAATTAGGGTTGTCTGGTGTCAAATATTATTATTATCACTAATTTATGCCCTATTAGGTGTTCTATATGGAGATTATATTACTAATTTATATTCTTAGTTTTAAGTGCCTTATTCTGAGTCTTCTAAATCCCATTAAACTCCCCCAAATCCACTTACTTTATCATCTCTTTCTTCCTCATTTTATTCACTATTTAGTCGAAAAATATAATCATAATATTGTGAATTTTGGTTATTTTCAACCATGATTACATCTTGTCATTCCACTACTTCCTAAAGACTTTTGTTATATACTTTAATTCCTTTATTTTGGATGCCTATATAATTAAAATCACTTTTTCCCTGTGATTTTTTAACTTATAATTCTTCTATTTATAGAAAACAAAATATTTTCTTCCAAATACTCAAAATTACTCTAGTGAATTGTCTTATCCATATTATTGATAATTTGATTCCCCCTATCAGTGAATTTTATTATTGAAAAGTCCTTTATATGGAAAAATGATTCAATATTCCTTAATTTTCAAGACACTTCCACTTGATATTTGATAAAATCCATACCAATATTGGTCCATAATTTTTCAACTTTCAACTCGATATTTTTTATATTAATCACCAAAAATGAATTATGATTTGGGAAATGTAAAATTTTTGAGAAATCACTATTATCCATGTCATTATATTGTAATAAATAGTGAAAAATATATAATTACTTCTTCATTCAATAGTGTTTGGTGTTATCAGACCACACATATCCATATGCATTAGCTTGAGAAATCTTGTCATTCACTAATCCAAGACGCCATTATTTTTTTATTAATTTTTATAAAATACAACATTTAAACTATGTTGAGAGGGAAAATTACATGAACTGTAGGCCTAAAGAATTAATTCATTAGACATTACCTAAGGGTACAAGAACCAAACCTACAAAATAACCCCATTGCTGGGTATTTTTACCTGATGCTCCAATGCACCCACACCATAGATAATTGGTTAAAATTTTCCTATATATAAATACATAGTTCTTAGTACCAATGAACAAAGTTGATTAGATAACATTTTAACATGTAAGACTACATGGTTCCTGGTACCGATAGTGAAATACATACCCTCCTATCATTCCAAATCTAGTTATCTCTACTAGTTTTTTACTCCTACACTAAAATTTCCTCTTTTGGGGCCTATAAATCTGGTTATAGCCAAAAATAATTCCTATCTATTATGATCCCACTACAACCACGGCCCATTTCTTCATTCCACCACTTATTCTCCCTCCATCACCACTAGTCTTCCAATGACACTTCATGCCTCAAAACAGTTGTTGTTGTGACCCCTCTGCTGCAATGCTGAGGATCCCATCATCAACACTATCGATGTTGACACCCACACCTTCACATTTGTCCCCTCCAAAAAATAATCCCATACAACAAAAACACCCCTCAATCATTGATTCCATTTTACTCACCTTCTTCATATCCAACCATGTGTCCCCCCGTCCTTCTAAATCCAAACCCCTTAAATTTTTAATCTGGTGGGATTTTATCCTGGGCTTGATGCAAGATTAAGGGCTACCTTAACAACGGACCCAAACCCAAAATACTTGAGAAATATTATCAACTCCTTCTTTTTTATGTTGTATGGTGTTTGAAAAATATTATATTTTAAGAAAATATTACACATGTGAGTGATATTTCACCAAAGTATAGGGAGTTATCTTGGACCTTCATTTCAAACCTAGTGCTCCATGGATTTTTAGATCAAATAACCATTAATATTATAAAACAAGTGGTTTTACTCATCCTTGGAAAATATATATCTATCCTCCTCTCCATTTAGAAGATAAATATTTCATTTGGTGTGACCACATTTCAAAAAAATAGTTCCATATTTTACATTTATAATTCCAGTCTTTTTATTAAACTACAATGCATACCCCAAGTCACGTAATTAAGATACACTAAGAAAGTTGTTACAGATACTATAAACTAACAAAACTTATTTCCTTCTAATATATTTTCCCTCTAATATTTTCATTCCAAGAGCCAATGATTTTTAACCTCTCATCATTGAAAAAAAATAAAAAACCATTCTTTTTCTATTTGAGGGTGGTTACAAGTTTTTTATTTACCATAATAAGAGAAGTAAAACTATAGTCTATAATAAATTATATATATATATATATATATATATATATTTCTCAATAAAATATTATTATCATTTTCTTTCCCAAAAACATTTATCTTGACTTCTTGGGGAATTTATTTGATGTTGAACAAGTTTTTTATCTCACCATATCCTCTCTCTCTTCACAATGTTACAAATCTGATTTTTTTGTATTTTCACCTTGATTAATGATGCTTCCAAAAAAACACTTCTTTTGGTATTCTTTGGAACCAATATCCATACCCTTGATTCATATTTAACCTCCTTGTGTCCAAAATCCATACACCAAAATCAATATACATTAAAAAAATACTAGTAGTAATGAAAAATACTCTTCTATTTTTGTTGTTATTATTACTTAAAATATAATTTTTCTATAGAGAACACATATGGGGTATGATATATTTTCTAAAATAATCACACCTAATTTTTGGTGTCTTTATTTCACCGTTTACTACATCAAATGTGAGTTTTACAACTTATTTTACTTCTAGGTTATTTGTTCTTGACATTTTTTATCCACTATTGTTTCATTAGTTTTATAATAATCTGTTATAATTTATTTTCCTTTTTCATGAAACCAAAAAAATAATGGGAAATGACCAACTTCATCAGTGTAAATCTCATGAACTTACTTAACCTCTAGAAGGATTAATGCACTCAAACTACTTGATGCCAAATCGAAAGTAAGGATTTTTCATAGGTATTCACACTTCTATCACTATATCATGAATTCTCCTTCATGTTAATCAATACTTATTAACTATATACTTTATAGATCTTTCAGGCCATTAATTATATCGTACTTTTCATCCTCTTTGAGCCCCAGCTCAACTTCTTTCTCTGAGATACCAGCATTTTTATATCTTATTTTTTGAATTTCATTTTTAAACATTAAATTGTCCTCATTTTATTACTGGATATAAATTTTAGATTCATGTACAACACAATTTATTTCTTTGTTTTGTCTCTCTAGATATCTATTTTTTATGATCTTCCTCAGGTTCAAGTTCATGATCAACTCTTTCGTCGATTCTAGCACCTTCATCATCATTTTCCTACATTTTATTCTTGTATTAAATAAAAATACATATTCCCTGCATAGACTATAATCCTCAACCTCTTCTACTTTTTTATCCTTAGATATATAATATTATATTTATATTAAGTTATAAGATCTCAGGTTTTCATATGAGGTACGGATCTTTAGAATTTCAGTTCAAATTCTTTTTTAGGATATTGTGTGCATGCCCATTGAGGAAAATGGATTTTTAGGGTTTATGGGGATTTCTCAGATCCCAGAGGCCTATTTTTTAGAAGGAATTTTGGATTCACAATTTTTTGAAACCATGATGCCTGGGATGCATAGTTACTACTAACCCTATGGTGAATATATGAGGGTAGCATAAGGTGCCTATTTTTCTCTAACCGTGCACCTAGAACCGCATGCTTGTGCAGGAAGCTCTATAGTTTTTAGTAGAGGTTTGAACCGTGGTTATTTAAAAGTTTCTCAAAATTTTCACATCAACCATGTAGGTTCTCTATTAATATAGTAAGGGGTTCACGATTAGTGTATAGTTTGTTTAACATTGTGGCCAAACTGTGCGGACCATCTAAAATGTGGGAAATGGCTATTTTTTAAATATTTATTTTTACATTTATTTCCTCATCTAATTTTATTTTCTCCAATGGATTTATCCTTTTATTTTGATTCCTTTTCAAGCCTAACCAATTCTTTGGTGTGTATTATCCATCTGAACTCAGATTCAAGCATCGATCATCCCATTGGATTCCTCTTTAAAAGATCTTCACTCATTAGGCATGTTTAGTTGTTTTCATTTATATATACTATGCTATTTTGGGGAAATATTATTCTTCCTATTTCAAGGGTATTTGTATAGTTATTTGTTTTCTACTGAGTAGGCTAAAGATTGGATTTGATAATAGATGAGTGTTCTACCAGGGGTATAACTTAGGTGGTATACACCTTTACCTTAGATATTGGTTTTTTGTATACCTTGTTGTTATTGTACCTGATGAAAGAATTTATAGAATTTCCCTAAAATAAATTTAATGTATTCAATAAATTTATTGGAACCTTTTAGTTTTACAACTAGTAGATTTTTATGGTTGGAGGTTTTTATCCCAAACCTGGACCACCCGTGAGGTATGTTATTGTATTTTCCATAAGTTATACCACACTGTTCGGTGTGTATGAATACGAAACTTGTTTTGGGAGCCTAGTTTAATTGATTTAGGATTGAATTAATGATCAAGAGAGGGTTTAGGAATCCTTTGAAATGTTATTACATGATGAAAAACCGTTTTATTTTTTAATGGGAAAATGTGGAAATTAGTTGGATGAACTATTGGATTTTGAATGGTTATGAAATGATTAATGGTTTGATTGTTGTATTGATAATGGTAGTGGATTAATTGGATATTTATACTCCACGGATATCAATCTCATTTGATTCAATGGACATTTTTACTCCATTAATCCATATTTATTATAGTTGTGGATTTCTGGGACAATTCTTCTCCATGGATCCTAATTCTATAGTATTCCAAGAGAATTTATACCTTTTAGATCCAGATTTCTTGGAACCACCTTGGACATTCTCTGTGGAAATTCTCCTTGAGATCCAAACTATCCTTATAGAGTTTCCATTGAGATTCTCCAAGGAATCGATGAGGATTCCATGGTAATTTATACCATGGATATGGTCCTTTCATGCCTGAAACTTGATTATACGATGTATCTGTTGTGGATATTTTTTCATGATTTATAGATAGCCCTAGTGTGGGTATTTAATCACAGTTTAGCATGTTTAAAGTATATTGAGTACTTTTCATAGGGATCCAAGTTTGGATGGATAGGATCACATCTTCTTTTTGACGTATTACATTTCTTATTGTTATAACTGTGATGTAATGCCCCGACCCTAGAATCCCAAAGTCGATGCAATATTTTAATACATTGGAATTATTACAATGAATCATGTCCCAAAGTACCAATAATTTTAGTATTATTGTAAAATATATTACATATTTTAACTTTACATTACAATTTCAAACATAATATGAAACATAGATAATTCTTTGAGAATTCCATTATTCAATTATCTTAACCTTGCATATCAATCATAAAACTCTTCTTGGCATATTGGGAAAATTATTCATAAAAAGGGGTGAGATCAGATGCATAGAAATGTTAGAAAATATAGTATAATATTTTATAAATAAGAATAAATACTTAAGGAATGGTATAAAACCAAAACACAATCCTTTTAAACATAATCTTCCGCATAATATAGAAATAATAAATCAAATAATTCCATTTTAACATCCACATGGATATTCTACTGGTCAAATGATTGAATTTAATGTCAATAACTAATCTCATAATGAGGGAATGAAAAATTCTAGACATCATTACCATAGTGTCAAGGCCTCATTACAATACCATACATATGGGTAAGATGTTAGTCCAAACCCAAACTAGTTTATCTCATGATAAGTGTCAATGCATTGAGGGGATTTCATTAACCAGTCCCCAACCTGTAGGGCTTTCATTAATTTGTCTTCATCCCATTAAAAACTAATTCTAATGCATTACTCATATGAAAATGGTGAAACATAACCAACATGGATGTTCATATTAAAACTAGAATATGATATGTTGATATATTAACCACAAACAATGAATGGTATCAAAATATAACATCCATAGTCAAACATACCCTAAACCTTTCAATACAATATGGTAGATTATATTATAAAAACTAAACCTCAATTAAGCATAAAATACAACAGAATATTTTGACATAGATGTAAATAAACTAATAAAATGATTAAAATTTTCTTGGGACAAATACCCATTTTCATTGAAATCATTTATTCAAAAGTCATGCACTTATAAAAGAAGACATTTAAAAAGATATTTTTGAATCACACTGTCCAATACCACTTTGAAACTTTTTAAATTAATTAACATTTTAAAACATTCACGTCCATATAAATAAATCCTTTCAAATCATTTTGAAGACATTGACATTAATGAGAATGAGTTAGAAGGATAAATATTTAAAACATTTAAAATTATGTGTTACATAAGGATTCCCTTACATAAAACCATAAAAATGTTCATTTTTAAAAAAAATGAACATAAAAATAGACATAAAATTTCCTTTATAATACTTTTATATTCATATAAATAGTTATGTAATATGATTTCAAGAATATTGAAATGTTGAAAGGATTGATGCTTTAAAAATTAAAAGTGGCACAAAACACTTTGAAACATATAACTAATAATTACAATATCTTCAAGTGAATCTATAAATACCAGGAAGATAGATGTATTTTTGATATCAAATATAATAGGTCATTACATACTCCACAGACAATAAATAGGTTGTGAACATGGCTTAAATCTACCAAAAATGAAAAGTGAGACGGAATTCCCTTTCAAAAATAATATCATTAGAGTGAGGATAAATCAATGAAATTATTATGTTTGAAAATTATAAATCCTCCAAATATAAGTGGATATTAAGTATAAAACAATAATAGGTCATTTACATATATTCTTGGAATCATGTAACCTATGATATAGATTTTTAACTCAATGAATGAAAATTGAGTTAAGATTTCACTTACCTTAGGTTTGATACTCTATGTACGTGTATGAAACTCATGTATAATGTTTTTTAAATTATTATTATAATCTAAAATAATAATAATAATACTTATTATATCATATATGATTCATTTGTGACTTTATATTACCCATTTGTTAATAACTTCAATTTTAAAGAAACATTTCCAGTAATAATCGCTTTGTTTATCGTACGTTATTTGACTTTTTCTTCTTGATATTCATACTTATATCATTATTTAATTAATTTCAAAATGTAAAAAAGTATTTATATAATATATATATTCATTATATTAACATATATAATAGATATATAAATGAAGTGGAACACACCATTCATGAAGACGGTAGGTCGTACATACGCACGAACGTTGTTTCTATTTTCTTACCATATTGAATGGAAGAAAGTAAAAGAAATATATATATATTATTAAAGTAGTATTGTTATTTCATATATTTCATATTTATTATGTATATATATTTTTATAATCATTCTTAAATTGTTGTGATAGAGGATGAATCTCATCGCGTGGTGGAGACCGTTAGCCATACGTACTCATGAGTGACGGTATCATTTACTTGATGGTAAAGGGGTAAGGAAAATGGATGGTATGTTAATTATAAATAATAAATATAATTTATTATTTATTATTTATATCTATTATATTCATCATTATACCCATTGAAATAAAGTATATATTAAAAACGGTTTACTCCACGTTGTGGAGACGGTAAGTTGTACATACATACGCATGGTGATATTGTTTTTTGTAGGATGGGTAAAAGAAGGAATATGTTTGTACCATAATCCTAAAACATATCCAAATATATTTGATGATGGATTTATTAAATTATTATGGAAACATATTAGGAAAATGAAGTAGAAGAAGAAAATAAATTTGAACGAGTTGGTAAAACAATTACCTATTCTTCGGGTGTCTCCTTTTGATTCGCACAAAAAGACTCTTTAGGTTGGATTTATACCCAAATTATGGCATCTATGATGAATTTATGGAACACGGGAGTATAAATGGGAGGGTTTTTTCTGAACTAATGGGATTTAGAGGCATGAATAAAAGATAAATAGAGGTTCCCTTTTAAAAGAGAGGGGAGGGGCACTTAAGAAACTTCAAAACTATTAACTTATTATAAATTGATTTTTGATTTGAAATATATAAAAGGTGTTTTATTTCATGTATAATATGAGGATGGGTCTAAATTCTCTCAAAAAATTAATTTTAGACATGTTTAGGTTACAAAATTAACTTTATCATTTGGCTTTAACCCTTAGTTAATCAATTTGACTCTTACCATGACAACTTGTCTTTTTTACACTATAAGGTTAATATAGTAAATATAAAATTCAAAAAGAACCCCAATTGGATAATTTATGACATATTATAAATTATCATAGTAATTTGGATTAATTTTATATTTTTATAAATTTTATTACATTTAATACATTATTTTTTAAGTATAATTTATGTCAATTTTGATAGTATTCTATCTTTTTATTTTTAAAAATATCATACCAACATGATAAATTTGAAAACAAACTCCCAATACTTATATAACATATCTAATTTATGTAAAAAAATTCATGGATCCTGTTAATTAGGTCAAATTATATTTATTTTATTATTTTTAATATCATTTATTTTATATCTTAACTAATTTTACAGTTATTTCATTATTATTAAACAAGCCTTTAATTAAATTATTTATTCTCTAGAAATTAAAAATTAATTATTATGATAAAGATAAATTTTTTATATTTCAAAGGAATAATTATAATAAAATTTATTTTATATATAAACCTATGTTAAAAATGATTTAGTCATTAAAATTTGAATATGAAAATTTTAATCCATCTTTAAATAAAATATAATAAATACCTTAATCTGATACAAGTTGCTTAAAAAGGATCATATTTTCAACATAATATTGATTTAGGATGATTAAAATATATCCAATTAAATTAAAACAAGTTTTAGGATAATTTTATATTATTTTAATATTTTTTTACCTTTATTTACCCTATTTACCTTTAATCGTGGTAAATAAAATTCAAAAGGTACTATTCAAAAAAATATTTTGAACCTATTAGACCAAAATTTTCAAAAGGATTACAACCATGTATGTCTATTTTTAGAAATTAAATTATCATAAGTGGTAAAATTATGTGTAATTCTAATCCCATAAATGTGGCTTGAAGGCTAATAAAAGAGACGTTCAAAAGTTCAATAAATTTTTATATCTAATTATATTATAAGAATGATTCCAATGACCTAAATTTTATTAATATATGTATTTTTTATTTATTATTACCTTAAAATCAATTTAATATAAAATAATTTTTGAAACAAAAAAATCAGTTTCCAATAAAGATGTAGTATTTTTCACTATTTATCAAAAATTGAAACTTTTAAGAAAAATACTATAACATAACCCTAAGATAATTTTAATATTTTTAATTCAAAAATTAATTTTATTTTTAGAAATAAAATTTATAAATTTCATAATGTGGTTAATACAATTCATAACCACTTTTTTAATGGCTAGTTTGATATATCATGATATACTCAGGCTTGGTGTTGCGTGACACGAAAGACATAGAATTTTTTAAAAAGAAATGTATAATAGAATATTTGGGTGTTATATTCCACCCTCCTTCAATACATTGAATCCTTGAAATTTTGGAATTCATGTTCGGTAATTGGGGTTTGGGAATTCAAAATTCCTTTAATGGAATCCCACATCAGAACAAGTGTAAATAAAATGTCTAATTTAAAATTAAGAAAGGTAATTATGAAAGCTACCAGATATAACACATACAATATTTCCATAAAAAAACATGGACTCAAAATAAAAATAAAACCATCATTTTTCGATGGAGGGTGATAGAGAACAGGATTAGGAGAAAGTTAACAATCACAATGCTCTAAATATGTGATTATCTAAGGGATCATTTCATTTATAGGAAAAAGTACTATGATAGCATTTTTTGTTTCAATATCCTTTCCCTAGAATTGAATAATTAATTTACTTCATATACTAATAACACAAGGAGGTATACTTATTTGACATGTAGAGTTTCATCCTTAAACTGATTCCAACCACAACTAATCTTTCTCTTCAAAATATAAGAAAAATCAAAAATATCCTATTTATCTTAATCATATAGGGTTCCAAAATGGACTTATACTTCATCTATCAAACCATTTAAATAAATAAAACTATTTTATACTAACCAAGACATCACATAGGCCAGTTGTAGGAGATATACACTTATCTCCCTTCGGTTGCAGGTTCATGTCTCACGACCTTACCGGATGCAACGGGTTGTCGCCAAACCTATGGGTTGTCATTTTTCTAAAAAATTATTATTATATAATATAAAAAATATCATTAATAAATATTTTATCCCCAAACAATAATATAAAATGTTCAAATTAATTCATTCCAACCTTTAGACTTATCCAAAATAATTCTATCTAAATTAACAACCTAAAAAGATCTCTAAATTTCCAATACTAATCTTAACATAAAATTTTCCTCAAACCTAATGTTTATCATATTATCACATACCAAAAATATAAATACCTTGATCATATTAAAACATTAATTAAAACATTCATTATTTAAAATCCTTAAAAATAATTAATATAGTACAATCCTTATATATCTCATTATTCTTATAACCATAATTTCATAACATAATTATAGAATCCAAAAACAAAAATACATTAATTATTTCACTTCAACTATTATAATAGAATAATATTAAACTTGATCCCTTTTCTTTTTATGAGCTATATTTCATTGATTCTTGGGATATTCATTTTTATAGTGCCTCGTATCTTTACAGTGGAAACATTGCACATTGGAAAATTATTTCTATTCCTTGAAATTATGGGCATGGTGTCCTTTTTCTACAAACTTGAAACAAACTACTTTTACTTTTAGTAGTTGGGTTTTGGCTTAGTGGTAAGCACCCCATAATCCTACATGAAAAATGGGGGTTAAAAACCCATTGGGCGTAGGTACTTTAGCAGTACTGTATCGGTACTGTAGCAACGGTTGCACTATAGATCAACTGGTACTGTTGTAGCAATAGGGCACTGTAGCAGCGGTGGTACTGTGTGGGTACTATAGCAGGTGGGTTACTATTCACAGAATAGGCATTGCGCCTCAAATTTCGGCCCAAGGGCTATGTAAAGGGCTACAAGCCCACTGGGCCTTCGGGCTATGTAATGGGTCTCCCTCTACCCAGTTAAAAGAGGTATTTATATTGTTTTAATAATAAAATTTTTCTTCGACCCCAACCTTTAAAAAAATATACATTTTCATTTAAGTATAAACTAGGGTGTTTCCTTCCACAATTTTCATATTTTAGAAAATCCTTTCTCATCTTTCCATTATCTGTCTCTTACTCCATCATTATATTCTTCTCTTTCTTTCTCTTAAAGTCGTAAGAAATAGAAAAATCATTCTCTATCTTGATAGCACATTAGACTTTATCTTTATATGATGAGAATTTTTGGGAGATTATTTCCCTCTGAAATATTTTCTCAATACCATGAAATATATGATCCTTCTTAATATTTGGATTATGTGCATCGGTGAGGATCACATTCCTTCTACTAGGTGCCATTTCTAAATGATGACATACACCAGATTAGATCATATCATAATTTATAATCCAAAAACATGAAAAAACATAACATTAATAGAAAAAGGTATGTGTATCTAGTCTCATAATCATAAAAATGGTTTCTTTGGGTACATATTTACTCATAAATACTTCATAATAGTTTGTAAATAAAATGTGAATTATCCTAATAATATCCCCTGAGAGTTTCAAACCAGGTGTGAAGTAAGGCTCATTGTCACATGTTAGGTTACCCCAAGTTAAGCCTGGAACACCTTGTCAGAGTTATTACTCCAAGGTACATATATTCCAAACCCAAGTCCACTTATTGTATCTATATAGGGATGTATTGCTTGGGATACCCACATAATTTCTACCTTACCACAGTTCTAGGAAGTTTTTATATACTTATACTCCAATTATATCTTATGGTTATGTTCTATAATCTATTCTAATGTTTTTTCTTAACTTCCTTTTATACCAATCGTTACACCTCAACCTCAAAGGCCTGCATATGGTGAATTGTTTTAATATATTGTCATGATTACAAGGAATAATTTCCCAAAGTACTGATCAATTTATCATCCTTGGAAAATATATTTTATACTTGAATGTTACAATAAGATTCAAAACATAATATGAAATATATAAAATTCTTTGATAACTCCATTATTCTCATAACATAACCCTACATAGCAATCATAAAACACTTCTTATCATATAGGGAAAATAAAACATAAAAAAGGGGTGAGATCAGTTGCTCAGCAAGGTTAAAAAATATAGAATAACTATTATAAATAAGCAAAAACATTTAAGTAAAGGTATAAAACAAAAACACAATCCTTTTAAACATAATCTTTAGCATAACATGGAATGAATAAATCAAATAATTCCATTCAAACATTCATACTGGTATTATTCTAATTGAATAGTCACATTCAATATCAATAAATAATATCATAATGAGGGAATTCATAATGTAGGACATTATAACCATAGCATTAGGGCCTCATATGAAGACTATACATACAGGTAAAACATTAGTTGAAACCCAAACGAGTTTTTCTCATAAGAACTACTGATACATTGAGGGGCTTCTATAAACTGGTCCCCAACCCATAGGGATTTCATTAACTGGTCTCCAACACGTAGGTATTTCATTAACCGATCCCCAACCCATTACATACTAATTCTAATGAATCCCTAATGTGAAAAGGCTAAAACTTAACCAACATAAACATTCGTATTAAAACTTTCATATGAAATGTTAATACATCAACCAAAAAAATTAAATTTTTAAAAATATCACATCCATAGTAAAATATATCATAAAACATTCAATACAATATGGTAGACTATATTATAACCAATTAATCTCAATTAAGCATAAAATTCAATAAATGACGTTGACATAGATGTAAATAATCTAATGAAATGATTAAAAAATTCTTGAGACAAATACCCCTTCTCTTTGAAATCATTTATTCAAAATTTGTGCACATATAAAAGAAGACATTTAAAAGTATATTTTTGAATTAAAGTGTCCCATTCCACTTGGAAAATTTTGAAAGTAATTAATTTTTTAAAACATTCATGTTCATGTAAATAAATATTTGTAAATCAGTTTTAAAACATGGATATTAATGATGAATATTTAGAATAATAAATCATTGAAAATTTTAAAATGATGTTCTTGATAAAGAGTCTCTTACAAAAAACCATAAAAATATTCATTTTTGAAAAAAAATATAATGAAATTAAAAATATACATAAAATTTCCTTTATTATCTTTTTATATCCATATAAATAGTTATGTAAAATAATTTCAAGAATATTTAAATGCAGAAAGGATTAATGCTTCAAACATTCAAACCATCCCATACCACTTTCAAACTTTTAAATAATAATCCTGATATCATCAAATGAATATTTAAATACCATAAAGATAAATTTATTCATGATATAAAATATAATAGGGGAAGTATATACACCACACATAAGAAATAGGTGGTGAACATGGCTTATATCTCATGAAAATTAAAAGTGAGATGGAAATCCCTAAAAAATATCGTACCATTAAGGTGGGGATAAACCAATGACATAATTATGTGAGAAAAATATAAATCCACCAAATATAAGTGGATATTAATTATAAAACAATCAGAGTTAATTCATACATATTCTTGGAATAATATAACCAATGATATAGATGTTTAACTCAATGAATGGAAATTGAGTTATGATTTCCCTTACCTTAGGTCTGATAAAATTTGTACATATCTAAAACTCATTTATAATAGTTTTATACATATTATTAACTTCTAACAAAATCATAATCATATTTATGATATAATATATGATTCATTTGGGACTTTATATTACCCATTTATTAATAACATCCATGTTGAAGCAACATTTTGGGTAATAATCACTTTGTTTATCGTACGTGTTTTGACTTGGTATTCTTGATCTTCTTAATTATATCATGATTTACTTAATTAAAAATTTTAAAACATGATTTAAATATCATATATTTTCATAATATAATTATATATAATTGATAGATAAATGAAATAGAACACACTATTTGAGAAGACGGTTGGTCGTATATACGCATGAACATTGTTTTTGTTTTCTTAACGTATTGAATAGAGGAAAATAAATTTCATATATATATATATATAATTAAATTATAACTATTATGTCATATATTTTATATTTATCTAGTATATACATTTTTATAATCGTTCTGAAATGGTTGTAATGGAATATGAATCTTATTGCATCGGAGAGACGGTAAGTCGTACATATGAATGAGCGATGGTATCATTTCTTTAATGCTAAAAGGGTAGGGAAAATTCATGGTATGTTAATTTTAAAGAATATATATCATGTAATATTTATTATTTATAACCATTATATTTATCATTTTATCCATTTAAATAAAGTATTGATGAAAACGAGTTTACACCACGGGGTGGAGACGGTAAGTCGTACATACACATGTATGGAGATATTATTTTTCATAGGATGGGTAAAAGCAGTATTATAGTTTTCAAATAATCATAAAAAAATCTCAGAACATAATAGATTATAGATTTATTACTTTATTATGGAAAAACATAGGAAAAACATGTAGAATAAGAAAATAACTTTGAGATAGTTGGTAAAACAATTACCTCTTCTTCGAGTGCCTCCTTTTGATTTGCACAAAAGGACTCCTTTAGATGGATTTATGCCCAAAAAATAGAATATAGGATGAAGTGATTTATGTTGGGAGGATAAATGGGAATTATTTTCCTGAACTAAAGGGATTTAGAGGTTTGAATAAAAGATAAGGAAAGGTGCCCTTTTATATGATAGGGGAGGGGCACTTTAGGAAACTCCAAAACTATTAAATTATTTTAAATTTATTTTTGTTTTAAAATAGCTTGAAGGTGAGTTATTTATGGTCTAAGATGACTATGGGTTTAATCCTTTTCAACTAATAAATTTTATAAATGTTTATCTCACAAAATTGACCTTATCTTTTGGATTTAACCCTTAGTTTAAAAATTTAACTCTTACCGTGACAAATTGACCTTTTTACACTGTAGGGTTAATATATTTACTATAAAATGCCGAAAGAACGTCAATAGGATAATTTATGAAATTTATTACTATATAATAGTTAGTTGGATAAATTATATATTTTTATAAATTTCATAACATTTAATAAAATTTAATATATTATAAATTATCATTTATCATTTATGTTAATTTAGATATCATTCAATATTTTTATTTATAAAAATATCATAGCAACATGATATCTTAAAACCAATACTCCAGATATGTCACTAAAATGTATAAGATATCTATAAAAAAATTATGTCATTAATTAAGTAAAATTATTTTTATTTTATTATTTTTAATATCTTTTATTTTATATCTGAATTAATTTAACAATTACTACATCATTATCATACAAGTATTTAATTAAATTATTTATTATCTAAAAAATAAATATAAATTATTATGATGAATATAAATTTATTATCTAAAAATGAATAATTATTGTATAATTTAACTTATTTATAACCCTATATTAAATATTATTTAGTTATGAAAATTTGAATATGACATTTTTAAATCTTCTTTAAATAAAATATAATAAATGTCCAAATATTACAAAATTGTCTTAAAATTGATCATATTGTCAACCTATGGTTTATTTTTTATGAAAAATACCTATAAAATTAAATTAGGATAAGTGTTAAGGTAATTTTATATTATTATAATATTACTTTTACCTTTCATTACACGGTTTACCTTTAACTGTGGTAAATAAAATTCAATAGATACTATTCACCAAAAATTATTTTGATCAAATTAGACAAAAACTTTCTTACTGATTACAACCAAGTATGTCCATTTTTTTAAATTAAATTTGTAGAATAAGTAAAATTACTTTTAATGTTAATCCCACAAATGTGGAAAGAAGGTCGGTAAAAGAGATGTTCAAAACCTAAATAATTTTTTACATATAATCATATTATAATATTGATTACAATGACCTAAATTGAATTAATATATGTATTATTTATCTATTGTGACTTTAAAATCAATTTAATGTAAAATAATTATTTAACTAAAAAAGTCAGTTTTTAACAAAAATGGAGTATTTTTCCCTATTATTCAACAAATGAAACTTTTCAGAAAAATACCAAAAATTAAACCTAAGATAATTTTGATATTCCAAATTCAAAAATGAAATATATTTGAAAAAATAAAATTAATAAATTTCATAATTTGATTAATAGTATTCATACACACTTTTTAAATGGTTAGTTTCATAGATCATGGTGTGCTCAAACTTGTTGTTGCATTCAATGAAAGATATTGAATTATTTAAAAAGAAACATACTATGAAATCTTGGGGAGTTACATGTGATATACTTCACACTAATTCATAGTTTATATAGAGACTATATTTTTTATAAAAACAATTAGTGGTGGCCTACTGAGTGCTATCTCACACCCTATTTGGGGCACTTATTGGGTGCTCGGATGGACTTCATGAATGCCGATATAGACCAGGGCACACACCCACTTTATGATGATCTATTGGTTATTCCTAAGAGCAGGGGAGCATAGAACCGAGCTACACTACTGATTCTATTTTTAGATAGTTTTTTGGGTATTTTGTTCTTTTGACACATGTACTATATATCATGCATGATTTCATGTATTTCATTCCATTTGTAAAAAAACGTGACATGTTAATTATATTTTACATGAAAGATTGTAGATTTATTGTCATTATAGTCTTATGGATGTTTATATTATGTCTTTGATTTATATTGTGCTTCCACTTATTCTTTTACTTATGATTTTGTGGTGTTAATCTAATCATGAGCGTATAGTCTCCCCACCATACCACTTAAAACCCTCAATTCTAGTAGTATCCTCTAATGTATAGGGAGGTGTGCTTGAGGCCATGTGACCCACTGTCTTAGGGCACCATTCTATGACTTCTAGGTTATGATTTTACAAAGTGGTATCATAGAATTTTCTTTTCTACGTTTACTATTTTGGGATAATATATAGGATATTAGGAATGAATTGGAATTTTCTAATGAGTTTTTCTAGGGAGTGGTTAACTCACATATAATAAAAAAGCCAAATTGTATAGACTGAGAAGTTTTTTGTCTATATTTTGTCTATAATAGTTGATTTGATTCCACTTTTGGGTGATACGCATGTTATGTGATGTTATTATTTCTATTATTGAGGAATTTTATTGTATCATCTTCCTGATATATGAATGATGTATGTATCATTCATCATACATCATCTTAGAAACCTTATAAAATTTGAATTTCATTCTTTATAGGGTGCATTTCTTGATTACATGACATTATTATGTGTTCCATCCATGATATAATTGATGCCTTGATTAATTTTGGTGCTAAATATTGAGAAACATAATTGATACTTAGACTTTATGTCATAATCTTAATATATTTTTCCTTTATAAGCTATAGTAGATACCATAAGCAGTCAATTATAGCACTTTGAGTCGTAGACCATTGGTGAAATTTAGTGGAACTTGTTATGGTTGAGATTAAATGGGTTCCACACTTCGATTTATAAGGTATATGGGGCCTTACAGATTAGAAGTGGTCATCCATTTGGTTCAAACATTTAAAAATAATTGTAATATAAATATAAATTTAAATGAAATTGAAATTGAAAAATGTAAAGGCCATCGTTAAGTGTATATCAGGACCGGTGTTATAAAATAGAGGGTTTAGCCAAGAACTGGCTTTAGAGTTGGCAGTAGGCAGTGTCTCTAGTACATTTTATGATTGTTCCTTTTACCCAATCATAACTTTAAAAGCAGGGAGAGGGGTGTGACTTATTTATAGGATGGCTTCACCCTATCCTATTATTTTATCTATTATCTTATATTATTGATCTTTTTTGAGGTGTGTTCTTGGAATTTTAGATACATGACATCTTGATGGACTCCAATCATGTGCTAGGAGGGTGTTGATAGCCAAGATATAGAGGTAGTGGTCCCTCTAATAATAGTAAAACTGGTCATAGTTCAAGTTGAGTCACCAGTAATTGTTCCGAACATGGGTGTTGATTCCTTGTTTTATAAGTGTTTCCTATACTTTCTGTAGACCTTTCAGGGATCCCCACATCCTCCCTCATCTTTTACAAAGATGATGTGTATGTTCTAGAAGTATAACTATATTATTTTTTGGGGTATAGTGATCCAAAGGCTAATGATTTATGTCTTGAAAATACTTTATCAATCATTGAGGATATATAGACACCTTCTGATAGGAGAGTGAGTATCGTTACAATATTATTTAGTGAAAATCAAAGAACTAGTTCGATGTTATAAACTAAGATAATAATATATAAGATATGGCTTCAAGGGATTTTCAATCTAGTTTTTATGACTAATTTTTTCTTAATACCCTGGTAGTTTAAAGGGTTTGTGATCTTATGCATATGGGGAAGGGCACAATGAACAGTAGGGAGTATTCAACATGATTTATAGAGCTTTGATGTTTTTTGTAGATTTTTCTTACTAGTGAGACATAGAGGGTGAGATGCTTTGAGGAATGTCTCAAGTATGAAATTAGATCAGATTTCAATGTGTTTAAGTTGACTAATATTACATAGACAATAAATTAGTAACTCATTACTAAATGGAGCCTGATGGATGATGGGGGTGTAGATCTAGTCAGTTTAGCCTCTCGACTAAGTGTTTTAGTGTCATCTTGGGGGAAGTTCTATTTTGAGGATTCTTTTGAGGTGAATACTTGCTAGATTGTGAGTGTTTTTAGTTACATATTCTATCATTAGTTTTAAATATGGGTATATATGATGATTTAGTGCAATAGATACCTAGTCAATTGTTGAGCATGTGGCGGGATGACCCATATTCTGTGATTATGTAGGACCTTCCCTCCAGTATTCAATAGAAGTGGATCGATTCTGATTCAATTTTTAGGGGTGGGATTCACAACTCTATACTAGGCTGGGATATATATTAGGGTTGGTCATTCAGTAATAGGTTTTGGTCATAGTTGAGGTATCCAGGCACCAATTGTACTGTGACAGTAGAGTATTCCCACTTCAAGTGGTGACACTTTTTCACAGGGCCATGGTTTAGGACAGATATATTCTATAAATCCTACCCCTAAAGATCATAGTGTTGGTCTATATATATTGATATGAATGATCTTTTAGCCTTTGCTCTAGTATCTACTCTTTTTGATACGGGTTCATCTATTTACTTCATATTTGTACCTATAGTGGAGAGCCTCAATCTTTTTCTTCAGTTTTATGATGATTTTATGACTTTGGATACATCATTGAGGAAGATAACAGAGGGTTTATACCATTGAAGGGAGTCCCCTTGATATTTGTGTGTGTCACTTTGTGTGGTACATATTTTTCCTCACGATTATAGGGTTTGAATTCATACTCAAGATGGGATGTCTAGTTTCTTATCATACCCATATTGATTTCAATCATTCAAAGGTGACCTACACATCACCATAGGGTGGGGTTTTTATTTAAAAGGGTGAATGGGATTTCTAAGATAGTAATTCTAAACTATAGAATCTTTGACTGCTTGGGATGATAGCCAAATTTACTAGTGTTTATTAGTATGATTAGGGAACACATTAGTTAGACTTCCCTTCATTTGTTGATCATTTCATGGAAGTTTTCCTGAATGAATTTCAAGGTTTAACTCCTATGAGACAGGTGGCTTTATCTATTGATCTAGTGTTAGGAGCTTCACTGGTATCCATTCCTACTTAAGGAATGGCTTCTGTAGAGTTTCAATAGGTCGATAGATTTTTATAAGGCTTAGAAGAAAAGGGGTTTATACAACCTAGTACTTTTTTATGGGTTTCACAAGTACTCTATTCAAAAAAGGTTGATATAACCCTTAGGATATGTCTATATTACCATAAATTGAAAATTTTTATGGTTAGTAACATGTATCCCTTGTTTTGGAAAGATGATATATACAACTCGCTCTGAGGATATCGGGTTTTAGCAAAATTAAGTTTATGGTTAGCTTATCATCAGGTTTGTGTTTAATCTTTAGGCATACCATTTATAGAGTTTTTTAGTATGTATGGTCTGTATAAATATTTTTTTATTTTGGTCTATCTCACAAAAACACAAGCAGTTCTTATGGAACTGATAAACTGGGTTTTCCATCCTTATCTAGATTCATTTGTGGTGGTATTCATTTAAAATATATTTGTGTGTTTTTAAAATCGATATGGCCATGCTGGACATCTTGAGATCATTTTGGATACACTCAGAGAGAATCATTTATATTCTATCCTCACAAAGATCCACTTATGAATGGATAATATTTACTTCCTTATTCATATTATATCAGTTTAAGTAGTACCATTTGACCCAAAAAACGTGACATCTCTAGTTTTCTAGAATCATCCCGAGAAAATATTTGACATACAAAGTTTCTTAGGGCTAGATATATATTTCAAGAATTTAATATAGGACTTCTCATTCTTATAATCACCTCTTAGAGGATTAACTAATAAGGTTGTAGTGTTTTTATGGCTAGATGCCTAAAAGATATCCCTTCAGAGGAGTAAAGAAAGATTGAATTCAGCATTTCTTCTTGATTCTTCCTATGTCAATCATCAACTATAAAGTATATTATAATGCATCGGGTATTTGGATATGATTAGTTACAATGTTTGAGAAGTTATTCAGGGTGTATAGGACTTTTTAGTTGAGGACACATTATAGGAATTACCTGACACATGATCTTGAATTATCCATTGTAGTATAAGAATTGTGTTGTTGGGGAATTATTTAGTTGGAAAGCATTTTGTGGTGTAGACATACCACAAAAACCTCAAGTATATATTTACACAATGTGATATAAATTTTAGAAAAGTCAGGTGGGTTGAATACCTTCATTCCTTAAACTTCAATCATTTCTATATGCCTATGAACGGAAATTTAGTGTTTGTTGTGCTAGGCAGGATGACTTGGATGTGGGGGTTTAGGAGGACATTAGTGAGTAGTAGCTTAGGGAATTGTTTTCAGATATGCACTTGGAAGTGAAATATTATCTCATGTAGAATTTTATCTCATCTTTTTAAGTGACTTATACTCTTATATAAATAGTAAAGATGAGATAGTTATCTAATGCACAGGTCCTAGTCCTATGGTAGAGTGTAGTGGGTGAGGACCCAACTCCTAGTTAGACCATGGGTGTGGATGAAATTCGGCATATTCATGGTTGTATTTGGGTTCTATAAAACATATGTGATGAGATAATGTGGTAATTTTAAACCTCATCCTAAAAAGTACATCCTATTGTAACTAATATGTACCATGATTTATGTTGGGAGTATTGGTGGGTAGGTGTTAAATGAGAGGTAACTGGTTTTTTCACTATGTTCTCTACTTGTTAGTATGTGAAAGTGAAACACCAATGAACTTTTGGGATTTCACAACAATTAACTATTCCCATGTAAAAATTGGATGATTTTGATATGGATTTTGTGACCAGTTTTCTAGGGCCTCCTTGTGGTAGATAGGTTCTGTGGGTTGTTGTGGAAAGACTCACGAACGTCACTAATTTTCTTCCTATTAGGGAGTCCATATTAGTAGATGATCTTGAGAGAATTTATATCTATGATATTTTTCACCTTCACAGGGCTCCACATAATGTGTTTCTGGATAGGAACACCTAGTTTACATCATAGTTTGGTATAGCTTAAAGAGGTAATTGGTTACCCACATGCTTCTAAGTACAACATCCCACCCTCAAACTGATGTCCAGTCAGAGCACACCATATAGGTTTCAGAAGAAATTATTTGAGAATGTTTCTTTGATTTTAGGGGATATTGGGGGAGTCATATACCCATGGTTGAGTTCTCTAAAAAAAATATCTATCAAGTGACTATATTGATGGAACTTTAGGTGGTTTTATAAAATAGGCTATGTCGATCACCCCTGTGCTGGTTAGAGGTAGGAGTGTCAGCTTTAAGCAGACCTCATATCATTTAGGAGTCTTTGAAGTAAGTCTATTTGATCAGAAACATGATATCTACTACCCAGTTTAGAAAGACATATTATTCTGATCACCATCGATGATCTTTGGATTTTGATCTCGGGGTCGGGTCTTTTTATCTCACTAATATTGGGACACATACAGATTAGGAGACAATGTAATCCTTCATCGTGATATGTCAGGTAATTCGATATTTTCTCCAAATTAATGCTAGTACCCTATCAGTTTAAGGTAACTCAAAGTTATGGATCCATACATGATGTCTTCCATGTATCTCAGATACGTTGTTATCATTTAGACCCATCTCACACACTTTATCCGGATGAGGTCGAGTTTAAGGTAGATGCATCCTTTGAGGAGATTCCTATATGTATTGTTAACTAGAGTATAAAGTCTATCTAGGGGAATTTGGTCCCTCTCGTATAGGTACTACGGTAACATAGATGTTTATAGGACATGAATTGGGAGCAGAAGGCTGACATATATTCCCAGTGCCTGGAGTTATTCTAAAAAAATTATTGACCGCCCTTAGAAGGGAAATTCATGTATGAATTTCTTTAAGGGTGATGATTATAAGATACTGGGTTTTCTTATTAAATACATATCTTTTTAATTTTAGTTTCAATTCTTGGTTATGATTTTTTTTGAGTTCCCAATGAAGTCACAAGAGTTTCAGGGGTCTTTAGGGCTTCTTCAGAGCATGAAGTCCTGGTTTATGGAAAAGGAATCGAGGTCACATGGCTAGGAAAAACTTTTACGCCCAGGATACATGGTTGATACTAACCATGTGGTTTGTTTTAGTGGGAAGAAAAAGGGAAACCTTTTTCCTAACCATACAACCAGGGTTGCATGCCCATAAGGGTAGATCTGTAGTTTTCATCAGAGGCGTGCATTAAGGTTTGTGCATATTTTTTTGAATAATGTGCATGAACTATGCATATTGTTAAGATAGTGAGGGGGTATAGTTGATTAATGGTTTGTTAAAATGTGTGTCTAAACCATTTGATGCGATTAAAATGTGGTAAATTTCCATTTCTCCTTGTTTTTTTATGTTTAAACCCTTCTCTCTCTATCTTTTCTCCAGAGGTTTCCTACTCTGATTGAGATCCCTCTTCAATCCTAATCTAGTATTTGGTTTGAATTATAAATTTGGCCTCAGATTCAAGAGTTGATCTTCCAATTTGATTCCTCTTGGTAAGTGATTCACTCCTTAGGCGCATTTCAAGATTTTCCTTTCTATCAACTAAGCTCCTTTGGTGCGAGAAAATTCACAATTTTTCTAGGGTATTCATATATTTCTCTATTTTATACTAATCCAAATTGAGGACATGTGGAATTTTCACTGAAACAGACCACCCAACTAACTATTTCTCCCAATTTTAATAGTTTGAGGATTTTATGGTAGTATTCCCTGGGAGACCATATCAGTAGAAGAAGCAACCACATCCCCAAAATAATTATTATTCCTTTTCACCAATATAAAACCAAGGGTGGAAGGATCAATTGTACATGAGGTATGGCTCTGGAAAACAACAAAGGTCCCCTTTTACACAAAATTTCCACCATCCTCTACATTACCAACAGGGTTTCCAACAACCCCAAAGAATATTTGATTCCCAAGAATCAGAAATCCAACAACAATTGACTTCTCAACAAAATGTATATTCTAATAATGATGATATTTTGAAACAAATTGTTTTTAATAAACATAATGAGCTGAAGAGTCATGGTTCGGATCTGAGGGAGTAGAATACTCAAATGAGCTAGATTTCCACCGGCCTCCATGAACTGGTAAGTGAGAACTCTAGAAATATTCCTTCCCAACCTACTCCAAATCCTAAGGGGAATGTCAGTTCCATAACATTGAGAAGTGGGATGTAAATAACTAATTCCTATGCACCTACCATTCCAACGGGATTCACCTCAACTCTGGATAATCCCCATTCCATAACAACTAAAGATAAACCCAAAAATAAAGACAATGGTAATAAAAAGATTTATGATGTTCCAACAAAACCCCTTCAATTTCCAAATAGAGTTGTACAAACCAGGAATATTTCTAAAGAGGCGATGAAAAAAAGAAGTTTTGGATACATTTAAGTGTGTTGAGATCAATATCCCTCTAATTGAAGCAATAAAGAAAATCCCAAGATATACCAAATTTTTAAAATAACTTTGTTCCAATCGAAGAGGGATCAAGGGATCTGAGAGGATCAATCTTGGAATTAATGTGATAGCATCATTACACCAACTCTAGAAATTACATCAAACTACAAGGATCATGGGGAATTCACCGTCCCATCCACTATAGGGGAGTTTCACTTTTTTAATGCACTTTGGGATTTGGGATCTTTAATAAATGTGATGCCTCACACTGTATTATCTTCTTTACAGGTTGGTGTATTAAATCCAATGAGAGTGGTGGTGTAGTTACAGAATAGAGCTACAACATATCTAATGGGAGTCCTTGATGATGTACTTTTTCTGGTAAGAGACATGATATTTCTAGTAGACTTCTACATTCTTAACATGGAGGATGATTAGGTAAATTCCCATTCTCCCATTATCATAGGGTGTACCTTCTACAAAACTACAAAAATAATCATAAATGTCCATGTGGGTAAACTTTCCAAGGAGTTTGGGGATAATGTTATGACATTTAATGTTATGTACTCCATGAATTACCCCTTAGAGAACCATTCTGCTTTCATTATCTCCCATTTTGAACCACCAAATAAAAACCCAATGGAATTTTATTTTTATGTTATTCGGGAGATTATGAGTATTGGTTCTAGTTTTTTGTATAATATCACTTTCACACCTACTTAAAATACAAAAAAACTCTCTTATATTTGATTTTTATATGGATTCATATTTTTATTTCGATCATGTGAACTCTGATTATGACATGGACGTTGAGTACGCTGATTGGTTTGATGATTTATTCTCATATTTTGATGATGTATGTCATGATACTCATTTTCGTTGTGCACATATTTAAGTTCCATTAGTTTCTCCATCCATACATCACCGCCTACATTAGAACTCAATACATTTACAAAAAATCTAAAATACTCATATGTGTTGAGTGGTGAGATATTACCTGTTATAATTGCTCACAATATCTCTTTTGAACATGAAGAAAATTTTTTGAATATTTTGAGGGAGAAAATTATGGCAATCGAGCGGACCTTGGCTGACATATCAATTATTAGTCCATCCATTTTCATGCATAGGATTCTTTAGGAGGATAAAGATAAATTGGTTAGGTAGCCACAAAGGAGACTCAATCAAACCCTTCTAGAAGTTGTTAAAAAAGTGGTTGAAAATTTTATCGAGGAAGGTATAATTTATCCCATTTTAGTTTCCCAATTGGTGAGTCCTCTTCAGGTTGTGCCTAAGAAAAGTGGTGTTACTGTTGTTAAAAATTATAAATATTAGTCAGTTCTGATGAGGGTGAAAAATAGTTGGTGTGTGTGTATTGATTATAGGAAACTAAATCAATCCACTCACAAGGACCATTTCCCCTTCCATTGATTGATCAGATGATTGAGAGACTAGCCGAAAAAACACACTATTGTTTCTTGGATAGATTTTATTGATATTTTTCAGGTTCCTATTTCTCGAGATGATTAGGAGAAGACAATATTCACTTTTCCATTTGGTATGTTTGCTTACTGAAGGATACCATTTGGACATTTCAATTCCACGGGTACCTTCCAGAGATCCATGGTGAGTATTTTATCTGATTTTTCAAAGACCATCATAGAGGTATTTATGGATTATTTTATAGATTATGGGTCTTCATTTGATGATTGTATCTATAGTTTGGGAAAGGTTTTGAATCATTTTATTGAGTAGAATCTGGTCTTAAACATTGAAAAGCGTCATTTCATGGTAGAGCATTGGATTGTCTTAGAGCATGTAGTGTCAAAACATGGCATAGATGTTGATAAATATAAGGTATATTTTATTTCATCCATACCATTTTCATCATTTTTTCATGATGTTAGATATTTTCTAGGGAATGCATGATTTTATCTATGCTTCATCTAATATTTTAGTAATATTTCTATTCTGATGTTGTGATTAATTCAAAATGATTCTTATTTTGTGTCTGATGAGTTAAAGAAGTTTCTAACCACTCTACCAATAATACAGCCCCCATGGTGGGAGCTTCCATTTGATATTATGTGTGATGCCTCCAACTTTTTAGTCAGAGTTATATTATCTTAGAGGGTGGAGGGAAGTTCACATGTGATTTCCTATGAATCGAGGACACTAGATTCCGCACAATAAAAATATACAACCATGGAAAAGGAGTTTCTATCCATCATATTTTCTTTATAAAAATTTCTTTCATATTTATTGGGATCTAAAGTTTTTTTGACCATATAGTTCTATGGTACCTCTTGAAGAAGCCGGATGCAAATACTAGACTTAACTGATGATGCTCCTTCTTCAAGAATTTGATATTGAGATAAAGGCTAAGAAGGGTTCAGAAAACATGGTGGTGAACCACATGAGTAAGATTACTCACACATTAGAGGATGACACCTCGGAACATGTACCACTTTGGGACATTTTCCCTGATGAGAATATTTATTCCATCTCAGGTAAGTATCCTTGGAATGTAGATTTAGTTAACTACCTTGTGGCCTCTGAAATTCCTACAAATTTAAGAAACACCAAGTCCAAATATTAAGGAGTGATTCTAGATTTTATGTATGGGATGATCCCCACCTATGGCACATGTGTAGTGACCTTGTTATTAAGAGGTGTGTTCCTAATCATGAGTTTGAGTCTGACCTGCATTTTTTTTATACACTTTGTTATGGAGGAAACTTTGGACCCCAATAGATAACTAGGAATGTTTTAGACTCTAGATTATATTATCCTAGCTTATTCAATTATGCTCATATGTTTTTTAAGTTGTACTCACGTTGTCAACAAATGAGAAACAATTCTAGGATACATGAGATGCCTCAACATCCAATATTATTCTATGAGATTTTTTATGTTTGGGGAATCGATTTTATGGGACTTTTCCAAGTTATTTTTGTTTATTTTAAATTTTGGTCACTGTTGGTTATCTGAGAAAATGGTTTGAGGCCAAGGAGACCAAGACTGATGACTCCCAAGTTATATTAAACATTGTAAGTCATATATTTTTTCCTGGTTTGGAGTACCAAAACCTATCATTAGTTATCTGGGGACAAACTTTAATAATCACAGTTTTATTTCCCTCTTTAGGAAGTATGGGTTGACACGAAAACATAAATATCACACAACCCCCAAACAAATGGTAAGGTTGAGGTCTCAACTTGGGAGTTGAACCAAAATTTTGGAGAAAACTATGCAGCCGAATAGGAAGGATTTGAGCAAGCACTTGGATGATGCGCTACAACATTATAGGATATCATACAAGACACCCATAGGTATGTCCCCATTTCAAATTTTTTTAGGAAATTATGTCATCTTTTAGTGGAATTCTACCATCCGGCATATTGGGCTATAAAGAAATGCAACATGGATTTAGCCCAGGCTAGAATTTAAAGGAAACTGCCAATTCAAGAGCTTGAAGAGATTTGATTTTCATCATATGAGAACTCAAGGATCTATAAGGTAATTTCAAAATCATATTAAGACATAATGATCCAACAAAGGGAGTTTCATGTTGGAGAGAAAGTCGTACTCTATAGTTCACGACTAAAGCTGATACCCAATAAGTTTCTTTCTTGATGGTTAGGTCCTTATATTTTATATAATTTTTTCCTTATGGTGGAGTGGATATCACACAAGAGGACACTAGAAGAATATTTTCATTCAATGGGAAATGTTTGTAGCAGAAATTGAGAGAATTTCTACTGATGCGGCAGATTTCATCACCCTGCATAACCCCATCATCAATTAAGAATATCAGGTAGTTCCTTACCAATTCACTTTTTTATTATTTTTCCTATTTAGTACTCTTTATTTCATGTGCACATATAATCTAATGGGTTCACATTGAAGACAGTGTAATATTTTATGTGTGGGTGAGGGAACCTTTTAATTTAGTAATTTTAATTATTTTTCTACTTTTCAAAAAAAATGTGTGCTTTTTAAAAAATTTAGGTGTTTCTAAAACTTTTGATTTAAAATGATTCTCATCACCATTTTGAAATCCATATAAAAAATTTAAACAATTTATCCCATGAAACTAAGCTTAAATGAATGCTAAAAATGACATTATTTCATGTTAAAATATTTACGAATTTCAGGAAAAGTACTCTGAATTTTGAATCCTATGCCACATCTCACTATATTTATATTTGAAATCACTTTCCTTTGAGGCTTCTGAACCATTTTTATTCATATTCTTTACATTCACCTCACTTCAAAGGAGAACCAAATCATGCATGATTTAACCAAAATTATATTTATTTCTGTCAAAACTTGAGGGTTTGAGGTACTTGTGTTTTAAATTAATGAGTAATTGCTTTCGTATTAAATCCCCTATTTCATAAGAATCATTTATATAATGGTCAACCTTGAACATTTAATCCTTTTAGCCTATTTAAGTCATGAAAAACCTATTATATTATCCACATTACAATCCAATTTTCCCTGACCAACCAAATCTTGAAGTGAAATTGCATAATGTAGTTGAACTTAAGGGTGGGGAAATCTATCTTGTGTTGTGCTACCACATTTTGAGATACTTTGGGTGGAAAACTAAATTCTAAAGATATGTGTTTTCTTCTGAAAAGAAAATCATTTTGTTGAAATATGTGCCTTTTTTGGAGCTTTCATGAGTAGTGAATTTCTGCCTTTTGGGAGCTTCCAATGATGAAAAGAAGTTTTACCTATCTAGAGGTTTCATGATAAACTATTTTGGAGAAGATTGAATTTTTTTTGCAAAAATGATGAATGGTGAAAAATTTCCATGACTTTTCATGATAATGGACCTGAATTGATACTTAGGGTAGTGAGGAGGAGACCGTACTTGATTGAAAATTAGAATAATGAAATTTTAAATCAAATAGAGTCAATCCCTCCCACCCCCCATTCAGCCTCATCATTTTTCACATCTAAATCCTAAAAACAAAAATCCACAGAACAACCTTGAAAAGTACTCATGATAAACATATTTCCTTGAATATCATCAGGTAGTGATGTAGGTATTTTCCAAGCTTATTGTGATTGTTGTATGAGTTTGGATGAGAAATACATTTTTTAAAAATTGATATTTGTGTGATAATAGAAAATGAAAGTGAGTTAATTTTTTTGTGTGTATGGAGGGATAAATTAATTGGAAATATATTGAATGATATGAATTAATAACTTGAAATAATTTTTTTAGGAGGCATGATATTTATTTTTTCTTGTTATCCACTTGGTATATATCATGGGAATGTGTTTTAAATATTATTTGAGTTGATATTGATGTTTAACTATCAAATTTTTTTAGTATGCATTATATGATGTTTTTTCCAAGAGTGAAAAAGGGTAATTGTGGGGGTGTGATCGCATCACAATTCACTACTTTATTTCACCCTTACATCACAATTTTTTAACTTGTTTTTTATTTAAAATTTAAAATATTATCTCAAATTGTACATCCCATTTGATAAAATTGTTAAATTTTTATCAGTATTATAAATGGAAATAATTCTTTTTTGGTGATTTTGTTATAGTAGGAGGTGATTTGGAGGGTCGTAGAGGATCCAGAATGAAAATGTGCCAAACTCTGTGGAAGCTCAATGACATATGTCCACTATTTTGCACATTTTTCAAAATTAGTTCCTCCAAATTGGTTGACCTTTTATGGTCCTCTCCACAACTTCATGGGATACAAATCATCATAAAAAACTGAAGCCCACATCAACCATTATGGGGGCCATATGAACCAATCATTCATGGGGAAAGAAGCTGTATGAAGTTAAAGATCGGGTTCTATATTTTGGTCATACCTCACCCTATCATCCTCTATTGGCCTCAAAATTTGACTTGGATATGGTAAATATTATTTCCTACAACTGTTATCTTTTTTCCAAGTTGAGACAATCCCATTTACCAACCCAAAACTGAGACACAAGTGGTATCTCGTAATCTGTGTGCCCAAAACCACTTCCCACGTTGCTTATAAATTGACACCTTGGGGACCTCATTTTCAAGTTAGAACAAGTACTGAAGTGATACCAATTAAGAGTTCCAAAGGATTTATCTCATCATCATAGAGGTTTTGGAACTCTCTATACTCATAGGAAGAGATCCTGAAGCAAGGATCCCTTCCTCAAATTCTTTCTCTATTTCTCATATAGAAGTGTTTGTGTTTTCATAATAAACTTCTTTGTTTCTATTTTATTTCTTCTCTTTTTTATATTTTGTTCAATTATCTTCTTATTTAATCATCCAATTTGGGCAATAATTAGGAGTTTAAATGAGATTGGGTTATAATCTTTATAAACCTTTTCACTTGCAAAATGATTCTACAATGACTACATCACCCATGAAGGATTAGTTCTTTTTAGTAATTGATTAACCTCTAACCTTATTCATTCATTTATTTTGAATCAACGAGATAAATTAATTCACATAATATGATATATTAATTGAGTTTTTAATTTAAATGAAACTAAAAAATTAATTTAACAATAAACACAAAACACATGTGGTTGAGAATTGTGTGAATTGTGAGAGAGCGATCTTAATTGGTAATACAAAACCACACAGGGTCAATTTGTATAGTTAAAATATAACCCCTAAACTTAATTAGTCCTTATTTGTAGAATGGATACGTGACTTAATTTACAACTAACCATAATCTATCTTTAGAACATCAGTCAAATCAAGGTGTTGCGATTTCATGTTCTGAAGTTGTCCTAGGGTTTAATTCACATAATCTCTCTTGTAAAGTTAATTATCGTCGGGTTAGAGGGTTATAAAATTAGGGGATCATAATTAAGTGGATATTAATTTATATAATAATGATTAATATGTAAATGAAGAAGTATATTTATATCTATTATGAATTTTAAAAATATTTTAATGAAAAATATCTTCTCATTGTGTTTTATTAATCGAATTTCATTCCAAAAAACGAAAACAAAAAATATATAATCTTCTTCCATAATTATTCTTATAAATTTATAACCAAACCCCCCCACCCATCATTTTAATTTGTTTTCTTATTCCATTTAATGTTTTTTTTAAATTACATTAATATGTTGTTAAATTTTCTTTCTCCATTGAGAGCCAACATTGGTCAGCCTCTTTGTTGCACCCAAGTACCCAAAACAACACTTCATTTGTGAGCACCCATGAAAACACCTTTCACAAACCTGGGTAAATCATGCAATACGGGACAGTGGGATTTTTCATAGATGGTGCACGGTTTGGTAACTCTGTAGACCAACCATGGAAGGCACCCCTTTGGGATAGTAGTAAGCACACAGTTAGTGCATGGTTTGCCTAATGGTGCAAATAACCATGCATGGTTTAAAAAGTGCGTTTTTAAAAAATGGTTTTAGGTCAAGATTAACCCTAAAAACCTCATTTTTATTTAAAACCGATATCATTCTATATTTATTCCTCTCAAATATTGGGGAACCCCCCCTCATTTTGGAAGTGATTTGAATGATTTTATTAGTGTTGTAAAGTCGGATATTCCTTGGTAAGTCTTCTTCATAGTAGTTTTCTTGGTTTTCCTTAGATCTACTTCTCTCTCTCTCTCTATATCAGATTCTTATATCTACTTATATAATAGATAGATATACGATTATTAATCCCAATAATGGTTATATTTGGCCTTATTAATTATAGGGGAAGATATCTATGGTGGATGTTTAGAGTTTTGGCCTAGTTTGGTGAGTGTTTTGTGTCGTTCATCATTTTTGACAAACACCTTGAGGTAGGTGGCTTTACTCTCTAATATTCTTTCTAGAACTATAATTATTAATTTTAAGTTGGTTTTTTTCCTGAATATAGTTTTTAATTTTATGTGAAAAGATTGTTTTGAACCCCTTGGGTAATGATTTGTTGATTTTGAAAAAATTGGGGTATTTTTGTGTAATGTGATTTCTATTTGGATTTTAAAATGATGATTTTAAAATTAGTTTCCTTGGTTGATTTATGGAAATTATTTTTCAACCGGGTTTTCAATAAAGAATTTATTTTATTGAAATAGTTTTTGGAAAATGTTGTTTGGCATGGATGTTGGCTTAAATCCATTTTTAATAAATGGTGGATTTTATTGAAATGGTTTGATAATAATTAGATGCCATGATTTTGGAAAATATTGGTTGATATGATTTTGGAAAATTTTGATTAGTATTTTTATTGTATTAAGTGGCTATGAATGATTCAAATGTGGAAGGATAGTGTTTCGGAAGTACCACCATCAAAGGGTTGGAATGTGGTCATGAAGTACCACTATAAAAATGGGATGGGGTATAGAAGTGTAGATCCACTGTCAATGGTAGTACAAATATTGTTTGTATGGTTGAGATGTGAGTGCGGTCAAGAGAAATGAAATGGGTTATGCTAACATGAAATTGGAAAATGGTTAATGACTTGTTTAGTTTCTTTCTATGGAAATTTAGTTGTTTGGGTAAACTATTTTGGTAAGAATATGTATGGATTATTGGAAATTGTTTTACTGTTTAAATATTTTTATATAAATTCTTTTATATAAATGTCATAACTTGTTATATCCTTATGGTGTGACTAGGGAAGTTATTTGGGGAAATCCTATTGAGTATTATTACTCATCCCTACTTTGGAACTTTGTATATTTTGTATATTTTTTATACCAAGACATAGGAAAAAGTAAGGCATCTCATTTCTTTAATAGTGCCTCATGAAGCTTGGGAGGTTGTGGAGCTTGAGCTTGGAGCTTGGGGTGGGGCTATAGAGTTATTGCATTTTGTTATTGATCTTGGTTGTTTTAGTCTTCCATTTTTTACTATGATTTGGTATTGGTATGGTTTTGTATTGTTTTTATTGGTATTATGTTTAATTGTAATACATTTTTGAGATGCATCATGTGTTTTTATTTTGTAATGGAATGTTTGGTTGGTTATTTTTAATTCAAACCAAAAATTGTCCCCCAATCGGTCATGAATCCCTTAGTATTTGTTTCCAACCTTTGGCTCCTTGGGGATATTACTTAAATCCATGTATTACTTCTGTTTCGACTCAAGCTAATGGGTAGGGGTGGTATGTTACATGAATGTTCTGAACCATGTCAATTTGTGATTCTATAAGAAATAAAAGTTTAATTTCTTCATAATTAGTGGTACATATTCTTATCATCTCCATTAACTGGTCCATCATATCCAAGAACACTTCCACAATTACTCTAGAATAAACTTATTCCTCTAGTTGGAGATTCTTGGTCATGTTGGTTTGGGAAGCAATCATCCCAAAAAACTTTTCGAATTCATCCCTAAAGACTAAGACTTACTTCAACTATATAATATCATCCCAGGAAGAGATCAACTATTTTTTCAGTAAATACTAATCTCTTTTTAGATTATCAAAATCATTCATAACCATTGATTCAAAAGTCTATATGTGTTTCTCAACCTCGGATGCTTCAAAACCTTTTCTTCCTAAAGGTTCCTCCTCTGAACATGAGGCGAAAATTTAATGGCCTATAGGGTGTGTAGATACCCATGATTAATGTACATGGAAATTACATAACTTTTGGAAATACAAAATACATGACACAAATATAATCCCAAATACTGTATTGGTTTAATGTCTTTGGAAACTGCGAACATATTCTGCTAACTTGGTGAAATATATTCAATATCTCCCATAAATATCTCCCCCTTTATTTTTTCTATCTAAAACCATTCTTTATATCCTAGGGAAAAGAAAACATATGAAAAGTGTGATCTCAAATGCTCAGTAAGGGTAAACATAGATAATATTAAATAAAACATAAACATAAGAATGTAAAAAATGAAAATAAATTTTTAAAATCAAACCATCTATAACAAATATCAAAATCTTAATTCATGAAACAAATTTTGGTAGTTCGTAATTCATAAATGATAAAGGAACACATATCGTGATAAAATTGCAGTGGAATAAAATATGGAATTGTGGAAAACACATAATCCTAGAAAATCATTTATATATAATTCAAGGCTCATTTACAATACTATCATAGTGGAAAAATTCCATTACTGAACCAGGTTTACTTGTCGTTCCAGCCCGATATTACTGAAACGGATTTACTTGAATTTCCAACCATGTGTTACTAAACCAGATTTACTTTCCATTCTAGTCATGTCTATCTCAAGAGATATAAATCTTTACCCAATTAATTGGATGGAGATATAGGTCCCACCCATCTCATAATGAAATCGTTCTTATGTGTGCCATAAAAAAATAAATCATTCCTCATAGAATATCTCAATTAATGAAATGGGTTTCTTAAACATCATTCCATCATAACATAATCCATGTAAAAAAAGGGTGTTATAAATAGAATTCCATAACAATAAAACAATAGGAACCAGAAGGATATTATACTTGAAACATAACCCTATTAAATAATTTCATATTAGATTGAAAATTATTTTGATATAACACTTGAAATTAATTCTTGAGTAAAATATCATTTCTTCTTAAAACAAATTTCTTTTCTCAAAATAATGTAAAATTTTAAATGAAAAGAATTAATTTGAAAATAAACATGAAATCATGTAGAGTAACATTCATGTAAATAAGTCATTATGAAGACCTAAAAATCCATTCATGTGATATATGTTAAAAAACATTATTCTCTTACGTTTTCAGAAAAAAGTCAAAAAGTGCCTTCTATCGAAAATGAAAGAAATATTCCTTCCAAATCATGTAGTAAAAGTAAAAAATGGGTAAAAATGACTTCAAACATATATAAAAAAATAGAGAAAATTTTATGAAAACATTTTTATAAAACACTAACGTGGATGATAAATATACCCTAGTAAATAATTACGTATAAAAAATCTCATATAATAATGAAATTGTGAAATTATCACATACCAATTTATAATCATTTGAATAATATGCCTCATAAAATAATGAAAATTATATTTATATTTAAATATCATAACCTTAATAATAATAGTCATAAAAACATTCATGGGAAGTATAAACACCACACAAAAGGCATATGTCCCACCGAAATAAAAGCGAGGTAAAATAATCCCTTACCTTAGGTTTGATATCCATTGTATGTACCTGAACCTCCAATATAATTATTTAAAAATTGTCATTGATTTATTCTAGATTCATATCCATTTTTATAATATAATATATGATCATATTATCTTCCATTTTTTAATAACATTATTACTCATCCATCGGGTATTAACTGCTTTATTTTATTAGACATGTTTTGTCAGATAAGCTCTTGTTCCTCTTATTATATTATAGTTATGTAATTTACAAAATGATATTAATATACTATTTATCATTTTTATCAATATATTTATATAATCATGCTTTAATTGATATCATGTAGAATGAATCACATCACATCATGGAGACGGTTGGCCCTATATACACACTAGCTACGATATCGTTCCCATAATTTTGAAATGGTATAGAATTGAATGGTTTATAATTTGATATAGAATCAATATTATGTTATAATAATAATAAATAGTTATTATTTTCATAATTATACCCATCCATGTAATTTGATGGTGAAAAACATATTACACCATGGCGTAGAGATGGTAAGTCGTACGTATGCATGCGTGGTGATTTTGTTTTTCATAGGATGGATAAAAGGTGAAATAAAGTTGTTCCATAATCATAATAACATATTAGTATATAGTTAGTACATTATTTATTACATAATAATGGAAAAAAATATGAAGAGTAAGTTGAATAAGAAATGATCTTGAGAGAGTCAGTAAAGGAGAGTACCTCTTCTTCGGCAAACTCCCTATAGATCTCCACTTAGAGGCAGTAAGGTTGGTCTTTTGGAAGATCAGAACCTATAAAATATGACTAAAAATGTTGAGAATGGAAATTGGTAGGGTATGGATGAAATTTAAAGCTAAAATTTAAGTGAATAAGTGAGGGGGGAGGTTCCTTTTTATAATTTAGGTGAAGGGCACTTTTGGAATCTTTAAACATATTAAATTATAATAAAATCTACCTAAATCCAAATACCCCCAAAAATTCATTTATTCAAATATATAATTAGAGAATTTTGTAATATCATCAACCAATAAATTTTATACAAGTTTTTCTATCAATATAAAACTTATCGTTCCAATTAACTATTAGTTATTCTATTTTAATTTTAACTAAGGTGATATATTGTTCAATATTAAAATAGTGTAAAATTTACTTATTTTATTTTAATTAGACCATAAATGAATAATTTAGAACATTTTAGACCAAATAATTATTTTAATATATTTTTAAATATGTTATATAATTTTTAAAAAAATTAATGATGCATAATTTTGATAAATAATAAATATTGTCAATTTTGACACTATTCAATTTATTGATTTTTAAAAATATCAAGATAAAAAGTGATCTTGGAAATAGATATTTTATTATATTACTAAGGGGTAAATTTAATCAATAAAATAATTTGGATATATTAATTATCCCAAATTTTATTTATTTTAATATTTTTAATAACATTAATTTGGTATTTCCATTAATAAAATAATTACTACATATTTATTGTATAATTATTTAATATACATATTTTTTTAATAAAAACTAAAAATAAAATACCATAAATAATATAATTCTTTTAGATTTCATTAGAATATTTTTAGTTGAATATATCATCTGGAAAGTCCTGTATTAAATATGTTCTATTTATTAAAGCAAGAATGTGGCAACTTTAACATCACTTTGAATAAAATATTTTAAGTGTCATAATCCCTTTCATATGGATCCAAATGGTCAATAAATAAATTCTTGGATGATTATAGTCTATATATACTCCATCAATATTATTTGGTCATGTTTTAGTATCTTTTAACAGGTATTTTCATTTTAATAAAAAAATTATTAATTTACCATCAATTGAATAATTTATGAAACATCAATTTATAAGACATTAAGGAAATTATTTATTTACTAAAAATTAAAAATAAATTATCATGAAAAATAAAATAATTTTATCTTTAAAATTATTATTTATATTCTAATTTATAACCTTATATTAAAAATGTTATATTAATCAAAACATGAATATGACATATTTGAAAATCTAATAAATAAAATAATATAAATATCTTAATTCCCCCCAAATAGTCCAAAAAGTCAAAAATAATTTTTTATCATGAATATATGTTTCTTAATTTAAAAATTTTCATTCATATTCATTCATATTATAATTTGTTTCCCATGCGGACACATAATATATAACAAAGACAAATAAAATGACACTTTGTATCTTTCATTGATTTAAATTTTATTTCAGTCATTTTCATAGATAAGTGTCCATTAAATGAAATAATATCTATCATTAATGGTTAATGTTATAATTTTATTCATATAATAATATTTTACCATTTGATAAGTTTATTTTATAGTCATTATAATTCTATTTCTAACCAAAATTACCTAATTTATCCTTTACCATGGTGACAAACTTTACCATGGTAACTATTCATTTTGGGAAAAAAAATAAAAGGGACATTTTTAGAAAATTTGGAATTTATGAATACAAATTTGACTTCCATTTTTCAAAATATAAAACCTATAAATTTCATAATTAAATTTAAAATAAAACATGTAAAATCTCATGAAAAATAGTTATTCGATAAAAATGCCCTTTTAAAAAGGAAGGTATTTTTATAATAAATTCTTGAATAAAATCCATTTAAAAAATATAATTACATCAAAATGAACTAATTAAAATTTAAAACTATTCTAAAACAAAATTTTACTTTGCAATGACTTTAAAATTTAATAAAATCATTTCAATAAAAATCGGTATTTTCACAATTCATCAAAAATATGAAACATATTAGAAAATACCAAAAAATCAACCAAAATGAATTTAGATAATTCGATTTCAAAGATAAAGTTTATATTTTTAAATAAATTATAGAAATGTGTCAAAATGGATTAAAAATGGATGTTCCATCAAAAGGCATCAAAACTGCATTTTTTGAAAAATAATTATTTTATCCAATAAGTTGAATTTGTTCTTATATCATGTCTAAAAAACATATAACATAAATTTTGAACATTATATTAAATATATTAAATATTATTTTTCATTAATAAAATCCATCATGAGTTATTTTATTATTTTATAAACTCACTTATTTTCATTTATATAGTTTTTTAGAAAAAAGTCGTTACTATTCATACCTGCCTTTATAATGTCTATGTTATAAGGTAACATAATAATATTTAACTATTCACTAATACTCAGGCTTGCATGAAATGAATTATATCAAAATAACTTTAAATTGTGTGTAACATGAGCCAATCATAGTGGTGTGTATGCCACAATCTAAGTCGGTGTTGTGTATAGGGCAAGCATACCTTGGTGTAGCATACAACACAAGAAAAACATATATCCCATAAAAATATCAGGGTGTTAATTTCTACCCCCATTAAAATGAATTTTCCCATATAAATTATTATGGGTTTTAAAAGGACTAATACTTTAAAAGTTATTTTATAGAAACCCACAACAGAATAATGGATACTAAAACATCCTTTTAGAAATGTAATTGAGAAATTAAATTGTTACCCAAGGTCACTCATAATTGGGTTTCCATAAACGAGAACGTGGGTGGAAAGTGAAAACATGGATGTGGAATAGAAATCTAACCATCAAGTTTTTATGAAGAGTTATAAAGAACATGGTTTGGAGAAAGTTATCAATCAGAAAGCTATAAATATACGATGACTTAAAGGGCCATTTGATTCATTGAAAATAAATGTACTAGGGTAACATTTTTCATTTTAAAATCCTTTAACTAGAGTTAGATAATAATTTATTCTAACAAACTTTATCTGAATTTTAACTTTAACTTTCCATAAATTGATAACCTTAAAATCCTTATAAAAGATGAAAATCCAAAACATTAGAAATACATTCACTAAATTGGATTAACATTTATCCCATATGTATCATAAGGTATTTCTTATTGGTCACATTACAAACATGTGAATACCTTCATCATGTATTCTCTTGAGTTATGGTAATAACCAGAATTACTATATATCTATATTGATAACATGCATGTTTCATTATTATTAATTCCAAAAAGACGTGAGATTCATCCATGATAGCATAAACCATATTTAAACAAATACTTAATTATTTCTAAATAATGCATTACCATCCAATATACCCATTCATAATAATATCACTATCTCATCATCATGCTCATATTAAGGGTTATCCTTCCCTTATTCATGTCTTTTTCAACTTATTACACTGATCGCTTTTCATGGTTACCAATACCATTCAGCATATACATTCAAATACCTAAGGAAAAAATATTCTCATAATACTTAGAGGTTTTTTTATTCTATAATACCATAAAATTACTTATATAAAATTATTCTTTATTAACATGAAATCTATCCACTATCTTCTTAAACCATTTACCAAGATTCATCATTTTATTCCTTACCACTTCTTTCATATTATAAGTCATACTTATTCTCTTTATCATTTAAAAGATAAATACAACCCATACGACCATGATAATTCTCCTTTAGTATATTTTCCCCTAGGGCATCATTTTTCATAATGCCCATACATTCCACATTCAAAACATTTAACTATCACTGATGTCTTAGAAATACCATTATCTTCGTCCTTTGTGTTAAATGAACACATTACTTTTCAATTACTCGCCTTGCATCCTTTTCCACACCAAAAACATCTTCTAATTCCTTTGAAACATTCTCCTTGATGCCTCTTACCACAAGATTTACATGAGGAAAATTGAACTTTATTTCCACTATGATCACCATGAACCTCCATATTTATCTTATTATGTGGGTTTAGAAACACACCAAAGTTGATATTATTGATCAAATTATGATATTTTTATTAGGTATAATAAAGATGTTTCTTCTTCCAACTCCCATTTAATTTTGTTTCACATGAATAATATCATTCCATTTTCCATCATATTCTCCATTAACGTGAATCCCAATTTTTCTGTCTACTTTCTAAAATCCAAAAAGAAAATTGTGAGTGACAATAATCATACAATAAAACCAACATAATCAAGGGAGATTGCATTTAATCTATAAAAAATTAGGTTTAATACTCTATTGTCCATGATCATTACCAAAATTCTAGGACTGTAACATATAATTAGACATATCCTTATGACATCCTTAGACATACCATAGAACTATCTCTAGGGATCTCACTAAATTTTTCTCATCCTAGATTCCAAAGGTTAATTAAACCTTTGTTCTAATACCAACTATATAGAACAATGATTAACATACATAGAAATTACATTACTTTTTCAGTATCACCATACATGAAACAAATATATTCCCAAAGACCATATTAATTTAGTATCTTTGGAAACTGGAAAAACACTCTTCTATCTTGGTGAAAGATCTTCAACATCACCCATAAAGTTCTTCCCCTTTACGTTTCCTACCTAAAACCATTCTTTATATCCTGGGGAAAAGAAAACAAATGAAAAGGGTGAGCTCAAATGGCCAATAATGGTAAACATGGATAATAAAAAATAAAACATTTACATAAGAATGTAAAAAATGAACATTAATTTTGAAAATTATGCCACCTATAAAAAATATCCAAATCATGATTCGTGAAAAAAAAATATTAGCAGTTCATAAGGCATAAATTATATAGGAACACGGACAATGATAAAATATCATTGGCATAAAACATGGAATTATGGAAAACACATAAGCATATAAAATTAATTCCATATTAGCTAAGGCTCATTTACAAGAATATCATATTGTACAAAGTCCATTACTAAACTATGTTTACTTGTCTTTTGATCCCTCTATTGCTAAACAAGATTTACTTGTCATTCCAGCCATGTGTTACTGGACTAGATTTACTTATTCTTCTAGTCATGTATATCTATTGAGATATATATCTTTACCCAATCCATTGGAGTTATATATAGGTCACACCCATCTCATAATGAAATCATTCTTATGTATTCCATAAAAACATAAATCATTCATCATAGCATAACCCAAGGAATAAAATGGATTTCTTAAACATCATTCCATCATAAAATAATCCACGAAAAGAAAATATATTTCATAAACATAATTCCATAAAAATCAAACTATAGTAATAATAAGGATATTATACTTAACACATAACCCTATTAAATAATTCCATCTTATATAGAAAATAATTTTGATATAACACTTAAAATTAATTATTGAGGAAAATATTCTTTCTTCTTACAAAATGTTTCATTTTCTTAAAATAATGTACAATTTTAAAATAAAATAGTTTATTTAAAAAAAATTGAAATAGGGTATAATAAGATTAATGGAAATAAGGCATTATGAATATATAAAAATCCATTCATGTTGTATAAGTTAAAAAAAATTCTTCTCATACTCTTTCTAGAAAAGTCAGAATTATCACTTATGGAAAATGAAAGAAATATTCCTTAAAAATAATGTAGTAAAATAAAAAAAATTGTAAAAATGACTTTAAAAATTCATAGTATAATAGTGAACATTTTATAAATACATTTTTATAAAACAAGGACATTGATGAGAAATATACCCCAGTAAATAATTATGTAGAAACAATATTGAATAATAATCAGATTGAAAAATTATCACATACCAATTTATAATCATTATAATCATATTCCTCATAAAATAGTGAAAATTATTATCATATTTAAATATCATAACCTTTAAAATAATATTAAAAAAATCATTCACGGTCAGTATAAACACCCCACAAAAGGCATATGTCCCACAGAAATAAAAGTGAGACAAAATAATTCATTACCTTAGGTCTAATATCTTTTTTATGTATCTAGACCTCTTATATAATGATTTAAATAATGTAATTTATTTATTCAAGAATCATATTTAGTTTTATAATATCATATATGATCATATTATCATATGTATTTTAATAACATTATTACTCATCCATTGGGTAGTAATTGTTTTATTTTATTACACATGTTTTGTCGAATATGATCTTGTTAATCCTATTATATTATAGTTATACCATTTCCAAAATTATATTAATGTATTATATATAATATTTTTTTCAATACATTAATATTATCATGTTTTAATGGATATCATGTATAATTAATTGCATTGCATCATGGAGACGGTAGGTCGTATGTACACACAAGCAATGATATCATTCCCATAATTTTAAAATGTTTTTTTAATTTAATGTTATATAATTTGATTCCTAATAGATATCATGTTATAATAATCACATAGATTTATTATTTCCATCATTACAATCATCCAAGTAATGTGGTGGTGAAAAACATATTACACCATGATGTAGAGATGGTAGGCTATATGTACGCACACATGGTGATTTTGTTTTTCCTAGGATGGATAGAAGGTGGAATAAGGTTGTTCCATAACCATAATAACATTTTATTATACAGTTTATACTTTATTTATTACTTAATTATGGAAAAAAACAAAGGAATATAAAGTATAACAAGAAATAATCTTGAGAGAGATGGTAAAAGAGATTACCACTTCTTCAACAAACTCTCTATAGTTCTCCTCTTAAAGGCACTAAGGTTGGTCTTCTGAGAAGACTAGAACCTCTATAATGTGACTAAGGAAGTTTATAAGGTAAATAGGTAGGATATGGATGAACATGGTGGCTCAAATTGATGTTAAGATGTGATGGATGATGTTTCTTTTTATAATTGAGGTGAGGGGCACTTTTGGAATCTCTAAACATATTAAATTATAATAAAATCAAACTCCATACAAATACCACAAAAAATTTCATTTATTATTATATATAATGATATAAGGTTGTAATATCATCAACCAATAAATTTTATATAAGTTTTTTAGTCAATTTATACTTTATCATTCCAATTAACTCTAAGTTATTCTATTTTAATTTTAACTTACGAAACAAATTATCCCATATTAAAATACTGTAATATTTAATTATTTGATTTAAATTAGACAATAAATGAATAATTTAAAAAAATTATACCATATCATAAATATTATATATTTTTAAAAATGTTTTATTGTTTTTAAATAATTTAATAATACATAATTAATAATCTATAGTGTCAATTTTGACATAATTAAATTTATTGATTTTTAAAAATATCAAGACAAGAATTCATCCTCGAAAAAAATATTTTATTATATCCCTAAGGTTTAAATTTAATCTAGAAAATTATTTTGATATATTAATTATCACAAATTATATTTATTTTGATATTTTTAATAACATTAATTTTGTATTTTCATTAATAAAATAATTACTACATCTATATTGTAAAACTATTTAATATACATATTTGTTGAATAAAAATTAAAAATAAAATTCAATAATGAATATAATTATTCTATATTTCATATGAATATTTTTAGTCAAATATTCTTTCTGGAAAATCCAATATTAAAATTTTTATATTTATTAAAGCAAGAATGTGACCACTTTAACATCACTTTAAATAAAATATTATAAGTGTCATAATCCTTTCTATATGGCTTCAAATGGTCAATAAATAGAACCTTGGATGAATATAGTCGATATATATTCCAAAAATGTTATTTAGCCTTGTTTTATTGCATATTATTGGTTATTATCATTTAACAAAAATATTTTATTGATTTTTCATCAATTAAATAATTTATGCATCATCTATGTATAAGACATTAAAGAAATTATTTATTTCCTAAAAATTAACAATAAATTAACATGATAAATAAAGTAATTTTATATTTTTAATTAGTTTTAATAGTCGAACTTATAACCTTATATTAAAAATGATGTATTTATTAAAGCATGAATATGAAATCTTTAAAATTCTAATAAATAAAACAATATAAATATCATAATTCCACCGAGGTGGTTCAAAATGACAAAAATAAAATTTTATCATGAATATAAGTTTATTAAGTTAAAAAGTTTCATTTATATTCGTTCATAATTGAAAATATTCACCATGTGGACCCATAATATATATTAAAGACAAATAAAATGACCCTTCGTATCTTTCTTTGATTTTAATATTAGTTAAGTCATTTTCATAGATAAGTGTCAATTAAATGACAGAAGTTTTATCCTTAATTGTTAAGGGTCTAATTTAATTCATAGAATAAATTTTTACCATTTTATATGGTTATTTTATAGACTTTATAATTTTATCTTTAACCTAAATAACCTAATTTACCATTTACTATGGCTACAAAATTTATAATTATTACTATTCATTTTGTGAAAAATATAAAAGGGAAGTATTTAGCGAATTTGGACCTTCTAAATCCAAATATAATATCTTTTTTTCAAAATTAAAAACCTATAAGGTGAATAATTAAATTTAAAATGAAACTAGAAAAAATTTCATGAAACATAGTTATTTGAAAAAAAATTCCTTTAAAAAAATTGTTTTTATAAAAAATTCACAAATAAAATCAATTTAAAAATCATAATTGAATCAAAATAAAGTAATCAAAATTTAAAAATATTCCAAAACATAATTTTACTTTGTAATTAATTTAAAATAAATTACATTTTTTTTAAATAAAAATTAGTATTTTCACAATTCATCAAAAAAATTAAACTTATCTGAAAAATACCAAATATTAAACCAAATTTATTTTTAATACTCATATTTCAAATATGAAGTTTATTTTGTAAAATATAATATATAAAATTGTTAAAAAATAGATTTAAAATGGGTGCGCCATCAAAAGGCATCAAAATTTCATTTTTGAAAAAATAATTCTTTTATCTGAAAAATTGAATTTTTTCTTATATCATGTCTATAAAAATATAAGATGTATTTTGAAAATTATATTAAATATATTAAACATATATTTCATTAATAAAATGCATCAAAAGTTATTTTATTGTTTTATAAACTCACTTATTTTCATTTGAATAATTTTTGAAAAAAAAAGGTTTATACTATTCCTACATACCATTATAAGGACTATGTTATAAGGTAGCATAATAATATTTAGTTGATCACTTATACTCAGTCTTTCCTAAAATGAATAATATCAAAATAACTTTAAATTTTATCTAAAAAAATCCAAGCATAGTGTTGTGTATACCGTAATCTAATCTAGTGTTGCCTATAACGCAAGCTTACCTTTGTGTAGCGTATAACACAAGAAAAAAATATATATCTCATAAAAATATTGGGGTGTTATATTGTATGTGAATTAATAGGAACCACCTCTATAATCACATTAAAAACTTTTATATCTTTTAGTATAACCAGATCTAGGGAGTGGATTAACCACTCTTTGCTCAGACTCTAACTCCACTCTAACTTCAATAATAGACACACTATACCAAGTCACAACTATCCTTTTCACTTGAGCTTGAGTAGCTATCTACACATTTGGTACCTCAGGATGAACACACTCATAGTCACTAGAAACTATAACTTCCTAATTATGGGAAGCTTCCACTATAGGTTTGACCACTATTGAAAAAGGGTATTTTTACATCGTTTTTTTAATCTCAGTTTCTTCAATACATTATTGTAGGTGACATTTTAAATAAGTGTTTCATGTTCGTTAATAATAATCGACATCATAACTGTTACATATTTTTTAAAGGTTTTGAAAATTTATTATATAGAAACCAATGTGTAAAAACATTTATCAAATGGTTTTTTAAATCATAGATGTGGTAAATTAACTTTTTAAAAAATTTATATCAGTTTTAAATATTTTTTAACATCAGTTTTATAAGAACCGTCCTATAAATAATCCTAAAACTACATATTTTGAGGTGTTTTTTCACATCATTTATATCAAAAAAACATGGAAAACATTTATCATGTTATCTTGATGAAAAAAATAGTGTGATAAATACATTATCACATTGACTTTTACATAACCAACTTGATAAATCCTCTTATAAATTTTTTAAGTTCAATTATAAATTAACATATGTGAAAATAATTTTTTTAATTAAAATCAATATAATCACCCATCCCATCGGTATAGAATCTGACCAAAAACAAATAATATTATCAGTATCATAACAAAAAAATGATATCACAAAATCAAGGAATTTAACCTTTAAAATTTAAAATTTAACATTTACAATTTATAAAAAAAATAAAACCCAATAAAGACTATGAAATAATCTACTCATTCTATTTTTGTCTATCTTAGATGTTTTATAATATAATTATGAGAGTCCTCAAAAATAAAAAAATAAAAAAATCATTTAACATGTATTATGAATATAATGAATGAAAAATTAAAGGAAATGTTATACTAAAATCTAACCTTCTTGAATTTCATAACTATCCTAATTAAAATTATTTCAAACATAAATAATAGAACATAGTATCCACTTTCCATTACTCCTTTTTGAATAATAATTTAAAATAATAATTTTTCAATTCAAAATAACATTTTTCTTACTTTCATCCAAAACGTATTAATTATATATGAGAATTTACCTTTGCTTTTACATATTTGACATTTGTGCTCTTATTTCTGGTTGTCTCTCTAAATTAATCGCATTTACTATGTGAAAATAATATGTATGATTTAAATTTAAATGTAATTATAATATATAAAAGTATTAAAATAATTAAACTTATATTTTCAATACATTCTTAACATTATCTGACTTGTCACCATGTATAGAGTATAGCATGTGAGCTGTCTTCTCTCTGGGACAAAAAACACAGAACATCCAATAGAAAATAATATTAAAAACTTATAATTTGAGTAGTTATTAAGATAATAGATATAAAAATTTATGAAATATATGTTCTATACTCTTTAAGATAAGGAAGAATCCAGCATTAAATTGCATTATTTTGATATCTTTATGTAATATCCAATGTTATTTATTTATCTCTCACTACCAATTCTATCAGTGAAATAAATTATGGATCCACAAATCTGTATACTAATGTCATATCATAATATATAAAAAGTGTATAAAGATACCTAATAAAAAACAAACATAAATATTAAGTTTCAATAAATTAAAATAACCAAATGATATTTGATAATCAACTTAAATAGAAAAGACTTGAATCGTGTTGATTCCAAAATGATCTCCAGTTATAAGATCCATGATATATTTCCTTAAAATCATTAAATTCATTGAACATCCACAAATGTTAGCATCTATTTGATGTTTATAAACTTACAAAAATAAATATGAATATGTTGATATTTTATCAAGTCTATAAGAAGTTGTATCTGAAGTCGTAACAACCTATAATTTTTGTTTTCTATATAGTACAAATTTACCATTAAATTATTCCAGTAAAATATATATGTGAATGTATTAAAATGTTAAAAAACATTAACACCAATATGAAATAAATAATATAATATACATATACATCAATTGTAATTTCTCATACAAGTCTATATGGACAAACTAAAAAATTGATAGTTTTTCAAACTATATTGACCTCATCTATAATAAATGGTATTATTTCTGATCTATCTATAATATCATGTATAGTGACCATACACTTCTTTATCCTTGTCTATTTTTTACTAAAGGTATCCCCAATATAATATATAATCCCATATTAAATAATATTATTTTGGTTATCCTCAACATATAACTCACAAAAAATGGGAAGTTGTGTAGGAGGAGGTTTGTGAGTTGGACAAGTAGGAATATGTGGGGGAGTGGGATCTATTGTTGGAGGTTGTGGAGTGGGAAATTTAGCATGAAACTATCTTCACATGTATGAAAATATCAACTATACCAAATCCCTGATATTTTTCTCTATAATCTCATACATGTCATAAACTTTATCTTATAAAGCTTCTCCTTTTCTTTTATTTACATCCTCTATTAAAGAATCATCATAATGACCAAACACTTTTTTTCTGGTACACCAACCCAGTATCCTCATACAAAACCTGGGTGTTTGGGATTTCCCAATAAATTAAATAACATATCCTTCCTTCCTTAGTTATGATGGTCACATGTGTGCTCTACTCCTAAGGTATTGTTGTGTAAAATAATTTACAAATTTATTAGTGAATCACAATATATTAATATTTGATATAACATAAATAACAAAAATAAATTAAATAAATTCTTACAATCATCTCATTTAAAACCCTTGACCCTCCTATAAAATATTGTCCATTTTTCTCATAAATAACCACATCCATATTTCATGTCTAATTGTGGGGAGTTGGTTCAACCTTTCTGGATCCTGAAGACTAAGATATAATTCTTAGAATTTTTTAATCTATATTTTTTCCTTCCAATTATCTATACCCTCCATGATATAAATTATTATTGTATACATTTTTTATTGTATCACCTAATGATATTTCTTTATTTATAGTAAATTAAGAATAAAAAATCATGTATATGATCATTAATGTAAAATTTTTTCTAAAAGATAACATTTCACAAACCAAAAACATGTCTTCTCTTATATAATCAATAAAAAGCTTCTATTTGTCTTCATTTATAAATGGATATATATATAATTTATTTTTATTCTTTTTATCCATATAAATGAAATATAATGTGAGGTTTGATATAAAATAACATCATCTCCAAGAATCCAAAGCTAAAAATTCTTCATGGTTCCTTTAGTATAAAGTCTGTCATATGACATTAGATATGAATGGGAAAACCTATATTTGTACAAGAATTTCAAGATAAGTAAAATAATAACAAATTATCATACCAAAATTATTATCCATAATTAAGATACTATATATTTTTCAACAATTATTCAATAATAAATAAAAATACTAACTTTTCCTTGAGCTTTTACTAAAATAAAATTTCTAGATTATTTTGAATTTCAATCCCTATGAATATCATTATCATAAAATATAACTGGTGTCATTTGGTCCTAGCTATGGGAAATGGATAATTTTGGTAAATGTGGGGTTTCACGTTTACCAATATTCAAAGTCTTTTAGTACCCCATGGAATAATATGGCTCCTGTTTATAAGTATAAGGAGGCTTCTCTGTAAGAGTATGTATATGGTCCTCTCCATAAGTATGTGTGCGGTCCTCCATAGAAGATCATGGTGAATCAAATGTCTGATCTTCTATTATCCTAAAAATCAAAGTATCAATCAATAAGTTCACATATATAAATATCCAACTATTATACATAAAATCAATTAAAATTGAAAAATAAACCTACAGAAAGTAAACTAAACTAAACACATTTTATTCATATTTATTAAAGTAGTTGACTAAAATGATAACATAATTACTGAGAGATTAAATGGAAAAAAATAAAAGAAAATCCAACTTTTACATGACAATTTGAATAATATTTTTAAAATGATACAAAAGAAACAAAACAATACAAAATAAACAACTCTTTATCATATTCATTAGAGCATCTGTAATGTCTGCCTGAATGGCCCGAAGGCCTTCATTTTTATTGATTTTTGATAACCCCCCTTTCAAGGGATTAGGGGGAACCCTTACGAGACCCGTAGGCTCAAATATTACTAAAGTATTTTTTTCCAAATTCCTTCATCATTATCATAATATGTGGAACAAACCATGCCCATTATGTGATTTTTAATATTCTCTACTAATATTTAATTTGAATTAGGGATCTCACATTAATCTACATCTTCATCATGTTTTTCATTATTGAATTTTTTTCTTGGAAAATGATACAACACTACATATTTGTTGGATTAAGAACATGGAAAATTTAAATTTCATGTGTTTCTAGTATAGAAGGATTATTTTTGTATTTCAATATATTTATATTAACTAGTTTTGTATCAAATTCATCACATTCGACACTGTTGTTACTGATAACATGTTTTCATTTAAACACTAGAACTCATAATTCAATGTAATCAACCTCCTATTTTTCTTCAATGACTCTATAATATGAACTTGCGGCAGAGATTGAGTTTTTATCTATAGAACTCAAAAAATACATATCTTCAATGAAAACAAATACACAATTATTCTGAACCACACTTCTTTTATCTCGATCTTTCATGAGAAAATTATAGACATTAATGTCATACCTGGACCATGTTATCAAATTTAAACTTGGACCACCCACTATAAATATCAATGTTTTTATGCATCTGATCTACCATTAACGACATCTTTAAACCATTGAAAAATGTTTTTTATTCTCATTAAAAATCAACATATCTTTCTTCTTTGGATAACATTATTTTAACCCATAGATATTTAAATTTATATATAGATGAGCATTATCTATGTTATTCAAGATCTATAAATTTATCTAATTTGTTTTTTCACCAGTAAATGATTTTACATACAATCCATGTATTCCCTTTCCCCATTAGTTGACTCATTAATTGGGTGATGTTGGAAAACTGATGTGATCCACTATAGACAAGTAGCTTGTACAAAACATTGTAACCTCATCAGAAATATACTTCTTAACAATGGAGGGTTTCTGTCAATATAGATTCTTAATATATCCCTTCTATATCTTTATATAACATTCAAAAGGATACATCTAACATAGATATACAGGTCTGAAAAGATTTATTTCCCACACCAAATGAATTATTAAAATCACTGTGATATCAAAAAAATAAAAATAAAAATAAATTTCCAGTTGAAACAATATAGAAACTACATCATTCTTTAAATTTTTCAATGAATTAAAATCAAGAACTTTGTTAAAAATCGAATTTAAAAAATAAAACACATTTATGGTAGTCTTTCTAAAGGAAATGGGAAATATTCAAAACAATGTTACTTATAGGATTTGTGGAATCATGAAGTGACCATAAAGATATTTCACACATATCAACTTCAAATATTTTGGGGAAGAAATAAGTTTGAGGAATATCCCCATAATACTTTGAGACCATGGGGACACTGAAAGATTTTAATTTTATCCCCGTTGTATACTGTATGAAAAGTTTTAGGTAGGTATTTTCATCTTCCATTATAAGTGAGAGATAAATCTCAATATATTCTCATTGAGAGTAAGTTCAGTCCTGCATCCATATCATCTTTAATATTTCCTTTAATATATAAAAATTTTCAAATAAATCTATCACAGATATTATTCCCCACATTCATTGAATCAATATATTATTTGACCTCATTATATGTTCAACATGGAAGTTCAAAAAATAAGTACATTTTCTTCTAAATATTTGCATCATTTCCTGATTTTTGTGTCTTTTATAATGTGGCGTTAATTTTTTTCACCCTCTTCAAATAATAATCATTGGGAAAAGTTTCTTTAAAAATATAAAATTATTACGAGATATTTAATTCCTTTTCTTATCTTCAATAAGAGTGATATGTAGAAAAAAGATACTGATAAACCATGTATACTATTGTTCTCCCATTTTTTAGTTGATAATGTAAAAATATTCAACAATTGGATAAGATTTATTCACCTTAATATTGTATCTAGAAAATTTACCATATTATAAGAATTCATTTATAGTGAAAATAATCATTGAATGTAGTTAAAAATGTTTCATTTTATAAGAATAATATACTCTAATGCAATCCCTGCATAAAATTTTTAAATTATCAATTAATGGTAACAACATATCATCAATATCATTTCCAATCTATTTTGGTTTAGAAATCATTAAACTCAACATGATATATTTTCGATTCATACAAAATTTAGGTGATAAGTTTTAAATTACCAATAATTATTCTTAATGGATTCATTCAGTATTTTTTTAGTCAAAGTCTGGTATTTCTAACTTCATTTATAAATATATAAAACTATTGAAAAAATTATTCCACTATGGACAACCAGCTGTATAATGTAATTTTATATAATATATCATCTCATCTATATTCCATCAAAACCTTTTTCATCATTTTAATTTTAAAATAAATGTTTAAAATGAGGAATTATAGGAAGATATCAAAATTCCATTGTAGGAGTCGCTGTAACTGAAAAGTAATCCTAGGAAATCTATTTCAACTTATCCCATGATGTCCCACTTTTAGGACACTCTAACATGCCTTCATGTTCCTTCATATATAGCACACAATCATTTAAGTAGACATATGTCTTCTTATACCCCAAACCTATCAGGAATAATATTTTCTTTACATTATAATTTGAATATGTAAGATCATTTTCTTTAGGAAGTATTTCCTTCAATAGCAATAGATTCCCTATAAAACATTGGTCACTTAATCCATTTTTCTCTCTCATGTTAATAAATTGTAAAACTATTGATAAAATCATAAATCCCATAAAACCTGGATATAATGTTTTTTAGTATTACCATATATATTCTTAAATATTGGTTCTTTCTCAATTTATTATACTTTAATATCATGAATCATTTCTTCAATTTGATCAGAACTATCATCTTGAAAATCATTATCATCAATAGATATAGAATTCTATTCGGTTTCACCATGCCAAATACAGGGTATGTAACTCAGATTGAAGATTTAAAAAATTAAATGATCTTCGATTTATCTACTTTTAAACTTCATAATATTTAAACATACCAATCCTGGACAAAAAAAATCATTGTTTGGAAACTTTCATTTATAGATTTTCAAAAAAGAATCAACACCTTCCTTATATTATTCACTTGTTTATAGTGAAATAATCCAACTATCAATCATTATTACGTATAATAAATATCATGATTTGAAAATGAATTATTATATTGTGAAATTTACTTTAAAATTTACTTTTATAAATAACAATAAAAGTGTTTCATAAAATATTTCACTAATAAAAGAAAGAAAACATATTTGATAGAAAAAACATCACTTCGAACATATTTAATTATCATTATTTCATAAAAAAATAAAAATGTATCATGGAATCAACTTGTTCAACTAAAAATATATTATTATTACTTCATATTCAAACTCAATAATCCAATATAACATTAAAGTACATATTCACAATGTATACAAAAAAATACCTTAGATACACATTAATAAATAAACTAACATTATTTATAACACAAATTGATAAAATAATCATTTAATCAATCTTAAATATAAAAAAGTCATTCATTAATTAAAAAATACCTTAGATGTGTGAATAATAGGAACTATAAACATAAGTAGTGAATTAAATGCATACTAATGGAAAAATAAATAGATAATTGGAAATCTAAGTACTAGTGAAAATACCTAGGAAACACAAAAAATGAAAAATAATCAACACAAACAACAAATTGATATCAAAATGGGTGATTGATATGGTGATTTCAATGGGAATATATCACATATAGAGTGAAATGGGTGGCTAAAAATGGATGTGGGAGGATGATAGTGGTTAATTCTAATCAAAAGAGGGTCAAAGGCAATAGATTGTTGAAAAAAATGTTAGGGTTCATTTCATGAGATAAACCTAATGTTTTTAACATGAATATATAAAAACAAAATAAATCAACATGAAATTTCATAAAAATTTTAAAAAAATACACATCAATTATTTAGTAACTGAGATAGAAAACCAAAATTTAAATTTCAGTTATCAAATAATCAATGATGGAAATATACTTTTCAGATTTTTCATAATAATTATAAATAACCAATATGAAAAATGTGTAATCTAAGAAATATTTTGTACTAGTGGACTTTTAACACAGTAGTCTCAAATATTCCATCCACTGTCTCATCCGCTTCTCTATCAGGCACTATCCCATTAAGTGCTGCATACCTCGGAGTTGAGGTCTTAGACATCTCCCTCTGAGTTGTTCTAGGAGGTGGTGTAACCACTTGAGCATCACCCTTCTATCCAAAAGGTCTCAAGTAATTTTAGGCATAATCCCAGTTATTTCCAAAAATTATTTAGAAGCACTACAAAAAAAGGTTCTAATTTTACGGCATGTAACTTATCCTCCTTCATTCATGTCAACTTCCTACTTTTTCAATATTATAGATATAATTTACCAATAGGGTTAATAATTGAACTTCCCCATTCACTAGCTGTAGTGTAGTATGAACCCCATCATATACCTTTGAAAATTGAGGTTCACATTATTTTTCAAGAAATATGATATATACATGCCAGGAAATAGAACCTTCTCCATTTCTCTTCATCTCTAAGAAATTATATAATTAATGAAATTTCATAGCACATTAAACTGAAATTTCACATCCTTAATTTCTATATATTCAAATGTAGATGATGCAAACAAAATTTGAATACATCAGAGGGTCCTATTTTGATTTTCCCAACAACGGTGTAACTAAAATTTTACTCAACTTTAAGAGGATAGTGCATGATTTTAACTTTATATATAGAAGAAACTAGTAGATATTTCACAATTAAACTCATTTATATCACATCCACTACTTCATTGAACTAAAAAATAGTATTCCTCATAAAGTTACATACCTCCTCTTCAAATAGGAAACCTAATTTCTTCTCATAAAAACAAAATCCTAGTCCTAGAACAGGAATACCTTCTTTAGCAACATCTCTATTCATTAAATCATTCCAAATCCACTACTATCCCACTAATCACTCGATACATCACCCCACTAGCCTTGTATTTCTTTTAGGATCTAGAAATAATATCATCTCTTATATTAGACTTCCCTATAATTGAAATATCATTTGAAATTTGAAATAATTGAGTGGTGATGATTCGATTTTATGATATAAAGGATATAGTATAATGGCATGAGAGGAGAGGTTCAATTCTAGGGTTAGGTCATGAAGTCAATTTAGGAGAGGGATATATATCCAAATAAGTTTTAATGTGAAATTTGCCTTAAAATAATAAATAAAATAAAATAACAAATAAAATAAAATTTTAAATAAATACCACTAGTTTTTCAAGGAGAAAATAAAACAAAACAAAATCATTTAAATTTCACAACCCATTAAAATATTAAGAAATTAAAAATAAATTTTTTAATTGAAATATAATTAAAATTAAAAGAAATAAAATAAATTTAAAATATTTGAATTAAAATAACATCAATTACATCTTAACAAAAAAATCTCACAAGAAACTGGATTGTTAAAAATATCAACTAATTAATTTTTAGTTTAAATAAATTCAAGAGAGACATAAACTTTCTGAACATGATCTCTCAAGAAATGATACCTCATATCCATATTCTTTATTATTTAATGATTTATTGGATTCTTGGAATTTTTTACGACACTATTGTTATCATATTTTATTAACACGTGATTAAAATTTAATCCAAAATCCATCAAGGTGTTTTTTATCCAAAATGAATGTGCACAACAACTACCAGTAGTTATGTACAATGTTTCATCTGAAGATAATTCAACTAAGTGTTGTTTTATAATAGACCATAATTCCATAGATTTTCCTAGAAAATGATAGATTCTTAAGGTACTTTTTCTATCCAGTCTACAACCACCAAATTCAATAACTAATTATGAATTTGAATTAAAATCCATAGTTTTCTAAAAATTAAGGAAAGAGAAATTATTCATTTTAAATAACTTAAAATCATTTTGGTAGCTTTCAAATGATATTCCTTGGTATTTTCTTATAATCTTAAACATAAGAATAAAAAAACATAATTTTTCATCTACTATTAGAAAAATATAGTAGAGTCCCAATTATTCCTCTATATAAGATGTCTTTAACTAGTTTCTCAACTTAATCCAAATAAGTATTTTCATTAGAACTCATAGGATTTTCATATATTTTATCATTTTCATGTCCAAACCTATTGAGTAAGTAAATTATGTATTTTTTTATTCATCACATTCCCAAAATAGTTTTTGATAAATTTGAAGTCTTAGAAAGAAATATTACTCACCTATCATGCTCATTTAAAAAATCCTTAGTTTTGAAAATTAATTATGTAATATTTTATTTATAGAACCAAAAATCACATCATCAAAATATATTTTAAATAAAAATATATTTTAAGATAAATTTTTCTTGAAAATACTAGGATATAAAACTCCTACTAAAAACCATTTGATAAAATGAATAACTCAAATGCATACACCAGTCTACAGGTTATTTCTTAAGACCATAATGAGATTTAGAATGTTTGATACAGAATGTGGAGAATGATTATTTTCAAAACTAGGGTGTTGTTTGACAAAAAATTTCTCCACAGGAAAACAAATTAAAAATATATATTTAATTTTTATATGATATAATTTGAAATCCATATGAGATTCATATTCTAGGAAAATAATATTGGATTATAATCTATATATGGGAAAATAGGTCTCTTAATAGTATATTCTTACCTATTTTTTAAACAATTTAGCCGCTAGTTTATGCTTATTCATAGTTATCCCACCAAGAGGATCTTGTTTATTTCTAAAAACAAACTTTTTCTTTATAACATGGTAATCAAATGATCTATCAACTAGTTCCTATAAATTGTTCCTTTTGAACTTTTCTAAAACTTATTGCATAGATAAACCCAAAATTTGATCAAATAATTATTCTTCTAAGGATTTAGGTTTCAATTGAGATAAAAATAGATAATTCTATAAGGTTTTTACACTTATTCTAGTCATAATTAAAATATCTAAGTTTCCTATTATAATATCTAATGGATGATTTTTCTAGTTGTTAACCTATATTGTAAACAAACATCCATGTTCACTGATATCCACACTTTGATGTTTGGTATGACTAAAATCATGTTCCAGATCATTATCCATTTGATTATCAATGATTGGTCTAGGTATTATGTTTCTGAAGAATAACTTGACTAATCAACTTGAGTCATTTATGATAAAATAGATCACTTTTATCCAATTTCACATGATTTTATACTTCAATAATCTTATACCTTTTATTGATAACAAAATAAGACTTATAAGTTGTAAAATAGCCAAGAAATATTCCTTCCTTAGAATTTGGATCAAATTTTACAAGATTTTCCTTTGTTTTGGAGATGTAAATATTTTATCCAGTTACTTTAAAGTATCCTACCTTTGGTTTTATTTTCTTTAATATCCCATATGGTGTTTTATTCAAAAAATATATAATTAAAACTCTTTTAATGAATTAAATTTTTTTATTTACAATTTTATACCGAAATTGAGAGGTATGGTTATAATCACATAACATATTACTAGATAATTCTTCAAATATCCTATTACTTTTTTAAAGATGAATTTTTTTTATGTTTTTTGGGGTAGAAAAATTATGTTTGATACCATGTTTTGAATAAAATTAATTGAACTCATCTTTTTCAAATACATTCCCTTGGTCACCTCACAAAGAATAATTTTAGAATATTTCTCTTTTCAAAACAGTTTATAAATACTTATAAAAATATAACAAAACATTATTTTAAAACTCCAAAAATAAAACCAAAGTAAATCTATAAAAAACATCAAATAATACATAAACAAAATATTTTTCTCTTAGGATTTCTATTTTATATAGACTAAACAAATCCATGTGGATAAATTCTCAAGCCATAGATATATAAAAATCATTAATTAATTTAAAATATGACTTTTTTCTTACCCATTTGGAATGAATCACATATTTTCACTTTATTCAATTTAAGTTGAGATAAATATAAAATTATGATTTTCGTAGAAAATTTTTCAAAGAGTATGCATTATAATGTCTGAGTATTCATTGTCAAATCCAAGATTCATTTGTTTCAACATTTAAACAGTTTTCTCATTATTTACAAAAATAAGTTATATCTAAATTATAGGTTATCTCAATTATAGGTGATTTAGACTTAAACTGTTTATCTTTAAAAATAGAATATAAATTATTTGAAAAATATATTGAATAACCTTCATAACAAATTTGGGAAATACTTATCAGGTTGGGCTTCAATCCTTTCATAAAAGGGTTTTTTATGAGAATTGAGCTTGTATTTTGATCTGGTCTAACTCTAATAGATTTTCCCTTAGAATTGTCACCAAATGTGACATAGCCTCCCTAAATTTTGGATAAATAATAGAAATTTTTGAAATATCATCTCATATGTCTTTAGAGTCTACTTATAATAAAACATTTTTCATTAACACTACTGAAAAAAATTTCCCTTCAAGAGAAATCAAATAACAAACTATATTGTTACCCATTTTTTCTTGTTTAAAGAAATTTTACTAACCAAATATTTGGGAATCTAATTTTGGTTGTGTTATCCAAAAACCCCAACACTGAATTTTGATAAATATTTTGAAATAAAAGAAATCTTAACACTAAAAAACTATGGTTTTATTATACTAAAACAATTATAATAATTTATAAGTTCTCCATAATGATAAAAACTGACTTTAGAAGAAATTTTTTTCATTGAACTAGGTATAAAATAATTTTTATACATCTTTGGTTTTTCACCTTAGCTTCATATTACAAACTTATCTCTCTAAACTTTATTGTTACCATGGATTTGATTTAGGTAATTTTCTAATTTAGTAGAAACCCTAGTTGTATCTTTAATGTCTTGAACTAATTTTTTCAAGATTTCAATTCTATTACCATGATCAGTAGGTTAAGAAAAAAAATCAGCATAACTTTTAATTTTAAATTTTATTTTCTTAAGTCCTCATTTTCAGTAAAAACAACATTATGAGAATTTTTTAGGGAATTTTTTTATTTTATAATAATAAATATTTCTTTTCTTGTAGGTTAAAATATTCATTTAGTTATTCAAAAATGTAATATCATATTTCGGAATCAGATTCATTCTCTCGAGAATAAAATGAGTGCACCTCATCAAATTTAACCATAAAGCACATATTGGAAATTTTGTTTTATATTTTATCTTTTGATTCATAATATGTATCATAACTAGAATCCTCAAAATCACTCCATGTGGGCTTCATAACTCTAGTACTATTTTTATTTAATTCTGGTTTCTATTTTTTTCCTCATAGATTTTCTTTTAATCTTTAAGTTGTGGTCAATCTAGTTTCATATGACAAATATTATTACACTCATAGCACCAGACATTATTATAAATTCCATAATTTTTTTAAATTATTGAATAATTTCTGGAATCCACTTCTCTTATTGTAAAATTTCGTGAAATTATTTGAAAATTGATTAGTTTTACTATTAAAATTAGAATTTTTTTATGTATCTTCATTGGATGATTTAGCAATATTTATTCATTTTCTCTTCTTATCATCCTTTTATGTATAAATTTTCAAAGTATTTTTTTCCTTTATAACTATTTTATACTGACAAAATTTATTTTTTATTTTTCCATCATAAATCATGAATGTTCCAATGAGATTTTTTATTTTAATATCTTTCATATCAGTGGATTTTCTAAAGGAAATTTAAATTCACTCTATTTTTATGGTAGAACTCTATAAAATTTCAAATCATGATATAATTCAATAATTGGTTCTCCTATAAAAGAAACATTATTCATAATCTATTTCAACGTTTTATTCATATATGTTATGTTTTAGCCATTAACCATTGTGAATTTTTCAAACTGAAACTTTTTAAGTGTTTTAATTGAGGGATCTTACATTATCAATATCTTCACAAGCCACTAATATAGTTTTTTAAATATCATGTGATGCAGAACATTAATTAACTCTACTAAAATCATATATACTAATTCCATATATAATATTATTAATAACTTTAGAGTTTAGATCATACTCTCATTATACAGTAGCATACCTTTTTTTAGATCTCCTCCAAGAATTGTGTAAGGATTAACATATTTTAAGGAAAACTTTAGACCAAGGTTCTTCAAGTAGATAATCATTTATTCCTTTCAAAATCCATAATTTTATTTATTGAAATGGGTTTCTATAACCATAAATATGCCTCCCCTATTTTCATCCATAGTATCCATTTGATGGTTATCTTTAAGTATTCAACATTTTAAAGTTGAGAAATCAAAATTTAAAACCCTCTAGTACTAATGTTTTTATACAAGATATTAACAAAGACTCGAGAGGGGGTGAATTTAGTTCTTTAAATTTTATTCAATTAGAGACAGTATCTTCTAAGTTATGATAAATTATAATATTTTATTCTCACTAGAAATAAATTAAAATAAAAATATTAAAACAAAGATTGAAAATATAATATTTATAGTGATTTGGGGTATAAAAATCCCTTAATCCACACCACCGACAATCAACTCCAAGATCTTGGTAATTTTAACCAGTACAATTCCTCTTGATAGAGGCTACTTGATGAAGTTCAAGAAACTATAACATCATAAAAATCTAGAACCTTTTTTCTGGATGATATAAGATTTTACAGAAATAAGATCCTTCGAAACTAAGAATAAGTAGTGATCAATTCCAATAATGAGAGAGAATAATAAGAATTTGTAAAATAAATATTATAGTTGCAAGATGCACTTGAAAGAAAAGAACATGTCTCTAGGGAAAAATAATAATTATTTATATCCTGAGAAGTATCATAAAAAACATAACAATATTGATCTTAAAATAAGTATAGTAGAAAACTTGATTCTTTTTCTTCTTTTTGTTAGCACAAATTAGTAGAACAAAAAGCTTTGAGAGAGAGAATGAGAGCTATTTTTATTCTTATTTGAATTCTATTTTATGTTTTTTCACTCATTCTTGCACAAAATGATTTACAAATATGAAATCCATCGGGATAAATTTATATATGTCCTATTCATAAAATTACTTTAGAAAAAGTCTTTGAGAAATAAAATAATTTATGCGCTTTATTTTTTCTTACTTGAAACCTTTTAGAAATTTATTTTTTATAATGATGTAGTCCAATCCTTAAATCATTAAAATAATCATTAATTTTCACATGAAATACTTCAATGGTAATAGATACAAATGTTTTATATTAATATTGCTAATTCTATATCGCCACATAGCTGAAATCCAAGTATTTGAATTTACACAGTTAAATTGATCCATGTAGTCATTCTTCACATAACTGATTTCGTCACATATCCAAATTATGTATCCATGTTGATCATTTATCCAAAATTTATAGATATTAATTAATCACAAATATGATTATAAACACATAGAAAAATATTCCCTGGATCCAAACCACTTAGATAATTACATCATGTAGCCTATTGCATATAGTTATTTCATCAATGTAACCATTTATCTCATAGAAACATTATCTACATAACTAATTCTCAAATAGAAAATTCTACAACATATCCAATTCATGTATGTGAGTATGTCATGTATTCGATTGATGTATCTGATTGGTTGACATATCCAAAATCAACATATCCAAATTCCTTGTGTAACTTCTTTCTCCAGACTTATCTATATTTCAATAAACTTAAATATAATTACATAATATAGTATAATTGATCTCAATTTTATTAAAATTTGATAATCTCACTTAAAAAATAGAATTATTAGAAACATGGGAATTTTTTTCGATATTATAAAAATATAAAACATATTGGATATGTTTAATTAACATTTATATTCCAATAGATTTGAAGGCAAATTTATAGGCCCACAATTCATCCTCCATCTTCTTTCTCCAATATATGTATTGGTCTACACTATTATTTATAAAATTATAATTATTTATCAATTAGATAAATTATCCTACCCATTATTCTATGAGTGATAAGTATTGTAATTCTTGTGTTGAAATTAATATCTCTTCATAAGAAATTCCAAGGTCTTGTTATGGAAATTTGTTCCGTAATCACAAATGATTTCTTGTGTCATCCCAAAACAACAAAATATATGTGATCTTAGAAATTCAATAAAAACATTGGAATCATCAATTATTTTTTCTTGGGCTTCATTCCAATTAGAAACATAATCAGCTGGTAATAGGATATAGGTAAATCTACCAGAAATAGAAAATGATACCATGAAATATAATGTCCAACTATCAAATATTTCTCAAAAATCAATGGTTTTCGTTCCTTTACTACCTTTTAGAAATATCTCTAGTAAATAAGCATTGTTACATGTTTTAAAAAAAATATGTGAGTCTTTAAAAAAATCCAAAACAAACAATCTTCTAAGATATTTTTGGATGTTCTTTGAGGTATAAAGCGGCTTCCAAAATAAAGATCATAAAAAATTTTAAGCATGTCATTTACCTATTATTTTGGTATACATTATCCAATTACTTTATCAAAATAAATTTTCTATAAAAATTGATACTCCCAAACATAGTATTTTGATTAAGATTTTAGATTAGGAGTTTTATGCTTAAATACATAATGTACCTTTGATGTGACTAAATAATTTAAACATTAAACATACCAGGAAAACATTGTGGGTACAAATGGCATCCTACTTAAGAAGGAGTGATTTACGGATTTCTCTATTGGTGGTTTTACCTTTAAAGTGTTGGTAAATATACTCATGTGGTCTAAAACTAATTTCTCACATCCTTTCTTATCATTGATATTTAAGTCAAATTCTTGTTGTAGAAATATACATATCACTAATATTGGATTTTCATCAATTATATTGATAAAATATATGAGTACTACATGGTTAGAGAAAATTATTACTTTACATTATAAAAAATATGAACGATATTTTTTCAATAAAATAATAATCCAAAAACACATTCCCTATTGTGTATAGTATATTTGAGTTGTGTCCAGGGTTTATGATCCATGAGCTATCACATGGGACTATTCATAAATATTTTGGGATAACACTACTCCAACTACTTGGTTAAAGGTATCACACAACACTTAAAATAGGTCTTCTAAACTTAGTTGATTCAATAAAGGGGTTTTGGTTAGGCTCACTTTAATTATATTAAAAAAAATTATGTGTGATTCATCAAATAAAAGATCAATATAATTCTTAAGTTGGTTATTCAATGTTAAATCAATTTCTCTATAGTATTTAATAAATCTTTTTTTTAAAATCTAGCATTTCTTATAAATAATATAATTTTTTAAACAATAGAGGGTTAAGGTAGTTTATATATGATTTCAAGCTTTTGCATGTCTTCTTTAATACCTTCCTTTAAAATAATATGTCCTTGAATATTGCCTTTCTACATTATGAAATGAATTTTTTCAAATTTTAAAACCATATACTTTTAAATTCATTTAAATAAAAATATATTATCGAGATAGATTTCCAAATATTCCCCATATATGTTAAAGTCATCAAGAAATACCTATAAGTACATTTCAATAAAATCTAAAAATGCTTACCATGTAGTGTTGGAATGTTCTCAGGTTATTGTATATCCTAAAAGGTATCATTTGGTATGAAATCATACCAAATAGATCGATTAATGTGGTTTTATATTGGTCTTTCAGTTCTATGGGAATGTGAAAATAGGCAAATATCCATTAGGTAAGTAATAATTTCCCTTTCTATTTGGTCTTTATATTATTTTATCTATAAAAGGGATATGGAAGTGGAATTTTGGGTCATGTAGTTTAATTTTGTATAATATATAAAGACCCTACAACTATTTTGAATCGTAGTTGGAACTAGATCATTTTTATCATTTTTGAAATGGTGATTTCAATCATTTTTGGTTACTATCTAAATGAGACTCATGCATTGGAATTCCAAAATGGGGAATATGATTTTGGATACTAATAATCATTCAAATTAATTTTTCACAACTTCCATGAGGTTTAATTTTATTCTTATGAGGGGCTTTATCAATGTTTTTTATTCAGCTTCTAGAATAATCTAGCACACAAAAATATTGGGAATAATCCCAAGAGTCTCTCATAATTACCAAAATATGGCCCTATAATTTTGTTTTAGAATGTCTAGAAATTAGTGTTCTTTATTGGGTTCCAAAATATTTTAGATTATTATAGTAATATTATCATCTTCCATAATAAAATAATATTATAAATTATATTGATGTAGTTTAGGTTCAAGTTAATGTGGGTGTTCTAAGGATGGTTTCAACTTAGTGTTTCACCACCACCAATTGTTTTTTCTGCATTTTCAAAAGTAATCTATTAGGTTTAGTAGTAACATAACATTGGTATTAAAAAATCAAAACCCACTGCAACACTTAAATAGTATAAAAATTAAAATTTTAAATAGATTCAACACCAACCTCAGTCCATGTTCCACCTTAAATCACCGCCAACCAACCACCTCGAGTTTTCACCCTGAAATCACACATCCCATCACTTTAGATTTGATTGCTAAAAAATCCTTCTACCAGACTCTAAGTTGCCCACCCAATCATCTTGATTCTATCACTATCGCCACAACTCAGTGTTTCCCATTCTTGAAACTATTATATTCAAATAAGAAGTATCACTAATATATTTAAGTAGATCATCAAAATATTCTTTAACTAGTACCTAAAATTTTTCATTTCCCATATCTTATTTTATTTTTAATTAATTTTAAAAAAATTAATTTTCATAAATATTAGGTGATACAAAGGATTCTACAATTCTTATTATTTCATCTAACATTTCAATTTTTTATATAAATAATAATTAATTTTAGAATGAGAATGTTTTAAAATAGATTATTCTTCTTGAGGGTATTTTAATTAATCCAAAATACCAAAATTTATAGTTTATTCTCCAAAATCTATTGAAATTGTTCCTTAATGAAAATTTATTATGGTCTTAGTATTTTTAGAAATGTAATACCAATGATAATAGTATATTGATTTTCAAATATTTCTTTTTTCCATTTTAAAGTTATAATAAATATTATAGGATAATGATCCTTTCACTCTTATTAGTATATCTTCCAAGAATCTCACTGGGTAGGAAATGGTTTTGTTAAGTAGTTGTATAACTAGTCTAGTTAGGTTGATTTATCTTACCTATAAAGAATAGAAATTTTGTGATGCATAACATTGATTGAATCTCCCAAATTACGTAGTGAATTAGTGAATGTAAGCTCTCCTATGGTGTAGAGGATAGTAAAATTACCCATGTCTTGACATTTCTTAAATAATTGTGGGGTTATTATAGTCTAAATATTTCTTTTTGAAATTGACTTTCCATCTCTATGAAAATTTATTTTCTTGGTCTTCAACTTCTTGAGGAACTTTTAAAACCATAAGATTTGGTTGATGATAACTAAGAAATAGATGTTAAACTCCACTTTATTTAAAGTTTCTAACAATTTTTATTATATTTATTCTTTATTGGTATTATTTTATAGGTTCATTAATGTTCAGAATAGAGTTTGGGGATGAGGGGGATCTTTCATCTTGGATTTTACCTTGAGTTTGTTCACTGGTTGTATCTATAAAAGCACTTATAGTTATTATTCCTTTATAGGGATAGGTTATTCCTCCTTAGGTTTTCCAATTTTAGATTCATCTTCAAGGGGTGTTTCTTTATAGATTTTTAACTCCTTTTCACTTCTCAAGGAGATATAAATTACATTTCCATTAAGATTATGAATTTATTAGGTAGGAATATTACATGATCCTTTATTAACCACGTTATTAAAAGTAGGATTGAACTATCCAAACTATAATTTCATCTCCGTAAACACTGATCAATGAGTTGTGAGAAAACATATTTGGTTACGTTAGGACTCCACTGGTTTTATTAATATATATTTAATGTAAGGATCTTCGATTTTTTTATTGGTAGCTTATAGAGGGTTGAAATTTGTCCCACTCTAAGAGTGATGAATTGTAAGACTTTTGAAAAGTTTGTTAGAAGGATGTCCTTTGTGGCTATTGGTTCCCAACTCAATACGGAATTGTAGATTGTTCCTTGAATCCTTTATTATTAGTATTTTTTTGGTATTACCTCTGGAATATGTCATCACATCTCTTGATCTATTTTACATGAGGTTAACCATTAGTAAAATTATCTAGGGAGTGTAAATGCAAGAAAACATGAGAGTTCATGGATGATGATGCTTCTTAAACATTTCTTAATGTTAATTATTTCATAAGAAATATTAGTTATTTAATTTTAGTTTCAAGTAAATGTTTTTTGGAACTATTTTAATCATATAATCCTTGAGTGATAAATTTTATTCCAAATTATTTAGATTTCTAAGAGATCTTATTTATTTGTTCTCTGACATCAACTCATGATTTTTATATCAATACTTCTCCATAAGAATTATTTAACGGGTTCCTATAATTTTAAAATAATCCTCCTTAGAAAACTACTAATAAATAATGGTATTTAAGTGGTTTTCATTGGAAGGATGATGTAGACTTCTCAAAGACCTACCAAAACACATATAGAGTTTCTCTATATTCATGTTTAATTTAATAAATCTTCTTCCTCGATTGGGTAATTCTTGAATCAAGTAAATAATTATATATGAATTCCCTCTAGATTTTATCTTATGTGGGAACTTCATTGGGTTACAGGGTTTACATTAACTCCTTGGTTGATCCATATAGGGATTAGTAAACAATCTTCTAGCTAATATGGTCTTCTAGGACTCATCAAGGTTTGAATTAACTAAAAACATTATGAAACTTTATCAGGTGTTGGTTAGGGTCTTATCATTTCTATCCATGAAAAATGGGAAAAATTGGATCATTTTATTAATTAGTTCAATGACTTATTGGTTATTTGGTTATTTAATCTAATTATTATTTTTGAAATTAGGTTAATAAAACTCTATTAAAGTTATATTCAGTTGAGATAGATTGTCTTCTATATTTTCACATCCTAAGGTGGATCTAGTAGAAGTAGAATAAGAAAATATAGATACTATCAATGTAATTACAAAAAACTTCTTATCCACTTATTCATTAATTATAATATTTATAACTCTAGCCAATAATATCCTTTGAACCTCTAGATCCAAACTAAATAGGTTATTAGAGCTATACCTGATCACGTGTCAAATACATCTCAAACAAAAAATAAAAATAATAGCTTTATCGGTTTGCGTCCCATACAAGGGAACTAAGTTGATATGGTGGATGACGTGCACCTTGAAGAAAAAAAATTAACCCAATTGACATATTTTAAAAAGTTTGACTTAAGTTATCTAGAAATAATATATAGTTTTTTATATTTTTTGGGTTCAATATGTGTTGAAAATAGTTATTGATTGTATATAATAATGAAATTAAATTGGTTCGTGAATTTATTTTTAAAAGTAGTGGAATTACCTTGGATATTCCCCTCACTTATAGTTAGATCATATTTCAATTTATCTATACTACTCTCTATCTATAATTAGATGAAAAATCAAATAATCACCCTCAACTGGTATTTTATGCTTGAATAGAGAAGATAAATAATCACTATATTCCCTATTATTTCTTAACTAATTTTTTAGATATATCCAATCACTCTTGAATTTACCCATTTCCCCATATCATATGGGTAGAATATAATACATAGGTATTATGTGTGTAAAATATGAAAATGAGGGAAGGAAGTATTGAAAATATTAAAATATTTATGAACTCGTAGTATCCATAGTAAGAAATATATTTAAAGAAGATAAAACAAAAGATAATTAGTAGTTTAGAGAATAATTCATTAACATGGGTGGATAGAATCTTTTTCACTCAGAAACAATCGATCATGTGTTCTATAATTGGGTATAATTTATAGTTAAAGAAAGAAATAATATAAACTTAAGAACTATATATTTCTCACATAATTGATTGGAACCCCCACCCCCTTATAATGTTACTTTTTTCCTTTATATAACCAATGAAGTGATCGGGGGCCCTTGTATGTTTTTTAGAATCTTCATCTATGACATGAGAAGCACATACTTTTTCTCCTTCTTTGAGAAACCTTAGTGCCTTCAGAATCCTCCTAAATTTTAGTTTTTGTATCACATTTCCTTTGATGGATCCCATGTTTATATCATGAAGGTATGAATTCTTTAGTTAGGCATCTCAAACATTACCCACTCATTTTGGTTCCATAACCTTCTCCCTCTTTATTCATATAGATACTACATCGATGTTTGGAAGAATTGTTTCCCATTATTCATAGTTCAAAGAAATAATAATTGAATTTATGTCATACCCTAATTATTTCAGAAATTTTTACTATTGGTCGTCTTTATTCATAAATTCCACAAAGTGGAGGATCATATGTATATAGCTGACTCATATTAGAGACGATTTTTCACTGGGGACTTACACATTGGTTAAATATGACATAACATAGATATTTATAATAAAGATAACTCATACACATCCCAATGGATGACTCTACTAATAATGACTCACACATTGATCTGTAATAATCACTCTTAGATAAGTTGATTACTCATACATTGTTTAGGAATTATAAAATTTCAATACTTTGACATGTAACTCATCAAAACACATTCTAGTTGTAGGAATTTTCAAATTTATTCAATCATTGATTAGGAAAAATTGAAATTCAAAATTAAAATCCTATTAAAAATTTAAAAAAATATCCAATAAACACGGTATGTATTTTCTATTAATTATAGGTATGAACAAAACAATTAAAAATTAATATTAAAAATCATTTTTCATATTAATTTAGGATTTACATTATTACCAAATTTAATCCATTTATTTAAAATTAATTGAAAATAAAGGTAAATATCCTATAAGATATTAAAGCAAAATATTAAAAATTGGGTCTTGATCACTCTCCTCCCATTGTTATTTTATCTTCAAACTAAACATCCTCTCATTCTCTCTCCTCTCATTTCTCCCCCTTTCAAGAGTGTTTCTCCTCTGATTTTGCTTTAATTCATAATCCATTTCTCCTGGTAGATTCCTTGAACTAAGTGTAACATTCCTCTTAGATTATTACTTATTTTCTATCATTTATTGGTGGTTTCCATCAGTTATACTTAATTTATGTAATTATTGAATTTTGGGGAAACCATATATAAAATCCAAATTGATAAGATATATTTGAGGAGTGGGATTTTATTATACCAAGTTAGGTGGTCCCTAACATTTCCTATAATTTTATGCATTTTCCGTGCTTATTTTAATATTAGTTAATGTTGATCATGGGAACATAACCTTAAATTAAGTTTAAAGGATTCTCTTATAGTTTTAGGGAGTTAAAAATGCTTGTTTATGTCTTGAGTAGTCCTTTTTGGTTTGTAGTTCCAATGATAAAGTCACCGAATGTGGTGTTCTTAACCTAGTGTGTTAAAATATTATAGCGGTAACCCATAGTGATTTCAATATATAATTTTTGAACTATTAGACCTTATATAAGTCCCCTATAATGATTTTGATAATGGAAATTATAATAATGTAAAGTTAAAATGGTGGTTTCCAAAAATAATAATGGGAAATAGAAAGGTTGATATATGTGTAAAACTAATCTAATAAAAAAAATTAAATAGTTTTTTTTGTGTTTACAAATTATTTTAATCTTGTTATATATATAAATGATGATTATATTATTATTATTAAATTTTATATATGATAATAACTAATTTAAATTTTGTGAAAAATAATATTTTTCTTGCTGAATGGTTATGTACTTCAAGGGGTTGGGATAGAATTCCAAACACAGTTATTTATATTATATGGTTTAGGATTAATGCCAACCATATACATATTATAAAAAAAGGTTTCGTGTAATTATAACCACAGAAATACTTGAGATGCAGGTTGGGTGTAATGCTAACCATAGACATATTTGAGAGGCATGTTAGGTGTAATTACATCCAAAAACATACATGAAATATGGGTTTGGTGGAATTCCAACCATAGAAATGTTAGGGAGGAATTTTACATGTTATTCCAACCACAAACAGACTCAATATATGAGTTGGGTATAATTTCAACCATATATATAATCATGATACAGATTGGGTGTAATTTCAGCCACAGATGGATGGATGTGGCTGACCATAGGTTCTTTATAGGGATAATTTAGGTGTACTATAAACTATGTAATTCTTGGTTTTATAGTTGGGTGTACATCCAAATGATATCCATGATATTTGAGAGATGAAATTTTTATAGTATGTCAGGTTGAACCTGGGTATAGTTTTCTAACATGATCAGACTCTAAACTAACACTAACCAAATCGGGTATGGTTGATCTTTTGTTTCATGATGGAACTTGAGGATACAATGGTTATTTTTTTATTTTAATTATTAATTTTATCATGTAATATCATTATGCACCAATATAGAGTGGATATATTTGCAGAAACTATTGGTGGGGTCCTATTGAGTTATACTCATGCCCTATTTAGGTGCACTAGTACCCAAGAAGGTTTAATGTTTTTTTGATTGAATGGAAAAGTTTCAACTGTTTTGGATGGGTGAGTTTAAGGATTTTGTTAGATTCAATATATGGGACTGTGTCGGCATCTTGGGATATTTTCAAGGATGTATCCAATTATTATTTATTTTGGTCCCTTTTTTATATGATCCATTCATGGGTGATCTTTTTCAAATATGTATGGATCTTTTTATCATATAATAGATCATTTTGTAACAGCATGTGGTTTTTTGAATAATTTTTATTAGTACATAGTTTTGATATTTATCATTACACTATTTTTGTACTATGATGACTATTATTAATACCATTTATACTATTATTTATGGTTCTCTATAGGAGAGGGTATAGTCTCCCCAAAACCAACAATAGATCCCCAATGATAGTTAGAAGCCTCTAGAATATAGGAGGCATTTTTGAGGTATTTAGTTGTCTTGTTTGGTCACTGAATAGGTAAACTAGGCTATTTATGTCACAAAGTTGTATCAAATACTTTTTTCTATTTTTCTTACTATTTAGTATTTGGTATAAAGGACTAAATGTGGTGAAAAATAAACAAACCAAATAAAACCATGACCAAAAATGAACCAAATTGAAATATTAGTTTTTTTCTTATGGATTGACTTAAGGTGTAGATTTAATTGATTCTTACATTGTGTTCATTTGGTTCAGGTGTCAAACAAAACAAGACCTCTTAACCCAGAAAAATTATTTTTTAATAGTTTATGATTAAGTACTATTATTTCTTCTTATTTTTTTTTAAAGGATGGGGATGAAGCCTCAATTTATTATTAAAGAAAATAACACTTTTATGTCTGGGTAGAGGGAGACACGTTACATATCCCGAAGGCCCAAGGCCATGTGTCTAGAATACATGGATTGAAAGCCCATTTTTTGTCCCAAATTACCCCTTGGTGAACAATACTACTACAGTACCCACACTGCTACATTAACTGCTATAGTACTATCGTGGTTGCAGTACTGCAACAGTGCCTCCGTCGCTACAGTACCACCGCTGCTACAGTACGACTACAGTACCCATAATTTCTTCCCTGTCTGGATTTGATCCTGGGACTTTTGGATTCCAAGCATGAGCTTGTTCCACTTGGGTAAAAGCTCGTAGGATCTATTTCTTTTTAATCATAAACTCTAATTATACTGAAATATTCATTACAAAAAAAATGTTTTATATTTATGAAAGGTCAAGGATGATATCATATCCTCATATCTATGATGTTTTATACGTTATATTTAAATTATCATCCAGTTTTCAAAAAATATTACTGATCCATTTATAGGATGTTATCAAAAAATAGGTTAATCCACAATCTAAGCATAACAAAAACACAAAATAATAGTTTATAAATTTTCTATTCAGAACTAAAATATTATTAAATGGTTTGGATTTTTTTATATAGAAACCAAAACATAATTTTTTTTGTTTATTTTTTATTCAAAATAGAATCAAAACAATTTCTCCTCACCCTTAGATATAAGATAATAAGTATTTTTATCTTGTAATGGACCTCATGTCTGGGATTATTTTACCCATGTATATGGAAAGTCCAATTTACAAGTTATGGGATTGATTTTTATTATTTTTTCACTATTATGGTTGGGATATTTTTAAAGAAATATGATGCATTGATTTATTGATTTATGATTTATTTTTTTACACTTTTCATGAGGTGGAATGAGGGTCTACATTCATGTATCATTATTTTCACTTAGGATTAACATGAAATTTGTGTTATTTCTTTTAATTGGGAACCTTGATTATTATTTTAACTATGAGTTTGTGAGTTGGTTTTTTTAATAATAAGTATGTTTGTTGGATTTTTTATAAATTGTAAGAAGAATGAAATGATAATATTGCATTTTTTCTTGGATGAATAAATAAAATATAAGATACTTACTATACACATAGAAACTATATTTGAATGTTTTGAAGGATCCAGGAAACTATAGTACACAGTGTGAATAGGTTAAGGGTATTCATGTTGTATTTAGACATGATATTAGTGTAATTCAAAAAGTATAACCAAAGAAAATAGATGATCTTGAAGTGGAATTTTTTATTAGAATATGATTCACTAATTCATAAGAAGATTAAATTGTTGATGAATAGAAGTTATTGAATGGTTGGATGATTGGAAGTGTGTGTATAGTTTATATGTTTTAGAAGAGTAGAATTAAGAGGTTGGAATAAAAGTGGGAGTCTAGATTGTTAATATTGGAATATTTAGAAGTTGAAAATGGAAGCTCATAGGTTGAGGTTGGAGCTTTTAAAAATATTATGGAATTTCAAGAACTGGTTAAGTACTAAATCATATTACTTCATAATGATAATATGGTTAAGTAATCCTCCCTACTAATGTAATAATAAATACTTGAGTTTTAAAGGGTCATAAAACTCATTTTATATGGGTCATAATATTCCCCAAGAGTCACAAGACTAATTTTATAAGGGTCGCTATCTTTTTATTATAGAAAATGGAAAAGAAAGATTCCATAAGGGTCAATAGTTATATTCTATAAGGGTCATTAGGTAGATTTCATAAGTTCCACTTGGAAAATTTATAAGGTTAATTCCCTTTTTCATTTTAAATTCGTAAGGGTCATTAGGTTCAATCAATAGGGTCATACCCTTTTTTGTTTCTGGTGATGACTCAACTCGAAGGAAATGGGTAATAATCATTCCATAGTATTTAGCTATTTTTAGATCAATTGATGCATCCAAAAGAAATAGTATTCCAAAATTAGAGGCAGAATATTTTGTGATAATTAGGGTGATTTAAATAATGTATTTTTTTAGCTTTAATTTTTTACTGAGCTTGTTCCACAACTCAAATATTCTCTTCATGTATTTGTATTCATGGAAATATTATTAATCATAATATGCAATTAATAATTTAGTTAAAAGAGATTAAAAGATATTTTGGATTTTATGGAAGAATAAGGACTGTAATATTTGGTGAAATATAATAAATATTTTTTATAAATGAAAAAATATTTTCTCAATGTTAATTTTATAGTTTTTTTATATTTAAAATATGGGAAATATCACATGAAATATTATTGAATATACATGACCAATAATTATAAAATTTAATATGAGAAATCATAATGTGGAAATTTCATGATGTTATCTTTGATTTGAACATATATAATTACCATGTTAAATTTTTTGGAATGAAAAGTTTAATCATAAAGAGTATGAGGAAGGAATATTAATCCCAACCATAAAATTAAGGTTTGGATCCTATAAGGCTTATAAAATGTCTTGTATCGGTTCTCAAAAATTTTGAATGATTAGAACATATTGTAATATATGAATTTTAGAGAATAAAGGAAGATAAAATTTCTATATTAAATATTTTTTCCCTGAAAATGATAAGGGGAGAGCTGAATCAGTGTTCCAATGATCATATCATCTTTTTATTGAAGGAATATGGATTGAGAGTAAGGGATATGCTTTTATATTTGGATAAGGAAGGATATTGTGTTCAAAAAAATCCAATCATTAATTATCATTATACATAGAAGAAGTTATACAAAAAATTTTATATTAAAGACCATATATTGACACCAAATTTGAATATTCAACCTCATAAATCCATTTATAGGAGGTAAGTAGTGCATAGAGAGCTTAATAGTGAATCTACCATGAGAACAAGTATGTGAGGTGTATCAACATCCAATGTTGATCAAGAAGATACCTTCATGTATAGAAACTATTTAAAATGCCCTCAAGTCTATAAATTGATCTAACCTTCACCAAAGAAGTGTATAGAGGAAAAAAGAGGGAATTTTTCTATGATCAACAATACACTATTCATAAAAATTTAAAAAAACGACATTGAGCATTATTACCTCTCTGGTATATCAAAATGCTATTAGTGTATTCTCCTTGAATTATCCCTTTTTATTAAACCAAGTAAAATCATCATGTATTTTGCATGATGGATATTTATTCCTATATTCTTGATAATAAGTGTGGTTATAGAATAAATGAATTAATCAATTGGTTAAACTCTAGTTCTTATTAAGATTGTAATAATATCCAAATAAAAAATAATATAGTGAAAAAAAATGTTTTATATTACCTATAACATTATTCACTCCCCCACCCCTCTTAGTGTGTATTTGGTTGTAACATGAACCATTAAATACAATAATTTCCATTTTGAATTAAACCAATTTTATTCAATTTCTGATACATTTAACAAAATTAAGATAAAGGTTCTACAGTTAAAATTACTTTATTTGGTGGAGGTCTCTTTTATAATTTGAGAATAATATTATTTTGTATTTAGAATTAAAAATTGGAATCCCTCATGAGGCCTTATTAACATATGTTTTATTAATGTTAGAATATAATTATTCATGATATGGATCAAATAAATTTATAGATTTATGAATGTTTCATGAATTTCTTAAAAGTGTCCTTTGTTAAAAATGTGAAATATAACATTGCTCGCTTCAAGACTCCAAGGGATATGTGAATGAGATTCAAGAAGCATTATGGTCAAAACATTATATAGAAATAAGATAACCATGTTGCTTCTACTATATTTAAATATAAATTAGATGAAGATCTTGATTTGTATTTTATTTAAGTGGAATTTAATCTACATAGAATTAAAGAGAAAAAGACCAATAAAAAATCTACTAAAAAATTGGGTGTTCCCATCAAGGTGAAAAAATTGAATCCATGTGTATATTTTAATTTAACTCTATTATAGATATTCTTTTTAAATATAATGATACAAATTATACATCATCTAAATGGTTGGAATATGATGACATAAGAGTGGAATAACACCATGTGGTAAATTTAAGGAGTGATTTTAAAACAAACAAAAAATGATTCAATCCTTGAAGAGTGAAGTGAAATATGTGAAAGTTGAAGGTGGAAAGAATTGCTCATATATAGTAATTTTGTGGAAGATAAAATAAATATGATGGAGGAAGATATGAATTCAATATATTTCATTGAAAATATGAATGAGAAAATAAATTAACAAAGTGATATAATTAAGGATATTATTAATGAGTTAAATTTAAACACTGAAAAGTTGAAACTCCATGAAGCATCAATGTCTTACATTATGTGTTTTTTATAGAGTATTTAAAGATTTTATATAAATAAAATATTTACCACTTTTATAAATTAGAAGTAAAATAGAAGGAGAAGTATTTTAATATTAAGATTCTTAAGGGGGATATTTTTACTATAAGGAAGAAGTCAAACCTAGAAGATTCTAACATTGATATTTCAATGAGTAACAAGAAGAATAAGAATCTATAATTAATTAAAAGATAGAGGAATCCTACTATAAATGATGGAAATAATTCTCAAATAAATGTAGAATTATAATTCTATTAATATGGAAGAGTGGGAACATAATGAGTGTGTCTATGGAAGCCCAAGGTCTCAAATGTCGATGAATTTTTACTAACCTACATCTTAACCAATAAAAGAATATATAAATAATAATTTTACTGGGAGATATTTTATTTTTCTAGACATATACATTTGGAAAATCATTGTATAAGGAGATAGGTTAAGGATTCTTGGAGTATAATTATCAATTTATTATTGGGGATATTTAATATAAAGAAATATATATCCCACACAAAAACAAATTCATGGTGCTGGATGATTGTAAGGTGAGAATGAAATAAAGGATGACCCAGACACTAGTGATGGATAACCAGTAATAGCCATCATATATTGAAAATGAGGAAGTGAATCAAGAACCAAATAGTGTTTACCTAAACTAGCCTTATTGGAAAGATAATTAGTAATCATATTGAGAAAAGAATAAATATTAGTTTTACCTTAGGATTACCATAATGGATATGAAAGCGCTATCATCATTGATAAATATATATAAGTTTTTTCCAATAAATGGATGTGAAAATAAAATATCATCAACGTAAAATAAATTTTAAGTGGGATAAATTATATTAATGGAAGCGAAAAAAAGGGACCTGATAAGTAGTTTTATTCATACCACTACAAATCATGAGTGAAAGACTGATGTATTTTTTATAATGTAGATAAATAATCCTAGAATTGAATGAAAAAATGGTGCACTGGAAAAGGAAACATAAAATAATTATTTGATTCTCATAGGAGATATGAATACCAAGCTCTTGATATAATAATAACTAATATTCAAACATTCTAGGATAATTTGGAACTTGTGGTGTTGTCCATAGAAAATCTAGTAAGAAAATCACAAGTTAAGGGTTGGTTTTGAAAAGCCCACCACACTCCTCTACTTATAAATAGTAGAGGTAACCCTATACCTCTTTATTTTAATTTTACTAATATTTTTTGTTATTTACACATTCTTAAGTGTGAGATAATATACATTGGGTGATTGTGCCAAAATAATACATGTTATTTGAGGTAGAAGAAAATGTTTATGAGCTGAAAGAAATATATTTTACTGAAATAAGAGACATGAAACAAGTGGAATAATATGTGTTATTGTCTATAATTTATATCAAACCTATAAAAAGTTAAAAAAATGTTATCAAGTCCCTAATTTTACTTATAAAGTGGTTTTTAAGAAAACATTGTGTTTTCTTATATGAATCTGACAGTTTCATGTTGTAATAAATAATATTAAACAATGTATACTTTGGTTTATAGTTAAAGAGGTTTCAAAGTTGTAACTAAAATCTCTAGTGTTATTTGGTTACATTTTGAAATCAATAAGTGATATAAAGTCGTTTTCAGGTGGTATTAGACTACTTTCATAAAATGAAGATAGATTCATGGATGAAGGAACAATGATCACTAATTTTGTGTTTATTTTTTTTTAAATGTAATATCAATAGAATATTTTCATAATATAAAATGTTTATTATTAAATAGTGAATATTATGTTGGATATTATCTCAATATTAAATTATGGAGCTTATATTCAAGGTTATTTTTGGAATGAATATCTGATAATTCATATCCTCATCAACCAAGTACAGACATATGATTGATTAAATTAAAAAAATCAATGGGATGTCACTTTTTGAAAATTGATATCAAACTTAGTGACTATAATTGATTTTTAGATATCAAATTGGTCATGAATCACACACTATGTAATTCAAATTTATTTACTAATGATTTTTGGTAGTGTGAATAAGTTCACCGGATGATTACCTTAGAAGAAGCATTATATTGTGGTTATTTTGTGAATTATGGAAGTGGGTGAGTAAAATGGACAATAGTGATAATATTAGATTAATATATCTTCTTCTACACCAGGTTTTAACTCATTAAGAATATATATTTTTTATATATTAGTTATAAGTAGTAATTTTACTCACTGATTTTTTTTAGTATACAAGAAAAATTTAAGAAATTTATAGATATTTAGTTGATGAATTAAAAGTTTTGTTGGAGGATATGGAAAAATGAAAAACTAAAAAAGTGTTTATTTATCTAGTGGTATCAAAAATTGGAACCAAATACAAGAGAAATAAATAAATATTATAATTAATTAAAGAATCCCAATATGAGTGATGGTATTTTTTAAATGGATGAAAAAATGAATATGTTTTCATATTTAAACTAGTTATTCCAAATGGGATAAGAAGAAATTCATGAAATAGTGGGAGAACAAAAAATCTAAATCTATTGTTCAAAAGTATAGTTACATCATCAAGCTCAAATAAGTGTTTTTTGGATAACATAATGGATATTCGATAAAAAAATGTATTGAAAAATGGCAAGTAAAGTTTAATGTATATACTTATGGAGTTTAAGAGTGATAAGGGAGATATTTTGATAGAAATTCTATAGAAACATAAAGGGGGTAATATTAAAGTCAAAAGTATGGATAGAGAAAACCCATTTAATTTTATTGGCGAATGGGAAGAAATAAAACTAAAACATATGATGTATATGAGTATTTTCATCAAAATATAATGGGGTAGAGTGTTACAACTTGGAGGTTTTGAGTTGTATTTGTTGACAATAAATAATTTATTTGGATTTGGTGATAAGTGAAGGAATAATATAATTAAAACATGACGTATTATCTTGGATAAAGAAATAAAAGAGAATATGGTTACCATGTACATGGAATCTAAAATTAAAAATTGTGATTTAGAAAGATAAAATTAATAAAATGTATGTTTGGGAAGTATAATTTTTTATTATAAGATGTGTTACTAGTTCGATGGAAGTGCAAATTATAAAAGGATATAATTAGGTGTAGTCTTGGATAACCAAAAATGTGTGTATGGGCTGTATTTTCCAAAAGTGGAGATATAGGTTGTTAGACTAGTAGTGAAATTATATAAGGTGAATATTTGAATATTCAGGAGTTGGAAAATGGAATCTTTAAGGTTGAAGTTGGAGATTTTGGAAATATTTTAGAATTATGAGAATTAGTTAAGTACTAAATCCTACTACTTTGTGAGGTTCATATGATTAAGTAAGCATCCATGTAAACATAATAGTAAATACTAGAGTTTTTAAGGGTTGCAAGACTCATTTCATAAGGGTCATTATATTCCTTAATAGTCACTAGACTCTTTTTTTAAGATTCATTATCATATGGTTATGGAAAACGACTATGGTGGATTCTATAAAGGTCCTTAAGAAGATTCTATAAGGGTCCTTGGGTAGATTTTTTATGGGTCATCTAATTTCAAAAGGTTCAAATGTAAATTTCATAAGGTACATTCTCTTTATCAATTGGACTTCATAATGGTCATTATTTCCCATCGTAAGTTTTATTCCCTTTTTTATTTTTGGGGAAAACCCAGCTTGAAGGAAAAGTGTGGGAGTCATTCCCTGATATTCATCCAGTTGTAGCTCAATATAAATATTCACACGGAAAGATCATTCTACAATTATAGTGGGAATATAATTTGATAATAAAAAAGATTTAAATAAAGCATCTGTATATTTTTGCTTCGTGACTGAGTTTTTACCACAGCTCAGATTCTCACATCGCATGTCAACATGCATGTAAATATTATTAATCACAATATATGTTAAATAATTTGATAAAAAATCATTAAGTAAGTTTATGTATTTTATATAATAATGAGGACTAAAATAATTTAAAAAATATTTTGAATATTGTAGACAAATATAAAAAGGAGCTTGTTAGTGAAAATCCATAGTATTTCCATATTTAAAATATGGGAAATATATCATGAAATTTTATTAAACATATGTGATTAGGAATTGTAGAAAAATGAATATGATAAATCACAACATGAAAGTTTCAGGAGTTTATCATGAATTTTAGTTCACATAATAACAATATTAAATCTTAGGGTAAGCCTAATAGAATTAAAAGTTGATTAAGGAAGTATGATCAATCCCAACCAATTTATTAATAGATTGATACTATAAATCATATAAAAAAGGCTTGTAGTAGTTATGAAAAAGTGGAAAATATTGGAAAATATTTTAATATCAAAATTTTAGAGAAAATATAAATTGAAGAAAAAAATGTTGAAGATTTGATTTTCATAAAAAGAAGAAGGGGAGAACTATAACAGAGTTCTAGTTATCATATATGTTTGTCGTTAAGCAATAAGACCCAAGAGCAAGGGTTACACTAATATATCTGATTGAGGAAGAAGATTGTATTAAATGAGATGATTTTAGTTTCTAATAATCATTATATATGTAATAACTATTGATATTTTATTCATTTTAAATATTATTTAATTAACACTCACTTTGAGTGGCCAGTCTCATCAAGACATGGAGAGGAGGAGAGTGGAAAACATAAATCTTATTGGAGAATTTATCTAGAGAATAAGGATGTGAGGTGTTTCATTAACCAAGGCTAAAAAAGAAGTGAATTTAATGTCTATGAACTATAAAAGAGACCCTAAAGTCTTTAAACTAATCTGACCTTTACCAAATTAGTTCATGGAGGAAAAAAATAGATATTCCTTAGGATTGGAAGTGCACCTTTATAAATAATTGTAAATATATATTGATTTTTTCTGGGAAAAAACTCAACATGATAACTTGCCAAAAGTACACTTATCTTATTACTTCCCATGAGGTCACCCATCCAAAACATGATTTATATTTATACTTATATTCATGATAATCATTGAGGTTAAAAAAGAAAGGGAATAATCAAGAAATTGACCACTAGTTCTTAATAACACAAGAATAAAATCTTAAATAAAAAATTAAGTGAAATAATATGTTTAATTTATCTTGAAACTTGATTAACCCCCCTCTCAGGGTATCTTGGGTTATAATAGTTATAATATAGGGTTCATCTATTTAAATTTTCATTAAAAATTTTATATTATTTTTCTATATAACTTGATGCTGGAACTCTATATAATCTATATTATATTATGTTTTTTTTATTATTTTATGATCAATTGTGTAGATTCCATTTCAATTTTGAACCTGAGAGTGGGTAGATAGAGCTAGAGGGTGACTGAGTTTTGAGACCCTTTATGATGTGGGGTGTGTATATAGATTAGTAAGATGTTACACCTCTTATCACTTACCTTAAAATTTGATGTCTATAATTATAATTAAAATATTATCTAAGTCATGTGTTCAGAATTATATTTAAATTTCATGATTACTTACTCCAATGGATTTCCATAAGGGTAGGGATAAGCATTCACCATTAATAGTTGAGTTGGAACCCCATGTTGCACTAGTACCAACTACAAATGAGAAACTCTGATAGAATGTTTTGGGTTATAAAATCTATGCACAAAGAGAATTTTTGTTTAGGGAATTACATATTTGAGCTAACATAAGCATTTTATATAAAAAATACACTCTTTAATATGGGTGAAGGTGGACCTCAGGCTACTAAACACTGGGTGGAGTTGATTTAGACTATCAATAAATAATTTGGGACACCTTATAAGTGGAGGGTAAACCTAAAGACCTATATATTGTGATAATAAAATAAACATTAGTATGATTTATTTATATATATATATACAAACATGTGTGTAACAGAAAAACATTATTGAGGTTTGAACCTCATTTAATTTCTTCTGAACATGTTTTAATTTTTTTTAAATCACATGTATTTTAGTGTTTTTTGGGTTTTTTGTAATGATTGGTGTTTGAGGTGGATTTTAGATTTTCCATATGCACTAAGACCTTGTAGTGGTTTTTAGGGTTTTAGTGTAATTCTGGTATCATGTATTAAGGGTGTCCATTTTAGATTTTGGATCGGTCATGTGTATCAAGACCTTGTCGTGGTGTTCAGGGTGTCAGTGTAAGCTGAGGATTGAGTCTAAAAATTTAGTTTAAGGTTTAGTTTACTATTATGTTTTATATATACGCATGTTTATTGTAATTATACAGGTATATATGAATTTTTGAGGGGTTCCACTGGTTCTTGATGTGTTTTTAATGTTTTATGATGAAGCTTGATATATTTTGGGAGTTGCATCATATTTCTAAAAAATTTGAAAACTTCTATACATAATATTCTTCAAGTGTAAAGGTACAAAACTCATTGATTTTGTTTAAAGGATAGAATCCTTATGTATGGGGTGAGATTACCCTTATGTGTGGAGTTTTCAAAAAAAATCTAAGTCCAAACTCTTACGTATTGCGTGCAATGACACTTACATATGGACTTTACCAAAATTTGGAAAATTCTCAACCCTTACATATTGGGTGAGATGACTCTTATGTATGCCTTGAAAAGAAATTTGTCTAAGTTTAAACCCTTGAATATTGGTTGGTGACCCTTACATACAGGTTATGTCAACCCTTATATATAACCATACCAAAATTTGGTAAATTCTAAGACACTAATGTGTTATTTATGGAGACCTTTACTTGTTGACTTTGTGCAAATTTGTCTAAGTTTGTGAACCTTATGTATTGGGTATAGTGATTTTTATGTATATAATAGTGGCAAATTTGGAATATTTTTTTGAATCTTACATATGAGGTATGTTGACCCTTGTATGGACTTTTCCATAATTTTGAAAATTCTTGAGGTATCATGACTCTTACTTATTCCTTGTAGTCTAGAAGTGTTGGTCCCTTATGTATTGTTGTATCATGACCATTATATATCAATACCCTTACGCATGAATTTTATTTTTTAAAATAAATAATTGATATTGTAATAATAATTAATTAGATAAATGGGAGATAAAATTTGGAAATTGAGGGTTCATCTCATTCAATAGTGATGCACTTTCTTACCAATTTCTCCCTCCCTCAACCCACATTCTTATAAGGTGTGTTCTCTTCCATTACCTTCCAAATTCGAGTTTCATTTTATTCTAGTTATAGGTAGGGGTAAATCCATCACACTTATTAGATTATTTCTCATTTTTAAATGAGATTACATATTTATATGATAGTTATAGATGTTTATCCCCTACTTTATGGTTTCTTTCATATTCCTATACATATTCAATTTGAGATCAGATTATCTAATAATATTAAATTAATAGTTTCTTTTGAGCTTAACATAGGTGGTAACTAAGGTATCATTAAGGTAAAATCTTGTTTTTTGTAAATATGATATTTGTTCAAATTGAACTAATCTTTATTTTGAACTAAAATTTAAATAAATGATTTATATTTTTATTTTATGTGATAATCACATTGTTCAGCATATATATGGTATTTTTATTAAACATAGAGTATAAATTATTTCTACCAATTGATGTGTGACTTTTAACCAATTAAATATAAAATTATTAGTGGAAACCTGAGGGGTTCCATTAAAGAGATTTTAACCTAGTAGGATTGAGCATAGACACCCTACGATGATCCTTATGTGACTTTAGTTTGAAACCTTATTTGGGTGGGCTTATAATCCCCCCCCAATATTTACTATATATTATGGTTATATAGGGTGGATTCCATCCCCCTTAATAGATTTGATTTAAAATAGTTATATGGGTTGGGAATCATCCCCACCCCCAATGTATGTGATGTATAATGATTTTAAAGGGTGGGAACTGTTCTCCCCAACAAATATGATATATAATGGTTATATAGGGTGGGAATAATTCCAGCTCATGGATATGATATATAATGGTTATAAAAGGTCGATTTAATTCCCCATGATGGTTGTGGTATATAATAGTTATATGGGGTTGGTGTCATCCCCCCTAATGGATATGAAATATGATTGTTATATGGGGTGGGTGTTAATCCCCCTGATGGATATAATATATCATGATTATATGTGGTGGGTTTAAGTCCCCTTGGTATATATGATATATGATGATTATATAGGGTGAGTGTTAAGCCCTCAATAGATATAATATGTGATGGTTATACGATGTGGGCTATAATCCCCTCGATGTTGTGTACTATATAGATGGTATTATGGGTGGTAATTTATCCAAGAAATTTTTTAAATGATGTGTCATGATTAGAGACATATGGAATTGGATGAATAATGTATGGTCACTCTTGGGTGTCACTATAAAACTTGATGATAGATAGTGTTTTATTATTTATGCTTTCATTTATTTCTTATATCATGTCAAAATTAACTTATTTAGACTAGATGATTTTGGGACAACATTGTTGGTGGCTTACTGCGTTATACTCACACCCTTTATAGGGATCCATGGATACCTAATCATATTTCATGGTTATATCCCAATAAAAGGGAAAGGTCCATATTCTTGATAGTTAATTTGGATTTCCAGGTCAAAGTTGGGAGATAGAACCTTTATAGGGCCCAAGGCCAATTTTATGGATGTCATCATTTTATTATACATTATTTTTGGACCTTGATGTATATGACCCACCCATGGGGATCTTGATTTGGTTAATATGACATGTATAATCACTTATGTTTATGTACTATGGGTTATATGTTATTTATTTTCATTTAACATTTAGTTCTATTTATTTTGGTTTATTTGTCTGACTATTATTATTGTTACTTCCACTGTTAACTATGGTTACCTAATCCTAGGGGTATAGTCTAGCATTATATTCTGATACCCCCACTACTGGTCATTAGCCTATAGAATATAGGGAGGTTCACCAGAGGTTTTGTGGAACTCTAATCTTGTTTGTTTTGTCTTGCTATTTTGGGTGACATAAAGAGGAGATAATATGTTTTCATGGATTGTTATGGATCATGTTCCTAGGAATATTTGACCAATATATGAGGAAATTACAAGATACTAGAAATATGAATTTTAATATTTGTATTTATTTTTATGATTTTGTTACTTCACTAAATGTGACGCATTTTGATTTTGATTTGTGATTTGTGGTAATTTTGTTATAGTCTTGGCATTGTAATAAGTTTTGTGTTCATGAATCATGTTATAAATATTGGATTTACATTATATATTCTAATTTTCTATGATTAGTTTCCTTAAGAATGATATAGTTCTCAGTCATTTAAAGTATGAGTAAAAAACTATGTAATGCTTTCATAAATAACATGATGGTGGCATCTTATATAAATGATTACTTATGTGGTTTATTAGTATTTATAGTAATTAATTATAATATATATGAATGGTATATATTAAAAAATTAATATCAACTTATAAATAATTTTTCTATATAACATATAGATGAAATTTCTTATAACCAATCCATAAATCTGACATACATGTTAAAGGTAAAATATAAATTAAATTATTTAAATACCGAATATATTTGATAATGACCCTAAGAGTGGGTAAACATGGATAGAGAGAGTTCTCAATGTATTGAAAACCTCCCTGCAAAGATACCCCTTTGGGGATGGTAGTGAATAAAGGGAGATAATGACCCATGAGTCCCACCCCAAGTAGGCCCTGGGTCGGCAACTAGCACTAAGGGTACATGAATCTCACTAAATGGGAGGCACTACTGTTTTTAAAAAAAATATTGGGAGATAACATGAATCATCCATAGAACAATCCCAAGAAATATAAATAATTGAAAAAAAACATCCCACATGCATGAATAAATAGAACTGGTACAAATACAATAAATTTTTCAATGTAAATACCGAAAGTAAAACTAAAGCAGTGACACAGAAATTGTCCCCAATGTTTCATCTAGTAATGACCAACATGTTCCACATGATCGTCCTGGAAACTATAAAATAGTTTATATATATACATAGGGTGATCATATAGGTATATTCAATATGAAATCCCAAGTGTATCGTGAACAAGTGGAAGGATCATACTAATGCAATTGTGAGAAAATAGTAGAACCAAACAGCACTTATAAAGGTATACTAACCAACCCAACCTCAATAAGGAACACTCACCAAATAATGAAAACCATGTAATATAATGTAAATTAAATCACATCGATAATTGGGTACCCCACACTACTTCCCCACTGATTATCCACTCTCACGACCTAGTGGGAAATTCCATGGCGCTCCCTCCTCTTCTGAACATACCACACCACATCTCATGCACACACTCCTAGGCCACACAATGTATCCCACCCGCAAACACCTGGGAGGAACATCACATCCCACCTATATACACTTGGGAAATCATAGCACATCTCATCCTGAAGACACATGGGACACAACACAACTCATCCCGAAGACACCAGGGACATATATCACAACTCATCCCGAAATCACATGGGACACCACATAACTTCCTTCCTGCACACACCTAGGCCTCACATCTTACCCCAACCAGCCCAAAATATCTTAGGCCCCCATCACCTGGAAAAGGGAGCGGGGAAGATAAGGTGGTCATTCACCCATCATCCCACCGAGATGCTTGGGAAAGACACCCTCCCCTATGACTATGGGCATGTTCAGCACATAGTTCTCAACAAGGTTGGGGTGAGTATAGAAATCACAATAACATATATTTTATATACATAAAGATAGAGAAACTGCACACAAACCCATCATATGGGATTCACAACAAGAACTAACCAACTCGCAATTTCCCCACTTTTTTGTTACCTCTAAATACACAACCCACACAAGAAGAACACAATCATTGTTAGTTTCCATTTTTTAATTATAACTTATCCATACTCAAGATTTTACCACTTCAAACCACCCCATTCTTATATATTAATTTAACCATACATATTATTCAAGAAACTATCAAACACAACACATACCAATCATCGTAGAAATATTTATTTCAGTAGGTGAACAGCCCTGTTAAATTAAAGAGGCTTCACATTACGGTAATGTTCAACACCCAATCATCATAATCCGCATGAAACCTCTAGATATGGGATGAATATTACTATGTGTTATTAAGGATGGAAACTCTGGGAAAATTTCCTGTACAAATCACTACTAAATTTCATCAAAGTCATCCTACCCAAACCATCATATCAACCGAAACAAACCCCCAACTCATAACCACATCCAGGAACACATTGCATCATAACCAGTTTTGCAACCCTACTGTATAACCACACCACACCCATAAAACCCCCATTTTACAACAACATCCATCCACTTCAACCACACAAAAACCACATAAAACCACACACTGGGTCAGACATCATAAATCTACTCATTCATGTTTAACAAAGGTGGGATATTATTTAATTTCACTTCTTTAATTGAGAGTGTTATCAAAAAAAAGTATTAAGATCCTGGGGAATCCATTTAATTAGTTCAATATACATGATTAATCAATTTTATATTTAATAGTTCAATTTAAACCCAAAAAAAATCATTCACAAATAGGTGCACAAATAAGGACCCCTAATGGCCATGATTTTCAGTGGGTATTTATCCCATACAATTAACAATATCATCAACATCACAGAAATCAAGAAAGAGTCGTAACATCATGACTCACTTTACCCTATCCCTTTGAATTTAATATTAACTAATTCATTATTTTTATTATCCCAGTTGTAATGATGTTCAAAATGGGTAATAATATACCCATATAACATGATACACAAAAAGGAAAGAGAAGGTAAAATCATACCTATAAGGAATAAATTCCTACGAATCTACTGCACCAAAATAGGGCTGACCATATAGGATGAATCCACCTATAGGGGGAAATCAAACCAACAGCACCACCAAGGGTTCCTGATACCAGGGAAGTGGGGTTTGGGGAATCTCTCACTTGGAGATGAGGGAACACACAAGAGGAGTATACCTCAGCTTTAGAAAATCCATATCCTAAATCAATAGGATTGAAATAGTGTCAATTTCCAATAAATTCAAATGTAACTGATACCACGTAGTTTTGAAGGTTAGGGAGAGATTTGGGTTTTTATATTATTAATACACTTTGAAATGGATTCAAAATATATTAATTATATCAATATAACTGGTTCTCTTTATAAAAGTTATAAAACCAGAAAATTGGGAAAATTGGATAATTGTTGGAAATGAAGAAACATTGGCATGAGACACCATTTGCGTAAGGAACCATTGGGATGAACAACCTTCCACCATCAGTGGGGAACCGCTAGAGAGAAACAGAGAGATGACCTAACACCAGGAATGACTCGCTGCCAGGGTGACTTACTACCGGGCATGACTCACCGTCCGGGTGACCTACTGCCAGTGAGGCACCACTAAGGTGAGACACCACCGGGGTGAGACACCTCCAGGGTGATAATGCCAGGGAGCCACCACCAGCGAGCCATCACCATGGAATGATACCACTAGGGAGGCACTATCAGGTAGAGCTACCACCATGGTGAGACACTTCCCAGGTGAGACACTGCCAGGGCGACCCCACCAATAAGCCATCTCCAGAAAGACACCACCCACGAGCCACCTCTAGGGCGAGCTATCACTAGAAAGGAACCACTTGGGTGAGATAAAACCATCAAGGAATCACCTAGATGAGACGCCATTAGAAAAATAGGATTTTGCAAAACACAAAAATGGCATACTGTTGGAAACTCACATGTCTCTTGAAATACCCTAAACTACCTAGAACACCTCAAACAACAGATATTTTAGTATTGTAATTGATTTGAAGGGTCCAGAATATTACATAATATAACTCTAAAACTATTCTTTCCCTCTATAATTTTAGAACAAACCTATAATAAATGAGAGTAAGGGTCCAAACAAGCACCCCTCGAGATTCCTATTAAGGATCTCATTACACCTGAAACACAGATTCTAACCAAACCTACTAATCCAACTCTATAAAGGTCCACAATGACACCCCACTGCCACAAAAGCAATGCACAACCACCTCAACCAACATGCATACTAAACCTAATACCATCACAACCAAAAAACTACACCATCCTAGACATAAAAAACAAGGAATTTTGTATTCTTTGTTGAGATACTATCCACTCTGAGCAGCACTCACTTTCCCACATGGGTTTAATCACATCTCAATTAATGATTATAAATTTGGAATGTGGTCATACCCTTTCCATATGTCCAGACATTATCACACGTCATACCCAAGGAATTTAAAATATATCATCTCAAAGAACAAGGTTCAAACTTCTCATTTAAAATAAATAAAAAAGCGAGGAAAAACTCAAAACAACTCTGGGTACTGGGCACACATTTTCATCTCTCACTACCAAGTACTCTACTCCATGCCACCATGCTTCCACAATACATGAACCAAGGGGATTTTTCATCCTTTTAGTGTCTTCTCTTGGTGATCTTGGATCTCTAATAGTCATTCCACAAATGTCACATCATCCTCGATATCCAACTCACCCAATTAAATGTCTTGGGAGTCATTGTGGAGACACTGAAGAATCTGAGATATGTAGAAGATGTTGTGGATCCTCTCTAACCATGTTCGCAAAGCCAACATATACACCACCTTTTTTATTCATCCTAAAACCTCAAAGGGACAAAAGATCCTCGGAGAAAGATTACTCCCCCTAACAAACATATCCTTCCCATGCCGAGGGGAAACCTTCAAGAACAAGTGGTCCCCATCCTCAAGATCCAAGGGCCTCCTTATATGATTGGCATAAGATTTTCTCTGGCCATGTGTTTCATTCATCCTCTCATGAACAAGATGAACTTTATCTATCGTGTTCTTTACCAAATCTAGAACAAGAAAGGATATCTCTTCAACCTCTATCTATCACAATGTAAAATGTCATGGTCTCTCGTACAAAGACTCATATGGTTCCATGTCAATGGTAGAGTGATATTTGTTGTTTTAAGAAAACTATACTAAGGGTAGGTGTCATACCTAAGATCCACCAAGGCACAAGATGGATACTCACAACATATCCTCTAATATATGGATAGTCAATTCTGTCTGCCAATATATCTGAGGGTGGAAAGCAGTGTTGAGGCATAGCTAACTGCTAAAATCATATTGTAATCCCCAACTAACTCGTGAGGTAAATCGTGCATCCTGATCAAAAACTATGGACTTCTGAACTCCATCAAACCACACCACTTTATCCATGTACATTTTAGCCAAGGAATCCATTGTTCCCACCTCCCTTATCTCTAAGAAGTGGGCTGATTTCATCAACCAACACACTATCGACCAGATAGAATCACAACCTCCTTGAGATCAGGGTAAACTTGTGATGAAATCCATTGAGATCTATCCCACTTCTACTTAGGAACACCCAGGGGATGAAAAAAAACACCAATAATAGGATTCTCAACCTTCACCTACTGGAAAACCAAGAACCTTGACACAAAATCTTTTACTTCCCATTTTATCCCGAGCCACCAAAACTGCATCCTCAATCCATTGGAAATTTTGGAAACTCCATGGTGTACTACCAAGGGTGATATATAAAACTCAGGAAGGATCTCATTGTTCATTGCCACTAGAACAAACAACTTCCCATGAAACAACATCCAATTCCGACCATCTTATGATCATCCCTCTGAAGCATCACCATTTCAAACTCGATCTCGCAACACCTCTACCGCCGAGTCTCCCCATTGAGACTCCTCCACTCACTGCATCAGAAAAGGATAAACTGTCATCTGAAATAAAAAAACTTTACCGCCATCCACTCTTGTATCTAATTAAAATGCTTCCAACTCCCCCATTTCCCTCCATGTATCTAAAAACTTCTGAACAACACCCTTACATGAATTCCTTCTCAAAGAATTAGACACAAAATTCAACTTTCCTAAGGTCTAGTTGATCTCAAAATCAAAATCCTAAAGAAAATTCATCCACCTCCTCTACCTAAAGTTCAAATATCGTTGAGAAAATATATATTTCAATATTTTGTGATCCATGAAGACCAAAAACATTCCTCGATGAGGTAATGTTTCCCAAAATTTAGCATAAACATAAATTCCACTCGCTCTAGTTCATGGGTGGTGTATTTACATTCGTGGGGATGTAAATTACTAGACCCATAAGAGATTAACACATTCTGTCGCATCAAGAAACTTCCTAATCCTATATGGGAAGCATCAAAAAACATCTCAAACAACACCCCATTCTTAAGAAACTAGAACATTGGGGAACTGACCAACATCCACATTAGGTAACCAAATGCTGTCAAGAACTGATCATTTCACAATAAATCTTGGTCTTTCATCATCAAAACTACAAATGGGGCTACATATCAAGAGAAATTTGGAACAAACCTCCGATAAAAGCTGAAATGATAAAGTAAATTATGAACCTATTCCACGTTCTTGGGAACCTCCCATGAAACAAGTGGTTCAAACTTCAATGGGTCCACGACCACACCCTACTAGGACACCACATGCCCAAGGAAATGGAACTCTCATGTCCAAAACATCCACTTGGACAAAATTCCATAAAGCTGGAAGTGTCAAATAATATGGAAGACAGTTCTGAGATTATCAACATCCTCCTCCTCTGAATTTGAGTAGATCAAGATATCATCGATGAACACAAAGACAAACTAGTCCGAGAACTCATGAAACACAGAATGAAAAATTCCCATGAACACATCCAGTGAATTCATAACACTAAATTGTGAGAATTTAAAAATAAAGTTCACATACCTTTATGTGAAAGAACTCTTCTGAATATCACCCTCCTTCACCCTCAAAAAGTGGTATTCAGGCCATAGGTCGATCTTAGAAAACAAAATCACCCCTCTCTTACAATCAAAAAGATCATCTACCGTTGGAAGAGGGTAATGTTTCTTTACTATCACCTAATTTAGTCTTCAATAGTCTATGCATAACCATAAACTACCATATACCTTCTTAGAGAACAAAACTAGATAACCCCACAGTGACACACTAAACTGGATAAAACCCTTCTACATTATATCATCTATCTGAGCCATCAACTCCCATAACATATAAGGTTTAATCCAATAAGTATCCATCGTAATTTGAGAATCCCCAGGCTCCAAGTCTATCTCAAACTAAAAATCGCATCGAGGGGGTCGAGTTACAACCTCACCAAGAAAAATATCTAGGAACTCCCCAATGATCCTGGGAACCTCCACTATCTAGGCGTCTACTGATTCCACCGATAGCTCAGCTAAAAAGTAAAGTAGGGCCTCCACACACTGATTGGACACCTCGTAACTCCACTTACTGAAGAAAACCACACACTGGAAATCCACATCTGAGAACACAACTCTCTCCCAGAATCATTCAATAACATTACCCAAAAAATAAAACCAATAGATGCTCAAGATGACATTTTATGGATGCATCTATATTAATAAAAGATCCCCATATGACTGATGTAGCCCCATCATCAGTCTATACCGCCAGCACTTTTCAAACAAGTTGGTATGGCCTCCGACAGGTATAGTAAACACCAGGGGTACGGGAAGCCTCTATAAATCTAGTCCCAATTCATGGGCTAGAGAGAGTGAATAAAAGGAGTAAAAAACTCCCAAATAAAACAAGGTACAAAAAAGAGTACTAAACAAACTGATCGTACCTCTCTGATGATCTCTAGCCCCTCTAGAAATACTTCCTCCACTGCATACATCTGACCACGCCCAACTCCCCTCCTCTGTAATAATGATTGTTTCTATGACCACACTCGAGTTGTGATCCCTGATCACAAGTTCCATCCTAATGTTTTCCTATACCTGCTCAATCTCTCCTTTGTGGAGTATAGGCTTATTGTCTCTACTGTAGTAACAGTCTCATAGGAAACTACTAATGAGGCCGGTGATGAACCTATCCACCTCTGCCAAAATGAACCCAAGTGGCCATCAAGAACTATCCCTGAATATAGTCATGAACCCCATAGAATTAACAAGTCAACTCTAACCACTTAATAAAATCAAAAAAAACAGAGGACAAAAATGGAAGCTACTGGGGTTGAATCTCAGCTGGTCAAAACCTCTAAGGTCCTAACACATTCCACCTACTACAGATAACTCTACCCCTTAAGAAACCCTACTAGTTTTCTTCCCTTGGTAAACCTCCTCATTAAGGCATACACTCAATCACCACTAACTTCTTATGAACTTCTATGTACGTCAGCAATGAAAAGGGAGTAATTGCATATTAGACTGAAGGATGGAGCACCTCCACAAGATGTCTCGTATAATCCCATGGCCTTAAACATTACATAATATTGAGTAAAATCAATAATTTGACTTTATTACACATTTAAGATCTTTTCAAGTTTATATCTTTAGAGAATTAGGTGATTAATCATACAAATTAGACCCATACATTTCATATGGATAGATTCACCAAGTATGCACTTTTTTCACAAAATTAACCCATTTCAAAATAAAACATGATTTATTTTCTAAACACATCCTCAATTATTTAATCATGGAAAATTCTTTATCCACACCATTAATAATAATGGTGAAAAAAATTCAAAACATAGGATGAGCATAAAAAATAATATTAAAGGATACATAAAGTAGGAAGTCTGTTAGCCTTGCAGAAACATTTAATCCATGAATACATTATCATAAAATAATATTTTCACTTTTAATAAGTATTAAATATAATACACTGAATATAATTTCGTTACTTACTAATTTTAGTAATCAAAATATTACCATAAACCCATAAAAATAACATATAACATACAAAAGTAACTTGGGACAGAATCATACATAAATGGAATAATCTTACAGTCAAATTCTATATATATCACTCTTACAAATAGAATATCCATATGAACAACTTCTAAACCAAATGAATTGGAGGTTATAATGTAATCACCCTTCCTTAGTTTATTACAAAACCATCCATATTTGGTTTATCACGTAACCACCCATCTTTAGTTTATCACGTAACCACCCTTCAAATTTACAAGTACCATTATATAATCATAACACAGAAAAGATTTCATTTATCAACATTTCACTAATAAAATTTCATTTTCAATCATAAGAAATAATTTCAAGATATTGATATAGTAAATATATTTTCTAAGCCATTTTCAATTCCAAAACACTAAAAAATGGAATAAGGGATTTCTTTTCCTTTTTAAAAACATTAAGTCTTATAGATAAATCTAAATATCAAATACCGGTTCTGGCGACAAAGAATTCGTTGTCACCGCATATGTTAAAAAACATTCATTTTGTCATTTTGTAAAGAAAGGAAAATGATTCATATAAAAAGATTATTTTTTAAAACCATTAAAATATATATAAATAAATTCATGTATAATCATTTTATATCCATATAAATAAATATTTTAATTATTATCATGAATAAAATATTTGATAATAAAATATTTAAACGTTCAAGGCATCCCATACCAATTTTAACATTTAAATCTTAATATACATGAATAAATACATTTACCAAAACTTTAATTAACATTGGTATTGATAAAATAAGGATATAAAATTTCTTATTAGCTGTATATACACCTAATAAAATAATAAATGTGCATATTATCTAGAAATGCCTCAATGAAAGAAGATTGAGATGAAGTCCCTTACAAATATAATTTTGTTAATAAAATAGATAGATTATGTGTTTCCACTATCAATACAAATAAAATAAGTGAAAATACAAGATAGTATATTCAAAAGTTATTTCTCACATAATCATATCATGGAATAATCAAGAAATATAAGTTTAACCCAAAGAATGGAAATTGGGTTAAGAAATTGACTTAACTAGAGTCTGAAACATAACTTATGTTCCTTCTTATTACTAAATAATAAAATTTGTTTAATTTATAATTTATTAAGAACCTATTTATTATTATTATTCCTTTTATATCATTAATTATCATGTTATAATAATTTCATAATTATTTATGTTCATATCAGACGTTTTTTCAAACTTCGGGACATGAGATGAAAATGAACTTGGTAAGATGTCAATAATCCATGTGGTCATAAGTCCTCCATATACATAATATAAAACTGGATATAAATATATTATTTATTATTTATATAAGTATTTATATTAATATTTAAAAACAAACTAAAAATATTGTTCATGGAAATGGTAGGTTGTACGTACGCATGAACGTTATTTTCATTTTTCCGGTCGTATTGAAAGAATGAAATTAAAAGAAATGTATGTAAATATATATAATATAATTATAGTGTAGTTAATATTTCATTTATATCATATATTTTTACTAAAACAATCCTTAATAAATACTATTTTTTGTGTGAACGAATCACATCATTTTGAGGGGATGGTAGTCCACACATCCCCAAAAAAATTATCTTATAACCACAATATGGAAATCATGAAGGTATGTTTAATATAATAGTTATATAATATTAAATAGGATATAATATGAGTATTAAAATATTATTTTACTATAAATAATAGTTTTAAACCATACATGAAGGTGATAGAAGAAAAAAGAACAAAAACATTGTACATAGAGGTGATTAACTAGCATTACATGGACAAATATTTTATTTCTTTGAATAAGAGGAGGTGAGAAATGAATTGGATATTATATATTAAATAAGAAACATATAACATCAGTATTTAAATGATTTTGGAGTTATCATTCATATATGGATGAAGGAGGTGATAATAAAGTAGAAAAAGAAAATAAATTAAGAGAGGTACTTTGAGGAAAATACCTCAGGAATATCCCCTCCTTTAAAGACCCTTGGGGAACTTGGATATCGTATTTTGGTGAGACCAGAAACACTTGGACAAATTGAGAGTGATTAAAAGAGTTTTGGGTAGATTTTGGATGAGCTACAAGGCTTTTTGGGTCAAAATAGTGAGGTGAGGGTTGTTATTTATACTTGAGGAGAGGTGGGTTTAAGTGATTAATATATTGGTTATTTTGTATTAAAAGCTAACCATATAGTGGTGGAATTAAATTAAAAAAATTCGGCTTGTAATTATTGTTTTATAGACTGGTTAGGGTCTATACACTCTTCAAAAACCCTTCAAATGTTATAGTTTTTAGGTATGTTAATCTTTGAAATTTTAATTCGAACCCTGGTCAAACTTTTACTTTTACTACGGTAAATAATTTTTATACCATGGTAACTTTTTTATATCTAAAATTAAAATTAAAATTAATAAATAACTTGGAACTTCTGATTATAAATATTAAATCCATTTTAGATAATCCAATTCAAATAATCAAGAAAATAATATTTATAATTAATTACACAAACAAAACTAAAATGTGGGTTTTTAAAGTAAAGCCTTCTAAACTTTGAATTGTTTTTATATCTAATTTAAATTTGAAATAAATTTCAATTAAAAAATTGGATTAAATTATAAAAAATGTTCTTAATATACTTTAAAACCTATTAAAATAATATTCTAACAACAAAAATAAATTAGAAGAAAAAGAATTTTTGAATTAAAACACAGTATTTCTCAATATTCATTAAAAACTAATTTTTTAGAAAAATACCAAAAAAATAAACCAAAGTAAATTTTTATGTCCCTTTTACAAATAAGAATTTTATTTTGTCAAAAAAATATATTATAAATGTTTCAAAAACTAGAGTTAAAATGGGTTCTCCATCAAAAGGTGGTAAAAATTCTTTTTTTGAAAAATACACCGTTTATGTCTAAAATTTATTTTGTTATTATATCATATCTAGAAAACATATAATATGAATTTTTAATATTGTATTGATTTTATATTTAATTAATATAATCCAAAAATATTTATATTATTATCTTACAAACACAATTATTCTCATTTAAATGGTTTTTCATAAAAACACATCTTTTATATTCAATTGGTTTTTATTTCCATTTCATATTAATTTAGTAACCAATAAATCACTATATAAATAGTTTTAAACCATATTTTCATAATTCAGTTAATATTATTCATTCCCACTATTCCAACATCTAGGTTATAATGGTAACATTTAAATAAAAATGTTTAGTTGTTTGTTTAAGCTCGATGTAGCATATCTTGTATGCTATCGAACATAGTTTTTCTTTCATAAAACTCAGGATGTTACATTCCCCCATTTAAAAAATTTCATCCTCACAATTTGAATTCATGGTTGGTAACTAAGGTATGACTTTTCAAAATACCTTTATGGAAATCCCATATCGTAAAAAGGATTAATAAAACATCACCTTAAAAGAATGAAAGTGAAATATGAAGATCACTAGAAATAATAAATATTGGGGTACCATATAGAAAAATATGGATATTTAAGAGATAAATAACCATCAAGTTCTGATTGAGAGTTATAGAAAACATTTTTAAGAGAAATTTAATCCAAAAACCATAAATCAATGATTGGTTAAAAGGTCATTAATTTATCATTATGTAAAGAAATTGGATAACATTTTTGGTTTATGATCCTTTTCATATAATTAAGGAATTATATTACTACCAGGAATAAGATCATAAGTGAGTATACTTAATTTGAAATTATAGTTTCATCATTTAATTGATTTCAATGGTGAATCGTCTTTTTCTCCAATTGATGAGTATTTAAAATGAGTTTTTAATGCACAAATCACAAGAATAAACTTCTATAGAATCACATAATCCACAAAAGATTACCTATATATTTCACATGTATTTTAAAAATAACCAAAACCAAATTGGTTATCACACGATAAGTTAATTCCCAAAAATAGTGAACCATTGTATGATGAAAAAGTACTTTTAGACCCCAAAATTCATTATTGATTCCCAAAGTGCAACATAGACCATTCAACCAATAACAATCCTTAATATTCCCCTAAATAATCCAAACTATGACTGAAACCAAAAATTATGAAGGATTTGATCACATAGTCTTCCAAGATAAATTTATCTCCGAATGAATTAAATTACTCTTGAAGTCTCATAAAAAATGTAAATGTCCTAATAATCTTCATGATATGTTAACTGTTTCCATAAATAACTTGATTTACCATAAGTCTATTATTGATTCTTCCAAAATATAATTAAAAATTTATTCCTCAAAAAAAATCCCATAGTGTTCTATTTATCTTAATCATATAAAGTTTCCAAAATAGTGAACATATTCCAAAATAACATTTATCACTTAATCCCCAAATCATTTTCCAATACCAAGGATATCCATTTTATAAAACATAAGTTCCCAAAATCAAATAATTCTTATTCCATCAATTTTTTTAACTAAAAATAAAAAGTCAAACTAACCAGGGACTTCATGTCGGCTAGTTATAGGCAATAAATCCCTGTCACACTTTAGTTGTGGGTTCGATTCCCATATCCTTTTCTGACACGATGAGTTATCACATGGTCTACATGTTGTCCTTTTTCAAAATATATAAATAATTAATATATCATTATCTAAAATATGACAAAATCCTAAAAAATAACCATAACATATTTTAATCTCAAATTTTATCTCATTCCTTTCATTTTTCATCCCAAAATGTAACAACACATAATTACCTCCAAATCAAGGATCATATAAACCCTAAAGGTAATTTATACCTTTATAATTATGTCCACAAAAGGGAATTATTCCTCAAATAATATCTTCACATAAAAATATCATGGATACATATTACATAACTAAAAAAGTATTCAAAATTACCCCCATCATCAAAAGAGTATTAATAATTTTAAGCATTTCTATATCCTTAACTATACCAAAACTAATAATACTTTATACATAGACATATTAAAATTTCAACATTCTTCCCAATAAATTAACTATGAATTTACGCCTTATCTATTAATACATCATTCCTGAAAATAAAATATATTTCTTATATCCTCATGATTTATAAATATCAATCATTTCATGTTTCATACTTTATGGTTAAGAATATAATTCATACCTGGAATCCAAATTTCAGGATCTTCTTGATGTTCATTTTCTCTTTCAGCATGTTTTCCTACTTTAAAAAGGTAAACATTCACACCACTTCTAGTATTTCAACTTTTGAAAGAGTTGAAGGAGTTGAGATATTTAAATCTTATGAATAAGATACCATTACCCATAAAATGTTTTAGAAAATATTTGGTGTTTGGTAACTTAAACAATTTCTTTCTAGAGATTTGAATGCCGAAGAAGCTATCAAAATCATTCAAACACAATTTTGGTATAATAGTGATGATAAAATCATTGAGGAGGGCTAAGAGGGTTTTGAAAGATCTATTTCTTTCCATCTTGGAAAATGGACCATAGTCTACTAAAACTAATCATCACTTAAGCATGAAATGAATTATTAAAAGATGAATCCTCTATGGGGTAAAGATAACATAAAAAATTATATTACTCTAATCCAACAACCAAATTATATCTCAGTTTTTTTGGTTTTTATCCAACTCACCTAATTTACCATAATCCTCCAAAATTTTCTATATAATAATAACACTCTCGGTTATATAGGATCTTTAACCTACACCTATATAACATCCTAACCTCTAAAGTTATCTTAGCTGACCTATTATACCAACTATAAGGCCATGTCCTTAAACCTTACAAAATCTTGAGTTAATTCATTAATTTTAATTTGTTTTACATTGAGGATATTTTCATTTTTAGATATTTAGATAATTATTACATAACTCTTAAAAAGTATACCTATACATTTTATGTGGATAATTACACTAAGTATCCACTTTTTCCACTAAATGAAACCCATTTAAAATAAAACATGATCTATTTTCAAGACAGATCCTCAATTCTTTCATCATGAAAACTTATTTTTCCTTAAAATTATTAAGACCTATGAAAAAACATTTCAAAACTTGGGTGAGAATAAAAATATCAGTAAGGGATACACAAATAAGGAAAACTATTAGTCTGGAAGAAACATGTAAACCATTAATAATTTATCACAAAATAATACTTTCACCTTAAAGAAGTAGTGAATACTCTTCACTGAATATAAGCTCATTGGATACCCATTTTTGTAATAAAAATATTAAAATAAAACTCATTTAAATAAAATATAACATATAAAGGAATATGGGGAAATACTCATAAAAAAATGGAATAATCATGCGGTCGACTTCCACACATATCACTCTAACAAATGTAATATCCATAAGGCTGACTTACATACCCAATGCATTTTAGATTATAACACTACCACCCGTCATTGTTTATCATTGAACCACCAATATTATGTTTATAATGTAACCAACCATATTTTTTTATCATGTAACCACCCATAAAATATACAAGTACTATTATATAATCATAATACATAAAATATTGCATTTATCAATGTTTCACTAATAAAATATCATTTCAATCAAAAGAAATCATTTCAAGATTTTTAAATAGTAAATCTAATTTCAAAACCATTTTCAATACCAAAACACCAAAAAATGGAATAAGTTATTTATTTTCCTTTTTAAAAATATTAGGTCTTATAGAGGAATACAAATATCAAATAATGATTACGGTGATGGAGAAGTCATTGTGGCCGCATACGTTAAAAAATATTCATTTATTTATATTGTAAAGAAAGTAAAATTCTTAGTATAAAAATATTCATTTGGAAAAAGATTATTATATATACATAAAATTCCATTTATATTACTTTTATATCCATATAAATAAATAATTAAATTAATATCATGAATAAAATATTTGATAATTGAATCTTTAAACGTTCAAGGCATTTCATACCACTTTGAACAATTAAATATTAATATCCATGAATTAATAAATTTACCAAAACTTTAATTAACATTATTATTGATAAAATATGGATATTAAATGTCATAGTGGCTATATATACACCTAATAAAATAATAAAGATTCATATTATCATGAAATGCCTCAATGAAAGAAGATTGAGACGAAGTCCCTTACAAATATCATTTTGTTAATAAAATAGATCGATTATGGGTTATCACTATAAATATACATTAAAAAAATACAAGATAATATTTTCAATAGTTATTTCTCACATAATCATAGCACGATATAATCAATAAGTAGAAATTTAACCCAAAGAATGGAAATTATGTTAATAAATTCTCTTACCTTGAGTCTGAATCATCTCATATGTTCTTTGTTCATCATGAATAATAAAATTAGGTTAATTTATACTTGATTAAGAAAATATTCTTGTCTATTATTCTTTTTATATCATTAATTACCATGTTATAATAATTACATAATTATTTATGTTCATATCCGAAGTTTTGTTGATATTCAGTACTTGAGTTGATAATGAACATTATAAGATGCCAAGAGTCCAAGTGGTCATAATTCCACCATCTACAAAATATAAAAAATGATATAAATATATTATATATAAATTATATAATTATTTATAATAATATTTAAATACAAATTAAAAACATCATTCATGGAGACTGTAGGTCATACGTTCGCATGAATGATATTTTAATTTTTTCTGTCATATTGAAAAGAGAAATTAAATGAAATGTATGAAAATATATATAATATAATTAAAGTATAATTAATATGACATTTATATAATATATTTTTACTAAAAAAATCCTTAATATATTCTAAGTGATGTGTGAATGAAGCACACTGTTTTGAGGAGGAAGCAGTACACGCGTCCCCAAACCGAGTTATCATATAATCACAATATAGAAAGCATGAATGTGTGTTTAATATAACACTTAAGTAATATCAAATAGATTATAATATAAATATTAAAATATTTATTTACTATAAAAATAGTATTAAGACCATCTATGAAGAAGGTAAAGGAAAAATAACAAAAACATTATTCATAGAGGTGATTAACCGGCATAACTTAGACAACATTTTCGTTTCTTTTAATAAGATTTGGTGAGAAATGAAATGGATACGAGATATTACATTAGAAACATAAAAATCAATTATTTATATGATTCTACAGTTATCATGAATTTATGGATGAAGGAGGTGAGGAGAAAGTAGAAAAATAAAATAAATTAGGAGATGTACTTTTAGAAAATTACCCCTTGAATATTCCCTCCTTGAAAGACCCTTGAGGACAATGTATTTGGTCTTTTGGTGATACCAGTAGAACTTGGATGTGTTTAGAGTGAGTAGAAGAGGTTTTGGAAGATATTTGAGGAGCCACAAGGTTTTTTGGGTCTAAATGGGGAGGTTTGGTTTATTATTTATACTTGAGGAGAGGTGGGTTCAAGTGATTAATTTATTGATTACTGTATATTAAAAGCTATCCATAAAGAGGTGGAATTAAATTATAGTACTATGTCTTATAATTAATGTTTTATTGAATGTTTATGGTCTATCCACACCTAAAACTCCTTTTAAATGTTTTTTTTAGGTATGTCAATATTTTAAATATTTATTTTAACCCTTGTCAAAATTTTGCATTTACAATATTAAATAATATTTTTATCATGGAAACTTTTTTATATATAAAAATGAAATTAATATTACAACCTAATTTAGAACTTTTTATTCAAAATATGGAATCTATTTTAAAAAATTCAATTCACAGAATTGGGAAAATTATATTTAATATTAATTCAGTAGATAAAACTAAAAAAAAGAGGGTTTCTTAAGTAAAATGTTCACAAGTTTGAAATGTTTTTATATCTAATTTTAGTTTGAAATTAATTATAATGAAAAAATTTAATAAATTATAAAAAAAATATAAATATAATTTAAAACCAATTAAAGGATCTTTTAATAATATTAATAAATTAGATGAAAATCTGTTTTTGAATTAAAATAAAATATTTCTAACTATTCATTAAAATAATAATTTTGCCAGAAAAATAAAAAAAATCAACTAAAGAAAATTTTGGTGTCCCACTTCCAAATAATAAGTTTACTGTTTCAAAAATATCTTATAAATATGTCAAAAATTATATTGAAAAAGGTTTCATCGTCAAAATGAGGTAAAAATGCTTTTTCTGAAAAATACTCTTTTTATGCATAAAATTGATTTTGTTATTATATAATGTTTAAAAGATGTACAATATGAATTTTAGACATCATATTGAATTTATATTTCATTAATATAATCCAAAAATTTTGATATTATTGTCTTATAAACGCAATTTTTCTCATTTAATTTTTTTTCATAAAAACACATCCTTTATATTCAATTGGTTTTTATTTACACTTCTAATTAATTTGGTAACCAATTAATCAATATATGAATATGTGTAAACCATATTTTAATAATTCTATTAATACTATTCATTTATGTTATTCCAATGGATAGTTTATAATGGTAACATTTAAATAATAATATTAAGTTGTTTGTTTAAGCTCAATTTAGTTAGTCATGTACGCTATCAAACATAGTGTTTATTTCCTAAAACTTGAGATGTAACATCCTCCCCCCTAATAAATTTCATCCCCATAATTTGAATTTAGGTTTGTTAACTAGGGTATGTCTTTTCCAAATACCTTTATGGAAATCCCATATCAAAAAAAAGGATTAAGAAAACTTCCACTTTAAAAGAAAGAAAGTGAAATATGAAGATGAACAGAGATAAAAAATACAAGGTTTCTATGTATGAAAACAAGTATATGGAAGATAAAAATAATCATAAAGTTCTATTGGAGGGTGATAGTAAATAGTTTTAGGAGAAAGTTAACGATCACAAAACCATAAATCTATGATTGGTTAAAAGGTCGTTGATTTTCCATTATGTAAAGAAATCCGATAACATTTTTTAGGATATTTTTCATAGAATTGATAAATTATATTACTAACAGGACTAAGATAATAATGTATTATACTTACTTTTAAAGTATATTTTTTTCCTTTAATAAATTTTCACTATGAACTCATCTTTTTCTCCAAAAAAATGAGTATTTAAAATAAATTTTTCATGCCTGAAGCATGATAATAAACATCTAGAGATTCACATAATACAAAAAAGATTTACTATTTATTTCTCATGTCTTTAGAAATTAACCAAAATTAAATTGGTTAGTATAAGAGAAGATAAATCCCAAAAATAATAAACCTTTTTATGATGAAAAACTACTTTTAATCTCCAAAATTCATCATTGATACCCAAAGTTCAACATAGACCATTAAACCAATAACTATCCTTAAAATTCCTCAAAACAATCCAAACTATGATTGAAACCCAAAATTCAGAAGGATTTTATCACATAGTCTTCCAAGAAAAAATTATCTCTAAATGAATTCAATTACTCTTGAAGTATCACCCAAAAAAATAATTCTCCTAATAATATTCAAGATATGTTAACCATTTTCATAAATTACTTGATTCTACATAACTCTATCATTGATTCTTCAAAAATATAATTTATCCTTTATTCCTTAAATTCAATCTCATAGTATTTTATTTACCTTAATCAAATAAAGTTCTCAAAATAGTTAACATTTTCCAAAATAACATTTTTCACTTAATCCCCAAATCATTTTTCAATACCAAGGATATCCATTTTATATAACATAAGTTCCAAAAATAAACTTATTCTTATTCCATTAATTCTTTTAAAAAAATAAAAATTTATACTAACCAGGGACTTCACGTAAGCCAGGGTAGGAGATTATTCCTTGTCGCACTTCAGTTGTTGTTTCTATTTCCATAACCTTGTCCGACACAACGGGTTATCACAGGTTCTACGTGTTGTCCTTTTTAAAAAACTATATAATTATTATAAAATTACCAAAAATATGATAAAATCCTTGAAAATAACCATAACAAATTTTAAGCTCATTTTTTTTCTCATGACTTTCATTTTTCATCCCAAAATAAAATATCCCATAATTACCACAAAATCATGGACCATAAAAACCCAAAAAGTTAGTTATACCTTAATAATTATGTCCATAAAAATAATTATTCCTCAAATAAAATTTTTAGATAAAAATATCTAGGATTTATATTACATAACAAAAAAATTATTCAAAAGTACCCCGATCATCAAAAGTGTATTAATACTTTTAAACATTTACATTTCCTTAAGTATACCATAACTATTAAATCATTTATATGTAGACAACTTAATATTTCAACATTCTTCATAATATATAAACTATTCATTCCCACCTTATCTCTTAATACCTCATTCCTAAAAAATAAAATATATGGATTATATCCTAATGATTCATAAATATCAATCATATCATGTTTCATACTTTATGGTTAGGAAGATAATTCAAATCTTGAATCCAAATTTGATGTTCTTCTTAATGTTCCTTTTCTATTTCGGCATGTTTTCTTACATTAAAAAAGTCAACATTCAAACCAATTTTTGAATTTTACATTTTGAAATAGTTGGAATATTTGAGATATTGAAATAATATGAAAAATATACCATGACCCATAAATCTTTTTTAGAAAAGTGTCAGTGTTGGATAACTCAAACAATATCTTCTTGGTGATTTGAATACCAAATAATCTGTTAGTATAGTTCGAACAAGATTCTATGGTAATAGTGATGATCAAATCATTAAGGAGGGATAAAAAAGTTGTGAAAGATCCCTTTCCTTAAATCTTCAAAAATGTTCCTTAATCAACAGAAAAGAATCATCACTTAAAGATGAAATGAATTATTAAGAGAATAATCCTCTATAGGGTAAAGATAACATAAAAAATTAGAAAACACTAATCCATCAACCTAATTACATCTCAGTTTTTTATGTTTTTATCCAATCCACAAAATTTACCATAATCGTCCAAAATTTTCTATCTGAGAATAACCCTATTGGTTATATGGGATCTTTAACCTACACCCAGATAATATCCTAACCTCTAAAGTTATCAAAACTGACTTCTGATACCAACTATAAGGCGTCATCCTTAAACATTACTTAATCTTTAGTTAATTAAATAATTTGAATTTGTTTCACATAAAGGTTCTTTTCATGTTTATATATTTAGATAATTTGGTCATAAATCATACAAATCAGACTCATACATTACATGTGGATGGTTACACTAAGTATCCACTTTTTCTACCAAAGGAAACCCTTTTAAAATAAAACAGGATTTATTTTTAAGACACATAATCAATTCTCTCATCATGAAATCTTTTTTCTCCTTACCAATATTAAGACCTATGAAAGACATTTCAAAAAATTTAATGAGAATAAAATTCTTAGTAAGAGATACACCATTATCATAATAATTTATTTATTTATTAAAAAGGAAGAGAAGTAACATGAACCCCTAGGGGAAGGGGCAGAAAATAGAGGCCCCTAAGGTGGCCTGAAATAGTGAAACCAGAGGGAATATCCTTTGAAAATATTTACCATTTCAAGATTAAGAAAATACACATCTGATAAGAATTAAACATTAAGGCCTTGGTAAGCTAAGGATTCAAGATAATACGCCACTTTGTTACCTTCACGCTAAGTATGAATCACTTTGATGTTGTTTTTGAGAATAATTATACATTTTCTGAGGGTGTAGGATATCGACCATGGGGTAGAGACAATGAATCTCAAGGAGTTATGCATCATCATGGAGTTTGTTTCCATATCTGATATGGCAATGTTTTCCTATCTATAGTGAGATAATCTAGTGAGGACAACCTTGGCTTTTGCCTGGAGAGAGGAGACACTACTGAGGTGAGTTGTAAATGCCAAAATGATAGAACCTCTAATGTCACGTAAAGATCCACCTCCTCTAATGGCTCTCATTCTTCTAGAACCATCAATTTTAAGCTTCAGACCCAATGCTTGTAGGAACCAGTGAACCCAAATAGGCCTCGAGCTATTAATGTCCATGTGGGCCGTGTAGTTACTAAGGAGAAACCGCTAAAGGGTAGAATCCTTGTGCCAATTACTAAAGAGCCTAACCATGTCGATTAGTCAGTTCCACATTCAAGAGATGATGGTCCTTTCTGAGTTTTGAGTCCCCTCATACGTTGACTTGTTATGTTCCTTCTATAGACACTAACAAATATAGTGAAGAATAATAATCTAAGCCATTTTCTCTAGCCCTGAGTCTCCTGAACCATGGAACTATCTATCTAGGAAGGGGACATCAGCCATTTTGTGAGAATAGATAGCAGTAAACTCACCAAAAAATTTCTAGACTTATCACACTCATTCACCTTCAAAAAATATATGATCTTCAGTCTCTTCATGATACTCTTTATAATGGAAAAACCTAGAATCCATGTTGATTCCACATCTTTTGATTTTCTCATACAAGGGGATTGCATTGTTACTTATTATCCAGTTGGGAAATTTTTCTTTTTATGGAATCCTTTTTGACCACAGGTTATCATTCCATCCATTTTAAATATCTTGGTTTGCTGATATCCTATACAAATCCCTTCTAGAAAAATCCCCCATGCTGGATGGTGTGAAAACAAACCTGTCTGATTCATCATTGATAATAATAATTTAAAATAAGGCGATTAGATTCTTTTTTAGGATGGTTGTGATGAAGGGAAGGTTCAAGGAATCCTCCCTAAAAGAAATATTGGTGAATAGGAATCCCGAGAAACCAATGATGTAATCTTCCTAGTTTTTATGACAAAAGGATATGTCTCTCTTCCTCACAATCCACCAAGCCAAGGGTTGGAGAACTGAGATGAGAAATAATCATGGACCATAAGGTAGATTCATGGCCTCAATCCAAATCCAAACTCCCATTCCATTTACCAACCATATCCTTCCCCTATAACTCACATTTCTCCAAAACATCCCACGCTAATTTTGCATGTTTCCTGTGGAGACTATTGTTAGGACTTATAATGTTAATACCAACTTCTTGTATAGGTCTTTCCATCCTACCCCAAGATACCCAATGATGTTTTCCCTCCAAAATATAATCCCAGATGAACCTCACCTAGATCATATCAATATTATATATGATGCCTTTCAGGGTTTTAATAGAAGATAGGGCATGGACAGGGGTAGCCAAAAGAATTCTACTGACCAAAGCTATCAGGCACCCGAAGAACAGGTAAATATTTTCTAGTTAAGAATTTTTAGTCTTATGGAAACATGTAAACCATGAATACTTTATGATAAAATAATACTTTCACCGTTAATAAGTAGTAAATACTCTTCGCTAAATATAAGTTCATTGTTTAACCATTTTTTAATCGAAATATTATCCCAAAACCCATAAAAATAAAATATAACATATAAAACTAACTCTGTACATAATCATTAATTACTTTAATAACCACGTGGTCTACTTCCTAACAAATCACTCTTACAAATGTAATAGTCATAAGATATACTTCCATACTCAATTCATTGGAGGTTATAAGGTAACCACGCATCCTTGGTTTATTACAAAACCACCCATATTTGGTTTATCACATAACCATCCATAATTGGTTTATAACATAACAACCCTTGAAATGTAAAAGTACCTTTATATAATAATAACACATTAAATATTTCAATTATCAGCATTTAACTCATAAACATTCATTTGCAATCACTAGAAATCATTTCAAGATATTGAAATAGACAATATACTTTCATAACCATTTTCAATAACAAAACATCCAAAAAGGGAATTAGGGATTTATTTTCCTTTTAAAAAACATTAAATCTTATAGATAAATCCAAATATAATATAAAAGTTATAGCAATATAGAAGTTTTTATCGCTAAATACATTGAAAAAAATATTCTGTTTTTCATTTTGTAAAGAAAGTATTACACTTCATATAAAAATATTCCTTTTGAAATAATTTAAAATATAGACATAAAATTTCATGTATAATCCTTTTAAATCCATATAAATAAATATGTGAATTAATATCATGAGGAAATCATTTGATAATTAAATCTTTAAATGTTCAAGGTGTCTTATACCACTTTGAACATTTAAATCTTAATATTCATGAATTAATACATTTACCAAAACTTTAATCAACATTATTATAGATAAAATATGGATATTAAATTTCATAGTGGCTGTATATACACCTAATAAAAGAATAAAGGTGCATATTATACATAAATTATTCAATGAAAGAAGATTGAGATGAAGTCCCTTACAAAGATCATTTTGTTAATAAAATATATAGGTTAGGTGTTTTCACTATAAATAAACATAAAATATTATAAATAAAATAAAATATATTAATATTTTTATTCCTCACATAATCATATCATGACATAATCAAGAAGTAGAAGTTTAACCTAAAGAATGGAAATTGGTTTATGAAATTCCCTTACCTCAAGTCTCACTCATCTTGTATATTTCTTATTCTTCTTGAATAATAAACATAGGATAATTTATAATTGATTCAGAAAATATTCATGTTTATTATTACTTTTATATCATTAATTACAATGTTATGACAATTACATAATTATTTAAGCTCATATTGGACGTTTTTTCAATATTTGGTACTTGAGTTGAAAATGAACATAATAAGATGTCAATAGTCCATGTGGTCATAATTACATAATCTACATAATATAAAACATGATATAAATATATTATATATTAATTATATAATTAAATATTATAATCTTTAAATACAAACTAAAATCATTGTTCCTGGAGACGGTAGGCCATACGTACGCATGAATGTTATTTTCATTTTTCTGATTATATTGAATGAAAAAAATTAAATGAAATGTATGTAAATATATATAATATAATAAAAGTATAATTAATATTTCATTTATATCATAATTTTTTATTAAACCAAACCTTAATACATTCCATGTGATGTGTGAATGAATCACATTATTTTGAGGAGGCGGTAGTCCACACGTCCCCAAACAAAGTTATCATATAACCACAATATAGAAAGCATGAAGGTATGTTTAATATAAAATTTATAGAATATTATATAGATTATAATATAAATATTAAAATATTATTTTACTATAAAAATATTTTTAAGACCATCCATGAAGGAGTTAAAGGAAAAAATAACCAAAACATTATTCAAATGGGCGATTAACCGACATAACTTGGACAATAATTTAATTTATTTGAATAAGAGGAGGTGAGAAATGAAATGGATATGATATATTCTATTATAAATATAAAACTATATTATTTATATTATTATATATTTATAATGAATTTATATATGAAGGAGGTGATGAGAAAGTAGAAAAATAAAAGAAATTAAAAGAGGTACTTTGAGAAAATTACATCTTGAATATCCCCTCCTTGAAAGGCCCTTGAGGACCTTGGATTTTGTCTTTTGGTGATACCAGAAGAACATGGATGTGGGGAGAGTAAAGGGGAGACGTTTGGGAATATATTTTAGGAGCTATGAGTCTTTGTGGGTCAAAATGGGGAGGTGAGGTATGTTATTTATACTTGATGAGAGTTGGGTTCAAGTGATTAATTTATTGATTATTTTATATTAAAATCTAACCATATAATGGTGTAATTAAATTATAAAACTTTGGATGGTAATTAATTTTTTATATTATGGTTATGGTCGAGTCACACCTCAACCACCTTTTAAATTTTGTAGTTTTTTGGTATGTTAATCTCTTAACTTTTAATTTTAACCCTTGTCAAAAATTTACTTTTACTACGGTAAATAATATTTTTACCATGGTAAATTTTTTATAAATAAAAATGAATTTGAACTTAAAACCTAATTTGGACCTCATTATTAAAAATATGGAATCTATTTTACCTAATTAAATTCATTGAATTGGGAAAATTATATTTAATATTAATTCCTCAGATAAAACTAAATAACAGGTTTTTAAAGTTAAACATCCAAAAGTTTGAAATGATTTTATATCTAATTTAAATTTGAAATTAATTATAATGAAAAAATAATAATTAAATGATAAAAAATAATCTAAATATACTTTATAATATATTAAAAGTATCCTCTAACAATATAAATAAATTACATAAAAAATCAATTTTGAATTAAAATGAAATATTTCTCTCTATTCATTAAAATACTAATTTTATCATAAAAATACAAAAAATTAAACCAAAGTAAATTTTAATGTCCCTATTCCAAATAAGAATTTAGTTTTGTCAAAAATATCTTATAAAAGTTTAAAAACTAGATTTAAAATGGGTTCTCAATTAAAGGGATGTAGAAATGCCTTTTTGAAAAATACTCCTTTTATGCAAAAAATGAATTTGTTCTTATATGATGTATAGAAAACATATAAGATGAATTTTAAACGTTGTATTGAATTTATATTTCATTAATATAATCCAACTAGATTTATATTATTATTTTATCAAAACAATTATTCTTATTTAATTATTTTTTTATAAAAACACATCATTTATATTCAATTAGTTTTTATTTCCATTACTAATTAATTTGTTAACCATTTAATCACTATATAAATATGGTTAATCCATATTTTCATAATTAGGTTAATATGTTCCATTCCAACCATTCCAATGTCTAGGTTATAATGTTAAAATTTAAATAATAATATTCAGTTGTTTTTTAAGCTCGATGTAGCATATCATGTATGTTATCGAACATAGTGTTTCTTTCTTAAAACTCGGGATGTTACACATCACATTAAAAACCTCATATAGAAAAAGATTTGGAAAAATAAATAAGGTCCTTGAACTATATTCCAAGCTCCCAAACAGAAATACTCCCCTACTTAAGGGAAAGTACCTCCTACCTCTTCTCAATCTTCATGGCCAAGGAGGGGATCTATACGTGAAACTCCTTCTGGATGTTGACCCACAAAACATCTACATGTTTCTTCTCTCCCAAATACGAAGTCCACCACGGATGTGCAACTCCTCACATTTGACTAACCACCAAAGGGGTATTGTACTCTATCAAGGCCCAGATCAGACCAAAGGCAATCTCTAACTCCTTTATCCAACTTTCTACATCCAAATCTAAGACGTTGTCCTCATAATTTTCCAAGGCCTGTCGCTTAAAGGAACCCAACATCTTCTACCACTGATCACCCTCCTCAACCAGATCAACCATTTATCTATCCACTAGATCATCCTGTTAAACCTCTATTACCATATCCTCATGGGGACGATGACCAAGAGCCATAACTAAAAGGTAAACAAAAATTTCCTAAGACCGATGGTATGGATTAAGATTTTATTTTAATTAATTTTATTTATTTCATCAATTTTATCCTTCCCTAAAAAACCCAAATTAAAACAGGAACACAAGTTATTTATCACTTAGATACCTCTATTGGGTCTCTACCCTGGAAGTAGGTCCTTCTCACTTAACCATTCGATAAGTTCAGAGTCTGTGCACTAGAGCACGTGGGCCCTAAATTCCCTTGTTATATCCGGTCTCCCAGGCCTATGTCATATACCATATTCAAGTGGCACTGTTTCCATACCAACCCATGAAAACCTCATTATTCCCAACTCCAAACTCCACCCTATCTCTCATCCATGACATCTGATACCATTCGGTCATAACCGCCTCCCTCCAAATATACCCCTCCTAGGATGGAAGTGAAAAAAGGGAGATAATGACCCCTAAGTCCCGCCCTCAGAAGGCCACGGGTTGTCGACTAGCACCAAGGGTAAACCAATCTCAATAAATGAGAGGCATTACCATTTTTTGAAAACAAGATCAATAGATAATGTGAATCATCCAAAAAAACAAACTTAATATATTTATATAATAAAAACCAAAAACCATCCCATATGAATGTATAAATAGAACTGTTAGAAATACAATAAAGTCTCCAAAGTAAATACCAATATTAAAACAAAAGAAACAATTGTCCCCAAAGTCTAAGTTAGTAATGACTAGCACGATCCACAAGATCCTCAGGGAAACTTGAAAAATATATATATATATATATATATGGTGATCATATAGCTATACTTAGTAAAAAAACTCAAATCTATCGTGCATAAGTGTAAGGAGCATACTAATGCACCTATGAGAAAAAATTAGTACCAAACAAAACTTATAAATGTATACTAACCAACCCAACCTCACTAAGTTATGCTCACTAAATAACACAAACCAAGTTATATAATGTAAATTAAATCACTATAAGGACCCTACCTTAAACATTAATTAATCTTGAGATAAGTTAATAATTTGACTTTAATTCGCATCAGGGATCTTTTCACGTTTATTGAATTAGAGAATTAGGTCACAATTGATACATAATGACATTAATATTACAAGTAGACACTTCTACTAAATATCCATTTTTTTATAAAACAAAAACTCTTTAAAAAGAAACATGACATCATTTCATGTTTTAATAGCATAAAATTTCCTTAATACCATCCTTTACGTTATTCTTAGTTATATCATATGAAAAAGCATTTCAACATTTGGGATGAGTATAAAAATCTCAATAATGTATAAATAATGAATAAAAAATATTAGTCTTAAGAAAACATGTAAACTCTGAAAACTTAAGCATAAATTAATACTTTTCACCTTTAAGAAGTATAAAAAACACTTCACTAAATATAAGTTAATCTTTACCTTTTTTGTAACCAAAATATTACCATAAAGACCATATAAAGAATCATATAGCATATAAATGAAACATGGGACATAAACATACTTAAATGGAATAACCATACGGTCGACTTCCACATATATCACTAAATGTAATATCCATACGGACGACTTCCATACCCAATTAATTAGAGGTTATAAAGTAACCACCTGTAATTGGTTTATCACGGAGCCACCCATCTTTGCTTTATCACGTAACCACCTGACTTTGGTTTATCACGTAACCCCCCATCATTGGTCTATCATGTAACTAACCATCAAATTTCCAAGTACCATAATCATAACACGTAAAATATTTCAATTATCAACATTTCATTTTAAATCACAAGAAATCATTTCAAGATATTTAAATATTCAATCAATTTCAAAAACCATTTAAAACATTTAATAAAAAGGACTTTTGAATCAAAGTTTCCAATACGACCTTTGAACTTTGGAAATAAATTTGTATTTTAAAATATTAATTTTCATAAAAATAAATTCATAAAAATCCTTTTGAAAGCATGGTCATGAAATATAAGGTTTTAGAAGAATAAATCTTTAAAGCATTTAAAATAATGTTTTAGTTAAAGAGTCCCTTTCCACTTGAGAAACACATGAATAGAAATAATTAAGGAATAACATTAAACAAAACTTTAAATATCATGAGAATATACAAATTCCTAATATATCATATCAAAAGGGTTTTATATACACCTTATAGGATAATAAAGGTGAATAACATCAAGATATGCCTCAATTAAAGGAAATTGAGATGAAGTCCCTTATAAAGATCAATTCCATAGATTAAGGATAAATCAATAACTTAATTATGTGTGAAAATTATAAATACACCCAATATAATTTGATATTCAGTTAAAAATAATTAGAGGTTGTTCACATATATTCTTGGAAAAACAAAACCAATGACATGGATATTTAACTCAATGAAATCTGATTGAGTTAAGATTTACCTTAAAATGTTTGTATAAATAACATTAGAATTTTTCAATGGGTTGATTATGTGTATAAACAATATATATACTCAAATGGAAATGTAAATTACAACAAAAATAAATAAACAGTGATTCCACACATAATCTTGGCCTAATATAATCAATAAAGTATGTGTAAAACCCACTGAGTGGAAATTGAGTTTATAAATTCCATTACAATGATCATTTTTTTAATAATATAGAGTGATTATGTGTATTCACTATAATTTCACATAAACAAAGTATAAATCAAAGATATTATATCAAAAAAAATCTCACATAATCATAGTATGAAATAATCAAGAAGTAGATGATTAACCCATAGAATGGAAATTGGGTTAAGAAGTTCTCTTATAATGATCATTTTGAAAATAAAATAGATCTATTTTTTTTATTAATTACAATTTCATATAAATAAATTCTAAATAAAAGATATGATATAAAAATTTATTTCTGACATAGTTTTAGTATGACATAATCAAGAAGTATAATATTAACTCAAAGAATGGAAATTGGGTTAAGAAGTTCCCTTACAAATATCGTATCATTAGATTAAGGATAAAAAAATGACATAATTATTTTTGACAATTATAAATACACCCAATATAATTGGATATTTTCTGTAAAACTATCATAGGACATTCACACATATTCTTGGAAAAAAACCAATGACATGGATATTTAACTCAATGAAATGAGATTCAGTTAATATTTCCCTTACAAAGTTTGTATAAATAACGTAAGAATTTATCAATGAGATGATTATGTTTAGAAATAGTATATATACAAAAATTTAAGCTTAACTTACAACATAAATAAATAAATATTGATTCCACACAAAATCTTGGCATCTTATAATCAATAAAGTATGTGTAAACCCCAATGAGTGGAGATTGAGATTACAAATTCCCTTATAAAGATCATTTTGTTAATAAAATAGATCGAATATGTGTATTCACTATAATTTAACATAAATAAAATATAAATAAAATATATTATATCAATAATTATTTCTCTCTTTATAATAGTATGACATAATCAAGAAGTAAAATACTAAACCATAGAATGGAAATTGGGTTAAGAAGTTCCCTTACATTGAGTCTGACTTGTCTTGTTCATTCTATATCTCCATGAATAATAAAATTAAGTTAATTTCTAAATTCATTAGAAAAATTTTCAAGTTTATTATTATTTTTATATCCCTTATTACCTTGTTATAACAATCATATAATTATTCAAGTTCATATCAGTTGCTTTATCAATATTTGGTACTTGAGTCAAAAATGAACTAGTTTTGATGTAAATTTTCCATGTAGTCAAAATTACATCATCTCTATATTAATATTAATGATTTAAATATCATATATATACATGATATATGTATTTATAATATTCTATAACATGTTGAGATAATAAATGAAATGCACCGTTCATGGAGGCGGTAGGTTATACGTACGCATTAACGCTACTTTCATTTCTTTTTCATATTAAAGGAACAAAAAATAAATTATACATAGGTATATTATAATTAAATTATAATATCTATGTTATATATGTTACATAAGTTCATTAATTCCATCATTTATATGTTCTATGTTTGGCATGAACGAGTCATATCACTTTGAGGGGGTGGTTGTCCACACTTCCTCAAATGAAATTATCGTGTTTACACATTATGGAAAGCATAAAGGGATACTATAATTAAAAAATAAATTATAATAGAGACAATATAAATATATTATATATTATATATAAATAAATTTTCATCATAATTCCAACCATGATAGGTGATAGGGGAAATCTAAACAATCATCGTTTTGTGAGGCAGTAGTTCACCGTACACTGAAACAATATGTTTTTATCCATTAGATGAAGGTGTGTGTATGTTTTTTTTGATTAATTATCATAAAAAATCCTATTATATTAATTATAATGGTTTTTTATGTAATAAAATAATAATAAGGGCATATGGAGTGGATAATTAAAATAAAAGAAAAGAACTTGAGAGAAGACGTTACCTCTAAATTGAGTAACTTCTTTTGATTTGAGCCAAAATGATTTCATGAATTTCCTTATTCCCTAGGTAAGGATTCTAGGAGGAATTTAGGGATGTTGGTATCTTATGTGGGTAGAATTTGGATGATCCATGGGGATTGAGAGGTGTGGGTTTTGTGGGTAGAGGTACTGTCCTTTTATAAGAGGGAGGAGGGGCACTTTAGGACAGTCTAGAAATATTAATTTATTATAAATTCAATTTTGATTTCAAATTATCCAAAACACATTTAATTTGAATATAATATTATTTTGGTTTGAATAACCATAATACAATAATTTTTATACAAATTTTGAATATTTTTGAATCCTTATCTTTTTTGTTTAACACTTATTTTACCCTTTTTAATCATAAACTGATATCATGTTATTTACACATTATAGGTTAATGTACTTACCTTATAATATTAAAAAATCCACAAATTTTTTTTTGACATATTTGGACTTATCTTAACCATTTGGACGAATATTATATTTTTAGTAATTTAATATCATTTAATAAATTATTTTATATTTTAAGTTATGAATTATGTCAATTTTAGACACTATTCTTACTTGACTCTTTTAAAAACTTTTAACAACTTTATTCCTTTGAACCAAAGGAATTAAATCAAATATAATATATCAATATAATCCATAAAATTATTTTATTGGATAAAAATATTCAAATTTTATTTATTTTTATATTTTTAATATCATTTATCTGAATCCTTTATTAATGAAGCAATCACTACATCATCATTGTGTCTTAATTAAAATTATTTATTTAATGTCTAAAAATTAAAAATAAAATATCATTATATGGGAAATATTTTTATATTTATAATTAATATTTATAATTATAGATATCAGTTATATAAACCCATATTAAAATTTTTTTATTAAAAGATACTTGTTTATGTCTTATTTCTCTTTACTTTAAATAAATTATTCTAAAATGTCATGTTCATATCCAAGTGGCTCCATGGTGTCGTAAAATAGAACCAATGATTCCCATGTTCATAAATATCATATCCAATAGGATTAGGACATCTTTTAGAATAGTTTAATATTATTATAGTATTATTTTTTACCCTTATTTACCATATTTACCCTTTAACCATAGTAAATAACATAATGACTGAAGTTACAATTCATAATTTCCAAAAATAAAGGGGACATATTAAAAAAATTTGGACCTAATGATTCTAAATATGGAATCCATTTTTCTAATTTCAAAACATAGAAATTTCATTAATTAATTTAAAATTAATTCTCGTTGTCAAAACCAAACAATTGGGTTTTTAAGAAGTAATAACTATCCAAAATTAACATGTGTTTATGTCCAATTTCAATGGGAAATTACTTACAATGACCAAAATTAGATTAAATGAAAAAAAATTTCCCTTTATAATTTAAAACCATTAAATAATATGATTTAACCATATAAATTATCTCGATGGAAAATGTTTTTTTAAATTAAAATTTAGTGTATTTTTATTATTCATCAAAACATGATAGTTATCAGAAAAATATAAAAAATTTATCAAAAGTAAATTTTGGTGTCCCCCTTATAAAGAAAAAGTTTATTTTGTAAAATAAAATATATAAATGAGTTAAAACTAAATTTAAAAATGGTTCTCCATCAAAATTTGGAAAAGTTGCATTTTTAGAAACAGACTTCTTTTATCCGAAAAATTGAATTTGTTCTTATATAAAATCTAGAAAACATATAAGATAAATTTAAAACATTACATTGAATATATAACATATTGTTTATAAATAATAATCCATAAAGAGTTATATTATTTTATAAACACAATTATTCTCTTGTAAATAGGTTTTCATAAAAACACATTCTTTATATTTGATTGGTTTTTATTTCCATTTTTAATAAATTTGGTAACCAATGAGTCATTATTTAAACATGTGTAAACCATATTTCAAAATTCATTTGATACTATTCATTCCAGTCTTTCCAAGATCTTGGCACTAACTACCATTTAAAATAATTATATTATTATTGTATTATATTTCGTATAACTAAATGTTGTGTGCAATATAAGATTTTAGATAATCCATTGTTTCATGTCAAGTAATCTATCATAAAAAGAATCCCCTTTAACATAAAATTAATATTTTATTCATAAATATTAATAGAAACAAAAATGTATTATTCTATAAATACCAAGGTAAATACATCATTCCCACCTTTTGGAAATTTCGTCCTCGCAATTTTAAAATTAGGATTTGAATCTTCATTGAAAATCCCACATTGGAAAAAGAGTCAATAAAACAATCACATTAAAAGAAATAAAGAGAAGTAAAAAAGGACCCCTAAGATAACACATACTAGGATTCCATGTAGAAACACAAAGATGTGGAAGAAAAACTAACCATCATGTTTTGATAGAGAGTTATGTTACATGATCAGGAGAGAGTTAACTATAAGAAAAACATTAACTTGTGATGGGTTAAAAGGTATTTGATTCCCCAGAAGGAAAAGTAAATAGACAACATTTTTGTTTTAAGTTCCTTTTCATAAAGTTTTGAATTTTTTTTTTGACATTGACTAAGAACATAAGGAAATATACTTACTTTTCAAGTATAGTTTCATCCTTTAATAAATTTCTACCACAAACACATCTTTTCTCTAAATGATGAGTGTTCAAGATGACTTGATCACACATGAAACACTTGAATCAATGTCTAGAGAATCACATAATCCAAAAAATATCAACTATATATTTCCCCTATCTCTAGACATTAACCAAAACCAAAATGGTTAGTACAAGATCAGATAATCCCAAAAAGGATAATCCTTTATAAAAAAAATAATACTCTTAATCTCTAAAATTCAACAAACAAAACTAAAAGTTCAACAAAAACCATTCAATACATAATTGTCCTTAACAATCTTCAATGTAATCCAAACTAAGATTGAAATCCAAAAATTCAAAAGGATTCGATCACCTAGTCTTCCATGATAAATCTTAACATTTATCTCCAAATAATATCGACTACTCTTAAAGTATCATAATGAAAAGTAATTAACATATTCTCCATGATAGGTTAATAATTTTCATAAGTAACCCAAATCTCTATATGTCCATAAAAACCATAGATTCTTCCAAAATAATATGATAACCATTACTCCATGAATTAAATCCAGTATTATTCTATTTTCCTTAGGCATATAGTGTTCCCAAAATAGATAACGTCTTCTAAAATAACATTTATCACTTTATCACCAAAAAACTCATATACTAAAGATATCCATTTGATAAAGTATAAGTTCCCAAAATAACTTATTCTTGATCTATAAAATCATTTAAACTAAATAGAATAAGTCATACGAACCATGGGCTTCACGTAGTCCAGTGGTAGTTGATGAACCCTTGACGCCCTTTGGTTTTGGGTTCGATTCCTGCTGCTTTGTCATACATGATGGGTTGTCACACGGTCTACGTGTAGTCTTTTTTCAAAAACTGTATAATTATAATAACATTAAAAAAATGAGATGAAATCCTCATAAATTTCAAAAACATGTTTTAACCTCAAAGTTTATTTCATACCTTACATTTTTCATCCCAAAAACTAATTACCCATAATTTTCTCAAAGGTGAATGTCTCCAAAAATACCGTTAATCTCCTGGAAATAACATAAGCTCAAAAGGGATTTCTAATTCATTGAACTTATAATATACTTTGAATTATAAACCCATGATCATATCCATAACCCTAAATAAAACATACTAATCTAAAAAAATTTCTAAACCTTTCATCTAATACTAACTATAAGGCCACAACCTTAAACATTACTTAATCTTGAGATAAGTCAATAATTTGACTTTAATTCACATCGAGGATCTTTTCAGGTTTATAGATTTAGAGAATTTGGTCATAAATGATACATGATAACTTGAATATTAAAATTAAACACTTCTAATCACTATAATTTTTTTATAAAACAAAAACAATTCAAAAAGAAACATGAAATTATTTCATGTTTTAATGGCATAGCTTTTCCATGATCTCATCCTTGACTCCGTTCTCCTTTTTGTCATGTGAAAAACATTTCAAAACTTGGGATGAGCATAAAAATATCAGTAAGGGATACATAATGAATGAAAACTGTTATTCTTTCAAAAACATATAAACCGTGAAAACTTTATCATAAATTAATACTTTTCACCTTTAAGAAGTTTCAAAAATACTTCACTGAATATAAGCTTATTTCTTACCCTTTTTGTAACCAAAAGATTACCATAAAACCTATATAAATAAACGTATATCATATAAAGGGAACTTGGTACATCATGATACTTAAATGAAATAACCATATGGTCAACTTCCACACATATCACTAAATGTAATTTCTATACAGAAAACTTACATAACCAATGAATTGGAGGTTATAACATAACCACGTATCTTTGGTTTATCACGGAACCACCCATCTTTGGTTTATCACATAACCACCAATCCTTGGTTTATCAAATAACTACCCTTCATTGGTTTATCATATAACCACCCATCAAATTTCCATGTTCCCTAATCATAAGACATAAAATATTTCAATTATCAACATTTCAATAACATTTCATTTTCAATCACAAGAAATAATTTCAAGATATTTAAATATTAAATCCATTTCAAAAACCATTTAAAATATTTAATAAAAAGTAATTCTGAATCAAAGTATCCCATACAACTTTCGAACTTTTGAAATAAATTTATATTTTAAAATATTAATTTCCATAAAAATAAATTCTTAAAAAACATTTTGAAAACATGGTCATGAAATATAAGATTTTGTAAGAATAAATCTTTAAAGCATATAAAATGATGTTTTAGTTAAAGTGTCCCTTGCCACTGGAGAAACACTTGAATATAAGTTATTAAGGAATAACATTAAACAAAACATTGAATATCATGAGAATATATTAATTCCTAATATATCAGGTCAAAAGGGTTTTATATACACCTTATAGGATAATAAATGTGCATAACATCACTATATTCCTCAATGAAGGGATACTGAGATGAAGTCCCTTACAAATACTGTATCTTTAGATTAAGGATAAATAAATGACATAATTATGTGTGAAAAATATAAAAACACCCAATATAATTGGATATTCAGTTTCAAACAATCATAGGTCATTCAAAAAAATTCTTGGAAAAAATCCAATGACATGGATATTCAACTTAATGAAATGAGATTGAGTTATGATCTCCCTTACAATGTTTGTATAAATAGCATAAGAATTTATCAATGGTGTGATTATGTGTAGTAATATTATTTCTACCCAAAGGGAAGTGTAAATTACAACATAAATAAATAAATAGTGATTCCACACATAATCTTGTCATTATATAATCAATAAAGTATGTGTAAAACCCAATGAGTGGAAATTGAGTTTAGAAATTACCTTAAAAAATCATTTTGTTAATAAAATAAATTTATTATGTGTATTCACTATAATTTCACATAAATAAACAATAAATAAAAGATATTATGCCAAAAATTATTTCTCACATATTCATAGTATAACATAATCAAGAATAAGAAGATTAACCCAAATAATCGAAATTGGGTTAAGAAGTCCCCTTAAAAATCAATTTTTTTAATAAAATAGATCTATTATGTGTATTCACTATAATTGTACATAAATAATGTATAAATACAAAATATTATATCAAAATGTATTTCTCAAATAATCATGATACGCCATAATCAAGAAGTTGAAGATTAACCCAAAGAATGGAAATTGGGTTAAGAAGTTTCCTTATAAAGATCTTATCCTTTAATTAAGGATAAATCAATGACATAATTATGTGTGTAAAATATAAATAAACCCAATATAATTGGATATTTAGTGTAAAAAATCATATTTCATTCACACATATTCATGGAAAAACAAAACAAATTATATGGATATTTAACTCAATGAAATGAGATTGAGTTAATATTTCCCTTTCAAAGTTTGTATAAATAACATAAGAATTTAACAATAGGGTTATTATGTGTAGCAACAGTATATACACACAAAGGTAAGTTTAAATTATAGAATAAATAAATAAATAGTGATTCTACACATAATCTTGGCATAATATAATCAATGATGTATACATAAAACCCAATGAGGGGATATTGAGTTTAGAAATTCCCTTATAAAAATCATTTTGTTAATAAAATATATTGATTATGTGTATTTTCTATAATTTCACCTAAATAAAGTATAAATAAAATATATTATATCAATAATTATTTCTCACATAATCATAGTATGACATAATTAAGATGTAGAATATTAACCCAGCGAATGGAAATTTGGTTAAGAAGTTCCCTTACCTTGAGTTTGACTTGTCCTGTTCATTCTTTATCTCTATGAATAATAAACATAATTTAATTTATACTTTCTTCAGAACATTTTGAAAGTATATTATTCCTTTTATTTCACTTATTATCTTGTTATAATAATCACATAAATCGGACATTTTGTCGATATTCGGTACTTGAGTCAAAAATGAACTTGTTTTGATGTAAATTGTCCATGTAGTCAAAATTTCATCATCTTCATAATGATATTAATGTTTTAAATACATATATATACATTATATAATAATTTATAATATTCTATAACATTTTTATATAATAAATTAAATGCACTATTTAGGGAGATGGTAGGCCATACGTACGCATGAACGCAACATTCATGTTTTTGTCAAATTAAATGAATGAAAACTAAATAATACATAAGTATATTATAATTAAAGTTTAATATCTATGTTATATATGTTTTATAAGTTCATTAATTCCATACTTTATACATTTCATGTATGGAATGAATGAGTCATATCACTTTTAGGGGGCGGTAGTCTGCACTTCCTCATAAGCAAGTATCGTATTTACAAATTATGAAAAGCATAAAGGTATGATGTAAATAAAAAATACATAAGCATAGAGAAAATATAAATATAATATATATCATATATAAATACAGTTCCATTATAATGGCCACTATTAGAGGTTGTAGGGGAAATTTAACAATCATCGTTTCGTGAGGCAGTAGTTCGTCGTAGATAGAAACAGTATGTTTGTATCCATTAGATGGAGGTTTGTGTAAGTATAGTTCAAATAATTATCATAAAAACATAATATTATATTGAAAATACATTTTTTGTTATGTAATCAAACTATAAGAAGAGAATAGAGAGTGGATAAGGAAAATAACATAAAAGAACTTGAGAGAAGAAGTAACCTCTAAATCGGGTAACTTCTTTTGATTTGAGCCAAAAGGATTTATTAAATTTCCTTCTTCCCTAAGTAATGATTATATGAGTAAGGGAGGTATTTTTCGATCTTCGGTGGGTATAATCTGGATGATCCAATAGGTTTGAGATGTGTGGGTTATGTAGGTGGAGGTGGTGGCCTTTTATAAGAGGGAGGGGTACTTTAGAAGAGTCTAGAAATATTAATTTATTATAAATTCAATTTCTATTATAAATGGTTAAAAACTAAATTAGTTTTAATATAATATGATTTTGGTTCGAATACCCATCATCCAATAATTTTTATACAATTTTTTTATATTTTTTTATCCTTATCTTTTTTGTTTAACCCTTATTTTACCCTTTTTAATCGTACGGTGATATCATGTTATTTACATATTGTGGGTTAATGTAACTACCATATCATGTCAAAAGACCTAAATTAATTTATTTATGAAATATTTGGACTTATCTTAACCATTTTTTAGAATAATATATTTTTAGGAATTTAATATCATTTAATAAACTATTTTATATTTTAAGTTATGAATTATGTCAATTTTGGAAACTATTTATACTTGACTTTTTTACAAATTCATAACAACTTAATTCCTTCTAACCAAAGGAATTAAATAAAATATAATATGTCAATTTCATCCATAAAATTATTGGATGGAATTAAAATATTAAAATTTCATTTATTTTAAAATTTATAATATCATTTATTTGAATCCTTTATTAATGAAGAAATCACTCCATCATCATTGTTTCATTATTAAAATTATTTATTTAATATATAGAAATTATAAATAAAATATCATGATCTAGGAAATATTTTTATATTTCTAATGACTGTTTATATTCAAAGATATTAGTTATATAACACCATATTAAATTTGTTTTCATAAAAGATACATGTTTATGTCATATTTCTCTTTACTAGAAATTAATTCTTATAAAATGTCATTTTCATATCCATGTGGCTCCATTGGGTCCCAAAATTGACACAAGGATTCCCATAGTCTGAAATATCTCATAAAATAGGATTATAACATGATATGGGGTACTTTAATATCATTATAATATTATTTTTTACCCTTATTTTCCAGATTTACCCTTTAACCATGGTAAATAAAATAATTACTGATGTTACTATTCATAAAGTACAAAAATAAAACATATTTATTCACAAAATTTGGACCCCCTAATTATAAATATGAAATCCATTTTCTAAAATTGAAAACACAGAAGTTTCAAAAATTAATTTAAAATTAATTTCGGTTGTCAAAAACAAAAAGACGGTTTTTAAGAAGTAATAACTATCAAAATATTGACATGTGTTTATGTCCAATTTAAATGGTAATTACATAAAATGACAAAAATATGATTAAATGATAAAAATATGTCACATTTATACTTAAAACCCATAAAATAATACGATTTTACCATACAAATTTTCTTTATGGAAAAAGTTTTTTTTAGTTAAATTTTAGCGTATTTTTACTATTCATCAAAACATGATAGTTATCAAAAAGTATCAAAAAATTGATACAAAGAATATTTTGATTTACTGATCCTAAATAAGAAATTTATTTTTTGAAATAGAACATATAAAGGTGTCAAAAATTAAATTTATAAAGGGTTCTCCCTCAAAAAGCGGTAAAACTTCATTTTTAGAAAAAATACTTCTTTTATCCAAAAATTAAATTTTTTCTTATATCATATCTAGAAAACATATAGAATGAATTTAAAATATTACGTTGAATATATAACATATATTTTTCATTAAATAAAAATCCATAAAGAGTGATTTGATTTTATAAACACAATTATTCTCTTTTAAATAGGTTTTCATAAAAACACATTCTTTATATTCAATTGGTTTTTATTTCCATTTATAATAAATTTGGTAACCAGTGAATCATTATTTAAACATGTGTAAACCATATTTAAAAATTAATTTGATACTATTCATTCCTATCATTCTGATGGCTAGGCTTTAACTACCATTTAAAATAATAATAATAATATTGTATTATATTTTGGTATAACTCATTGTTATGTGCAATTTAGGATTTTAGAGAAACTGTTGTTGTGTGTAGATTACGCTGTCAGAAAAATCATCCCGTTTAATATAAAATTAATATCTTATTCATAAATATTAATATAAAAGAACAAGTAGTATTCTATATATATTTGGTTCATTGCAAGCACATCTAAAATAGGGTGCCATACACCACTTCCCCACCGATTAGATGCTATCACTCCATAATGGAAAATTTCATGGTGCACTCACCTCTTCTGAATATGTCACACTACATCCCACCCATACACACCTAGGACACTTTGAGAAGACTAGTTTGGGGTATTCCTAATAGTGAGAGGGGTGAAACAATGTTGGAGAATTTTTAATCCAATTATAAATTTTTATCTTTGTACCTATTGACCTGTTAAGATTTTATTCTCTTATTCTATTTTCTCTGTCGCATGAAATAATATGATGGCTGAAATGAATATGGACATGATATTTTTACAAGGTTTGTTACTCGATAAGAGTATCTAGTCCTTGTCGTGTATGGTTATGACCAGTGCATCGATTCTCCACTATAATGTAGTAAAAATTTATAGTGGGTTAGCTTAGAAAATAATCCTTAATCTAGTGTGAGTCCCTATACATTGGAGGGGGAAATGAATCAATTCTACTTCCCTGAAATGGTGATGACCTATCAAAACTTGTAGGTCCTTGTTGGTTCTTTATACTTCCTCCCAATATAGTCTTCTCCCATTTGAAAAATTTTTGCAACACCAATAGATTATTCCACCTATTGAGACCAATTTTGTGTCACAATGATACTTGGTATTCCACTCTTCACTTGTTACTTTATTAGTAGCATGCAAGTAACCCTTCTCAATTCTTCACAGCAGAAAAATTGATATCTACACAATATTTTTCTCCTTCTTCTTCTGTGTAAAACCAACTGCATGGAAACCCTTTTCTTCTTTTTTATAGAATCAAAAACCTCTATTATGATTCTCCAAATAATAAGGACAATCTCATCTTATCATCATAACAGTTAATTATTCTTCTTTTATACACAATATCTATAGTGAGTGTAGTATCAGTACTCTTCTATTATTCTTTAATTGTCAACCTTAATTAAATGATATGATCTTCATGAATTCAATGAAGTGCAACTCAATTATTTTTTGGTTATATTTAAATGTGTGACAAATTATGTATGAATGATTCTTCACATATTCATGAAATCATGCATGCACTATTTTCTTTTTATTTGTATCTTTTCACAATTTAATTTCCAGTGTCAAGTGGTTTTATATGTGTGCATGGAAGCTTTCACTTCATTCTTGGTGAAACCCAATGTCCACTTACCTCTTCACATTATTCTCCTTAATTCTTTCTCTCTCAACACACACATTGCCCAGTTTATTTATTTATGATTATTTTCATGTGATTTTATTCAAACCTGAATGGTTATATTCTACTTTACACCTTATTCTTGCATACTCGAGTGTCTCAAATCATGCACATGAGTGCATGTGAATCATGCATGTTTATAATTCTCATGCCATTAACTGATCTTATTATTCTTAAAATGAGACTCCTGTAAATAGTGTAATTACTTTAAATGAAGAAAAAGAGCATGAAATTGTTGGTCCTTGTAGGTGTTTGTCACGAATCACACTGAGGTTTTGGTTTGGTGTATATGTTCTTCTTCTACACATAGGGTGTTCAATTCTTATTTTCTCAAGATGTGCATATCTTCTCTACAAAACTAATGTGGTTTGCGGATCTTCCTCACTCAAGGGATTTGTGGTTCTTCTATGTATAGAGAGTGTGGATATCCTTCACATAACTAGAATGTTTTACAGTTCTTCCTTATAAACCCTTGATGGTTCATGGTTCTTATTTATGCACCCAAAATGGTTTGTGTTTCTTGCTTGCCTTTCACAAAAGAGAAGCTCATAGAGGCTCTATTTTTTAAATGAGATCTCTAAGGAGTGGATGGAAGAAACCTTTAACAAGATCAGTGCCTCTAATTTCATAAATGAGGATCACCGCCTTAAACTCACTAAAATCCCCACAATATATTCTCTTCAAATATTTCCTTTGAACATCCAAGATCTTCAGCTTTTAAAATATTCAAACCCGAATAGAATATACACTGAGAAATATAGGATTTTTATTTTAAATCATGATTCTTCTTTGCAATGAAAATATCACATGAATGTGATGAGGATTACATGAAAATATCATTCAAAAATTTCTGAGCTTCAACTATGCATGATGTGTCCTATCAACTTCATTTTATTTGGTCAATAATTCTTCTTTGAGTTATCTTCATGCATGCAAGATGTAGATTTCATGTGTGTTCTCGGTTCAATCCTGAGATTCTCCTTTGATGGATAGTGATCAGCTATGGTGGTTTTATATTCTTCTCCAACAAGATAGCAATGACATTGAGCAGCAGTGGGAGGAATGTGGTGGTGCTAATGAAAAACACATATTAGGGTTCAAAGATAGAGGCTGCAAATGATCAGATGGTGAGCGGGGTGCGAGATGAGATGGACAACTGAGATCTTTCCAAAATTACATCCCACGTCAAAATGGAGATGTTTAATCCCTCTACTTTATAATCAAATATTCTCCAGTATAGGCTCTAATTACTCTCTCTCCCTCCCCAATATCGACCCGTACCGATTTTTTGGGCATGCTCTGTTCCCTCCCTCTTTGCTAGCCTTTGTACCAACATATGCACAAGTACTCCCTCGTGCACTCCTGCAGGCCTACACACAACCCTACATGTGGGAACTCTATGCCCAACCCATGACACCTTCAAGGTATCCTAGGATGGTTCCCTCATCAAGGTTGAGTCTCAGGTCCCACATCTGGTGGGGTTGAGTTGGCCTTGGATTGATAGAGGGTTGGCCTATTTTTTAATTAAGCCCCATATAAATAATTAGTATAGAATGAATGGCCACTTATTAATTCAAACTTGTGAATGTCCACCTTCAAATGTCATGCCCATGCACCCTTTCCCTTCTTTTCTTCATCTTCAACTAACATTCTTCTTCTTTTATTATTTTTGGAATATTAATTATAAAGAACTTATTCATCATCAAATGGAAGATAATTCACCCATATTCGTTGTTGTAAACAATTTTTCACCATTTGACACAAGTTATTTGAAATAAGCCACAGTGCAACAACTGAATGGATGAACAGCATAGAGAATTTCCCAAATGTGGCATCCAATGCTATGAATCTATAACAATTATCCAGGCATAACCACTTCAACCAATATCCCTTAACTTTGGATCTACATCTTCATATTGATCAACATTGAAAATCTTTGAAAAGAAATGCAATTCATACATAAAAGTGGTACCAACAATCTCACCCTTTGTATTTTTTTTGAATACTTAAATTTCTTTCTCAAATAAATCTATCAATGTCAAAATGTGAATCTTCTCTCTCGCCTTTAATTTTATTCCCCCCCCCTCACTTTTCAAACATTCATTTCACTTTCTTTCCCCATTATTGACAAGAAATACAATGTTAAAGGGAAATAGTATCAATCATTAACAAATGTTCCATCAATAATTCCACTCTAATTCTACTTGATCATTACTCATTTTAGAAAACAAGAGGAATTGATTTAGGCAATAAAGCAGTCCATTACCCACTGATCATGATACCTTATGAGATGAGAACACATATACCATTCTTTAACTGGATTTCCACTTTAATTCTATAATGAATATATTGAATGTGATATGAAATTATTTTAAAAATAATCAACCTCAAACTCCTGCACTCACTTTAATAAATAGATCAAAAGCATTCAAGTGAAATTGGTAGGATGAGTAACCTTGGGGAACTTTAATTCTTCTTATGTCACCAAATAATAAAGTTACTCTCCTTTGTAAAAAGGTTTTTCTTTTTAATTAACAAGGATAAGAGATTAAGAAATGGAATACCTTTTCCAATGAAATGATCTTCAAGAAATTTACACAATAATTTTGATACCTACTTAAATAATAATTCTAGAAGCTTCTTCCTTTTTCTTCCCCTAAAGGGAAAACACATCTCAAAAAATTTTCTCAGGTTCTCCCCCTGATAACTTGATTCACATTTAATTACTTGATTTATAAGAACAAATACAATAAATAATGATTTAAGGGATTAAGTGAGATCCTCCTTGCTTCATCAATGTGAACATTAATGTTGAGATGTTTTTCTTAACCAAGTTTCTCCATCTCCCCCAATCTTCATGATTGTACATTTCAACATTTGTTCTAATATATGTTGAGGCAGCATGGATATTTTCACATACTCTTCTACTTTGTGTGGAGAAATTTTATTCTTAATATCCTTTATAGATGATTCATTATTGTTCCTATTGAGAACTACTTCTTACTCTAGTAGTATGGTTGAACAACCTTTTGCAATGTGATCAGGTTTCTTGCATCTCTCACACTAAACTTCATTTACAATTTCACTGACCTTTTCTCGTCCATATTTAAGATTCTTAATTATTTACATGTATTTAGGAAAAATAAATAACATGTCATTGAGAACTGTGATAGCCTATTGGGATCTTTCACATGGGTTCTTCAGAGTGTCATCCTTTTTATAAATTCTTTTGGATATACCACCTTTCAACTTCTCGGATTTAGAATTTGAGGTCTTCTCACCTTTATTTCATGGAATATTCTTGGGAGAATTTTTTTTACAACATTATTATGATTTATTCAAAAGTTAGATTCATTATTAATGTCCATATCTATGGTATTTTGTTTAAATAATCTTTGTATACATGTTGAGATTATCATTCACCGGCCTTGTGACCACTCCCATTACATACGTCACATATGTGGTCAATAATTCCAAATATGTTTGTAGTATATAGATGCTTCTGGACCTATGAATTTTTCTTCCTCCTATTTGGATTTCTCCCCCTTTAGATAGGATTACTTTGTGCTTATATATTTTTAGGATTGTACCAACAATTTAATGCACAATTTCCAAATCAGTTGCATCACCAAAATTGACCCAAAAATCTTAATGTCTTGATATCTTCTATATAATTTTGTTGTGTCTTCTTCAAGATGTGGTGTGCTATCTATAAGGAACCATCTTCTACATTTTTCTTCCTATATACACTAGTCATGGTGGTAGTTATCTCATCACCTTTACTCATCCATACTTGTTTTGAATTTGTCATCCAACCTACAATGCTTGTGGAAACATATTTAGAAACATGAGTACAAGATGTTATAGATGGTACCTAAACATTCCCAGCTACTTGTGTTAGATCAATGAGTGAAATCATGATCTTCTTATCACATGTTGGAGGTATTACAACCAAATAATCCTCCAATAAACATTGAGTTCCTGTAACAAATATCTTCTTCTTTTGTGAAGTGTTAATATGAGTCTTCTCAATATTGGTAAATTGATCTTCCACTTCTACGCACTTCATATTGTGGGTGATTTTATGATATTAAATCATAATCATATTCTATTCACATACCTTCTTTGTTATTTCAACTTCATATTCATGTATCTTCAATGTGTCTTTTAATAAGGAGTCAAGTTCCTTGATCTTCTTGGATGTTTCTTCCAAATATAAACCCTTGACTTCAATGCCCTTATTCAGCTCATCTTCTAGTGAATGGATATTTAATTATATATTCTTTTTGACTCCATATTTCTCTTAAACTTATTTGAACCATTTTAAGGAACTCATTTCAAATTCTATCTTTGTTGGTTCGTAGGTTCCAACTTGTCTGGAGAGCATTCAACTTTATACAATTTTTTATTGAAATCCTTTCTCCATGAAATTAGTTCCTTCTTCTAGTTGGGTGATATATTCTTTTTTTCATTTAAATACTCCACAAAAAAGGGATTCACTTTCTTCAGGAATACTATGCAGAATAGTTCTTAATCTATCAACTGATAATTCTTTATAATTTTTGGATTGATCATCACCACTTGTGAAAACATTTTCATCATGATAATAATTTTACAATGTATTAACACATACCTTCTAATCATTTGAGGTAGGATGGTTATCCATCTTCTTACTGGAAACTTTATCCAACTTCTCATTACTTTCTAAGATTGATATTTCCTCATTTTCAGTAAGGTATGGAGAACTAGATACTTCCTCTTATTTCGATAAGAGGGACTTCTTCTTCAACCTTCTATTCTCTTTCTTTTTTCGGTTCATCATGGTCTTGGAAGATATGGCCTTCTGCTCAGAGATAAATGAATCTTCACCAAAACTTCACTTAATTGTTGACTCGAGAAATAAGATCATGTCTTAAAAGAATAATATCTTCGTTGTATAGAATCTATCAAAGGTGAACCCTGGATCTGATACCAATTGAGAGGACCAGTTTGGGATATGCCAAACACTAAGAGGGGGTTTGAATCAGTGTTGGGGACTTTTTAATACAATTATAACTTTTTATCCCTGTACATATTAACCTGTTAAGATCTTGGTTCTCTTATTCTCTTTTCCATTTCACATACAATAGTATGAAAGTTGTAAAGAATATTCCCGTTATATTTTTACAAGGTTCACTACTTGATAAGAGTATCTAGTCCTTACCATGTAGGGGTATGAACATTACATATATTCTCCACTATAATTTAGTAACAAGTTACAATGGGTTAGATTAGAAAAAAATCTTTAAGCCAGTGTGAGTCCCTACACATTGGATGGGTAATAAAAGAATTATACTTCCCTGAACTGGTGATGACCTAGCCCAATTTTCAACACTTTTCTGGTTCTTTATACTACCTCCCAATATAGTCTTCTCCCTGTGGAAAAGGTTTTTCAACACCAATAAAGACTTCCACCAGTTTAAAATTGTTTATTTTCATAATGCTTCTTTATCTTACACTCTTCACTTGTTACTTTATTAGCAGCATGAAAGTAATCCTTCTCACTTCTTCAAATCAGTAAACTTGATAATTTCACATTATTTCTTCTAGTTATTCTTTAGTGAAAAAACAACTGCACTGAAACCCTCTTCTTCTTTTTTCTAGAATCAAAAACCTCTTTTGTGATTGTCAAAACAATAAGGATCAGCTCATCTTAGCATCATCAATGTTCATTCTTCTTCTTTAATACACTATATCAATTTTGAGTGTTGTATCAGTACTCTTCTCTTCTTCTTGAATTGTCAACCCAATTAAATAATGTACACTTAATGCATTTTATGCAGTGCAATTTAAATACGTTTTTGGTATCTTTAAATTCCTAACCAATTATGTGTGTGTGATTATTCATGTATGCATACATTCATGAACTATTTTTTCTTCTTTGTCTCTTTGCACTATTCAAGTTTGGGTGTCAAGTAGTTTTTTATGTGTGCATGGAATCATGAATTTACTTATTGGTGAAACCCATTGTCCACTTACCTATTCATGTTCAATTATTTAATTCTTTCTCTATCAACACACACACTATCCACTTTATTTATTTATGTTTATTTTCATGTGATATTCTTCAAAACTGAATGGTGGTATTCCACTATTCACATTGTTCTTGCACACTCAGTTGTCTCAAATCATGCACATGAGTGCATGTGCACCATGCATGCACATACTTTCACATGCCTTCAACTCTTCTACTTCTTCTTAAAATGAGACTCTTAGAAATAGTGTAATTCATTTACATGAATAAAAGATCATGAAATCCATGGGACTTATGGATCTTAGTCATGAAGCACACTGAGGGTTTAGTTTGGTGTTTGTGTTCTTCTTCTATGCACACGGTGTGTAGTTATCCTTTGTATAAGATGTGCATATCATCTCTAAAGAAACAAAGTGGTTCGTGTCTCTTCCTTATACAAGGGATGCATGGTTATTATATGAATACAGAGTGGATATCTCCTTTTCAGAACCAGAATGGTTCATGGTTATTCCTCATGTATCCTTGATAGTTTGTGATTATTCTTCACACACCCATAATAGTTCATTGTTCTTTCTTTCCCTTCACGAAATAGAAGCTTGTAGCAGCTCTGTTTTTTTGAATGAGAGCTCTAGGGAAAAGATTTCAGCAACCTTTAGCCCGATCAGTGCCTCTCTTTTTATACATGAGGATCACTTCATTTACCTCATTCAAATCCCCATAATATATTCTCTTCAAATCTTTTTTTTAATAGTGAAGATCATTGGATTTTAAAATCTTAAAAATCAAATAAAAGATATATCGAGAAATATGGGATTTGTCTTTTTAAGAGATATTCTCCTTTGTAGTGAAAACATCATGTTTATACAATGAAGATTTCATGAAAATATCCTTCACGAATTCCCGAGCTTCATCCATTCATGACGCGGTCTCTCAACTTCATTTGCATTGGTTGATATTTCTTCTTCGAGTTATCTACATGCATGAAAGATGTTGATTGAATTCATGATCTATGTTTGTCCTATGATGATTCTTCGATGGCCAGTGATTGGAAATGGTGGTTTTGTCTTCTTATTTGGTGATACAATGACAACATTCATCAGCGGTAGGATGAATACGATGGCGCTAATGAAAAACTTTTTCCATGGTTCAAAGACATAGGTTGCAGATGATTAGATGGTGAGGGGCGTGAGATGATATGGATGTTTGAGATCTTCCCAAAATCTTTCCCACATTGAAATAGTGATGCTTCATACCTCCACTCTCTAAGAAAAGTCACTCCAGCATATGCTTAGATTACTCTCTCCCCCTCCCTGGTACCACCCTGTACTGGTTCTGTGGTCACGCTCTGCATCCACCATCTCTGTGGCCCTTTATCCAAACCTATGCACAGGTTCACCCATGTGCACTCATAACAGCATAAACACAACCCTACATTTGGGCGCTCTATTCCAAACACATGCCACCTTCATGTACGCCATGGATAGTTCCCTCACCATGGTTGACCCTCAGGTCCCACATGTGTTGCGGTTGAGCTTTCCTTGGCTTGTTATTGGTTTACCCTATCTTCTAATCCCCATAAAAATACTTAGTATTTAACTCATTTCCAATTGCTACTTCAAAACCATACATGGACACCTTCTAATTCAAAGCCCATGCACCCTTTCCCTTATCCTCTTCATCTTCAACTATCATTCTTATTATTTTATTTTTTTTGGAATATGAATTCCAAAGAACTTATTCATTCTCAAATGGATGGTACTTCACCCATCTTCATTTCTGTAAACAATGTGTCACCTTGGTCACAAGTTCATTGAACTAAGGAATAGTGAAACAATAATCTGATTTAACAAAATGGATATTTTCCCAAGTGTGAAATCTAATGCTATGAATCCATAAAAATTCTCCAGGAATCACCACTTTAACCAATCTCTATTAACATTGGATATCCTAATTAATAATGATCAATATTGACAATATTTTAAAATAAATTTAACTCGTACACAAAATTGGTCTCAACATAAACAATATACCCCACCCACACATACATGGTCCACACATCACATCTTACCCAAACACACATGGTCCATCATAACACATCTCATCTGAAAGACACTTGATACACTAACACAACTCATCCCAAAGACACATGTGACTCTTATCACAACTCATACAAAAAAAATGGGACACCACATCACAACTTGCTCACACACACCTGGACATCACATATTACCACAACCTGTCCAAGGAATCTTGGACCTCCATCACCTTGAATGTGGAGTAAGGGAGAGCGAGTGGTCATCTATCCTTCCTCCCATTAGGATGTTTGGGAAAGACACCCTCCCAGTGACTATGGGGGTGTTCCGAACATAGTTCTCAACAAGGATGGGGTGAGTTTAGAAATTATAAGAACATATAGTGTATATACATATAGATAGAGAAACTACACACAATCACATCCTATAGGATTCAAAATACAAAATAACTGAATCACAATTTCTCCACTTTGCTGAAACCTCTAAATGAATAACCCACACAACTGCTAGTTTTCATTCATTAATTATCACTTATAAATTATCTTGATATTACACCTTCAAACCGCCCCATTATTCTTTATTCATTAAATAATACATATTATCCCGGAAACAATCAGACACAACACATACCAAGAAGCATAGTAATAGGTATTTTAGTAGGTGAACAACCCTAAAAAAATTAAAATGGCTTCACATTACCTCTGCATTCAACACCCATTCATGATAAACCACACACAACATCTAGATACAGGGTGAATCTTTTTACATGTTATTAATGATGGAAATTTCGGGAAAATTATCCCTGAAAATCATTACTATCCTTATTCAAATTTATCCTTCCCAAACCACCATACCAACCAAAACAAACCACCAACTCATAAACACATCTAGGAACACATTGCATCAAAAAAAATTTTGTAGCCATGCTTCATAACAACACCACACCCATAATAGCCCCACTGCACAACCACATCCATATACTTCCCCCACACAAAAACAAAAAAAAACTACATGTCATGCCAAACATCATAATTTAAATCATTAGGGTTTAATAATGGGGGTATATTATTCAATTTAACTTCTTTAATTGGGATTGTGATCGTAGAAGTCATAAGATCATGGGGAATCCATTAAATTAATCAGATATATGTGGTTAATAAATTTTATATTTAATCATTCAACATAAACCCAACAACATGCATTTACAATAGGTGAAAGAAAAGGACCCCCAATGACCATGATTTTTAGTGGGTAGTTATCCCATAAAATTCACAATATCAACATTATCAAGGCAATCAAGAAATAGTTTTAACATTATAAATCACATTACCCTACCCATTTTAATTTCATATAAAATTATTAACTATCTTCGTTAACGATGTTGTAACCATGTTCACAATGGTGAATAATAAAATCATCCTACATGATACACAAAAACGAAATACAAGGAAAAATCCTACCTAGAAGGAATGGATTCTCGTGAATTTGTTGCACCAAAATCGGGGCACCCGTATAGGAGGAAGACACCTATAGGGAGAACTCCAACTGAAAATTCCACCAAGGATTCACAACACTAGGGAAGATATATTTGGGGCATTTCATAACAAAATAAGAGGGAACACACAAGAGGATAATACCTCAACTTTATAAAGGCTAGATCCAAAATCAACAGGTTTAAAATAGTATCAATTTCTATTACGGTGGATCTGACAAAGTCCAAGTATTATTGAAGGTCAGGGAAAGATTCATGTTTTAAAAGATTAATACACATCGAAATGGATTCAAAATCTCTTAAATAATCCATTATGACCAATTCCAGTCATAAAAGTCATAAAAATGGAAAATTGGGTAAATTGGTTTAACTATTGGAAATGAGGCATTGTGGGCATGAGGCCCCATTGGGATAAATAGCCTTCCACCATTAGTGGGACACTGCCAGTGAGACACCTCTAGGTGAGACAATTCTAGATGACCTACCACAAGGCTCGACTCACCACTAGGGAAACCTACCACTAGGAATGACTCATCGTTAGGGTGACCTACCACCATCGAGGCACTGTCAAGGTGAGACAATTCCAGTGTAAGACACCGCGAGGGTGAGACATTTCCAGGGTAAGACACCTCCTGGGTGACACCTCCAGTGATCCACCACTAGTGAGCCACCACCAGGGTGAGCTACTGCCAATGAGGCACCACGAGGGTGAGCTACCACCAAGGTGAGACATCGTCGGGGTGAGACACAACTAGGGTGAGATATCTCCAGGGTGAGACACCTCCAGGGTGACATCGCCAGTTAGCCACCACTAGTTATCCACCATCAGGGTGAGCTACCGCTAGTGAGGCACCACTGGGGTGAGATATCACCAGCGAGGTGCCTCTAGGGTGAGGTAATTTTGGAAAATATAGATTTTGGAAACTCGCAAAATGACTCGCTATTGGAAACTCAAATGTTTCTAGAAACACCCCACTCTACCAAGAACTCCTCAAGCAATAGATACTTCAACCAAGTAATGGATTAGAAGGTTCTATTCCATTACACTCATGTTATTGAAATTTATGATTTGGGGGTGTATATGATAGCGGGATGCTATTTCTATTATTGATTTCTTTTTAACTATGATATTAATAATTGTGATAAGAATGTGTTCTAAGTCTTGTGTTTGGAATTATAGATACATTACATCACTACATCCTTTGGTGAAGCACTAGGAGGGTGCGAACAAGCATGTACCATAAATAGTTTGGTTGGAAACCCAGTTTCACTAGAAATAACTATAGATGATTGGATCTATGGGGTTTTATTTTGGGTTATATTGTCTATGGAGAGAGATACATCATGATTTGTAGCTTCCATGCATGAGATAACATGGGATTTTTATATATATAACCCACTGTTTATTATTGGTGAGGGTTTTTTCCAAGATTATGAGCACTTAATGGAGTCAATACCATCCACATTCAAAGAAAACCCCTAAAAGGATGGTGAATTTAGTTGCATATATGTTTTGAAGACACAACAATGTTCTAGTAGGATATACTGGTATGATCAAACCATAAATTTGAATTATCATATGAGGATTTTTATGTTTGGATAATTTCTTATCAATGTCCTTTATGGTGGATATGGACTGGGAATTCATGCATCTTCCTTGAGTGGGGTGTTAGTTATAAAGTATGTAGCACACTTTACAAATATTTTGCAATTTTACTGATGTTAGCTAAGGATGAGGCAACAATGGATATACATTTTGAGGATGGTTTGAGGAATGATATATGGATAAAAGTGAATGTCATTCACCTACCATATTTCTTAGATTTTATAAATCATGACCTTATATATGAGAGGAACTAGAATAAGAGTATAGTTTTTGGTCAATTATATCTCACTGAGGGGACCGCTAGTGAGTCTTTCGGAAATATTAGGTATAGGTTTAATTGTTATCAACATAGGGGTGATGCGAGAGAGTATCCTGGGTGGTGGTCCATCTCTTCCTCCTCATAGTGGTGAGTTTTTATAGTTTTACCAGTGTGGAAGGTGTGGTAATGTTCATTCTCAAAGTGACTGGTGGTCAGTTGTGTACTAATTGTGTTGGAGGATGGGGCACTTACATCAATATTGTTGTATTGCATAATAGTCAGTTAATGGTAGAGGATTTTTAGGTATAGGGTTTAGGGTCTAGTTCAAGTATTTCATAATGAAGTGGAGGTTTTATTTCCCATCATCTATTCAGATATTAGTGGAGGATCCCATTTCTAGAGGTGGAAGAAATAATGACATCAGTGAGGTTCTTATTAAGGGAGTCTGGTAGGAGTTAAAATTTGAGGTTCAGGATAGTTACACACTACTAAGGATACTCTTTCTAACCATGACACTGAGATATATATCTCAAGGTATGGTTGTGGTTGATTCCAATTTAGATTCATCTTTATTCAATACTGGTACAACACACTCTATTTTTTTTGGGTTTTTTTTTCTTAGGGTTATATATATAGTATCAATATGGGGTGGCGTCAATAAATATGATATTAAGCACATGATCTGAGGGTATTTAGAGATACTGAGAGTGTTTCATGGTAGTTTGAAGTTACATATTCTTTTTTGATATCATCATATTAGAGATGACTTGTTTTTATGTACTCTTTTGAATGTATTAGGTGGTTTAATATCGATCCTATATTAACTTTTACAGTTGATGGGTATTATTTACATCCTTTGAGGGAAATAGTTATGTTTATGTTAGATAGTGGGATATGTAAGCAATTTATGTGGGTCCTGAACATCAATAGTTGCGTGGGATCAAAATCTAGGTTTCTATTCACATTTTGGATAATTAGGATATGTGTCAGGTGGTCTTTACTCCCATATATGACCATTTTTTGTATTTTTTAATGAGGAATATTTTGGATTTCCACCATAATTTGAGATTGATTTTATGATTGATCTCATTACGAGTATATAAACTATATATATAATCATATAGGGTATCTCTTATATAGCTTCATGGGTTTAAGGCTTAATTAGGGGGTTTATAAGTGAAGGTTTTCTCTGGTCTTATTCACTAAGATGAAGTATTTATCCTTGAGGTTTTGTGTGGATTATTATAAGTTAAACTTGGTGATGAGCAAGAAATAGTATCCAATTCTATGTATAAATGATTTATTTGACTAGATGAGAGATGATAGAGTTACCTATAAGATTGATTTGAGATTAGTCTATCATTATCTGATAGTGAGGCCTTCAAACAACCCTTATATTGTGCTTAAGAAAATCTCTGGTCTATACATGTACGTTGTGGTTTCATTCAGTTTGAAAAATGGGTCGGCAGTGTTTATTTCTCTAATAAATAAGTTCTTCCACCCTTACTTATGTTATTTTATAGTTATTTTTTCATTAATACTATCATGTAATCTTAGATAAGGTTGGAGAATTCATGAAATTTGGATATTTTTTCAGTATGCTTGGAAAACATATTTGTATGAAAAGATGTAGAAGTGTAAAATTTTGAATAATCAGGTACACTTCTTGAGGCTCATGATATCAAATTATGGTTTATCAGTATAACCTTAGAAGGTAAATTCTATTGTTTCTCGGGAGTGGCCTAAAAACCATTTTTTTAATTTCTTTGGATTGGATGGTTATTACCAGAGATTCATGAAGGTCTCTTCCAGATTTGTAGTGCTAATGAAGACCCTAACTAAGTATTATCTATATTTCATGAATTAAATTTTAATATTAATTTCATTAACTTTAATGAGTGAATAATAAATCTTATTTTGTTAAAGTTGGTTTTAATGGGTTTTTAGGATGGGAAAATTTAAAATTAAATTTGAAGAAAAATAATATAGAAGGATAGTAATTTTAGCATGAAAAATAGAATTTTTAAAAATTAAATAAATTTCTTAAAAATAGTTATCCCTTGAAGAAAGGTACACCTGATTAGATCAGCCGCACCAAGGGTATCCAATCTAAGCTCAAGGATGGCATGGCACTAGGAGGTAGGAGTGTTAAGGCGAAGAACAAAAACTAGTTTAGAATAGGCATTGGCATGGGAGTTCATGGATGATGATCAACCGATAAAAGGTGGTACTCTACAAGAGGGTCAGTGAAGGGTGGCACCAGTGTTTCTCACTAGTATGTACATCTTGTATTTGGATATATGAAGAAGTACCAACCCAATAGATACTTTGATTTGGGATGGGTTGAAGTTGGTAACTATTCATACTAATAAAAATGACACCATATAAGGTGTCTCTATCTTCTTCATCTCCTTGAACATAGGGTTTATATGCACATATTAATTTTGTGTCAGACTAATGTCTCTCATGTAATAACTATCGACCTACAAACTACCATTTACGTATAGGGAATCTCTAGGATAGCACTTCCATTCACCTATGAAGCTAGTTTTTTTCCCTATAAAGGGGAATACCACTATAAGGGATTATTGAAGCCTGTAGAATAAGGAGTTTATACATGTGTGAATCTATAATTCACCATAAAATGAGATTTTTATGTATTTGATGGTGATGATGAAGTATCGATACTACAAAATGATAGATCTTGATATCATCCATCTCTCAATCTCTCGTGCACACAATCATGGATAGAAAGAAGTATCTCACATACATGCATGCATCACTACAGAAAAGGGAAAATAAGATGAATGTGAAAGAATAGTTCATGTTGATATTGTTTTGTCTATGATGTAAAGAGAGTTGTGTATGAGTCATCGGGTGGCTGCATGTGAGTCACTAGAGTCAGGAAGAGTGAATACTTTTCCGAATAATAGAAACCTTTTTACACCACATTGGTTTATTTGAATCCATGAAATAAATAGTAAGTTGAAAAAATTATACTAGAGTTTTTTCAAGATTAACTTCATGCTACAAAGGGGGTTTTTATATGACAACCACGATAACAGAGTAGGTACATATTATTTTGTATTTTAGTTCACTCTATGAGGGTCTAGTATTTTTCACGAAAATGAAAGAATAAATAATACATTTTTTTTTATTTTAGTTCATTACATGAAGTAATATTTATTCCATGGAGAGTTGATATAGTGTAAATATATGGTTCATCTAACCTATCTCTCTTAGATAAATTTTGAATATATTTTAATTGAGATTTAAGAAATATCCCATAATCGTTTTTTACACTATATTTGAGGGATATGAATTTTGATTAGAGAGAAATATAATGGATAGATATATTCAAACATATATGAAGATATATATAGTGATATACTGATATGTGAAGGAGGATTCCTATCTAAAAATTAAGGGGTTAGTTGTTGCATTAACACAGAATATTATAGGATTCACCATTTGAAGTTCCCCTCTTTGACTATATTCTACTTATGGGGATTGTATACTTTTATTTTTACACCCGCTCATGACTAGCATGAGGGGGTTAATCTTTTAATTCCAAGAATGTAGTGAAGGGGGTTATATTTACTAGATTTTAATTTTTATGGTTAATACAAGTTGAGATTTTATGTATATTCTTTATTTGTCTATCACTTCTTCATTCCATGGTCATGAGCATTGTTTAAGAGTGAGGAAGTTTTTTTCAATGCATTAGTCAATTACTTTGATTAATTCATTACCATTATGCGGTTAGGGTAGTTATGTTTAAATATAGTTTTGGGATACCTTTCTCATTAATTACCCAAAGTAATTGACCATAAGAAAAGGTATAGTTTTTTAGTAAGAGAGCATTGACCAAGACCATGTCATTTCTTAGACACAATTCTGACAACAATTTGGTTAATGTTTTATATTTTTACTCCACAATTAAATAAAAATGGATTTAACATGCTTGGTACATCATCTCTCGATTGAATTTTCCAAATAACTTTTAATTTACATTAATCATAATTTTTATAAGTCATTTATAATCTATTCATGTGGGTTCAACCCTTGAAATCCAAAATTTATACTATAACCTTATTAGTTAGTATATATTTTAGGAATTATAAATTCTAAATTGGTTTATTTATAATACCTAATGTCACCCTATGGGAAAAAAATTGGTGTGGTCACCAAGGATAGTTTCTTAGGAACTTATAATTATTAGGAGCTTTAATTTTATTTTTAGTTCTTATTTATTTATAATTCCTATCCATTTCACACTAATATTATCATTTTATAGTTTTGATGCACAGATAATTCACTCGAGCATAAGGAAAAGAGATTCTATAAGGTGGTCCTGAGTTAGAAAAAACATTGAGTAAGGTTAATAATAAAGTAATGAATAGAGTTGAAAGAGAACTAAGAGCTGACCAAGTGGTGCAAGGGAGATATTTGGGTCAATAATGATTAATGTATTATGGTCGACCCTTGAGTGTGGGGGATCAACCAGGAATTATAGTTTCACTAGTCAATGAAAATCACTTCTAAATCAAGTTATAAGTCATATAGTGATATCAACGTCAATTCAATTCATCAAGATTCCACATGAAGAACTAAAAACTCACTTGGGAGGTTTCCATGAGCTTCGCAACACATTATAATTCAAAAATTTCCACAGTTATGTGATAAGGAAGTATTTATTTCAATTTTAATTAAAATAAAAAGACTGGTATTGGATTCAACATCTAGCTCCACATTCTATAACTGCATTGGATTATTTGTTAAGGATATTCTTAACGTATTTCTTTTCTCACTAAAAATCCTTCGATATTCACATTACAATTTTAAATTTCAATCAATTTAATAAAAAATTACTTTATAATGCAAGGGAGAGATTTAAAGACTTGTTAAGGAAGTGTCCTCATAACAAAATTTAGATGTGGATTAAAATTCAAATGTTTTATAATGGTATATCATAAGTTAATAGACCAATTTTAGATATCACTACTAAAGGTTCACTGATGAAGAATTCATCAGTTGAGAGATATGATTTATTAGATGAATTATAAGAAATATCTTCAAATATAAAATAGAATAAGGAAAAAAGTTACAATTAAAAATTTTAGAAAAAAATGGATGGATGGTCTCATAAATAGAGGACATGTTAAAGAAGATGGATACTATGATGGAAATTCATGAACCCCAAGGAATGTATATTTAATATGAAGATTATATTTATTACAACCACCAAAACAATATTTAGGGTTTGAGGGCACAAAAATTGAGTTAAGGGTACTATAAAATTGAATTTGGGTTTAAAAATATTAATGACATTCTCTTAAAATCTAAGTCAATACATTGAAATATACCCTATCAACTTTCATGAAAACTGAAAAGTTTGCCATAAAAGAGATGAAAGTGTATTAAAAGCATCAAAAATATTCCATGAGAAACCTAGAGTACTAAGTTGAATAGATTACCATCTAACTCAAGAATATAAAAATAGGAGTTCTACTGAGTAACATAGATGTAAACCCACATGGATAATTTAATAATATCACCTTTATAATAGGTATAATAGTAGAGAATGTTGTTGAATATAGAAGTAAATAATGGGATAGGAAACCATAAAAAGAAAATTAAATAGATGAAAAGATGAAGAATATAGAAAATTAAAAGGATAAAGAAGTTGATAGAAAAGATTTAGAGTAATCCTGACCACCCTAAAGACCACTATTATCCTTTTTGGAGAGGTTAAATAAAGGTATGGTGAGTAGAAATGAGTTAAATTTCTAGAAATATTTGAAAAATTACAAATTAGCATCCCCTTTTTTGAGTAATTAGTGAACATGCCCACCTATGCTAAGATCATAGAAAGTCTATTCTCAAATAAGATGAAATTTAGGAGATGTATACCATAACACTCATGGTAGATTTATTAGTGGTGGTTTTGAGGAGTCTACTGAAGACTCAATAAGATTTGGGTATCTTTTTAATTCAAGATAACATTGGATCTTATGTGTTTGGGAAATATTTGTGTGATCATGGAGTGATTGTGAACATTATATCATAATCAACATTCAAGATCTTTGAATTTGAGGATATTAATTCAATAAGATTTAATCTTCAATTATTGGACACTATAGTGGGATATCCATGAGGTATGATTGAGGATATATTTATTAAAGTAGATAAGTTTTATTTTTCAGTAGATTTCTTCATGATTAAAATGAATGAGTGGAAAAACCCCCATATTTTTTAAGGACATTATTAGATTTGAGTAGAACCTTAATTTATGTGAAGAGAGTATAGTTTTCACGAAGGGTTTATAATGAATAATTAAAATTCAATATCCATCATGAAATGAATAATTTTCATGAAAATGATGGGGATTTAAGTAAATACCACAAGCCGGAAGCTGAGGATGTGGCTACTACTAAGGAAACGGGATAAGTAGCTAGTATTAAAGAGGAATAAAAGAGTTAAAATGAGGGAAATATGGAAAGAAAACCCCTGAAAAAGATATAGAGCCTTGGAGGAACTATTGAACCATGAAAGTTCAAGTAAGGACAATAGGTTTTTCTAGTCTATGACTTGAAGTTTCATTTTTTAGGACTGAAAAAACAAAGTTGGATTTTCCCAATCGATATAGATAAAGTGTTACCTCAATGTAGAGTGAATCTAATCTAAAAACATTTATAAGACCCATCTATGTGGATTAATCACAACTTCAACCATTTTTAAATCCAAATTGGGTAAAACCCTCCCAAACCTCTATAACATGACAAAAAAGAGGTAATATCAAGACAAAGAACATAAATAAAGTGTTTTTGTGAGGTACATTTGTTTTTTTAATACATTATTTTATTATTTGAAATTTGTTATTATGTTTTTAGGAAAATGTTTTATAAATTTATTTTAGGATGTAATTTCATCCCTATTATCTTTTTTGGCTTAAAATATTGAACCTTGTACATTCATTTAGTTATTTTATTGTATAGGTCTATAATGACGGAGGAAAAAATAAATAAGATATACTAATCACTTAAAATGATATGTTATTATTTATTTAAATTTTTTATTTATTTTATTCTCTTATATTTTAACATGATTTGATTTTTGGGTTTTCATAGTGAAACTTTCATGCCATGCCTATATTACTTTCTAATTTCTAATCAAGGATGAAAAATATCTTAGGAACCCCATGCTTCCATGTATTAAATTTATTTTTTGATTTTGTTGAATGATTAAAATGGGGTATGAATGATTAGAGATAATCATTATGGTATCAATTTAATGAAATGTTATTGGGGGAATAGTTGACTTATGTAAATGAGATTCCTCTCACTCTTTAATGCATTTATTTTCTAAAGTTTAAGTTAACTAGTTTTTTATTGTTATGTATTCCATGATTGATTTTCTAAGAACCATATGTTTCCATTTTCTGAAATATTTCTAAGATATTTTTTTCATTTTCTTCTTAACACTAAATTATTGAGAGATAACTGGGGCATGTAAACCTACTAGAACTTTCATTTCATCTTGTCAAATATATTATTGATTAATTTCACTTTAATATGATTGATCCTTTTTTATTTTTATCCCATTATCCCTATGACCTACCTTGGAATTTGTATCATTATTTTATCTTATATAATCCATTAATGACCTTAATATGGAAGAACCACATTATAAGACTATTATTTCTTTATAACCCTAATCTTATTATTTTTTCATGATATTTAATGGATTAGGTTTAGGGTATAGGTTTTCCATGGTGAAAGGGGATGTTTTTATTGAAGAGAATAAGTGAGGTTCTTTAATGGGTGTTGGGGAAAGGTTAATATATTATCTTTAAAATTATTTCATTGTCAACCCTTTGAAAGAAAAATAAATAAATTAAAATTGTTTGTTCCTTGGGGTAAGAACTCCTAACTCAACCCATGATCATGTTATAACTATTACAATTAGTTTCGTGATTGGATCAAATATGGGTTGGGTGATGGTTGTGAGTTTTTTTCCAAGTGAGGAAAAAATTAAAAATAAAAATGGGAATATCGTTATTTGTGATGGTTTTCCATATTTGTGAGCCTTGCTATGAGTTTGGAAGTGTGAGTTGATGCCAATTAAAGATGGGTATTTTTCATTGATATTTATATTATCTTTCATGAATTCTTCATTAAGATTCAAGCTCATTTTTGAGCCAAAATATTTCACCTACATACCCTTTTACCTCATAGTAATATAATCCTTATCATAAATTCCTCATTATTAATGATTATATTTCAATTTATGGGTTGGATATTTGAGATTCATTGTGAGCCTATGGTTAGGAGAATGTACTTGAGGTATGAACATAAATATTATAAATTTTTACGTTGAGTTATGAGAGAAAATAATTTTATGGTAAGGTAGATCACAAGTGGAATGTATGGAAATAATTATTGGAGAAATTTTAATAGAATATAGGAGAAACCATAAAATATTCATATAGATAAAAAAAATACATAATTGACTAAGTTTCTTTGAAAAATGATTATTTGAAAATATATTTTTATTTGATTCTTGTAAATTATATTCAATTATTGATAATTATTTTATTTGATCAAACATGATATTTAAACATTATTAGGATGGATTTACTTTATATTTATATAGAGTTTTATGCTTGAGGATAAGAAAAAAGTTCTATGTATAGGGGGTTGGATATCTATATTCCATGATTTAAATTTTAATATCAATTTCATTGATTTAATGAGTGAAAAGTAATTTTGTCCCATTAAAGTTGGTTTTAATGTGTTTTTTGTAGGGGAATTTTAAATAAGAACTTGGAGAGAAACAAAAAGTATATAATACATAATTATAAGAATTTTAAAATGATGACCGGAATTTGGAAAATAAAAAATTATATGATGTTCTAAATAATTGGATAGCATTTAAAAAAGGCCAACCTTAGTATCCCATCCACCCCATGGGTAATCTAGTAAAGCTCAAGGGTATCCAGTATCTATGAATTAGGAGTGTGGAATCCCAGAACTAATCCAACATAGAACAAGTGAAATCATGGGACTGCATGAAAGAGGGTAACCAAAAACATTATATAACTGAGAGAGAGGAACAACGTGGGACAACACAATGGTTTCTCATTGTCTTTTTCATTCCACATTTGGATATATAAAGAAACACCCAACTAATAGAGAATTCAATGTGGGGTTTCTTGAAGTGGGGTATTTTTCATACAAACAGAAACAATGTCGCATGAGGTGTCTCTATCATCTTTCCACATTGTGGCTAGGGTTTTCATTTTCCTATCGAGTTTTTGAAACACCAATGTATCTCACATTGAAACTTTTGACCTAAAAACCACCATTTAATTATAGGTAAGCTTGAGGATAGAATTTTCATGCCCTTACAAAGTTATGCATTTCTTGTATAAAGGGTAATAACACCACGAGAGATCATGGAAGCCTGAATACTAAGGGATATAAACACATGTAATGATCAAATGAACCTCAAAATGAGTGTTGCAGCTATAGGATATTCATGATGAAGTATTGTAAAATCCCAACTCAGATGCCACTTAAATTGTGCCCTGATATGATGGGCCTCAAGGCCTCAAGTGTGACTCCCCGTATGGTAAAGACTACCGACTAGAAGTGAGGGTCCAAATTTGGTACAGTGGGGAGACTATACCCTCATATTAGAGTAACACAATGGAAATAGATAAGTATCATACACAACTGTAAATTAGAAAAGTGAATAATAAGTAAATAACGTAAATAGAACATGTTGTAACAATAAAAGAAAATTATATTAAATCACAAATAGTTATTCTATACATAAAACATAGGTCACCCACTGGGTCGACCATATAGATATAGGATCACAAAAGAAACTAAAAAAATTATAGGTCCCTACTACTAACTTCAAGCCAGCCCACATACCCAATCTCCAAACACTGTTGAACTATTCCATCCCGATAAAAATAACCCACACAAGAAGATTCTCTTAAACATGAAACTCATATCATTTTTCCTAAACACCATAAAAACCATTCTTAATCTGAAAAGAATACATACGGTCTATACATACACAAAATTTCACGTGCAGGGGTGATAAATTGTAACATCCTAGGTAAATAAAGAATATGACATTTTCATATTTATTAGTTTTTTGTGAATTAAATATTAATTTTAATTTCAAGGGCATGCTATGTATGATAGAATACTCAACATGCAACAATGGGTTTCTTTGAAATCTTATGTTGCACACAAATTTGAGTTATACTGAAAAATAATATATTATTATTATTATTTTAAATGGTAGTTAACGCCTAGCCATTGTATTGGCGGGAATGAAAATAAATCACTAAAATATGATTACACATGTTTGTTAAATGTTTCTAATTTTAACAAATAAATTTTATAGGATTAAAATAAGAATGAATGTAATTTTAAGCATGAAATACTCTAATATTCTTTAAAAGGTCGATTTACCACCTTTTGATGGTGAACCCTTTTTAAATCTAGTTTTTGAAACTATTATATGTTCCATTTGAAAAAATAAACTTCTTATTTATAAGCAGGATATAAAAAATTACTTTGGGTAAATTTTTGGTATTTTTCTAATCAAGTTCATTTTTTGATGAATAGTAAAAAATACTTCATTTTAATTCAAAAATGCATTTTAATCTAATTTATTTATATGATTATATTGTCATTTTAATTGGTTTAAAAGTGTAATTAGATTATATTTTTATCATTTAATCCAATATTGGTCATTGTAAGTAATTTTATTATTTAATTAGATATAAACACATGTTAATCTTTTGATATTTATTATTTCTTAAAAACATGCTTTTTGGTTATGAAAATGGTAATTAATTTTAAATTAATTATTAAAAATTATGTGATTTGAATATGGAAAAATAGATTCCATATTTGGAATCATGAGGTCCAAATTTTGTACATAGGTACCTTTTATTTTTAAACATTATGAATGGTAACTTAGTAAATATTTTATTTACCATGGTTAAAGGGTAAATCTGGTAATTAAGGTAAAAATAATATTATAATAGTATTAAATTACTCTAAAATGTGTCTTAATCCTATTGGATGGTATATGTCCTACCATGAGCATCCTTGGGTTGATTTTGGGACCTCATGGAGCCACTTTTATCTGAAAATGGCATTATTTCCAATGCTTTCGCAGGGGTGCGCGCATCCATCTGTGGAGGACGCGCAGCTGTTTCCCTGAATTCCCACTTTCCAAAGGCGAGTGGCATCCGTTCCTTGTTCAGGGATGTTTTCTCCTTCATCAAAAAGGGATGATGGGATGTCGGTTCTTCCTTCTGTGGATTCCACCTCGGAACTCATCACCTAGTCCAAGTCTCCCTCATAGACTTAAGATGTTGTTTTTAAAACTCTTCCCAGTGTCATATCTTCATGGACACTAGTTAATTATGTTTCTTCTGTTAGGACATTCCAAGGGGTCCAGTCAGGGCAGCAACCTTTAGTTAGGGGAGTAGTCACGTGGGGAATCACTGGTGTGTCTGGACATTGGGGGATTGGCGTGTCTGTCTTATGTCCCTTATTATAGGGATTTTTGAGGGTTCAAAAGCCCAAGGCATCCCACATCAAATGTGGGGAATCGTATTCCATGGGAATGTATCTGAGGTTTTCCTCAACTTACAATGTTTATCACAGGGTATGTCGCAAGTTTAACGTCCAGCGGAGTTGGATCGGGATAATCAGAACACTGACTAGAGTGGATCAGATAGAGGAACCCCCTAGAGGGAACTCCGATATTGGGGCCAACACATGGGTCGCTTCCTGAATGCTATTAGTGGGAGCGAGGAATGGGGTGGCATGATTCCACCAGGATGTGGCGGCCCGGGTAAGAATCAAGATGGGTGATGGAGGGTTGAATGGAGTGGATGAGGATGAGATGGAACCATCATGAGAATGACGATGGTTTTGGGCTTGATCCTCGAAGAGACTTTCTACATATCACCATGACAGGGAATCAAAGTCCACGTAGTTCATATGATGACGTCTTACCACCGGTTGGGAGTTTCAATGGATTACCAATGGTTGATGTCGCAACGGCTTACCAATGGATGGGGTAGCAACGGCTTACTGCTGATTGAGGTCGCAATGGATTACCGCTGGACGAGGCTGTCATGCAGGACGGGGCTGAACCGATGTGAAGGAGGACCTGGGGTCCAATGGTGGTGGGCTTGAACCTCGTGTAGGCTTCCTACATACCATGCCTTGACATGGATCAAAGTCCTCGTAGTTCGGTGGAAAGGGGCTTGGCACACGGACACGGAGACGATCGGGGCCAATAGTTATTGGGATTGAACCTTATGGAGTCTTCCTACATACCATGCCTTGACATAGATCAAAGTCCTTATAGTTTGGGATGGGGCATGGGGCTTACACTCTAGGCTACCCATGGTGTTGGTGAACTGATGGGAAGGGGTTTGGAGCACCCAATGGGTGGTGGGCTTGAACCTCAGGGAGGCTTCCTACGTACCTTGCCTTTCCATGGATCAAAGTCCATGTAGTTCAGGTGGATTTGGGGCTTACACTCTGATGCGGACCAGGTGGTGTTGGTCTTGAACCTCGTATAGGATTCCTATGTACCATGCCTTGACATGGATCAAAGTCCCCATAGTTTGGGTGGATTTTGGGCTTATGCTCTGAGGCGGACCAGGTTGTGTTCGTCTTGAACCTCGTGGAGGCATCCTACATACCATGCCTTGACATGGATCAAAGTCCCCATAGTTCGGGTGGATTGGGGGCTTACACTCTGAGGCAGCCCAGGTGGTGTTGGGCTTGAACCGCGTGGAGGCTTCCTACATACCATGCCTTGACATGGATCAAAGTCCCCGTAGTTCTTGTGGATTTTGGGCTTATGCTCTGAGGCGGCCCATGTGGTGTTGGGCTTGAACCTCATGGAGGCTTCCTACATATCATGCCTTAACATGGATCAAAGTCCCCGTAGTTCGGGTGGATTTGGGACTTACGCTCTGAGGTGGCCCAAGTGGTGTTGGTCTTGAACCTCATTGAGGCTTCCTACATACCATTCCTTGACATGGATCAAAGTCCTCATAGTTCGGATTGGATTAGGGCTTACACTCTAAGGTGGCCCAAGTGGGGTTGGTCTTTACCTCATGGAGGCTTCCTACGTACAATGCCTTGACATTGGTCAAAGTCCCCATAGTTTGGGTTGGATTGGGGCTTACACTCTGAGGTGGCCCAGGTGGTGTTGGGCTGGAACCTCATGGAGGCTTCTTACGTACCATGCATTGACATGGATCAAAGTCACCGTAGTTCAGGTTGGATTGGGGCTTACACTTTGAGGAAGCCCCAGTGGTGTTGGGCTTGAACCTCATTGAGGCTTCCTACGTACCATGACTTTACATGGATCAAAGTCACCGTAGTTCGGTTTGGATTGGGGCTTACACTCTAAGGAGGCCCAGGTGGTGTTGGGATTGAACCTTGTGGAGGCTTCCTACATACTATGCCTTGACATGGATCAAAGTCCCCATAGTTCGGGTTGGATTGGGGCTTACACTCTGAGGCGGCCCAGGTGGTGTTGGGCTTGAACCTCGTGGAGGCTTCCTACATACCATGCCTTGACATGAATCAAGGTCCCCGTAGTTCTAGTGGATTCGGGGCTTACATTCTAAGGCGGCCCAGGTGGTGTTAGTCTTGAACCTCATGGAGGCTTCCAACATACCATGCCTTGACATGGATCATAGTCCCCGTAGTTCGGGTGGATTTGGGGCTTACACTCTGCGGCGGCCCAGGTAGATGTCATGGTCGGTGTTCATTCTAAGCCCACGTGAGTCATGCTTGGTGTGAGAAAAAAGAGATAGCAGAGACCTGACGATCATGTCACAAAAGGCGCGTTTGTGGGAAGTGGAGTGGGTCTTATGCTCTAGGCGGCCCAGGGAGAGAAATATTGGTACTTACTCCAGGATGGAGGCTCGATGGTGGCAAAGCGCAGTTTGGGAAGGACTTGGTACCGAATAAAGGAGAAGCACCATTCCCTACCACACCCTTTGCTGGCCCTGGGGACCGAAGATGAATGGAGGAGTAGGGATGCTGCCTCCTAAAGAAAATCTAGGGGCTTACACTAAGATTGTTTCCCTTTCCCCACGGATAAACACCACTCCTAGAAAGAGGATATAATCCCCTTTGGAGACCAGGGGCATGGAGAATGTCCAAGGTGATGGCACCCCGCTTGCGAGGCACGGGGAGAGGTCACAGTTTAACGTGATGTGCAGAGGACGATGGTGCTTGGCAGTTTAACGTCCTACAGCTCGGACGAAGGTGGGTTTGCTTCACACCCCTAGGACTTACATAACCGGTACCATCTTCTCCTTGTGGCAGGGAAGGTATTGGAAACTCCATGGTGAGGGGGTTTCATTGAGCGAACCATCGAGGGGCCCACGTTAGCGTGGCTATACGAAGAAGCAATATCCATTAGCGTGCCTGTGAGAAGAAGCATAAGGCAAAGCATCGCAACGGGCAGTATCATCCAGTGGACTTTGAAGTCACATCGTGTAACCCTGGAGGGTCGCACAGGAAAAGGAATTTCCAAACAGAGGGGTTCATAGGCAGGGGACTTGTGAAGCTCTGTTGCTCCGCGTGGATGAGGGATCTTGCGAAGGGGTGTGCTTCGTGAAGTGGGATTCCTTAGCCTAAGCATAGGGCAGAGGTGCATATGGAAGGTGCCTCGTGAAGGGGAAAGGCATTCGCAGAGCATAGCCTCATGGAGCAAAGGTGCCTCATGAAACAAGGTGTCGGGAAGCATTAGCATGTGGATCATGTGTACATGAAGGGTGTTTCGCAAAGCATAAATTATATGCGATGACCCGGGTCCCCTTGGGGATCCCCTTCCTTTGGAAAGGCCCTTAGGCTTTGCGAAATTCATCCTTCTTGAAAGATGGGTTCAAAACGAGACAAGGGGGAGGCACTTCGTAGAGCAGAAGTACCTCGCACAGCTCATGGTTCGCCGAGCAGAAGGATGCTTCCCGATTCGGGAGCTAGGAAGTCGAAAGGTCATATTGTCCGTACTTTGGGATTAGGGGGAACCCGGTATTTATAGGCAAGAGGTGCCACGAAGAGGATCTCACATGACACTAAGAGGGACTTGGTTGCTTCACGGAAGGTCGCGAACATAAAATGCGGTTGCAGAGCATCCCGCCTCCTTGCATCGTGGCGGGCTCACGAACGTCAAATGCGTTCACGGAGCGTCCCACCTCATTGCTTCGTGGCGTGCGCGGTGTTGGGGGCACTCCGTGAAGTGGCTTTACAAGGTAGTCAATGGGGAATTCATTTGGGCTTCTTCTCTGTCCCGAATTTTGGTGCCAACAAATGCCCCCCCCCCCTCAGGCTTGTAGTCGCGGAGAGATCAGGGGTCGAAGTTTGAGGTAACTCACCAAAACCCTCAGCCGTTCATGATGTTGGCTCACGAATAAGGCTCGCGACGCAGATAGGGGATGCAAAGTTCGAGCGCGCTGTGAATCTCCATGCAAATTGGATGCGCCGTGAAGCTCCAAAGGTCATCGCCTATAAATACGGGGCTGAACTGATCTTTTTTCCTTTCTATTCTCTATGAATTTTTCCTTTTTCACTCTCAATTTGCGAAGATCCATGTACTCTGCGAGTGTTCTCTGCTAATAGATTCTTCACAGTGCACAATGATTCATAGACTCTGCATTGGCGCACCGTGATCCTACGCTTGAATGCCCCGACAGTGCTCTGCGAACAGTCTTCATGATCGCGCTCTGTGGACGAGCATCGCAAGCCAGACAATAAATCATCTAATTTATAGACCTGAATATCCCACCAATAAGTTGCACAGGGTTTTATTGCAGATGTCTCCCAGAGGTATGAGATGGAGAATAGTTTGGGTTTGGGAGAGTTGGTCCGTAGCCACTCGGACCATAGTTCACTGGTGGAGATTCTATCGAAGAGCCAAAAGAATTACCCGTTTTGTAGGAGGTTGCCCTTATATGGATTCAGGCTTAGGGATGACGTATTCATCCCTGAAGTAAGTAGGGATGAGCCAGCTTACTAGTTTAGGAGCACATCATGCCAGCGCTGATGGTTCAGAGCGCCCCATGGTCATTCCCGGGAGGACTTCATGCCCGTCGTTGCTGACTGTTCATAAAACCATCTAAACAACGTCGATGGGAAGGCATTGCAGCTGGATACATCCCCTCCTCTGTACTGAACTATCCTCAAGGCGGTGTTGGGGAACCCAAAGAATGGTTGGTATGTGGAATGGGAACTATGCCAGGGCGGCAACTCCACGGATGATTGGGCCTGGGCCTACTGGGTAGGCGCCTTGTGTGAGGAGTTTGGGGCGGAGCTAAGAAGTGTGGGCCTGTATGAGGTAGCTTGGGCTTCCCAGTTCCATATCTACCAGCCGAAGCAACTAATGTCGGAGCTGTTGATCCAGTGGTCACTAGGGACCAATACCTTCCACCTGCATCATGGGGAGGTTGGTATCAACTTATGGGATGTGCATCAGATCTCAGGGGTCCCGATACTGGGGGTAATGTATGAATAATTCTTCCCTACTATGGGTGCATGTGAGGATCTGGAACAGATGTTGCATCTGTCAATGGCATTGATGGAGCTTGTTCCAGGGGAGGATAAGGAGGCGGTGAGGGATGTCCACGTCAAGTATTGGTTCATGAAGTTTCTGAACTTCTCGGTAGACCGTCAGTTCCCGGCGAGACCTCTAACTTGCCCAAAGGGGGCCCGGAGTAAAAAACACTCGTACTAGCGGCTGTTGGAGAATAGCCAGTGGAAGACCTGGGGGTTCAGTGTTAGCACCGAACAACAGCCAATAGTCAAGCTGGCGGCATTCATTGCAGCTCTCATTTGTGGTTGGATCCTTCCGGTGATGGATACCAACATGGGAGTGCGACCTAGAACTTTCATCATGGAATCCATATGGGCAATAGGAGGGCGGTTCAACCTAGGGATCCCGATGCTCGCTAAGTTTTATAAGATTTTGTGTCACATCAGTGAGGGGAAGAGGCCACAGAGGGTATGTGGACCGTTCTATCTCCTGTATGGGTGGATTGTGGCGCAAATCTGAGGGATCTATGAGTATTTGAACCCCATATCGCCTCTAGGGTCGCACATCCACCCATATATCCTAAATTCCATGGGGATCTTTCCGACCAAGATAACCTCACCATCAGTTCTGAACCAATTCTGGAAGGTAGATGAGTTCAACTTCCATCCATTCCTATTGCCGATGGGGTCCTTCACAGATGATGGTTGGGGAACAGAAGAGCACCGGTCCTACCTCCAGGCCTTTCGAGGTGGATTCTTGGTGGCCAAGGTGGACCGCGAGCATCTCTGTGAGCCATACACCCCACACCAATTCGAAAGGGAATTCGGGTGCCTGTACCGGATGACCCCGCAAGTATAATTGGAGGTTCATTACGAGGAGAACTCGTATGTGATGAGGCAGATGTGGCTCATGTTCACATGTGAATATGGGAAGATGTGGAATGAACTTCCTTCTCCGACCACCATCCTCGGGATAATAAAGTAATATGACCAGAGCTGGGAGGCGGCCTCCTAGGGGATATGCTAAAGCGGCCAACCACTCTAGTCGGTGATGGGGAGCCTCCTCGGCCTTGGGGATGAGGTCAAAAGGTGGCAAGGGCATCCCACAGTGGTGGGGCTGCTGTAAAGGCAACACCCGCACCAGTTGAGGGGGACGCAGTGGTGGCAAATTCGGCAACTGCAGCAAAGATGGTGGTCCCAGGAGAACAGAGTCATCTAGAGGGACGGACACTGAGAGGATTCCGTGGGGTTTCTACTCAGGACCCAGGAAACGGCTGCTCCATATTGAGATGCCAGATCACGTTGTCTTCCTGGAGGCTTGGGACATCTAGGAAGTTAACCGGTAATTCCTAGGCCCATTTGAGTTATGGAAGCACCTTAACCTCCTCAGGATGGAATTTCCAGGGATTTTCCCTATTAGATCCATTTTTTTAGTATCCCAGGTAGAGGTGAAGCAATACATAGGCGATCTTTAAGACTTTATCCATTCCCGGGGTGCCCTGCACCTGATGACAGACCGGGTCAGGGTGCTGTTAGTTCGTACGGTCCCTATGCAACTGTTAGCTACTGACCTGAGGGAGCGCTTCTCTCTACTAGAAGAATCGGATGAGTCCTCCTGGGGAGACGAGGCTGGAAGAGAGATTCCCCCAAAGGAGGGTGAATTCGGCGATCAGTCCTCATATCTCAAAGATTTCGCAGAGGCCCTTGAGGTAAAATCCCAAGTTCCTTCTTCAAGGTCTGCTCTTAGGTTACTCTAGATTACTTATCAGCGTCTGTACTGTCCAGGAGGACCTTGTGCATAGACCTCATTACCGCCCCTCAATGGGTGTTGACATGGGACCTTCGGGATCCACTCTCGTGGTTGCATTAACTTTCATGTCTAGCGGGGCTGGGACACTCGAGGCGGCTCCCCCAGAGTCTCCAGACCTTCCAACCATGTACAGGGGGCCATGTATCGGGGTTCCAATGACATCATCCCAAGAGAGAGACCATGGATTTGAGCTCTGTAAGTCTCCTCTTCCAAATTTACAACTTCCATCCTCTAACCACGTTAACTGACATTCACGTCGCACTTTTTGGCATGTATAGTCCTTCAATTGGCATGGGCCATTGTGACGAAGTTGGTCGGGACTTCTAGGGGAACCCTTCCCAGGGGCATGCCAATGGTCATGGAGGTGTAAATCTAGCCTAACCGAACTATAGCACTCCCGGTCACTACCGGGGATGCCAGTGGGACTGCACCTGAGGTTATTGAGGTGGGATCTGATGATGAGGATCAACCAGCCAGTTTAGGCCCCACCAAACCTGATCCAACGCCAGACGTGGACCTAGCAGAGGTGTTCCTGGGGGAATTCCCTACATATGAGCCTACCAATCGTGCCGACTGGGACGATACGGCCTCTGACGAGGTGTATAAAAAAATTTTGTTGATGGTTGCGGAAGCTAATCACGCACTTCATCGATGACACCCCCATGCACTATGGTTGGATGAGAATGACATACATCACTCGCAATTGTGAAAACTATGCACCGAGGGAGTGTATGCCCAGCGCCCTCACATGCTCATCTAAGATCTTATGGTGAAAAAGATTTGGGAGTATGACCATGGCCTCAACGTAGGCTGGCATCCGTGGAAGTTGGTGAACATCAAGACGCTCTGGGAGACCAAAAATGAGGTTGAACGGTTGCATTCTCAGGCAGATAAGAATTATACTTCTCTCGATGTGCAATCAGAGCTTGTCTCATGGCTGAAAGCCCAGCTGACAGAGGCTGAAGAGGGCATGAAGTGAGCCTCTGAGGAGATGGCCACCATTTGGGCCGACGTGGAATGGGCTTGGGTCGTGGCCGGCGAACTGCGTCCTCTTGCTGTCAAGGAGGAGCGGGAGGTAAACAGGTGGAAACAACTCCTAGACTCCACCAGCTAGAGGGTGCCGGAGTTGCAACATTCCTTTAATGAGGTCAATTTGTCTATGGGGGGAGTCAACCCTAGGGTACTGTAATGATTAAAAACCCTTAAACATACTTTCATGCTTTGATTGTTCGATGTCGTAGCATGCATGAGTCACATTGTTTACATTGGTTTATTGCATCCTTGTGATATTCACGGAGCATCCTGCGATTGTTCCCTAAGATCACCTAGGTCTGGCCCAATGTGAGAAACAAGGGATTACCACCTTATCCCCCATCCAAATGTAGGCGTGCAAGCCAAGATTTAGGCATCCAAGGTTTGAAAAACTGGTCCAAATTTCCGGGAGGAAATAGCAAAGACCTTACTGGAGAATGAAGCTCTCGGAACAGTTGAATAACTGTTTTCCTAGTGTGCTCTTGTGCACGAACGGGGTAACTCCAGGGGCACTAAAATCGATCTGAACAAATGGGAATGGGAGGTGTGAATCACGACACCCAGGATTCGGAACATTGTGGGGGTGGCATGAAAATAAAGAATAACTGTTGACCGCATTCGAAACATGGTATTCTTATTATATTAGCCTGGAGTGGAGATAGAAAAGGAGGGTCGACCGTTGACCATATTCAAAACACGGGGCCAAACTCAAAATGTCATTCGTTGGTCTTCCAAAATGTTGGCCCAGGACAATAGGTTGGCTATAGGCCGAGAATCCATACTATTAGGGGGTTCCTCCAAACGTGAAAGAGGAAGAGGGTCTGAATAAGTTTCATGAAAAGCGTGGAATGTGGAGTGATGGTTTGTTCAAACATAATCCAACACTCTCGAAATTACACCACCATTGTGGAAGCACATTAGATGGGTGCATCAGTATGATCATGGATCATTCGTTCTTTTAGGCAGGGCCTCTCTGGTGAGGGAGACTTGCTTCCCAATGTCATCTTAGGGCAACTCAAACTTGTTCAGGGAAAAATTGCAGTTACATGGTTCCCCAAAAGGGGTCAGGCCAAGGGATGAAAATGGGGAGGAACAGAACTTATGATTCCTGGGGTCAGACCCTAGGTAAAATACTGGGGTGTTGCTACGTATCCCATGAGGATGGGAATCCAGTCATACATAGTTCTAGAAGCGTAGTTTAACATCATGTGGGATGATGGGAAACCTGGTTGCGTCGGTGCACATCCTACCAAAATTACTAAGCCCACATGAGTCATACTCGATGTGGGAAACAAGAAGTAATGGGAGACTTTCCCAACACAGGAAGGATCATGTTAGGGCGAAGGGATGCTCGGTGAATTTCAGCCCAATGATACTAACCCATCCATGTAGTGCACCTAGATGCATGAAGAGGTAAATCCGAGTATGTAAAAATCCCACTTGAACATGAGGAAGTGGAAATTTTTGAATCGTGATGATCAAAATCTGGATCACAATGATGGAGGCGTGATGATGGAGGATAACTGTTGACCATGGTGGAAATGCATCATCCACATCACATTATCCTGGAATGCAGAAAGAAAAATGAGGGTCGACCGTTGACCATGCTCGGAACACAGGACTTGTCACAAATTTCATCCAAGATCTTTAGGGATGTTGGCCCGAAATGGTAGGAGATCCCTTAGGCCTAGAATCCATGCCATCTGGGGGTCCTATTGGATGTGGAAGAGGATGAGGACCCAAATAGAGAGCTCATGAAGCTTGGACATGGAACGAGGGTAATGTCCCCATGAAAATTCCATACATCAGGCTCTTTGTCAAAATGCATCTGAATACGACAATGAGACATATTAGATAGAGGGAGTCGAGTCCCTTCCCATAGGAAGATCTTAGTTTAGGGTCATAGAACTCGGACCATGGATAGTAGGAAACACAGGAGACACATGGTTGGGTAATTACAAAAACCCGACCTGAGTGGGAACCTGGGGCTCCAACCACCACGCGTTCCCTGGGAAGGTTTCAGGTTGAGGCACTGAAAACGAGAGTTAAGCTGGGCCCGAGGCAAAGTGCACAGGCATTCCTACGTACCCCATATGGATGGGGATCAAGTTGTACGTAGTTCTTGAGGTGGAACGGTAAGGTACCAGTGCCAGGGATAAAAGGGGCGTGAGGGCGTGGCCATCTCACAAAAATAAGCGGTATTTGATAAATCTTGTTTGTCCTTTAAGGTGAGCGGTTTTTTTCGTGAAGCGACAGGCCTAGGATAGCGGTCCCTGGCATCACCAGAAGAATCAAGTCACAACAGGCATTGAAAAATGGTATGGCATGTGACCAATACCAAACATGGTGTCCCCTTGAGTGTTTAAATCACAATGCAGTGCCGTTTTTCGTCGTGTGGCCATGACGATAATGTCACAGTTTAGGGTCATGTGATAGGACCCGGTGGCATAGTTTAAAGTTGTATGGATTATACGTGAAGGAATGTGCACGACGTGATACGACATACCCGATGTGAATGAGGACATAATCCCATACCACACCGTATGCAATTCCGAGAAAGGAGCCTCAGTCCAAGGGGCCTACAAAGAGGTAAGAGGGAAAGGGCCAGGAGAAACTAGCTCCCAACAGAGCAGGACCTGAAAACGAGTCGTTCGGGTATTCGTATGTATACCATAAGGATGGTAATCAAGCCACATGTAGTTCTAGATGAGATCCTAGTTTATGGTCTTAGATCTCGGACCATAGAGGAACGAAAACCCTCTAGGTAAGTGCAAACCTCAAATTGATCCTTAAGCCCATGTGAGTCAAATTCGCTGTGGGAAATAAGGGAGAAATATGTTTATTGCAATACCGTGAATGCAAGCCAAAGGGAAATCAGTGCGGAGCCCTGAATGATGCCCTTATCACGGATTTTGTCCTCCTAACGTGTAGATGTGCACTGAGGAATAGTACCAAGAGTTGGACATCATGAGGTGGAGAAGGATGTGAATCATGTAACCGACATTTTGGGCTTAATGGGGTTGGCATGGCAATGGAGGATAACTATTGATTGTGTTCGAAACATAGTATCCATATCGTGTTAGCCTGAAATGGGAACAACAAATGAGCATCGACCGCTGACCATATTTGCAATGTGGGATTTGTATCGGCTTGTTGTTCGCGACCCTAGAGGATGTTGGCCCGTAATGGTAGGAGATCCCTTAGGCCTAGAATCCATGCCACTTTGGGGTCCCTTTGGGTGTGAAATGTGATCGAAGCCCTAATGAAGGGGAACAAAAATCCTGAAAAGTGGGTGGAAGCATGTCCGAGAAGAGTCTGATATTCTAGGTACTAAACTAGAGTACCCTTAGGCAAGTTGGTGAACCACCCAAGATGGTCGAAGAGGGAGCTCAACTTCAGAGTAACCGTTTTGAAGGGATGAGTATAGAGTAAGGGGATAGAGAACTTCGAGGAGGAAGAGGTACATGGTGTGGTTGTTACAAGCCCGACGTGAATGAGGACATAATTCCATGCCATACTGTATACTCCTCTCTCTGGGGAAGGGTAGGCCAAGGGGCCAAGGTGAAATGGATATTTCTAGGAGATGGGGCTGGACCTGAAGTCTAGACATTCAGGTGGTCCTATGTATCCCATGAGGATGGGAATCAAGCCACGCGTAGTTCTTGAAGGCACCTGGGGGTAAGATACCCTAACGAGGGGTGTGTATGGCATGGAGATTAACCTGACGTGAATGAGGACATAATCCCACATCACACCATACACTCCGGGTAAGAACTTGGGCTGGGGCCCAAGAAGGCTAAGGGGCCTGAGGCTGGGCCTCGTTCAGGAAGGCCCGAGCAGTTTGCAATTTAACGTCTTGCAGTGAGGACGAAGAGGGGAGTAAGATACCAAAAACAAGGGAGGTTTACGGAACAACAAGTAACCTGACGTCAATGAGGACATAATCCCACACCACATCGTACACTCCGGGTAAGAAATTGGGTCGGGGCCTAAGAAGTCCAAGGGGCCTGAGGCTAGGCCTCATTCAGGAAGGCCTAACCAGTTTGCAATTTAACTTCTTGTAGTGAGGACGAAGGAGAGGATAAGTTGTCTCATCTGGAGATGTGTACGGCACGACGAGAAAACCGATGTGAATGAGGACATAATCCCATACCACACTATACAATCCTGTAAGAGAGAACCTGGGTCGAGGCCCAAAAAGGAAAAGGGGCCTGAGGTTGGGCCTCGGATGGAAGGCCATATGCCCTCTTGTATGGTTACTACCTCATCACAGCTCATAAGACCACGTGAGCAGTGATCGGTGTGGGAAACAAGGAGCTGTTCTCGGCTCTCCCTGTCATATGGGGGACTAAAACCTGGCTTTGCCCGAATAGAGTTCATCGCTTGGAGATACAACGGGGAAGAATGAACCACTACACTCAATGTTTGGGACATCTTGGGGTAGTTCCAATGTCGCAGGACAATCGTTGACCATGTTTGAAACACAACATCCCTATAGTAACCTGAAATAGGAGCAACAAATGAGCATCAACCACTGACCATATTCGAAATATGGGACTTTTATTGGCGTGTTGCTCAACATCCTTGAGGGAATTGGCCCAAATAGGTAAGAGAACCCTTAGGCCTAGAATCCATACCATTCGAGGGCCCTTCTGGATGGGGAAGATGATAGAGTCTCAATCAAAGGAGTGGGTGAAGCATAGTTGTACCCATCTCTAAAAGAAGCGAACATCTCCAGGGAGTGGGACGTAGAGCCGGATAGAGCTAGGCTCGATGTGTATTGGGGAAAAAGTTTTCATCCCTACCATATGTCTTGACCCGAGGGGAAGACTTTGTCGTTCAGGCTGGGCCAACAGACAAAATGTCTGGGAATTCCTAGGATGGGAATCAAGCCATACGTAGTTCTTGAAGGTCATGTAGTTTAACATCATGTAGTGAGGATGTGGGAGGATAGAAGAACAAAGAGTGGGTACATTGTGCGACCATTACAATTCTGGTATGAGTGGGGCTAAGGAATCCTACACCATATCATGCAAGGATCCTCCGAGAGAACTACACCCAGGGGCATAGTCAAAAAGAAGATTTTGGGGGTTAGGCTCAAGACGAGGTGTCTGAGCATTCCTACGTATCCCATAAGGATGGGAATCAAACCATACATAGTTATCAAGATTCAATTTAACGTCTTGTCGGATGATGTGAAGTTTAAGGTCGTGTATAACCAGTCAGTTTAAGGTCGGGCAGGACCATCGTGCTTAGGAAAAGTATTTATTTAGGAACTTGGCATTGGTGGGAGGAGTTATATGCTCACTATCCATGGTCACCAGGGAGTATGCTCCATTGGGGTAAGCCTTGTGGAGTATGTAAGGTCCTTCCCATTTGGGCTCCAACTTGGGTGGTTTCCTTCCAGGGATCATTGGCGCTCGGAGGGCCAATACCAGGTCGCCTTACAGATAAGAGCGGAGGTGAACCTTATTGTTGAAGGCCCTAGACATATTATTCTAATGCCTTTCTAGACTATGAAAGTCACATAGCCTATTCTCTTCAATTGCTTCCAATTCAGCCAGACAAATTTCGGCCACCTTATCTGGTGCCTGCTGGTCATAGACCGCAGTGTGTAACGATGGCAGCTAGATCTCAATGGTCAAGAACTCCTCAGCTCTATACACCAGGGAATATGGGGTCACCTGGGTAGAATTACGAGTCATCATCTGATAGGCCCAGAGGGTGTTGGGGAGCTTGTCTGGCCAAATCTTCTTGTTCTGACCAACCATTCTCTGCAGAATGTTAGAGAGGGTTTTGTTGAGGTCCTCGATCTGCCCATTTTCTTGCACATGATAAAGGGAGATATGGTTCGACTGGATGTTGTACTTGGAATACAATATCTTCAGCTCGGCTGCTCGGAATATGGTGCCATTATCGGTGAGGATCGCGTGAGGGACTTCAAACCAGTGGATGATGTTGGATCTCAAGATGTCAAAGATGAAACGGGCCTTGACCTCCTTGAGTGGAACTACTTCTGCCCACTTAGAAAAGAAATATTTGGCCGTCATAATGAAGCTGCACTGGTGAGATATCGCTGGTGGGTATGGTCCCACAACATCGAGTCCCCACACCACAAATTGCCAAAAGTACTTGGTGGCGTGGAGAGGTTCTAGTGGCCGATATAGGATGTTAGCATGAACATTGCACGTGGGACATCTCTTGGAAAACTCGATACAATCATGGATCATAGAGGGCCAGAAGTACCCCAGTCTTCGGATTTGATGGGACGGCTTTGGCCCTGCCTGGTGAGCCCCACAGGAACCGACTTAAACCTCATGCATGACCTAAGAAATCTCAACTCCTTGGATGGAACGGAGAAGAACACCATCAAACTCGTGCTTGTAGAGGATCTGCTCAAGACTGGGGCCACTCTGGAGGGTAAACTACAGCACGCAGCGTCAGATTCACTCAGGTTTAGCTCGATCAGCCAGGAGGCAACCATTTTGGAGGTATTTGAAAAAAGGGGCTCTTTAGTCGGGAGTCGCTTCAACCACTGCATCTGGAGAACGTGGGGGTCCTGACGTGGAGGATCTGACAGTAATATGGTTTACTCGAAGGCCATTGTCATCATCTAAGGTGATGGGGGAAATGACTCTCCGGTGTGCCACATGTATAATCAGATCATCCTTCTCAGGTTCTGCGAGTGATTTAGCCAGGATTTCCAGGGCATCAGTTCAACAGTTTTGAGATCGTGGGACATGAGTAACTTCCGGATGGGATGGAAATTGGGCCATTAGATGGAGGGTGCGCTCCAAAAATGGTATGAGCTTAGGATTTATGAAAACATAGCCACTGTTGACATTCTTGATGACTAGTTAGGAATCCATTTTCACATTGAAATGGGGAACAACTATCTCGAGATCCAGCTCAAGGCCAGTGATAAGATCCTGATACTCTGCCTCGTTGTTGGTGCATCATTATGAAAACAGGAATGAGTACGGTAGAATGGATTGCGTCAGGGTAATAAAGAAAATACCTAGGCCCACTCTGTTGATCCTAGGATCATTGATTCTCCTACCGGTGGGGCTCCGGGAGGCTCCATTAAAGTGAATCTGCCAATATAGGATGGAAGGATCTACCGAGAGGATTGCCTCATAGGGAAAATCCAAGTCCATGGGATGGTCCATGGGTGGTGGATGGGAAGCAAGAAAGTATTCCAATGTCTATCTCTTGATAGATTTCTATGGGAAGAACCTGATGTCGAACTGTTGGAGTATTACTGCCCACCATGCTAAACGGCCGGTCAACATGGGGCGATTCATAATGTACTTCAGCGGTTCTACCCAAGAGACCAGTTGTACCTCATGGTACTGCAGTAATGTCGCAGCTTATGCACAGCAAATACGAGCACAAGGAATCTCTTCTCTATGGGGGAGTATTTGGTCTCTGTATCAAGGAGCATGCGGCTGAGGTAGTAGAGGTCGTTCTATGTCCCCTAATTGTTCTTCTGGGTGAGAAGGGTGCTGATAGATCATTCCAAGGTAGTCACATACAAGATTAGGGATTTCCAAAGAAGGGTGGCATCAAGACCGGAGGCTAGAGTAGGTACTGTTTAATTTTCTCGAACACGATCTGTCACTCTTCATCCCATTCATAGGCATATCCTTTCTTCATTAGCCGAGAAAAGGGATTACACTTGCCACCCATATTCACAATGAATCGTCGTATGTAGGCTAAGTGGCCTTTGAAACCTCGAAGCTCCCGAATATTGCATGGGGGAGGCATCTAGCTAATTGCCTTGATCTTCTCTAGGTTGATCTTGATACCTCATTACCTGATAATAAAGCCAAGAAACTTCCCGGAGGTGACCCCGAAGGCACACTTCAACGGGTTCATCTTCAAGTGGCAGGAGCAGAGGAAGCCGAAAACATTCTCAAGGTCCTTGAGATGGTCCTGGTGATGATGAAATTTGACCACCAGATAATCTACATAGCATTCCACCAATGTCCCAAGTATTGGCTTTAATATGCAATGCATGTCCAGTTGATAGGTGGCACCTGCATTCTTCAGGCCGAAGGGCATAACCTAATAATAGAAAGTACCTTGGGGCACCCTAAAAGATGTGGAATCTTCATCCTTTGGGGGAATCCAGATCTAATTATATCTAGAGTAACCATACATGATGGATAGGGCTTTAAACCCAGCCACAGTTTTGACCAACAATTCTGTCACGGGAAGGGGAAAATCATCTTTCAGATAGTGACGGTTGAGGTCCTGGAAGTCGATACCGACTCTGATCTATTTGTTCTTCTTCCTGACTACCACAACATTGTCTATCCACTTGGGGTACTAGACCTCTTTGACGAAGTTGGATCTGATGAGTTTGTCAACTTTGGCCATGACCACGGCACTGTGAGAAGGGTGCATCTTTCTGGGAGGTTTTTTGAACCCGTGATGATTTTCTGAAAGACCGAGGTGGTGGACGAATACCTAGGGATCTAGTCCTACAATATCATCATATCTCTAGGAAAACACGTCACATTTCTATTTGAGGAGGTCCACGTACCGCTATTGCTCCTCGAGGGACATGGCGACACTGATAAATGTGTGTCTAGGATATTCCTTGCTACCAAGTTTCACCTGTACCAGTTCATCTATAGTGACGGAGATGCCTTCTTCAAAGGCGGGGGGGAGCATCCTCCAAATCCTCTTCATTGCTTATGGAGGAGGGATTCCCTATGGGAGGAGCTTCCTTTGGGTCAGCAGATCCTAATGGGAGGCTGGTACCAGCTTGGACAGGAGTGGAAAGCATATTAGGGGATTCACGCGCTGCTGAGGCCATAGCGATGAAGGCAGTCGATCTGATCCCATAAGGTCTTCGGACCAATGGGACACGCTTGATGATATCAAATAAATAATGGCACTTAAACTTGAGCCAGTTAATTCCATCCTAGAAAAACAGACATGTATGATGTACTGTTGTTTCCATTGGGCGGACATCCCAATACTGTACAGGGGTAGGAGGCTTCGGGATCACCTGATCCTGGTTTTTGTAGGAGTACGAGGTAATTTTCCACCGTCACTTGGACCTGGAAATATGCCTTCCTCTTATACCAGAGACAACAAAAAATTGTCCCATGTCGAGGGTTGTGGCCTCTAATCAATGGATCAGGAAGACGTAGGCATCATCCAGACCTGCCCAAGGGTCAGTTGTGACCGTGGCAGGCTCAACCTCACTTGCCAGAATCTGCTTATTCTTGCTCTTGAAATGGTCAACGTCCAGATAACGGGATTCACAAGAGGAAAAAAGAGATGCCTCACCTTGGAGTATTCCTACTCAACCATTTAGGTAGTACTTGAGGCATTGGTTATATGATGATGGGACCACTGCGGGCAGGTGGAGCCATGGTCGACCCATCAATGCATTGTACGCGGTGTCCTAAGAGACAACCATAAACTTGGTAATGGGATCTAGGCCACCGAACTGGGTCTTTAGACGGATCTTGCTGACTGGGGTCTTCTCGGTCCTATCATATCCCTGGATCCTTAAATTGGAGGGAGTCAGGTCATCCTCTGATGACCCCAACTTTTGCAATGTCCATGTCGGGATAAGGTTAATCCCGGAGCCGATGTCAACGAGATAGCGGTGAACCTCCACACCTTTAAATTGGCTAATGATGTATAGGGGGTGGATGTGCCCCTGTATGGTAGAGCCCTCATCTTCTCCGAAGAATGAGATGATGGCCTGGAATTCAGAATTCTCAACTGCTTCATCATGAAAGTCTTCTGTAGTCGCTACCTCCACCTCAAACTGAAGGGGGCTTCTTAAATCCTCAGCAAGGGCCTCGCACATATCTGATGACAGGAGAAGAGCTTAAAGGATGGAAAGTCTCATTGGTATTCTGACGAGGTGCTTGAGAACATCATACTTCTATGCCAGGTGTGAGCTTCTACTTATAGGAGGCCTCTCTTCGATTGGAGACATGTCGGGCCCTGTTGGCTGGACCGGCGATTGGGTGGTGCTGGGCATATCCTACTTCCCACTAGTCAAAGCCTGAAGAGTAGATGTCGGATGAGGTCCAGACGACTGAGATCATCCTGTAGCGGGGTCAAGCTGGTCGCGGCACGACCGAAGTGGTTCTGCCAGGTCCAGTAGCACAAACGGTGGTGGATGTGGTTTTGAAGACACCAGATGGAGAGGCTGCGAGTGATGAGATCTACGATGGGTCTGTTGACTGGTCTCAGTGGAATGCACGGACTAGCTAGAGTTGCCAACTGATGCTTCTTGATGACCCATATGGTCGCGGCTCCACTGATGTTGGTGTTGGCTTGGGACGTTGGGCAGGTTCACCTGGTGCTCCCCATCATCGTGAGTCATATACGGGTTTACCAACTCAACGGTATTAACCGAAGTGTACCCTTGTCTGTCACTTGAAGAATAATTCACCACTTGGTGGATTCTGGGTGGGATCCCTAAATCAGGAGGAATAAAGTTTCTAAGAGTACGGGACGACGACGGCATTGGTAGGGCACGTTGCTGTTTCTTGTGCTGTCGATGCTTGCTCTTCTAGGAAGAGGCCGGATGAGATGATGATACAGAAGTGGTGGTTGTAGCTTCTAAAGGCTCTAGATGATTCAAACATGCATGGATAATTCAATGATCGTGGGAAACCGCTTTGCGGGCCATCCAGTCATTATACTTCTAAGACCCACAGTCAGAAACCTACTGCCACTCGCCTTCACTGTAACTACAACTATCTGACCTCACAAAGAAACCTGTCACCTATGTTGGGGTCGGGCCCAACCTGACTATATTGTTGTCAATATGGTCTTGGAACCAATCCTTGAACACAAAGCATTTTATGAGGGTGTTCCCCAGAATTCGATGATAGGGGAAATAGTTGGGGTGATTGGTGAGATTCGCCTCTTCTGGATTTCCACACTCAGAGAGCCATACAATTCCCTTCTCTAAGGCACTACGGAAGTAACTAGGGACCTGAGCCTCATTAAACGAGTAGGTCTGATTCCTTCTGTCTGGAAAAGGGGATCTAGGAGCCTAACCCTGACAAGGGGTCAGAAGGGTCTGTCAAGGAGGTGGACCCTGATTATCCCGCCTGGGGGGCGACGTATTATGTGGGGGCGCCTGCCAATTCTGAAGATGCTGCTGAGCCGGAGGCTGCGCCTGAGGTGGAGGACCTCTGCGGGGCTACGGGGGCCAGTGTTACTAGTAGTAATTCTAGTTGCCTATGGGCTTCTATTTGGGCCACAGTGGCAGGCTCGCCTCTAGAAGATCTCCTTGCTGGGATTACAGGGGGCAACGGACGTGCCTGGTTGGCCTGTTATAGGGATTTCTCAAGGTGCTGGGCATTTTTGGAGAAGACTTGGAATCCTTCGGGGTAGTTCTGGGTGATCAGAGAAGGAACCAGTTCTATCTTAATGTTCCCTACGCACATCGTCAGTAATTTCTTCTGAGTTAGTGGCATGTCAAGGGAGTATGTAAGCCCCTTCCACTGGGTGATAAATTCCGCGACCCACTCATCGGGCCATTTTTTCACTTGAAGAGGTATGTGATGCTAGTCTTCTAGGTGGTAGAGATGAATTCCTAGAGGAATTTCCTGTAAAGGTCCTCCCAGCTGGTCACGGATCTGACGGGGAGATGGTTGTACCAGACGAATGTCGACCCCTCCAGTTTCTGAACAAAACAGCAAAGCTTGGTAGCCTCCTGCTATGATGGAGTGCCTAACATGGTCCCACACCTTGATTTGAAGTGGGTCAGGTGTTACGGTGGGTCCCCCATCCCGTTAATGGGAGAGAAGGGGGGGTTTCCGAATCCCAGAGGGGCCGACATATCATTTACCCATGCAGGGTATGACTTAGCATATAGTGGGATTTCCACCAGCCATGTTTCCAATGCCTCAAGGAGGGCTATGAGTGCCACCATAGGATCATCTAGGTGGGGGTACTTCTCTTAATGGGGATCCCTAACCATGATCGCTTTTCTGGGTTCTTCAACACAGTATACGGGCTCAGCGGCTCATGGAGCGGCTGGTGGAGCGACTTGCGAGGTAGTTGGGGGAACCCAGGCCAGATTCCTTAGATTGTATCACCGTTCAGGAGGGTTCGGCGAGACATACCACACCCACTTGCCGTGATCTCTGTATTCAGCCCTGTCTACAGGAGCGGCACGATCAGGGTTGTCTAGGGGCATCTCACCAATGGGTAGTTGTTCATGTCCCTTATACCCCAGCCTAGGATCACCGTAGTTGGGTCATAGCTCTGCAACACGTTCATCCAAGAGTTCGTTGATCAACCTCTTCTGCTCAGCAATTTTCTGGTGCAACGTGGCCTTCTCAGGGTCCTCCTTCGTCTTCTGCACTAAGGCGGACGGGTCAGAGTTCTTGAGAGCTCTGATGTGCTCTTTGCCCTTACTGGCATTCCGGCTGAGTACCAGTGCCTTGGTGGGTGCAGGGAGACTTAATAGGTTCCTCTGCTAATGATTAATCATCCCCGATGGGTCCAATAGTGGTGGCACACCCTCAAGGGGTAAGTCTCCATCGAGAAACTCCAGCTCATCCTCCTTGTCCACTAAGTTGGCCATGTGGACCGTGACCCTTCCTGGGGTCATGTCATCAATATCACATAGCGAGTCAGGCTGCCGCCGGATAGGACTGAATAGGAGGGTAGCATACTACCCCAAGCCTGGGATTTGCACGTGGGGGGTAGCATACCTAATAATTTTGTGGAGTACCTTGATACTCTGAATGCATTACTGCTGGAGAGCCTCATGGAAACCTGGTGACTCGGGGCGCAGGGCCATAGGGAGTGAGGCCAGATCAACTAGGCAGCACTACATGCTGATTTCTTCAAAAAGTGCTTGGATCCTTTGATAAACCATGCTTTGATGATGGAGACTAAAATGAATCTCCCAGAGTGTGTAGCGAAAACACTCAACTTCCTCTGTGGTGAGGGACTCTGGCATGAAAAAATCATGCGCTTCCATGGTCTAGAACTTCTCAGGTAAGTGGTTCACCGCAAGGATGATCCAGAAGCTCCTCGACTCAAATTCAGGGTCTGGCCCTTGATTTCCCCACTCGCCAACTTTGGGTGGCTAAAGAACTGGCAGCGGTACTGAGGCAGGCTGCTGGGATGGAATCTTGGCCAGTGGAGAATACGATGAATGGGATGACTGGCCACCGATTCTCGGGCTGTCCTCCGAAGAGTCTAGCGACTAGGCCACTATGTCACGATTGGAGGGGTTGATGGACCTCATTCTTGGATCAGGGTCCAGGGCTACTGGTGGTGGGTCGCGCTGCTGCTCATCCACCATTGGTCCTCATAATAGCTCTCTATGATCTCTTGTGGAGGTAGAGAGCACTTCCGACGATGATGGTGGTGATTGTACGACTGTAACCTGCGGGGTCTCCATATTTTCATCCTATTGTATTAAACTACAGAGGGAAGTGAGGATCCTATGGACCTCTCATTCTGTGAGCACCAGGCTGATGCGCCTTATCCGTGCCCCGGCCCTTCACTCGGATGAGCGAGGGCAGGGTTCTTGAGATGAGTCATACTCTGCTTCAAAGTCCGAAAAGTGGACCAGCTTGATCTCCATCCGGGCCTTCCCAAGATTCTTCTTGTGGTGGCGATGACCTGCCTTCCTGCCCCTGGGTGGCTCCTTGGGATAGGGATGATTCCTGACATAGGGTCCTTCAGCCGCACTGGTTCTGAGGTGAAGAAGGCTTCCACCTGAGAGAGCTAGGGTGCGAGGGGAACTCGGAAAAATGTCAAAAGGTACTTGGAGAGGACCTCCATGGTTAGTACTAGAGTGGGAAAAACCTCTGTCGGCTCCGACAGGAGCATGGGGAGGGCCTCCATGCTTGGTGCGGGTGGAGCAAGGTTAGCCTTCACCCCACAGGTTTCCGAGGTGAGGAGGACCTTCACCAGCTGCGGAGAGGATGTAGGGAGGATCCCCACATTGAAAAGAGATCGAATGGGGGATGTACCTACACCGGTGGTCAGGAGTAGGAGGAACAACTCCATATCCAGTGTAATGGGCAAAGGAGAGGCTTATGTGCTGAGCATCACTGCCACGGGGTAGACCTTCATTCGGATCGAGGGTAGCACGGGGCAGACCACCATGTCGAGCCTCAGAGTGGGGGGAAGTGCCATGATCTGTGTGGTAGTGGTAAGGGGAGGACCTCCATACGGGGTGGCATTGATGTGGGTTGGTTTGTGGTGACCACTGCTCATGCCTATGACTAGGACAGTCGACTCAGCCTGCCCGTGGGGAGGTTGGGGCCTCGATCTCGGTTGGGCGTATAAGTGACCCTGGTTAGTGTGTGTAGGGACATGATGATATGCATCGGTGGTGGCTTGGGCCACAGTATCCGTTGACGTTGACGCCCCTTGTAGGTAAACCTCTTAAACTTGTGCGGGATTCGGGCATCAGGTCGGACAAACCGGGGCTGGTGGTGCAGGTGCATAGCTTACCTGCTCCTCCTTTGGTAAGGATGGGCGGTGATGCTGATGTGGCCAGGTGGGAGCCCTTTCTGGGAGCCCCTGGATTGGGACTCTTACTGGGATGGGCCATACATTTCCCACCTCATCATTGTAAGGCAGGAAGTCATCAAGACGCTCCGGGGACAGGCTCCCAAAGCGTTTGTATGTCAGGGTGGGGAGCAATGGCTCCCTACATGGCCCTCGGGGGCGGTGTTGACGGCGGGGCCTGGATGCCTCCAGGTCCCGGCGGTCCATAGCCCGGGTTTGGATTATTACCTCCTCCTCGTAATGACGTATGAGGTCATTAATTACCCTTCATTGGAAAACTTATGATGGAGAGATGGGGCGTGGGCACCCCACAGTCGTGGACATAGAGACTTTTGTAGAAGAAGTGAAGCCACATGGAGCGGTTGTGCTGGAGTTTCCCCTTCCCCTAAGTAGACGGGTGGGTGGTGATCAGGTTCCTGTGGTAGCAACCTGATTCCTGAGAAGCCGAGAGATGAACTCGTCAGTGCTGAAAGAAAAAGGAATAGATGACCAATTCCCAAGCACCACCCCATCTCCTATGATTGGTTAGAGGGATCCACGCTGACAAAGTCGCAGAACAGAATGGTCAACGTTCTACTGCCCCTACTTCTGGTGAGTTTCACGCCAGGCCTACTATTTTCTTGGCAGGACCCAGCACCGGATAGCTGGATTCGGTGACACGTCAATCCATTGATGCCCCTAGCGCTACTAATCTCCATATTTATGATAAGAACATTCACGTCAGGTTCACCATTTCTGTTTCCAACACTTTTGATGGGGCGTGCGCATCCTTCTGTGGAGGACGCACAACTATTTCCCCGCATTCCCGCTTTCCAAAGGTGGGTAGCATCTGTTCCTGTTCAGGGAAGTTTGCTCCTTGATCAAAACGGGATGATGGGATGTCGGTTCTTCCTTCCGTGGATTCATCCTCAGAACTCGTCACCTAGTCCGGGTCTCCCTCATAGACTTAAGACATTGTTCTTGAAATTGTTCCTAACACCATATCTTAATGGACAATAGCTAATTACACTACTTCTGTCAGGACATTCCAAGGGGTCTAGTCAGGGCATCAACCTTTGGTTAGGGGAGTAGTCACGTGAGGCATCACTAGCATGTCTGCACTGGGGGATTGGCATGTCTGTCTTCTGTCCCTTTTTATAGGGCTTCTCAAGGGCGCAGAAGACTGAGGAATCCCACGTCGAACGTGGGTAATCGTATTCCATGGGCATGTATATGAGGTTTTCCTTAGCTTCCTATGTTTAACACAGGGTATGCTGCAAGTTTAACGTCCAGCAGAGACGGATCGGTCCGATCAGAACACTGACTAGATTGGATCAGATAGAGGAACCCCCTGGAGGGAACGTCGATATTGGGGCCAACACGTGGGTGGCTTCTAGAATTATATTAGTTGGAGCAGGGAATGTGGTGGCATGATTCCACCAAGATGTGGCAGCCCAGGTAGGAATCAAGATGTGTGATAGAGTGTTGAATGGAGTGGATGGGGATGAGATGGAACTATCAGGATAATGATGATGGTTTTGGGCTTGAGCCTCGAAGATACTTCATACGTATCCTCGTGGCTGGGAATCAAAGTCCATGTAGTTCATATGATGACAGATTACAGCTATTTGGGAGTTTCAATGGCTTACTATTGGTTGATGTCGCAACAGCTTACCGCTGGATGGGGTTGCAACGGCTTACCGCTGATTGAGGTCGCAACGGCTTACCACTGGAGGAGGTTGTCATGCGGGATGGGGGCGAACCGACATGAAGGAGGACCTGGGGTCCAATGGTGGTAGTATTGAACCTCATGGAGGCTTCCTACATACCATGCCTTGACATGGATCAAATTCCTCATAGTTCGGGTGGAAAAGGGCTTGGCACACTGACACAGAGACGATTGGGGCCAATGGTTGTTGGGCTTGAACCTCGTAGAGGCTTCCTACGTACCATGCCTTGACATGGATCAAAGTCCTTGTAGTTCGGGATGGGCCGTAGGGCTTACACTCTAGACTGCCTATGGTGTTGGTGAACCGACGTGAAGTGGGTTGAAGCGACCAATGGGTGGTGGTCTTGAACCTCAGGGAGGCTTCCTATGTAGCTTTCCTTAACACGGATCAAAGTCCCCATAGTTCGGGTGGATTTGGGACTTACACTCTAAGGTAGCCCAGGTGGTGTTGGGCTTGAACCTTGTATAGGCTTCCTACGTACCATGCCTTGACATGGATCAAAGTCCCCGTAGTTCAGGTGTATCTGGGGCTTAAGCTCTGAGGCGGCCCAGGTGGTGTTGGGCTTGAACCTCATCAAGGTTTCCTACGTACCATGCCTTGACATGGATCAGTGTCCCTGTAGTTCGGGTGGTTTTGGTCTTACACTCTGAGGTGGCCCAGGTGGTGTTGGGCTTGAAGCTCATGAAGGCTTTCTATGTACCATACTTGGACATGGATCAAAGTCCCTGTAGTTCGGGTGGATTTGGGGCTTACGCTCTGAGGCGGCCCAGGTGGTGTTGGGCTTGAACCTCAAGGAGGCTTCCTACATACCATACCTTGACATGGATCAAAGTCCGCATAGTTCAGGAGGATTTGGGGCTTATGCTCTGAGGCGGCCCAGGTGGTGTTGGGGTTGAACCTCATGTAGGCTTCCTATGTACCATGCCTTGACATGGATCAAAGTCACTGTTGTTAGGGTTAGATTGGGGCTTACACTATGAGGTGGCCCAAGTGGTGTTGGGATTGAACCTCGTGGGGGCTTCCTACATACCATGCCATGACATGGATCAAAGTCCATGTAGTTCGGTTTGGATTAGGGCTTACACTGTGAGGAGGCCCATGTGGTGTTGGGCTTGAACCTCATGGAGGCTTCCTACGTACCATGCCTTGAAATGGATCAATGTCCCCATAGTTCAGGTTGGATTGGGGCTTACACTCTAAGGCAGCCTAGGTGGTGTTGGTCTTGAACCTCGTGGAGGCTTCCTACGTACCACGCCTTGACATGGATCAAAGTCCCCGTAGTTCGGGTTGGATTGGGGCTTACACTCTGAGGCGGCCCAGTTGGTGTTGGGATTGAACCTTGTGGAGGCTTCCTACATACCATGCCTTGACATGGATCAAGGTCCCCGTAGTTCGGGTTGGATTGGAACTTACACTCTGAGGCGGCCCAGGTGGTGTTGGGATTGAACCTCATGGAGGCTTCCTACGTACCATGCCTTAACATGGATCAAACTCTCCGTAGTTCGGGTAGATTTGGGGCTTACACTCTAAGACAACCCAGGTGGTGTTGGGCTTGAACCTCGTGGAGGCTTCCTACGTACCATTCCTTGACATGGATCAAAGTCCCCGTATTTTGGGTGGATTTGGGGCTTAAACTCTGAGGCGGCCTAGGTAGATGTCATGGTCGGTGTTCACTCTAATCCCACATGAGTCATGCTCGGTGTGAGAAACAAGAGATATCAGAGACCTGACGATCACGCCGCGAAAGGTGTGTCTGTGGGAAGTGGAGTGGGGCTTATGCTCTATGAGGCCTAGGGAGAGAAAGATTGGGACTTACTCTAGGATGGAGGCCCGATGGCGACAAAGCGTAGCGGGAGAGAAACTTGGGACTGAAGAAAGAAGAATCATTCTTCCCTACCATGCCCTTCGTTGGCCCTGGGTACTGAAGATTAAAGGAGGAGTAGGGATGCTTCCTCCTCCAGGAAAGCTAGGGGCTTACACCGAGATGGTTACCCTTTCCCCACAGACAAAAACCACTCCTAGAAGGAGGATATCATCCCCTGGGGAGACCTGGGGGCAAGGAGAATGTCCAAGGTGGGGGCACCCTGTGTGCAAGGCATGGGGAGAGGTCACTGTTTAATGTCATGCGCTGAGGATGATGGTGTTTTGAAGTTTAACGTCCTACATCTCGGACTAAGGTGGGTTTTCTCCGAACCCCTAGGACTTACATAATCAGTACCCTCTGCTCCTTGTGGCAGGGAAGATATCATAAATGCCATGGTGAGGGGGTGTCATGGAGCGAACCATCGAGGGGCCCATTTAGGATCGCTATGTGAAGAAGCAATAGCCATTAGCATGCCTATGCGAAGAAGCATAAGGCGAAGCAACACAACGAGCAGTATAATCCAGGGGACTTTGAAGTCACATCGTGCAACCCTGGAGGGTTGCACTGGAAAAGGAATTACCAAAAGGAGGGGTTCATAGGCAGGGGGCTTGTGAAGCTTTGTTTCTCTACGTGGCGGAGGTCACTTGCGAAGGGGTGTGCTTCGCGAAGTGGGGTTCCTTAGCCTAAGCGTAGGGCAGAGGTGCATATGGGAGGTGCCTCGCGAAGGGGAAAGGCGTTTGCAGAGCACAGCCTCGTGGAGCAAAGGTGCCTTGCGAAACAAGGTGCCAGGAAGCAATGTGCTTGTGAAATACAGTAACCCTGCCTTAGCATATGAATCATGTGTACATAAAGGGTATTTCGCAAAGCATAAACGCTCCACAACGACCCGGGTCCACATGGGGATCCCCTTCCTTCGTGAAGGCCCTTAGGCTTCACGAAAGGCATCCCTCTCGGAAGAGGGGTTCAAAAAGAGACAAGGGGGAGGCACTTTGTGGAGAAGAATTACCTCACACAGCTCATGGTTTGCCAAGCTGAAGGATGCTTCGTGATTCGGGAGCTGGGAAGTCGAAAGGTCAGATTGTCCATCCATTGGGCTCAGGGGGGCCCAGTATTTATAAGCAAGAGGCGCCATGAAGCAGAGCTCACACGGTGCGAAGAGGGACTTGGTTTCTACGTGGTGGGTTGTTAACGTCAAATGTGGTCACGGTGCATCCCACCTCCTTGCTTCGCGGAGGGCTCGTGAAAGTCAAATTCATTCACGGAGCATCCTGCCTAATTGCTTCGTGGAAGGCTCGTGAATGTCAAATGCATTTGTGGAGCGTCCTGCCTCATTGCTTCACGGTGGGCGCAGTGTTGGGGCACTCTGCGAAGTGGCTTCGTGAGGCAGTCAACGAGGCCTTCATTTGGACTTCTTCTCTGTCCAAAATTTTGGTGCCAGCTGACATTTTATAAAAATTAGTTTAATGTTAAACACAATGTAACATAAACATATATCTTTTAGTAAAAAAAATTATATGGGGTTATATAAGTGATCATTTCGACTATAAATATTAATTTTAAACATAACAATATTTCCTAAATCATGGTATTTTATTTATAATTTTTAGAAATTAAATAAATATATTTAATTATGACACAATGGTGATGAAATGACTTCTTCATTAATAAAGGATTCAAGTAAATGATATTATAAATGTTAAAATAAATGTAATATGGTTATTTTGATATCATCCAAGAATTTTATGGATGATAGTTACATGTTATCTTTGGATTAATGAGGTTTCTTTTGAATCAATAAAGTTGTTTTGGATTTTAAAAAAAAGTCATGATATGAATAGTGTCAAAATTAACATAATTCATATTTTAAAATATAAAATATTTTATTAAATATTATCAAATTTTAAAAAAAAATAATATTAGTCCAAATGTATATAAAATGTCTAAAAAATTTTTAGTGACTCTTTAATTGGATATTTTTCATATTTTGGTACCTATTTTGATTCTCAAGGTGTTAAATTTTTTAAAAAATGGAAAGAGTAAAAAAGGGTTAAATAAAAATGATGTGGATTCAAAATATCTAAAACCTATCCAAATCTTATTGGGTGATTTTATTTCCACTTATATTCATCTTATATTCTAATTTAATTAGTTTTGGACCTTTTCAAACCAAAAATCATTTTATAATAAAATAATACTTTCAAACTTTCCTAAAGAGCCCCTCCTCCCTCTTATAAAAGGCCACGACCTCTAACCCATTACTCACACCTCTAAATCCCCTTGTATCATCCAAAATATAATAAAATAATCACTAAATATATTCATCTTCCTCCTATAATCTTTCCCTTATGAATAAGGCAATTAAATAAATCATTTTGTCTCAAATCAAAGAGACTTACGCGTTTTAAGATGTAGTGTCTTCTCTAAAATTCCATTCCATTATTATACTTATTCACTCTATATTCTATTATTTTTATTTTATTAAATAACAAAAAAAGTACACTCATTATACTAGGTTGTTTTTATTGGAATTATTAAAACTAAACTCACACACACCACCATCTAATGGATTTAGAACATAATGTTTCTATGGAAGGTGAACAACTGCCTCACGAAACGATGATTGTTCGATTTTTTCCATACCACCTCTAATGGTGGCCATTATGAAGGAACTGTATTTATATGTGATATATATTATATATATATTTTCACTATGTTTTTGTATTTTTCATTTATATCATACCTTTATGGTTTTCATAATGGGTTAATATGATAATTTCATTTAAGGAAGTGCGGACTACCGCCCCCTCAAAGTGATATGACTCGTTCATAACATACGTGGAATATATAAAGGATGATTTTAATGAACTTATGTAATGTATATAAAATATTATATTATAATTTAATTATAATATAACTTTTTATCATTTTGTTTTCATTCCTTTAATAATGAAAAAAAATGAAAGTAGCCTTCATGCGTATGTACGGCTTACCATCTCCATGAACAGTGCATTTCATTTCTTGTCTCCAAATGTTATGGACTATTCCAAATACATATATAATGGATATATATGATATATATGATATATATGATATATATAATAATAATATTCTGGAGATAATATAATTTTTACTACATGGAAAAATTGTAATTATAACAAGTTCATTTTTGACTAAAATTCTGAACATCGAAAAAATGTCTGATATGAACTCAAATAATTAACTAATTTTTATTTTAAGGTAATAAGTTATATAAAATGAATAATAAAATTGAAAAGTTTTATTTACAAAGTATAAATTAAATTAAGTTTATCATTCAGGAAATTAAATAATGAACGAGTCAAGTCAGACACGAGGTAAGGGAACTCCTTAATCCAATTTCCATTATTTGGGTAAAAATATACTTCTTTATTATGTTGTTATATAATTATGTGAGAAGTTTATTTTATTATCATATATAGTATTTATAATTTATTTATGTGTTCCAATAGTGAATACACATAATCTATCTATTTTATTTACAAAATGATCTTTGTATGGGAACCTTTCACCCTCATCTTCCAGTCAAAGACTTTATTTATGATATATATTTTAATTTCCATTTTCTTATATTGGGATATATTATTATATATCCTTATTGCTATAAATTTTATGTTCAAGTGTTGAGAGACCCTTTTCTCTCCCATCAACTCATTTTCTAAAATTTAAAGTCATGCAGTTGGGCTTCCTATTTTTCATAAGGGACTTCGTCTCAATCTCCTTTCATTGAGAAATATTTTGATTTATACTCGACTTTATTTTATACGGTGTATAAAATACTTTGAAATTTAATTTCATTCAAATGGAATATTTTTCTATGAATCATTTTACTAGATGAAAAAAAATAATGTTTCTTTTTAATGTTCGTGGTGAGAACGACCTTTCTTCCTCCGTGAGCATTATTTGATATTTGGATTCCATAACAAGTCGTAATGCTTTTAAAAGGAAAATTAATATCATATAATTTTTACATATTTTGGTATTGAAAATAGTTTTGTGAATGGATTTATTATGTCGGTATATTGAAATTATTTTTTTTGATTGCAATGTGGAAATTTTATCTTTTCTTTATACATGTGTTATGTGTTATGATTATGTTGTGGTTCTTGGGTACTGTTTACGTATATGGGTGGTTCCATGAAAAACTTAGGGTGGGTGAGCCCGAGGTAGCTCTCCAATGAATTATGTAACATGATGGAGGTAAACATTAATGTTTCACCTAAGATATTTAAGGAATATAATGTGATGGGTATTCCAAACGTAATTCCTTATGTAGCTATGAAAGCTACAATGTAAGTATGTTATGGATGCCAGAAGTTACCTTTATTATTTATGATTTCTATGTGTTATTCATAAATCTTATGATTTCATGAGGTATCTTAAATAGATTATGTTTCGTATGTATTGATGGACTAATGTTTTCTTTATTTATTTTATAACCCTTAATGAGATTTTTATGCTCATCCTATGTTTTGGAAATGTCTTTCACAGGTTATAAAGAAGGGTAAGATAAATTAATTATTCAAGAAGATTTATATCAAGAAATGAAGTCTTGTTTTATTTAAGGAGTTTTATTTTTGTGGAAAAAAATGTATAGAGTATAAGTGTCTACGTTATAATATTGTGATGTAATCTAATAGTTATGGCCTAATTTTATAAAACTCTTACCTGAAAAGATCCTCAATGTTAATTCCTAACTTAACTCAAGATTATTTAATGTTTAAGGTTGGGGCCTTACACTTGGTATTAGTGATCAGTTTAGGAAAATTTAGGGATTATGAGTTTTTGTTAAACACATGGTTTTTCCTTATGTCTATTCTTTCATTTAAATCTTTGTTTTATAACTTTTTCAGATCGAGGAAAGTTGATTACATATGGAAAGAGGAGGATATCAAACAATATTCCTATCTATTCTTGATGACATGCTTGTAATAATTATTGAAAAGTCATGTCCAGACGATTCTAAAACATTTTATAACATACAACTCACTTGAAAGAAATTGTTTGATATATCAAACACCTCTACTATACCTCAATACCATTGTGAATCATGGGTTATATTTAATCAAATCATATTTTCTCAATATTCTCATATTTTCAAGAAAGGTAAATATTATCAAGGAATTTTAAAATATTTTACCATATCACAAGATTTTGAAGCATATTGTGATTTTGAAAAAGCTACTAAATAAGGAGACCCTTGTGTAAACAATTTAAATTTTCTTTTAAAATATAGTCTCTCAGCACATACCTATGGTATGTTAAAAGGACCATTGATTGGATGTTTCAACTCAAACTTGATCCAATTATTTTATAAAAATCATGTTTTATAAAATGTTTTAAAATTATGTGTCATACATGATTATTTTATAAAACTATTTTTCTTTGAACACACATATAACCCAAGTTGTACAAGGCGTATTTGGATAAAGGAATATAATTATTTTTAAGGATCTCTAAATCATTTTTTCAATGCAAGGACCATCTATCTACTTGAACGTGATGATGATGAAACCATGTGGACACCATGATCAAGGTACAATGTTCTTTCTTTGGGAATAGTTTTATTTTATGGAGGTAAAAAAATGTTAATATATATAAGACTTAATTAATTATGATATTGAGGTTATTATGAGTTGGAATGAAAATGAGAGGTATAAGAAAACCATTGAGGTTAAATAATGTTATGGTTAATTTTGAGTTTTATAAAAAGAGACAACATGCAATATGGGTGACAACCCATAGTGTATGGCAAGGCTGTAGGAATCACACCTACAACCGAAGGGCAACAAGGTCGCATTGTCGACCACTGGTCAACATGAATCCATTAGTTAGTATGACTTATTCTTTTTAGTTAAATGATTTTATGGATCAATATTAATTTGATTTTGGGAACTTATGATTTTTAAAATGGATATCTTTAGTATAGAAAATGATTTGGTGATTAAGTGATAATGGTTATTTTGGAAGACGTTCTCTCTTTTTTGGAAACACTATATGCCTAAGGAAAATAGAATACTATGGTATTTCATTTGTGTAGTAATGGTTGAAATTTTATTTTGGAAGAATCAATGTTTTTATTTTGGACATGTGGTTATTTGGGTTATTTATGGAAATGATTAACCTAATATATAGAATATTTGATTAGGTTAATTACTTTTCAGTATGAGACTTTAAGAGTAGCTGATGTTATTTGGAGATAAATGTTAAGATTTTTGTGGAAGACTATGTGATCAAATACTTATTAATTTTCAGTTCCAATCTTATATTGGATTATATTGAAGGATTTTAAGGACAATTGTTTATCAGATGGTATTTGTTGAACTTTGAGTATTGTTTGTTGAATTTTTGAGATTAATAAAATATTATTTTCAGGGGATTATCTGATATTTTACTAACCATTTTCGTTTTGGTTAATGCCTAAAGACAGGGGAAATGTATAGTTATTATTTTTTTGATTATGTGATTCTCTAGAAGTTTATTCTAGAGCTTCAGATGTAACCATTTCATCTTGAATACTCATATTTTAGGGAAAAGATGAGTTTTTAGTAGAAACTTATTAAAGGATGAAATTATACTTTGATAGTAAGTATATTTCCTTATTTTCTTATTCAATATCATAAATAAATTCTCTGACTTTATGAAAGGAAACATAAAACAAAAAACATTTTTATTTTACTTTTCTTATTGGTAAATCAAATACCGTTTAACCTATCACAAGTTTTTGATTTTATGGTGGTTAACATTCACCTGATCATGTTTTTGATTACTCTCCATCAGAACATGACACTTAGTTTATCTTCCATATCCATATTTTCTTACATGGAACCCTAGTATGGGTTATCTCGGGTGACCTTTGTACTTATATTTTTTTATTTTAAAGTGACAGTTTTATTGACTCTTTTTTTGATGTGGAACTTTTAATGTAGTTTTCAACCCCAATTTTAAAATTCTGTGGACATAATTCCCAAAAGGGGGGAAGGATGTAACATCCCTGGTAAATAAAGAATATGAAAATTTCATATTAATTAATATTTTTTAATAAAATATTAATTTTAATTTCAAGGGGATTCTATGTCTGATATCATAATCAACACGCAACAATGAGTTTCTTCGAAATCTTGCATTGCACACAACTTTGAGTTATAGCAAAAAATTATATAATATTATTATTATTTTAAATGGTAGTTAACACATAGACATTGTATTATCAAGAATGAACAGAACTAACTAAAATATGAATACACATGTTTTTTAAATATTTTTACTTTTATCCAATAAATTTTAGAGACTTAAAATAAGAATGAATCTGATTTTAAGCATGAAATACACTAATATTCTTTAAAATGTCGACTTACTGCCTTTTGATGGTGAACCCTTTTTAAATCTAGTTTTTGACACTTTTATATATTCCATTTTACAAAATAAACTTCTTCTTTATAATCAGGGGAAAAAATTTACTTTGAGTAAAATTTTGGTATTTTTCTGATAAAATTCATTTTTTGATGAATAGTGAAAATACAACATTTTAATTAAAAAATGACTTCTAATCTAATTTATTTATATGATTAGACTATCCTTTTAATTTTTTTTAAAGTGTATTTAGATTATATTTTTATAATTTAATCCAATTTTGGTCATTGGTAGTAATTTTTCTTTTTAATTAGATATAAACACATGTCAATATTTTGATAGTTTGTATTTCATAAAAATAGGATTTTTGGTTTTCACAATGGGAATTAAATTTAAATTAATTTATTTAACTTCTGTGTTTTGAATTTGGAAAAATGGATTCCATATTTAGAATCATTAGCTCCAAATTTTTTAAATATGTACCTTTTATTTTTTTACATTATGAATAATAACTTCAGTAAATATTTTATTTACCATGGTTAAAGGGTAAATCTAGTAAATAAGGGTAAAAATAATATTAGAATAATATTAGAATACCCTAACACGTGTCCTATTCCTATTTAATGATACATGTACAACCATGGTCATCCTTGGGTTGATTTTGGGACCCCATGGATCCACTAGTAAGTGAAAATGACATTTTATAAAAATTAATTTGAAGTTAAGGAAAATGTAACATAAACATATATCTTTTAGTAAAAAATATTATATGGGGTTATATAAGTGATAGTTTTGAATATAAATATTAATTGTAAATATAAAAATATTTTCTACATCATGGTATTTTATTTATTATTGTTATAAATTAAATAAATATATTCAATTATGACACAATAGAGATGCAGTGATTGTTTCATTAATAAAGGATTCAAATAAATGATATTATAAATGTTAAAATAAAAGTTATTTTTTATTTTGTTATCATCCACTCATTTTTTGGATGATAGTTACATGTTATATTTTTATTAATGAATTTTTTTCGAATCAATCAATTTCTTTTGGATTTTTAAAAAATTCATGATATGAATAGTGTCAAAATTGACATAATTTATATTTTAAAATATAAAATATTTTATTAAATATTATAAATATCCAATAAAAATCTATGATTCTTACAAATAGATATAATAAGTCTAAAATTTTATTAATGACTCTTTAATTGGATATTTTTCATGTTTCCGTAATTATTTTGATTCTCAAAGTGTTAAATGCTTGATAAAATGGTAAGAGTAAAAAGGGGTTAAATAAAAAATATATGGATTAAAAAATATCCAAAACCTATCCAATTATTATTGGATGATTTTATTTAGACTTATATTTATCTTATATTTTAATTTAATGAGTTGTGAATTTTTTGAAACAGAAAATCATTTTATAATAAAATAATTCTTTTAATCTTTCCTAAAGAGCCCCTCCTCCCTCTTATAAAAGGCCACCACCTGTAACCCATTACTCACACCTCTCAAGCCCCTTGGATCATCCAAGATATTCTCCAAGAATCTCCGAACATACCCTTATTCCTCCTAGAAGCTTTCCCTTGGAAGAAGGCAATTCAAGAAATCCTTTTGTCTCAAATCAAAGAGAGTTACACATTTTAAGAGGTAGTGTCTTCTCTAAAATTCTTTTCCATTAGTCTAATTCTTCACTTCCTATTATATTATTTTAATTTTATTACATAACAAGACCATTATCCTCAATATAATAGTTTTTTTATGAGAGGGATTAAAACTACAGTTACACACACCATCATCAAATGGATTTAGATCGTATTGTTTCTATGGACGACGAACTACTGTCTCATGAAATGATGATTTTTCGATTTTTCCGTACCACCGATCATGGTGGTCATTATGATGGAACTATATTTATATGTGATATATATTATATTTATATTTTCTCTACGTTTCTATATTTTTCATTTATATTATACCTTTATTGTTTCTATATTGGGTAAATATGATAATTTCATTTGAGTATGTGTGGACTACCGCCCCATCAAAGTGATATGAATCGTCCGTAATATACATGGAACTTATAAAGTATGATGGTAATTAAATTATGTAACATATATAAAATATGATATTATACTTAAATTATAATATACCTATGTATTATTTGGTTTTCATTCCTTTAAAAATGAAAAAAATGAAAGTAGCGTTCATGCATACGCACGGCTTATCGTCTCCATGAATGGTGAATTTCATTTATTATCTCCAAATGTAATGGACTATTATAAATACATATATATTGGATATATATGATATATATGATATATATATATTAATAATATTATATATATAATGGAATTTTGACCACATGGACAAATTGTAATTATAACAAGTTCATTTTTTACTCAAATTCCGAACATCGAAAAAATGCACAATATGAACTTGAATAATTAGCTATTTTTTATTGAAAGGTAATAAATGATATAAAAGGAATAATAAAATTTAAAATTTTTCTAAATAAATTATAAATTAACTTAAGATTATTATTCAATAAATTAAAGAACGAACGAGTCAAGTCGGACATGGGGTAAGGGAACTCCTTAACCCAATTTCCATTCTTTGGGTTAAAATTATACTTCTTGATTATGTCGTGCTATGATTATGTGAGAAATATTTTTTTTTATAATATTTGTATTTATAATTTCTTTATTTTTACTTATATTGAATACAAATAATCGATCAATTTTATTTACAAAATGATCTTTGTAAGGGAATCTTTCACCCTCCTCTTCTAGTCAAAGACTTATTTTATGATATTTCTTTTAATTATCATTTTCATATGTTGGGATATGTTCTTATATATGATTATTACTATAAATTTTATGTCCAAGTGATTAGATACCCTTTTCTCTCCCATTAACTAATTTTCTAAATTTTAAAGTGATGTCGTTAGGATGCCGAATTTTCATAAGGGACTTCATCTCAATCTCCTTTCATTGAGGCATATTTTGATTTATACACGAAATTATTTTATACGGTGTATAAACCCGTTTGACTTTTAATTTCATTGAAAGGGAATATTTTTCTACAAAACATTATACTAAACAACAAAAATAATGCTTCTTTTTAATGTATGTGGTGACGATGACCTTTCCATCGTCGTGAGAATTATTTGATATTTGGATTCTTTAACAAGCTATAATGTTTTTTAAAAAAAATAAATACCATATAAGTTTTACATATTTTAGTATTGAAAATGGATTTGAGAATGGATTGATTGTGTTAATATATCAAAATGATATATTTCGATTACAATGTGGAAATTTTATCTTTCCTTTATACTTGTGTTATATGTTATGATTATGTTATGGTTCTTGTGAATTGTTTATGTATACAGGTGGTTTTGTGATAAACCTTAGGTGGGTGAGCTCAAGATAGCTTTCCAATGCATTGGGTAGCATGATGGAGGTAAATGTTAATATTTCTACTAAGATATTTAGGGAATATACTATGATGGGTATTCCAAACGTAACTCCCTATGTAGCTATGAAAGATACAATGTAAGTGTGTTATGGATACCACAAGTTACCTTTATGTTTTATGATTTCTATGTGTTATTCATAAATCTTATGATTTTATGAGGTATGATAAAGAGATTATTTTTTGTATTTATTGATGGACTAATGTTTTATTTCTTTATTTTATAACCCTTACTAATCTTTTTATGCTCATCCCAAGTTTTTAAATGTTTTTAATATGGTATAAGGAAGGGTTAGATAAAGGAAGTATTAAAGAATATTTATATCAAGAAAATAAGTCTTCTTTTATTTAAGTAGTTTTATTTTTTTCAAAAAATTGGATATAGTATAAGTTTCTACCTTTTAATATTGATATGTAATGTACTTGTTGTGGCCTAATTCTCTAAAACTATAAACTTGAAAAGATCCTCAATGAAAACTCTTGAATTAAATCAAGATTATGTAATGTTTATGGCTGGGGCCTTACAGAAATAATCTCAGTAGGTCTCCCAAAAAAGGAACCTATAAATACACTACTATAAGTGTATGAAAAAGCAAAGCTTTCATCCTAGTTGAGACACAGCTGAGAAGATAAGTAAAACCAATAAACATGAAACCACCGTCAAACTCTGGGTCTATAATCCCAGTCAACTAGGCAAGTTCCACCATGGATGTCCATATCTATATATTTACACATGTATGGTACCATACCTATACATATATACAAAAATATGAATATTCATCAGTAAGTTAAACAAATAACATAAAACCAACAACAGTTGATCCTTGGTTCTGTAATCCTAATCACCTGGACATCCTATGTAAGGAAATTGAGATGGATTTCGTGCCACTCAAGTCGTGTATCATTAAGTTGATCTCTGGGTCCATAATCCCAATCATCATATACATACTTTGGCTAATGTTGGGAATATCTCTAAGCAAGTTACATCACCACAGGTGGATACTTGTTTGACACATGGGTTTACCCGTACTCACCTCCAATTACAGTATGGAAGGATACCATATATCATTGGTCAATCCTATAAAGAAGGATTTCGGGGAGTACATCCAAACATCATATAAGTTGTCATTGAACTATTATCCATGCTGATCATTCCATGTAAATCCATTCCAACGTCTGATCCCTAGGTCTCGGTCTATAGGAAATTGCGACATTTAGAACTTTGATAGACCCTAAAGGACCAACCCTTAGGCGATCTATAAAGTGAAATCATTGGTGAGTCCCCATACATCACCCCTCAAGTATCATATATAATTCGGGAGAGAATAATCATCCTGATCATAGTCTGAGGGTATTGTAACCATTCTCACCACTCGAGAGAGCATAATCATCCATGAGTCTTGGGTGTCATACCTATATAAAGAGAACTCACCAATGAGACGCCATGAAATACCCCTCGAGTCTCATAACTGATCCAGGAGACTGTAATCTTCTCAATCATAGGCTGAGGATATCTTAATCATCCCCACCACTCAAGAGATTAGAATCATCCACCAGTCTTGGGTTCTATACCCATATAATGATAACTCAACGGTGATATTCCATGAAACACCCATTGAGTCTCGTAATAGATCCAAGAGAGCTTAATCATCATGATCATTTTCTAAGGTGATCACAATCATACCCACCACTGGGGAGAGTAGAATCATCCATGAGTCTTTGGTTTCATACCCATATAAAGATAACTCATCAGTGAGATGCTATGAAACACCCCTTGAGTCTCATAATTGATTCAGGATAGTGTAATCATATCGATCTTTGGCTGCGGAGATCATAATAATCCCCAAAATTCCGGAGAGCAGTATCATTCATGAGTCTTAGGGACCATACCCATATATAATAGTCATAGGCTAAACAGCTGGATTCTAGGAAGCACTGTTGGACGTCCTAATATAATAATAATCAAATATACATATCCCATATCAATCACCAATTCCCAGGTCTCAAGGTATATAACTAAATATCATAAATAACTTGGCTCATACACCTAATCCTAGGAAAGAACATCTAGGAATTCCAACAAGCATAATAGATCTTAAGAAGAATGTATGGGCATCCCAACAAGCACAAAGAATCCTAGGTATAATGGCCAGGAATCCTAAAAGGAAGAAAGACACCTCACATCAAGCTCAAAAACCACCAACCAGGAAGCATCTTTGGTAGCGTCACTACAATATCAATAAACAATTGAAAGTAAATAAAGAGTGAGGGTGGCATGAACACCCAACACAACACTACAACCACAGCCCCATGGGCTTACCAGTTCAGCATGGGTTCTAAGGAGACACTTGCTACCATCTCTACCCAGACTCGATGTACTAACTCAGGGTCGGTCAAAAAACGAGCACCCACTAGGTCCCTCAAGACAAACACTAATAGGTATCCAACTTGGGAACCTTGAGGTATACATTAGAGAAAGCATCCTACTCGGGACCCTTTGAATGATATATAGGTAAAGGGATCCTCCAAGGGAATCATGAGATCATCTCTTAAGAAAAAGTATTCTTCATGGGATATTTGAAATATCATATAGATATAGAGATACTACAAGGGACTCCCAATATCAGTATATGAGAAAATAATCATCACTCATGGGATCCATGAAATAGTAGTCTCACTACCTCTTAGGCCATAAGGGCACATCTCACAAGGGATAAATCCTAAAAAGAATATCCACAAGGCTAAGTCAAGAGAGATAGATCATGGATCATCTCATAATAGGTCTCAGAAACCAGGTTGGTAAGAACACCCAACCTTCCATTCTAATTAAATCCCCTCTCAAAAGAAAATTGAATATGATTACCAAAGGAGAAGAACCTCTCCATTCAAAAAATGCCACATAGGATTCCTCAACACCCCTCATGGGTCTTACCGTCATGATATATTTTGAGAGATACTCAGAATGGACTACTCATGGGTCTAATTTTGACTCTTTAGAGAAGAGATACTAAAAATCATCAAAGGTTTACAATGGAGGTAGTACACGGCGTGCCCCATTAGTACATAGTGTGTACCCCCACACCTCCACCTGGGCATGTACTCTGGCTGAACTCATTGTGTAAAACACCCGAGTACATAGTGTTTAAGGAGGTAACATGGTGTGTCCCCCGCATGGGGTAACTACTTTTGTCCCTCGACCATCCTGACCATGTACTTGGATTTTCCATCTACTCGTACACGGCGTGCGACCGACTCAGGGTTTGTTCATGTGCTCCACAGAGTCATGTGGCCCTACATTGGTAGCCTTGGTTGGGTACTCGACTACACAGCTAAGACCCAGTACACGGCATGTACACCCCTGTACATGGTGTGTACATAAAAATCTTCATCTTCCCCAAACGGGAAGAACACAGTGCATGTCACCTTGACCCACATTTCGTGTATCCTAGTTTTCCTGAATGGAAGGCCTCCAAATCACCCAAAATTCTCATTTTAACCCCCAAATCAACATATCGTGGCTCAAGGGGATGTTAGAAAGAATAATAGGGATCTATATTTAGAAAATGTAAAATATAATGGGTTTCATTTAGAAAACATAAAAGGTCCTACCTTTGGGTGGAAACCTTCAAAGCTTTTCTCAAATATGTGATCCACGGTCGTCGCATGTCAATCCAACATTTTAAGGGCGCTACAACGACACCTATCTTCCTCTCTCTCTCTCTATCTCTCTATTTATATCTCCCTTTCCCATTTTCTCTCTCAATTTAGTGGTGTAAGAGGATCCATAGGAGGTGAATGCATGAGAAGGAAAGAGAAAAGGAGAGAAAAGAAAAAGAAAAAAAGAAAAGAAGAAAAAGAAAATAAACAAAAGGGGCCCCAACCGGACCCTGTTCCCACCTGCCTCACCTGGGATAAACTCCTAATTCTGAACTCAATAGCAAAGTAGAAATATCAATATGATGATTTGTTCAAAATATATAGCAGAATGAACTTACATGAACAAATTAATATTTAATTTATTAAAAATTTATTATTAATTATTCTACTAAAATTCAAATGGCTCAAAATTCCACCAAAATATTTTCTTGGGGTTAAAATCCTATTATGGTACCAATGTACTGGTCATAAAAATTATCTAAGATCATATACTAGGGTAAAAGACCATTTTACCGCTTATAAGCTTCCGAAATAAAAAAATTAAAATTTTTGCTCCAAATTGCAGTCTGGAAAAACAAGGATCCTTACAATCTCCCCACCATAAATCTTCTCATACCCAATAATCCTAGTGGTAAGACTATAAATCCTATTCTCAACCCAAGAATATGAAAAATAATATATTTGGATTGTCTAACGATCAGTCAAATAGTTTTAAGAACATTCTCCTACATGGAATATAATTAATTATGACCGATCTGGTACTCCCCACCATAGGAACACCCTTATCGTCATCTCAAAACCAAGGTCCAAGCTAAATATCCCATGAAAAATTATGAAGATCAACTGAAAATGAGGGTCACCAACCTCAAACAGCCAAAGGTGTACACCCCGCAATATGTATTACCTTACACTACTCCTTGAGCGTAACCTCAAAATATTCCCTTCCTAAACCCAGGAAGAACATTTAAAAGAAAGGAATATCTGCATAAGACTGATTCTCTCTCAGCATACTCAAGATGAAGAAAAGATAGATCAAGATCATCTCTAACCAGAAGTATACTAAGATTCCATTGAATGGTGTTTATATCTCTCTTCAATCCATGCTCACCATCCTTTCAAGACCATGCTAGGATTCATTCATAGGTCAACCATCTAACAATACCCCGCAAAACTTGATGTAACCCCTACCACATAGATAAATTCATTATTTAACCACAAATCTCAGGTAACCAAGTATACAACAAGTCATGTAAACATTGTTTATCAGCTCACACTTGGAAACTCACTGATTTCATTTTAAATGACACCACATGCAACCAGCGTGTACCTTTACCACACGATTCATACCCTAGTTTTTTTTCAAACACTGGATAAGATGACCATGCTACACAGAACATTAGTTTCATAAGCCAAAATATCCCTTGGAACTCCTCTTAAAAATCGAGCTCCTCACATGTGCCATAATTTATTCTCATAAACACCCATCAAATAGCCTCTTTCTAGTCCCAAGCATCTACCCATGCTCTGAATACACTAGAAATAGCATAAAAACAAGTCAATCGGGCTAGGCACCCAAAAAGTGCTACCCATCAAATCCAGTCTTGAAAAACAAGCACCCTAAGTACTTCGTTAAAAGTTGAAGCATCAACATTCCTATAATTCGAAGCTCGAGAACTAACAATTCATCAATCCCAATGAGAATAAAACCAAGATCACTATCAAAAAAGACATCAAAAACACAGGCTAGACTCTCTCATATAGGTTTCCATTGTGGAAAATAGACATCAAATTACAATGGTCTAAGTCAAACTAAGGGCCTCTAAGTCTCCCACCTTTCCCTAATGAATAGGGCACACAACTAGGTCACAAGGTATAACCCCCTAGACCCAAAATATCAAACCTATATAAAGAAGTTAAAGATCACAATGACCTATGAGGGTTAAAACTAGAAACACAACCTACTTGGGACTTGATCCTCACCGAGTATCCTTAAAAGGAACTTCTCCCTAGAGATCACAATACCATAGAAAGGACACTAAACTAACACTCATTAGGCATATATATACGGTAATACCCCCTAGAAGTCCAGTTCACAATAAAAGGTCTAGATATCCATCAACTTCATACTCAGTGATCTAACTAGATAACCATGACCTGAGAAACAACACCCAAGAAGGGTTACAATAAAAAAGCATCATGTTCCACATTGACCTTCTAGGGTCACTGCACCTCCCATGCATGAGGACTGAGTCATTTGCCTCATAACAAAATTCCCCAACATAGATCCACATAACCTACCATGATAAGGAAATATATACATCTAATTAGGACCATAGTCCTTGGTTATTAGTAAAATCACACACTAGTAGTCCTATATGATGTGAATTCTATGTGCCAAATATGATACATGAGACGCCACTTGCCTTTGCTGGCCAAGAGTCAAAATCTATCTCTAGACACTTTCCAATGGACAAGTGCTAGATATCCCTGGTTAATAATAACATCCACACAACATGTGGATCACTCAAGGTAAATATCAAATACAACTATCAAATCAAAGATCATTACAACAATACCATTCCCTGGAAACCTTGACTTTCTACCGAAATAAGTGTTCTTAATGCACCATTCTGATATCCATCAAAGGTTCTAACACATTCCTAAAATTCCTATCTACCATATCCCAAATAGTAAATACCAAGAAAATATCACTCTGATACCACTTTGTAACATCCCGACCCAGATTCCACTGAAATAATTCCTTGAGCTGGTGGGTTACAAGGCCTCCAGCACACCTCCATGTATGCCAGAGGCTACCAACTAGTAGTGAGGGTCTAAAGGTGGTAAAATGTGAAGACTAAACCCTCATATTAGAGTAGCACAATGGAAATAGCTATGTATCATACATAGTAGTAAAAAAAAGTTTGGATGTAATAAATAACTGAAATAGATCATGTTGTAATAATAAAATAAAATGCTATAAAATCCTAAATAGTTGTATCATACATAAAACATCATTCACCAATTGGGCCAACCATATAGATATAGGAGTAAAAAAGAAACTAAAATAAAAGTGAATGGCTCTACCAATAACTTTGAGCTAAACTACATACCCAGTCTCCAGAAACCGTCGAACTACACCAGCCCAATAAAAAGAACCCACATGAGTAGATCTGATCAAACATACAACTTAGATCCTTATCTCTAACCACCATTAAAATCGTGCTCAACCTAAAAATAATTCATAAGTTCTACACGTACACAAAGTTTCACATGTAGGGGTGAGAAATATTCTTAGTAGGCCTCCTTGATAAGGAACATATAAATATTCTACTATACGTGAATGCAAAATAAACTCATCCTAGATGAGACACAACTAAAAAGATAAGTAAAACCAATAAATGTGAAATCAAAATTGAACCTTGAGTCCATAATACCAATCAACTAGGAAAGTTCCACCATGGATTTCCATATCTATATACCTATAAATATATAGTCGCATACCTATACATATATACATAAATATGAATATTCATGATTAAGTGAACCAAATAACATAAAACCAATAAAATTTTATCCTTGGGTCTATAATTGTGACCGCCTCGACATCTTCAGTAAGGTAATTGAGCTGAACATCATGCCACTCAAGCTATGTATAATTAAGTTGATCTCTGAGTCTTTAATACTAATCAACATATACCTACTTTATCCAATGATAGGAATATCTCTAATATTGCTACATCACCACAGGGGGACACTCATCCTCCATCTAAGTTCACCCCTACTATCCTCCAATCATTATAAGTAAGGGTACTATATACCAACAGTCAATCCTGTAAAGAAGGAGTCTAGGGAGTACATTCAGACATCCTATAATTGATCACTAAGCTAGTCATCATACAACTCATTATATGGAAATCTAGTCCAATGTCTGATACCTAGGTCTCAATTCATAGGTTTTCATGACATTTAGAACTCTAATAGTACCCAAGGGTCCATCCCTTAGGCGATTTGTAAAGAGAAGTCATCGGTGAGATGCCATGAAACACCCCTCGTGACTTGTAACTGATATGTGAGATCATAATCATCCCAATCATATTATGAAGAGATTTTAATCATCCCCACCACTCAAGAGAGTGTAATGGTCCATGAGTATTGGGTTTCATACCCTTATAAAGAGAACTCACCCATGAGAGTCCGTCCAATACCCCTCAAGTCTCATAACTATTCTGGGAGAATGTAATCATTCTGATCGTAGTTCAAGGAGATCATAATCATACCAACCACCCGAGAGAGAGGAATAATCCATGAGTTGTGGGTTCCATACCCATATAAATAGAAATCACCGTTGAGATGTCATGAAACACCCCTCGAGTCACATAACTGATCCAATATAGTGTAATCATCTTGATCATAGGTCAAGGAGATCGTAATCATCCCCACAACTTGGGATAGAGGAATCATACTCAATTCTTGGGTGTCATACCTATATAAATAGAACTCAATAGTGAGATGATATTAAACACCCCTCAAGTCTTGTAATTGATTAGGGAGAGTATAATCATCCCGATCATAGTTTGAGTAGATCATAATCATCTCCACCACTCAGGAGAGTGGAATCATCCATGGGTCTTGGGTTTCATACCCGTATATCATATTCAAAGGATAAACATCCAGATTCCAAGAATCAGCTACTTAAATCCAAATAAAAAAATAAAAAAATATACATATCCCAACTCAATGGAAAAGTCCCAGGTAGTACCCATGGGTATATAATTAAATATCATAAATAATGTGGCTTAGAAGATGAATCATACAAAAGCACTTCTGGGCATCCAAAAAAAGCATAACGGATCCCATGAAGAACATTTAGGCATCCCAACAAGCACAACAAATCATAGGTAGAATGTATGGGAATCCAAAAGGGTATAAAGATACCTCAGGTCGGGATCATCAGCCACTAACTAGGAAGCACCTCTGGTAACATCACTGAATCATTAATAAACAAGTTAAAGTAAATAAAGAGTGAGGGTGGCCTGAACACCCAACCCAACACTACATCCACAGCCCCATGGGCTTACCATTTCGACACAAGTTCTAATGCGACACCTACTACCATCTCGACCTAGACCCGATGTAGTAACTTGGGGTCATCCAAACAATGGGAACCCACTAGGTCCCTCAAGCCAAACACTTAGATGTATCCTACATGGGATCCTTAAGGTATAAACAAGTGAAGGAATCCTACTCAATATCATCTGAATGATATATGGGTAAAGGTATCCTATAAGGGACTCCTGAGTTCATCTCATAAGAAAATGCATACCTTAGGGGATCCTTGAAATGATATATAGATATCGGGATCCTACAAGGGAATATCTAGATTATTTTATAAGAAAATAATCATCCCTCATGGGATTCCTGGAATGGTAGTCTCATGACCTCTTAGGCAAGAGGAGAACATCTCATAAGGGAGACGTACTCAAAGGTATAGTCACAAAGACTAAGTCAAGATAGATAGATCATGGCTCATCTCAGAACAGGTCTCACAAAACAAGTTAGTCCGAACACCCAACCTATCATTCTCATTAAAGTCCCTCTAAGGAGAAAATTGAATATGATTACCAGCGGAAGAACCTCTCCATTCAAGAAACAACACCTAGGAGTCCTCAACACCCCTCATAGGTCTTACCATCATGATATACATGGAAATATACTCCAAATTGACTTCTCATGGGTAACATTATGACTACTGGGTTAAAGGATATAGAAAACCCTCAAAGGGTTACAAAGGAAGTAGTACACAGCATGCCGCCCTGGGTACACAGTGTGTACCCGCACAGCTCCACCAGGGCGTGTACTCTGGTTAGACTCAGTGTGTAAAATGCCTAATTACAAGGAATGTAATGAGGAAACATGGTGTGTAACCGAACCGAGGTACCTGACTATGTCCCTCAATTATCTTTGCTAGGTACCTTGATAATTCGTGTACTCATACACAGCATGTGACCCATATAGAGTCTGGCCATGTGCTCTACATAGTCGTGTGCCCCTACACGAGCATTCTTGGATGGGTACTCGGATACACAGGCGATACCCAGTACACATCATGTACACCCATATACACAACCTATACATCATAATCTTTGTCGTCCCCAAATTGGAAGAACACACATCATGTCATCCTAACCCACATGCCATGTAGCCTGGTTTTCAAGAACTAAAAAACTCTGGATCACCGAAAACCCCTATTTTAACCCCAAAATCAACAGATCAAGACTCTATGGGATGTTATCAAGCATAATAGGGATATATATTTAGAAAAAGAAAAACCACATGGTTCTATAGTGAAAATTTAAGAAGGACTACCTTTGGGTGGAAATCGCCAGAGCTTCGCTCAAACTCGTAGTCCACAGTCATCGCACATTGATCCAGCACGTCAAGGGCTCCATGAGAGTACCTGTGTTACTCTATCTATATCTTTATCTATCCCTATAATAGTTTCTCTCTCATTTTAGTAGTATAGAAAGAGATAAATTAGGGGTGTGTTTAATAAGGAATGAGGAAAGGAGAGAAAATAAAAAAGAAAATAAATAAAATAAGAAAAAGAAAATGGAAAGGGGCCCCAGCTAAACCCAATACCTACCTTGAGTTTATGAATCACCTAGGCTAAAATCATCATTACAGACTCAATGGAAAAGACGTAATCTCAATATAATGCTCTGTTCAAAAGATACATTTGAATGAACCTGCACGAGCAATTTAATATTTAATTTATTATATATTAAATATTAATTATTCCGCTAAAATTAGAGTAGCGTAGAATTCCACCAAACTCTTATCCTAGGGTAGAAACCCTATTATGGGACCAACATAGTGGTTAAAATAATTATCCAAGATCATTTTCTAGGTGAAAAATACCATTTTACCCCTACAAGCATATGAAATCAAAAATTCAAATTTCTGCTCAAAATTACAGTAAAAAAACATGATTCCTTATGTGTATTAATACCCAAAAATGATGGAGCTTTGAATTTTCCTTTTATAAATATCCAATGAACATTTTGATGGGAAAAAATGAATCATGTTGCATGTATGTATACTTTTTTAAAAAAAATAGTGAGGAAGAAGAATTTGAAAGAACAGTTTGTTCCATGCTTGTTAAGTTTGTGTCATGAAGAGACATTCAAGAAAGTCATTAGGAAGTTGTGTATGAGTAACTAGAGTTTGTAAGAGATAATTATTTTCTAAATCATGGAAAAAAACGTATGCCATGGTGTTTCATGTTACACCGAAAATTGGATAGAAAATTGATACATTTCTTATGGAGTTTTTGTGATGTATAGTTTGTTCCATGAAGGGGGTGCTTTGTTCCACTACCATGTTAATAAAAAAAGGTGTAATTTTTCTTGGATTTAGGTTATATTCATGATGTTATATGTTTTTTTAAGAACATTCAAGAAAAAAAATTCATTTTTTAGAGTTTAGTTAATGTTATGAAATATCATTTTCATTACAAATAGCATATATTAAACATATAGATGGTTCCGCTAGCCAATCTCTCTTGAAAATATTTTAATGCTATTTTGAGGGAGAATTTTTCAATATCCCATGATGGTTTTTATAAAATATATTCAAGGGATATAATTTGTATTTAAAGATTGGAAGATAATGGATAGTTATATTCAAATATATACAAATCAAGATATGACCATATATATACTAATATATGAAGGAGGATTGTTTTCAAAACAATTATTAATTCGATTATTGAATTAACAATGAATCTTTTAGGTGAATACACCCATAGTTCCCCTCTTTGGTAGGAATCTTAGACAGGGGTTTTCTGCTTTTATTTTTACACCCTATCATTACAAGAATAAAGGGGTGAATCTTATAGTTTCAAGTGTGTATTTAAGTTGGATTTTATTTAGTTTAGTTTATTTTTTGTGGTTAATACAAGTTAATATTTTGTATTTATTATTTATTTTTCTATCTAATCTTAATTTATTAGGCATAACCATTCTTTAAGAGTGAGGGATGGTTTTTTAAAGCATTATCTCATTACCTTATGTCATCCATTACTATTTTGTGGGTTAGGGTGGTTGTATTTAATTTTGTTTTTGGGTTAATTTTATTACTAATTACCTGATGTAATTAACCAAAGAAAAATATATATTTTTTAGTAAGATAATGATTTCTAAGAACAAGGAATTTATTAGACTTAATTCTGATAATAATTTTGTAATTCATACATATTTTTACTACATTATTGCATGAACCTGAATTTATTATGGTTAGTACATATTCTCTTGATTGAAGTTTCAAAATATATTTTGTTTTCCATTCATCCTAATTCTTATAATTCATTCCTAATTCATTCTTTTGGATTTGACTTTGGGCATCCATATTCTATACTAAATCATTATTATTTGGTAAGTAGTTTAAGAAATTTAAATTCTAAATTATTTTCCCTATATAACCTAAAAATACCCTATGGGTGACCATAAAAAAGGGGTAAAGTTCCTCTAGTGATATTATTTTGAGGGGGATTTAAGATCTAAAAGGTAGGGTGAAGACTGCACTAATATTAACCTTAAATAATCTAGTTAAGGATTTTGTTTATGTATTTGGAGATAGTCTTGTAGTAGTTATGATGTAGGAATATTGTGTAGTTACTTATGGGTCCATGTAGTTGTGGTTTCTTGAGAATAACTATTTGGGGAATGATATTGATTTGGTGGTAGTTTTTTATAACCAAATGTGTTTTTGAAACTATATTTTAGGTATAACATTCATAGTGTACATTGTCCACAATATATTGAAATATATTTTATCACAATGCGGCTTGAAACATTGGAAATGAAGGTTGGTCACATACCTAAGATCCTTTAATTTTGAGTTGAAATATACCCATGGGAAGTGTAATGTCATTAATAATGTGTTGAGTATGAAAAATTAGGTGTATTTGGTGTAGTATTCAAGTAATGAGAGGAAATTGAATGACCATTTCTTGAGTTACACCAAGATGTTTAGGAGTATCAGGGTTGATATATTCTTATTTCTTTAACTATCACCTACTCACTCTTCAAGAGGGTGAAGAAGAGTGAGATGTCATATTTAAATGGTCTGGTTTTGAGGGAAAATATTCATGATGGGGATTCACCACCAGATTGGTCTCTTGATTTTGATAAGTACTTTATTCCCAAGGTTATGTGTGTAGTTCCAATGACCATGCATGAGGATCTAATGAGGGACTCACATACCTCAAGATAGTTTTTGTGCCTAGTTCATACTAATATATAACATGATATACATATATAGTATTGGTGTAATAGGATAAATAAGGATATAGATGGATTTATCAAATGGTACTCCATATGTTAGTTATTGATGGTAAAACACTAGAGATCCGCTATACTTGTTCAGTCACTTCCCATTCTTAAGTATAAGTGGGATAATGTGACTTTAGATTTTCTAATAATGTTTTAATGACACCCAATGGTAGTGATTTAGTGTGGATGATTGTGGGCTTGTTGACTATGGTTGTATATTTCCTATCAATATGAATGGAATTTTTTATTAATGGTTTGGGAAATTTCTATATATGAGAGACAATACAAAAATATGGGGTACCTCAAAGAATTTTCTCAAAACAGTATTTTCATTTTACTTCACACTACTAATGAGGGTTATAGAAGGTGCTTGACATTCTGGTGCACCTAAGTACTACTTTCCCCTAGAAGGTATGCACTTTATTCAGGATGATTCTTTGGGACTTCATTATTTTAGAGCCCCTTAAATATTATCTTATAGGATTTCTTGATTTCTATTTAATAAAATAAAAAATTCTTTGGTGGTAGTAGATATATATATATATATATATATATATATCCTTTTGAGGCTTTATATGGTAAGTTATATTGATTGATTCTATATTGGATGGGGTCGAAATAGGTAGGGGTTATTGGACTGTGTCTCATGTTGGAGACATCAGAATATATCTAGATGATCAAGAAGTAATTACCAATCACTCAGAGAAGGAAATGTTTATATACCAACTGATGATGCCACCCTATGTAGTTTGATTTGGGAGATTGGGAATCAATATGAGTGTCACCAATATTGTTGTATCACTATATTTAGAGACAAGGTAACCTAAAACCGTGATACTTGGGGTTATTTGAGATTGTATAGAGGATTGATACAGTTTCATAGTGGCTGGATCTTCCCCAGTTCTTCGGTTTCATTCATGATTTATTTCATGTATCATAAATTCAATGATATTATCTGGATTCATCTCATGTAATTATTCTTGATCAAATTAAGCTCAATGCTGATAAGTTATTTGGGGAGCATCCAGTTCACATTATTGATTGGAGTTAAAAGACTCTCTATGGGAAGGTGGTTCCTCTGGTATGAGTGCAATGGTAATACAGGAATATCTGATAGGATATATTCACTACGGGAAAAAAGGGTTTTTGCAATGGGTTATTTGTGACGGGGATAAATCCCATCGTAAATAGTCCCATTAGAAACTTATTTCTGATGGGGGCATTTTCCCATCACAAATAACTACTTATTTGCGACAGGGAAAGCTCACTCGTCGCAAATGGTTTGGCGCACAATGCGCGCCAAACTGTGGGAATGTAATTTGCGATCGGGGGTTACCACCCGTCGCAAATAACTGGCGGTGGTAAAAAATATTTGCGACGGGAATATACCCCCGTCGCAAATAGTATGTCGGCAGGTTATTATTTGTGACGGGACCCGTCGCAAATAACTATTTAAACATTGACCGTGATAAATACGGGCTAAAGTATTTGTGACAGGTACCGTCGCAAATAAGCTAACCTATAAATACCCCCATCCGTTTTTTTCATTCATTCTCAAAATCTATCTTCTACTTCTCTCAAAACTCTATTTTTAGAGTTCACAGTTTCTTAAGTTTAATTTTTATTTCCAGAGTTGATATTGAAGTCTTCAACAACTATCAGAGATCAACCTCAGATCAATTTTAAAGGTATTTATGTTCATTTTAATTTAATATTTATTTTAAATTTTTTATTATTTTTAATTATTCTTAATTAGTTGTAATTTAATTATGTTTAGATTGGTTTTTTATTTAATAAATCTAAATTATTAGTATTCATTGTTAATAGTTAATGGTAATTAGGATTAATTAATAATAATTATAAACAATTAATAATAAATAGGTATAATTAATAACAATTAGTCATAATTAGGAATAATTATTAATAATTAGTCATAATTAAGAATAAATACTAATAATTACTAATAAATACTAATAATTAGGAATAAATAGTAATAATTAGTAATAATTAGTGATAATTAGTAATAATTTAGAATAATTTAGAATAATTAGGAAATAATTAGGAACAATTACGAAAAATAAGAAAAAATACGAATAATTACTAATAATTACTAATAATTACTAATAATTATTAATAAACCTCCCCCATGCGTGCATTAACCTTTACAACTAAGCCATTTCATTTTTTTATACATTTAATGATATATATATATATATAGTTATATTTATTAGTATATTAATATAGATTTATATTAATATAAATATATTTGGTTATAAGAATAAATATACATATATATATTTATTCATATATTAATATATATATTTATTCATATATTTATATATATTTATATCTATTTATATATATATATGTAGTTATAAATTTTTATAAGTATATTTATTTGTATGTTAATATATATTTATAAACTTAGTTTTAAATAAATTTATAAAAAATGTTTTTATGTGTATTTATAAATAAATACATATATACATACATACATACATATATACAATACACACACACACACACAGAGAGATATATATATATATATATATATATATATATATATGTATAGTTATGAATGAATACATAGAAATGAGGGGGTGAAAATCCATCGAGAATGTTAAAACAGCTATAACTTTTAATCTGTAAGTCTGTTTCAACTCCACAACTAGTCAAATCGAAGAACATGAAATGATCTTTGATATGATATGCGGTACAGGCCAAACGGGCATCCGGATCGGAAGTTATAGCCAATTGAATGTTAAAACAACCATAACTTCTAATCCAGGAGTCCGTTTCAGCTTTACAACCAGTCAAATCGAAGAACATGAGACGATCTTCGATATGATATATGGTACCGGTTTATCGGACATTGGGATCAGAAGTTATAGCTGTTTGTATGGTAAAAAACTGGGGTACCCCGACTAAAAACTCAGTTTTGGAGGCCTTATGGGCCTTTTTTGGCCTCGAAAAAACCTTGGACAGGTTTCACCATTATATAAGGCTGTATATCTCGTTTCAGGCTTCGATTTGATATGTTTTATAGCTCAAACGGAGTCCGAGATCAAAAGTTAAGGACATTTGAAGTTTGGGTTTCATTTTCAACTTATTTTTGATCTTTCATTAATTTTTTTATTTTTTTTATATTCAAAGAGTTATTAAATGACTAGTAATTGATAAAAATTACATAATTACCAATTAAAAATATTTTTTAATTTATTTTATAATCCTCTTTTATTAAGTATCTTATAAATTAATATTATATTTCCATAGATTCTTTCAAAAACATATTTATAAAATAAATATTATATTTATATCAATATAAATAGATTAATATATTTAAATATTAATAAATACTTTTTGAAATTTTTTAAATTTTTTTATTATTATTTGTGACGGGTCCATCGCAAATAGTCTCTTTGAAGAAACTATTTGCGACGGGAAAAGGGCCCGTTACAAATACTTTGTTGCAACGGGCCCGTCGCAAAATTGGTTTTTAAAAAAAACAGAAATCTATTTGCAACGGGCCAATTTTCCGTTGCAAAAAAAAATTATTTGCAACGATCCCGTCTCAAAAAATATTAGTTGTGACGCTGTTTTCTGCAACGGGTCATTTGATACGAGGCCCCGTCGCAAAAGGCCATTTGCGACGGGATCCCTTCGCAAATGACCTGTCGCCAATACATGTATTTCTAGTAGTGATTAGAGAAGGAGTCTCACATACATATGTGATGGTTGGAATTGTTTACCAATGAGACTCAATAATGCCTTGGGATCCATCTCAAAGATAAGAAGATATATGGTGGGGAGGTTATAATACCTTATACCTTACTGAGGTATGGATCCAATTTAACATTTGTCAAACATGCTTGAATATTTACCTAAACCCATGTAATTTAGTGTTTTTTGGGTTATATATTTTTGGGGTGTTCAGATTAGTTTTTAGGTTTTGTTTGGGGTCTTTCATGTGCATCAAGGGCCTATACAAGGATCAAGTCTAAATAGTTGGGATAATTCTGGGGTTTTAATTTATTGTTATTTTTTACGTATAGGCATGTTTTGAGGAATTCTGAAATTCTATAGGAATTATGGAGGGATTATTTGGTTGTTATATGTGTTTGTAATGTTTTAGGATGAATCTAGAAATTTTTTAGGAGTTTAAGTAGATTTATAAAAAATTGGAAAACTCTCAAAAATAATATTTCTCACGAGTAAAGTTACCCAACTCATTCAATTTTTTTTGAAAAGGATGGTACCCTAACATATGGTGTGAGATAACCCTTATGTATATCATTTTCTTAATTTTTGCTAAGTCCTACCTCTAACATATTGAATATTTTTATCTATACATATGGAATTTTCTATAATTTAGTAAATTCATTACCCTTATGTATCTGGTTAGATGACTCTTGTGTATACCTTAAAAATAAATTTGGCTAAGTTTGAAAAAAAAAATTATTATGTGGTCGCCCTGGTGTATGGGATATGTCAACCCTTGAAAATTACCTTACCAAAATTTGGTAAATTCTAGGACTCTTATGAATTAGGTCTAGTTTCCTTTATGTATTATCTTTATAGAAATTTGTTTAATTATGTTATAAGGTCTTGGGAATTTATAATAGTTATTTAGATAAGATCTTAGGTAGATCATGTGACTTTAAATCACATAGAGGTGTTGGAAGTATCTGTATATGCCAATGAACTAGCCTTATGAGTTATCCCGAGATCGAGATTTTAATTTTTATAATAAAAAATAGGTCTTTCTAACATATATCTACCATTATTTAACGGTTTAAATATATTTGGAATTGATAAAAATATTTTTTGTGGTTTTGGGATTTTTGGTACTTATAGTAGATTTTGAAAAAAAAATCAAAGGCAATGACAAAAGAGTCATTCTAGAATCATTATTCTTTATAATATTTACTCTGGATTAAGTAATAATTCCTAAGTAAGACTTATTCTAGAATATTTATCCCTAATAATATTTACCCTAGATTGAGAAATACTTTTCTGAGTAAGACGTATTCACATCAAGAATTTTCTAAGTAAAGATTATTCCTAGTAATAATTTACTGATTAAGACTTATTTTGGGTTGAGTAAGACTTTTTCCTTTTCCAAATTTTGTCTATAATGAATTTTTTCTAAATTTTTAAAAAAATTAAAAAAATAAATATTTAAGTTATGAAAATAATATAAAAGGGAAATTAGGGTTTCCTTAAGACCAAAACTTTAGAAAAAAGTCTCCAAAGCACCCAATAATTCTTTTCTTATTTTTTGAGTGAGAATCTAGATGTTTGTTATTGAAATATCATGTTGTCTAAAATTGGAGGAATCTATGGGTAATCTTAACTACCCATATGCATATGTTTTCTTGATTTCTCATTATTTCCTTATCCCACACTAAAAAAACCCTAAATTCAGATCTTTTTTCATATTTAATTGAATATTTTGAATGAAGGTGGACTATCTTAATATTCTTGATTAATGGATTAATACTTACTCTTGTTAGGTGGTTCCTAGCTTATTCCTAATTCATACATGTGTTATGTTATTTGTAGTAAACAATCATGAGTGGGGTGATCTGGGTGAGACCATGAATGAAACTGATTGGAGTTTATGTTGTTTCTAGTGGTTACTAAGGGTAGATCCATGTGGGAAAAAATGGGTTTTTTCCTAGTATTGTGTGGCTTGTGTAATATGTAGTTAATTGGTTGGTTGGGTATGATAAATCTAGTTATAGATGTTATTCTTATGATGTGATGGTTTATGTGATTTTGTGGGAATGTGTTGGGTATAGCCAGTGTTATTGTGGATGATGTTGATCACCATAAGTGGGGCAATGTGGTTCACTAGGATGGTGTGGATGGTTTTGACCATTTCCATGGGTGTGAAACATAGTTCATAGGTGTTTGTGGATGATATTTGATGATGTGAGTAAAGATATTGGTGACATCTCTCATCGTTGTTGGTCGATAGGGTCGTTGGGGTTATATACATAGAGGATAAGGCTTGTGAGGTGGTTTTGAACACTCATTATGGGTGTATAATTCCATATATTTATTGGAATAGGGGATGTTTTTTAACATTGATGTGGAATATTTTATCATTGTAAAAGTCCATGGTTGTTGGTATTTTGGAACATTGTACAGTGGATTGAGGCTCACCATTTATGTTGGATATAATCAACCATTAATATTTAGGGACAGGTATCATCATGCCTTGAGTTCATTGAGCTATAAAACCAATGGTTAAAAAATTAAAGTGGAAGTTTTTGAAACTTTTGATATGGTTTTTGGATGTTCCTTTAGGAAATCAGCATGAATTTTGTTGATTATGTGGTTATTGTTGGTGTGTGATGTCATGTGGAAGGGAATTTTTTGGAAGGTTGAAGTATCTTGTTGTATGATAAACTATGGATTTATTGTTTAACTCTAGCACTAGTTGAGGTGGGTAAAGTTTCAATTAGGGTTGGTTGAGACAAAGTGAAATGGGTAGTGATTTATGTTTTAGTAGTGGTTTCTTTATGTTTTTTGTATATATTGGTATATGAATGGATATAATATAAGGATGTTGTTAGTGGTGTCCTACTCATTTTATACTCTCACTATTCATATGATTAGACTTCATGGTTCTTGGTAGAGGTAAGGTAAATAGTTTTATGTCCAAAACCTATTGGATTTGGGAGTGCATATGGTGTGTGAGCTAATTATAAGGATTTTTTAGATGGGTAATGTTGTTCCTTAGTGTTAGGATAATGGTTAATTTTGGTTATTTTATACTTATATATGCATAATCAGACTATGAGAGATCATGTTTACTCTTTTTTTTTTGAGAATGACATGGTAGATTTATATTGTAATAGTTGTATGTATAACTTGGTTTTCTTTTTATTTTTATTTAAATTGATTCTATTATGTTGTTATTATCTATTACCATAGGGAATAATATCCCCATTATAACCTCATAGACCCTCATTTCTATTCAAAATACTTTGGAATATGGGGGTTCTTAAATTCACGTGGTGTACCCTATTCTAGACACTGGTGAGTAGTCCAATGTTAATAGAGCATTACAAATTGGTATTAGATCTTAAGTGTTACAAGGTGGTACCTAACTAGAGTTGTTATAAAGTGGTATAACCAAATGGTATTATATATATATTATTATAAAGTGTGTTGTTATTTGTGTTATTGAAACTGGAATTCTAGGGATGTGTTGAAATTTTAGATAGGTGACATGTTGTATGTATGGACAGTATGTGCATGAACTGGATTCGAAGTTACCAGGGAAGTCGAGATTATTGTTTGGTATTTGTGGTTATATTTGGGTTATTTGTTTTTTATAATTTAATATTTAATTTTATTAATTTATATATCAAAATATTGGCCACTATTGGAAAGAAAGAGTACCCATGCATCATGTTAGGCATATAGGGATCACCAGAAATATGTGTGTTACTTGTGATTTTCATTAGGAAATTGGAATAAAAAAGAATATTTTAGTTTTTTAAAGTGTCAAAAACAAGTTAAATAATATTTTCCTACATATTTTGTATGTGTAATTCTGATCAACTAACATAGGAAGGATTATGTTTCTTTAAATGGAAATGGGTTTGGGGTTTATGTTGTTCCTAGGGGTAATGAGGGTGGACCCATGTGTGAAATGATGGAATTAAGACTCATATGGTGTGGATTATGTGATATGTGGTTCCTTGGTTGGTTGTACATGATGAATTTGGTTATGGGCATTGTCCTTGAGATGTGATTACTGATATAATTATATTGTAATGTGTTGGGTATAAACTATGTGACTATAGGTGATGTTAATCACCAAAAGTGGGGCGATGTAGTTTTCTAGGATGACATGGATAGTGTTGAACATTTACATGGGTAAGAATCATGGTTAATAGGTGGTGATGGATATTTACCAAGATTTTTTTACTAGTTTTTTGGTGATTTTTATCACCATTTTTGGTCATTAGGGTTGTTAGGGTCATGTGAACATGGGATAGGGCTTGTGATGTGGTTTTGACAACTTGTTGTGGGTGGGGGAGTTCGATGTTTAAGTGGAATAAGGAATGATGTTTACCATTGATGTAGAGGAGGAGATCACCATATAAATCCATGGTTGGTGGTAATTGAGACCAGTGGAAAGGGGATTTAGGCTCACCATTTGTTTTGGGTTTGATGGACCGATATTATGGAAGGAAGGGTATCGTAATTCCTTGGGTTCATCAGGTTATTGAGTTAGAGGTTGTAAAATGAATGTGGAAGTCTTGGGAAATTTTGATATTGTTTGTGTAAATTAATTTAGGTAATTAGGATGACATGGATTTATCATGTGGTTATCATTTTTAGCATCTTTTTTTGGACCTGGTTGAAAATTCCTTAAGAATTTAAACATTTCAATTGGTGAATGGACTGAATCCTAAACTAAGCCTTGAAATAAAAATAATATTATTGTAACACTTAAAGGTGATGTCTTTGGATGGGGTTTAATCTTTTAGATATGTATTAAGATTTCAGATGAGTTTCAAATGCATCATGGTTCGAAGAACTCATTTCCATTGGAAAGAAACATGTTTGTATAGTTGGTTCATGGTTAGTGCTAACCATAGAGCCCAACTTGTGATGACTATTTGTATAGGGGAATAATTTGTTGAAACGATGTTCTAAACTAGGAGAATCATATAAGATTCTATAAAGGGTCTAAAAAGGGGACACTTGGGCTATTCATAGTTTTCAAAAACCATGTTCTAACCATGTAAGAGTAGTTCCACTTAACCGTTGGGTGTGTACGATTAGTGCACATTATGGAAAATCATGTAGCCAAACCATGCACCCATTTAAAAATCGGGGAAATGTAAAAAACATTCATCCTTATATTAAACTTTCCTCCTCTAATCTATTTCACATTTCACGCCTAGAATCCTCCTTGGTCCATGGAGAGCTCCATCTTCACTCAAGATAAACTTTGAGATGGATCCTATATCCGAGCTCGGAATCATGCAACATTAGTTGTGTTGTATCACACTTGATAAGACTATGAATCATCTTGTATCATTTATTAGTTTATACTATCACTTTTAAAGTGATCCTTGTATGATCTAATTTTCCCTATTCCTATTTCATTTTTATAATCATCTGATTTCTCTCATTCCAAATTGAATCAATGCTCAACAATGGACAAGTGAATCATCCTAAGAATGAGGTAGTTTTTTTTATATGTTTGGGGCTGGAGCCTCAATTTATTATTAAATCAATGTAAAGACCTCCTTTTTCTGGTTATATTAAGACCCATTACATATCCTGAAGGCCCAGGGGCATGAAATCCCATTTTTTGGCCCAAAGGACCCTCTAATGTATAATAATTCTACTATACCTGGGATGCTATAGAACCATCGCTGCTATAGTTACTGCTACAGTACCATTCCCACTATAATTTCATTGATTCTACAGTTCTGCCACTACTATAGTACTGGTATAGTACCCTACTACAGTGCTGCTGCCGTAAATTGGGAATTTTTTCCCAGCCCAGAATCGATCTCGGGTCTTTTGAATGTCAAGAAAGAGCCTTTACCACTTGGGTAAAGCTTAATTGGAACCTAAGAACAAGGTAAGGGTTCTATATACTTTCCCTTAAATGTATCATAATTTATAACATGCTTAATTATGTTGTGCGTTAGAAATTCACCTCTTAAATTTGAAATTACTTAAATTAAATGCTTAGACTGTGACCTGGAACCCTCTTACATGGTTGGAGGTCGATAACCTCCACCAAAACACCTCTTGAGATGAGTTCGACTACATGATTTTTTTACCATCATTGATTATTTATTAATACACCCATTGGGGTTATTCTTAAAACACCTTGGAATGTTTATAAATTCCTTATTGAATTAAAATGGTTCAGATGGCCCTCTTAGTCCTCGATAACATACTTTATGATTAACATTGTGAGTCTTCCAATATCATTAATTAAATTAAATTGGAATATATTTAATTAAATGTGTTCTGATTAATTTTTTTATGGAATGGGTGTTTCTTGTGGACCTCATGTTGTTATAAATAAATTTAATTTTAGGTAAGAATTTGTACTCACACTTAAAAAATTACAGTCACTAGAGGGAGTTTTTTTGTGATTATAGGGGGTTAAAACCCCCTATAAATAAATTAGTGGTATTTATGAGAAACTTACACTTATGTGGACACATTGTCTTGTTAGAGTTCATTTTAATGAACCACTAGTAAGTTATGGGTAATATTAGCAATGGTTGTTTTAGAGGGGATTTAAAACCCCACAAATTACACAAAAAATGTTTGAAAAAATATAATTTAGGGGCAGTTTCCAACCTCCCATAATTCATGAACCATTTTAGGGGAAATTATTAACTACCCATAAATGATATATAAGAACATAATTAAAGTTAGTTTAGGAAACCACAGTGACTTTTTTTAAACAAAAATTTTAAGGGAGGTTGAAACCACTCTTAAATTTTAACTTTTTTTAAAATCAATCCCCCCACCCAACCTGAAAACCCATCCCTCACTCTCTACCCTTCAAATTACCTCCCTCATATCCCACCCCCAACCCCTAGTACCCACCACTGCCCCATATAATCCCTCTATGACTCCATCATCTCCCCCACTAATTCCTCACCTCCACCCCCTATAAAATCGTTCCCCCTTGAATGTTATATAATTTCCATTAAACACTTATTAAATATAAAATCAATTCAATTAAATTATTATATAATGACTTATAACCCTATTACATGGTTAGAGGTTAGTGACCTCAACCCGAACCACCTCTTGAGGTTATTTAAATTACATGCATTTTATAATTTCCTTGATTATTAATTAACCCACTCCCTGGGTGTGTTCTTCAAATTCCTTGGAATGTTTATAAATTCTTCAATGAATTTAAATGGTTTAGGTAAACCACTTGGTCCTTGATAACATAATTCATGATAGAAGTTGGGAGTTGTAAAATCTCATTAATTGAATTAAATTGGAATCTGTTTGACGAAATGTGTCATGGTGAATTTTATCATGGAATGGGTGTTCCTCATGGCCTTCATGTAGTTATAAATTAATTGAATTATAAGTAGGAATGTTTACTCACACTTTAAAAAATATAGTTGTAATAGAGAGTTTTTTATTATATGGGGTTAAAACCCTCTCTAAATAAATTAGTAGTAATTATGAGAAACCACCGCTAATGTGGATGCCTTGTCATGTTAGAGTTGGTTTCAATGAACCCATGTTAATGTATGGTTAATATTAGTAGTGGTTATTATAGAGGGGGTTTAAAACCCCTCTAATTTCAAACAAAATTTATTAAAATAGATACTTTAGGGGTGTTATTTAGCTTCCCCTAAATGAGTTATAATCATAGAATCAAATTCGATTTAGGAAACCACCCCTAATTTGTTTTTTAAACACAAATTTATGAACGGTTGAAACCACACCTAAATTTTACATTTATTTAAATCAATCCCTCACCCCACATGTAAACCTATCCTTCCCTTTTAACCCCTCTAATCCATACCTAATATACCCCCACCCCCACCCCAATACCCACCACCACCCCTTCCAATTCCTCGATTTCCCCATCACTACCCCCCCTCAAATTTGACACCATCGCCCCCTGTAAACCCCATTTTTATAAAATCAATCCTCACACCCCACCTATAAACTCATACCTACCTCTCCACCCATCCAATTACCTCTCTATTACCCCCCCCCCCCATCCCCACCATTGCCCCTCCAATTCATTGTCAACACCCCTTGTAAACCTTATTTTTTAAAAATCAATCTCACCACCCCACCTGTAAACCCATACCTCCCTCACCATCCCTCCAATTCCCTCCCTCATAGCCCCCCCCCAATCCCCACCATCGTCCCATCAAATTCCTCACTATCACCCCCTATAAACCCCATTTTTTAAAATCAATCCCATTTTCCCTCCTGTAAACCCATCCCTCCCCCACTACCCCTCCAACTCCCTCCATCATAACCCCACATTCCCCACCCCCACCCCAATTCCTTGATTCCCCCATCACTTATCCCTCTAATTCCTCACTATCACCACCTATAAACCCCATTTTTTTAAAATAAATCCCTCCTTTCCACCTATAAACATGTCCCTCTTTCACTACCCCTAGGATTCTCTCCCTTGTATCCCCCACCCTTGTCCCCACCACCATACCATCCAATTCCTCAATCCCCCATCAATGCCCCCTCCCATTCCTCGTTGACACCCCCTATAAACCCCCTTTTTTTAAAATCAATCCCCCTACCCCAACTATAAACCCTTCCCTCCTTATTCATTTCTCTAATTCCCTCCCTCGTAGCACCCCCCCCCCAAACCTATAAACATGTCCCTCTTTCACCACCCCTAGGATTCCCTCACTTGCAGCCCCCCACCCCAGTCCCCACCGCCATACCATCTAATTCCTCAATACCTCATCATTTACCCCTCCCATTCCTCGTTGAAACCCCCTATAAACCCTGTTTTTTAAAATCAATCCCCCAACCCGAACTATAAACCCATCCCTCCCTCTTCATTTCTCCAATTCCCTCCCTCGTAGCACCCCCCCCCCCCCCCACACACACACACACCATTCCCCACCATTCCCTCCCTCAAATTCCTTGATTCCCCTATCACTGCCCCCTCCAATTCCTCAATCACCACTGTAAAATTGTGCCCTATATCTCCCCCTACCAGAAATCACATGGCCTCCACGCGCGCCAATCCTTTTTTTCTGTCGTGAAAAATTTAGTCAGTGGGTTTTGTTCCTGGGTTTTGTACACTTACAACCATTCCATCACCACTCCACTAAATAGATTTTCAATTTAATATATTAACATGATATTATTTATATATATTTGGATGCTTATTCAAATAAATATTATTTTTATAATATATTTAAATACATTTAAATATAAAACCTACATATACATTTATATAAATTAATGTTTTCATGTTTATATTATGAATTTATATTATAAATAAATATTATTTACATAATATATTTAAATAAATTTGAATATATAACCTATATATACGTTTAACAACATTTGGATATATAAAATATATATACATTTATATTGTATTAAATTTAGAATATAAACTATATATTTATTTATGTATTTCTATACATTTGAGTAAATATTATTTTCATAATATATTTAAATAAATTTAAATATATGACCTATATACATTTATATTGTATTAATTTTATAATGTAAACTATATATTTATAGGTGTATTTACATACATTTGAGTAAATATATTTTTTCATATATTTATAATTCTATTTATGTAATGTATATAAACATATATTTATATATCTATATAAATTATTTATATAATTAAATATAAATTTATATATTATATAAATGTTTATTTATATAATATTTATATATGTGTGTGTGTGTGTGTTAATTTAATATATTTATATAAAGCCTATAAAAATATATTTATATAATGTATTTGAATGAATATATATAAATATATATTAAATACATAAACATTATATATATATACACACAAAATAATACATGTTTATGTATATAATTGAATGAATTTATATTATATATTATATATACAAAAATATAAAATATACAAAAAATCAAATTAATTATTTATATAATACATGCATGCTTATTTATATGCATATTTGTGTAAGTATCTATATAATCTATTATTATTATTATTATTATTATTATATAAATTATAAAATCTAAAAGGGTTTTTATATGACACTTTTTTAAAATAAATTATATTAATATATGTTTTTATACAATATATTTATGATTATATGTTAGAATTAATAATATATGATATACAATTTTATACAAATAAATAAATAAATATATATATATATATTAATGTACATATTATAGAATTATATTTTTGTATACATATAAATACAATTCAATAAAATAATATAAATATTTTATATAATATGTTTATATAATGTTTTTAAATACATTTATATATTTTGTTTTAATTCTATATATATATATAATAAGGAATATGTTTTTTAAAGAAAATAGTTGGTTTTCATAACCCCCTATAATATCTTAAATTAAAGGGGGTGGTTTTCAACCATTTATAATCTCGGTGATTAGTGGCAGTTATGAATCCCCTCTAATTTCTTAAATTGGAGGGGGTTCAAACCCCCCTCTAAAATACAACCAAATATTAAAAAAATAATTTCAAAAAATTAAAGGGGGGTCATAACCCTCTAAATTCTATGATTAACTAGGGTTTTTAATAACCCCATCTATGTTTTATAGAAAATTAATTTATAAGGGGTTATGCATAACCCCCTCTAAATAACCACCACTAATCTACTATTTTTTTATCATCACATGGCCCATTATATTTCTTATAAATTAAATGTTAAATAGTGTAATGTGGAATTTTAAGTTGGCATGGATAATATCATGTCCTATAAAGCACCTAAATATTCATGATAGTTGGCTATGAAACCCCTTATAAATTATGATACTTAGGCATGGAATCTCTTATAAATTATGATACTCAAGAATGGTGTCCATTATAAATTATGATACTCGAGTATAAAATTATGACAACCATGCTCTTTATTACACACTTAAACATGATTTATTACATAAACTTCACTTGATACAACATAGAAGATCCAGAGGTCTAGTGTCTTTGGGTCTTAGGATCATTACATAACAACTTAAAACATGAAATGCGACATCTTTATTGAAAACTTCTTTTACATGACCACTACATTCCCGCGCACTTATCATTGTATAGGATACCCTGAGGACATGCATATGAAAAGGGTGAGCTATAAAGACCATTAAGGGAATAAAAATGGAATAATATGATGAATACAGTACATTTTAGACAATATTTGTATCAATGGATCACAAGAGAAACAATAACATAAAGGCATGATAAAGCATGATAATCATAACATGGAAATGTGGCAACAACATTTAACATGATTTTAGCGTGAGACAAGGATAATTGCACATGGATAATGAGTGAACCATAATTGAACTTGAATTATAATTATTAAACCCTCATTGAACTTGATGTATCATGATACTAATCTTTACCAAATGCATTGGAACGCTATCAGGGTGCACCCTTCTTAAACAATTCATTTCATGCATAAATGTGCCACATAGATCATATAACATGGATTCATTAAACCTCATCATTTATTCCATGATAAAAGAAATGTGGAATTCATACATGAAACACCTTAATCAATAAGTAAATTTTCATAAAGGTGAATACCCTTTATAGGTAAATGGGCATGGTATTTACTACATAATGACATTGGCTTGGAAAATCACGGTGCAATTTCGGCAGCATAACGGTGTGACATAGGAATTCATAAAAACGTTTGATGGGAGATAAATGGGTGTCTCATCATATTTACATGAAATGGACAGTAATGGGGTTCTAGATACATTTACCAACATAAGTAATGTAATTAATATTCATAATTCTAAATAATTGCTTGAATGTAAATGAGGAGAGAGAGATTCCTTCTGGAATTTTGGCATAGTAATGGGTGTACTTGAGGGGAATTTAATGAGAGATAAAGGGGTATCTCATCACTAAAACATATATAGGGAAGTAAGGGGGAGGTTTGAAATTATACCCCAACATTTATAATTGAAAACAAAAGGTTATAACAACTTAAAGAAAATTGGACAAAAATGAGAAAGGATGAAATCCCTTACTTGGAGGTGTGATTCCAAAGGCTTGGGAGAGGATTGTGAAAGAATTATTGGGATATTGGGGCACCTTGGGAGGATTATAGAGAGATTAGGTAAGATTTTTAACAAACTCCAAAGGCTTTGAGTGAAGAGGAAGTGGGAGTTTGGGTGGGTTTATATAGGAAGGGGGAGGGGATTCTTTATTATTTAGGTTTGGGTCACCACATAATAAATTAATCAATACCACAAACCAGCCCATGGATTTTGCCCATGGTTTTTTCCAAAGGGGAATGGAAAAAAATATTTTATAAGGCCAATGGCCGAAATTCTTAAAATATTTAGTGTGCTTATTTGGAGGTGAGTTGCACTCTCAAGGAAATTCATTTAAAAAGTGAAAATGTTTTATAACTCTTGGAGGGTCCACTAATGTTTTGTAAAATAAACAAAAAAACCTAAAATTGAGTTATTTTATTGATATAAAATATATTGTCCGAACATATCATTTATATAATTTTATCACATCACTATTGGGTAATTATGATGTCATAAAACACATTATATATTTAAACGGTATTTAATTTTTACCCAAAAATTTGACTGTCTCAGAAAATTATGAAAAATTCACCATTAAATAATTTAGACATCCGGATTCCAAAAATAATATTCATTTTATCTAAATAATTTTATAAATAATTGAATTTTCACTTTTAAAACAAAAAATGTCATTTATTGAAAATTCATAGGTTTTGAAAAAAATAACTTGCAAGCCTTAATAAAAATCACAATTGAATTCATAAAATTATACAATAATTTAGATTTAATAGAAAGTTATTTAACTTGGGAATGGTAATTCATCTAAATTAACATTGATATATATATACATACATATATATATATATATGTTGGATTTTAATTCTTATAGAATTTGATTTCTTTTGAATCAAGATGTATATTGTAAATTTATAGAGGCTTTCACCTCTAAATTAGGAATGATGACCCATATAACTAAACCCCTAAATACACAATTAGTCCCAAGTAGGTCAATTGGTGCATGATTCTTGTGAGATAAACCCATTAAGGGTGTTTTGAAATTTTAATAATTTAACTATTATGGGTTTCACTTAACAGAACACAGATTAGCTTGATGATAACCTAGTAGGTTGCTTTTATCTTTTACACCTTAGTGCTTAACCCCATGGGGGTATACTTATGTCGCATGGAATGATAATTTAAGGTTTTATTATGTACTTATACGTGTTACGTATAAATTTATGGTGGCGTCTTACTAAACTAATTCCCTTTGAAATGATAAATGACCTATTATCTTCTTTTAAGATTTATTATTATGAGGCTTACATTAATTAAAATTCATATTACAAGATAAAGGTTGTTTTTATCTTTATATTTCAGTTGATATTTCCTTTAAAAAATCAAATTGTGATAATTTCATGATTAAATGAATAGTGATAAAATGATTTAAAAGAAAATGATAAGATAATTTTCCTATTATGTTGCATGGCATCAGCTGAATAAATTTCTAAGTACATTTTGAGAAATGTTTTCCTTTATAACTGGTACTTAACCTATATATATACATATTATCCTTTTTAAAAGTTATAATAAATGTTAACAGATGTACAGAATTAAGAAGATCTTAATGTGGTGTTCTTAGATTCAATCCTTAAGTAAGGGAAAGCTTAAATTTTACCTTAGATGTGAATGTGGGTGTTACCCATAGGTATCAGTTGGCCTTTTTTTATAGTGTGATGAGGCTAGACTGGTAAGCCTAGTTACAATATTAGCATTACATGGTTATAGGGTCGATGCTTTATGATTTAGTAAGGGGATATCCTGGTTGAGGTATCACCTTTTGAGGTAAATTAGCATCGGTATGTGCTTTATTTAAGTTTTCTAGATAATAGGTTTCATTTGGGTGTCATTAAGTCAAATAATACTCTTATTTTATGGAATAACCCCCGGGTGAGGTGGGTATTCTTGCACTAGATGATATTGTTTGGAATTGTAAACATCGTATAATTAACTAGTTCAGTGGGTTAGACCTGCCTCAGGAATGGTCAGCCATTTTATTGATTATGTGATCTTTCTTCTTTTCTGATGGAGTTCTACTCAAGATTCATCATCCTGATAGTATTCATATGGATAAACATTATATGAATTGAACTATGTGCATGTTATCACATTCCCAGAATGCGTAGTGCCTCTAAAACTATTTGAATATCACAGTATCACATGTGGTTACACATGATTCCTACTGAGCTTAGAAGAGATGCATTAAATCTTATAATTTTTGAATAAAAAGGTCACATGATAATTTAAATCTTGTGGTTTCATAATTACTTAAAAAGAGTCATGAGTATTTGAAGTATACATTCATGGGTCATCTTCGATGTAGAGTGACTTGGACATTTGAGAGATTGAGTTATCCAACTATTGGGGAATGACATTTGGAAAATGTGTAGGTGATATAACACTATTGATCATATTTTATTTTTTGTTTTATGTTTGATCTAGCATGCTTTTAATCGTATTTATTTTTTATTCTCTTCAATTGGTGTTTTGATAAGTGTGTTGGAAAAATATATAACCTATGTTTAGTGGTGTATGGAGGGTCTTCCATGAGATGAGTTACCATTTTTATAAAACTGATGACAATAAAACTCCAAATGTGTGGAGCATCACATCGAACATGCTTAATCATGTCATTACAAGTAGAGGTAATGCAACAATAAAGGGTTAATTTGAAATGGTTAGAAAGGATTTTAGAAACCGGTGAACTTTTAAATTCAATATTTCAAGTCTTGATAATGGTGGTAAGTTTTAAAACTAAGGTGTGAGGTTAAACTGAGTCTCGAAACTAGATCTATGCTTATGAGTAATAAGTGATCTGATAGTTTGATGGGTCAGTAACATGTCTTTGTTTACAAGTCATCCTGACAACAAGGTGGTTGGTTGATGACACAACTATTAAAGAATTCGGAGAGTTGGTAAGTGACTTGGTGGTTATTTGGAATGATCATGGGTACCTTTGGATTTAAGGAAAACTAATTTAACCCTTAATTAAAATATCAGTTGTTAATCTATATGTCTCTTAACAGGGTCAGTCTAGAGTGGATTGATAAAACCTTTGGTAACCAAATTTTGAAGGTGAGTTGATACTACCTTTTATGCATTGTGTTAAATACAATGGGTGTTTTTCTAGGTGGGTATGTGCTATTTAACAGGGTGTGGATTGGGAGATCTATACACACCTATTGATATAATTTTAAGTGAATACCATTATATTGATATATATGAATCAAGAATGGATAATATGTATAATCTTTGTGTACTTATAGTCTAGTGGTGATATTTTCCCCTATATTGACATTGTCCTGAGTATATAGGGATAGAATCAGCTATACAATTAGCTAATTAAATGATTTTCAGGTTTGAAAAATAAACCCTCATGTGAGAAGATTCTATCTTGGACCAACCGTTGGATGAACATTTTAATTTTTAAAGACTTGATAAGAGGAATATAATATTACTGTACTTATTGAAAAATTCTAAGTAATTTATTAGTTCTTTTAAACATTGAATTTTTCATAGACCTGGCCATTTATATAGGCATGATTTTCCTAGGAGACCCTTGGATTCCTAAGTAGGAATGCGTTGGATAGACTCACGGACATCAGCCAATAAAACAACTTGACCACCATGTGAGACACCACCTTGGGGGTCAGTTAGTGGTTCTAGTGTGTGGACATCTCAGCTATGTATTGATGTTTCACTGATAAACCCTAGAATATGGACTTCCTTGTATGAGCTCCTTGGACTCAATTAATTGATATCGAGGTTACCCCAGGCTTACTATTAGTCTTGATTAATAGTTAGCTTAATTCAATCTATGGATGTTGAAATGAGAATGTATTGGTGCTTCTGTTGTATAACAATAATAGTTTTGAATAAGGATTGGTTTTCTAGGAGACATTATTGAATGTTAGTTATATAATTTGGTGATAATGATCTAAATGAACTTTTTGGACCCTAGAAAAAGGGTACTTAAATCATGTTTTGACAACATGTCGGAATTTAAGCTAACTGCCTTTGAGATAAATCAGCAAAACGAATTTTGACTTGATTTTTTTGGGTAGATGAATGCAACTGGTGAGAAACGCCATTGATTTAATCATCAATGGAGATGATTATAGTGTAAGATTCATCTGAGGATTTTCAAAGAAACGTTAGCTTTACCAGTTAAAGTGTGGTCAATTGGGACTCAATGATTTTGATTTAATCAAGGACCAGGATTAAATTCCTCATGGGGTAATGGGTTTTTCAAAATTATTATCTTTATAGAAGCTTCATTATGAATCTAGGGTCATTTTTTAATATGAAATTTTGATGATGGAGTATCGTGGCTTGGAATTGGATGTAGTCATCTAGATCCTATATTGGGGAGTCTTGTTGGTTGAATGATAAAGTATAAGATGATATGATCATGTATTGGGTTATATGGGATCAAATAAGTTTCATCTTGATGTTTTGGTTTTGTGTATGAGAATTGCCTCGATTATTAGTGACTAAAGTACCACATGTTTAAAGTACCACTTGTAGGTGTGTTGGACATGAGAGACACAACACATTCATTTGAGCGGGATCAGATAACCCCAATAGGTTAGGTGATGTTTCTATTATTCACCAAGGCTTATTGAGGATGATAATTTCTAAGGTGTGGATAGTATATAATTCCATGTTTTAAATCGTTGGAAACTTCAATAAGGATTTTAAATTTTCATTTAGTGGATCAGTTGAATCTTAAACAAAGACTAGGAATGTAAATCTGATAATTAGAACACATAAAGGTGATGTTTTTAAATGTGGTTTAAGATTAAATATATTTATTGAGAGTATGGATAGGTTTTCTCAGCATATATATTTGAAGAACTCATTTCTAGGGGAAACAAACTAGAGTGCACAGTTATCACATATTTAGTACTAACTGTGTGGCCCAAACCATGTTGCCTGTTTGCGTAGGGAGATGGTTTGTTGCAACCATGAACCACTCCATTGGAACTATGTAATATTTTATGGAGGTTCTAAAAAGTTTATTTATGTGTTGTGCATAATTTTTTAAAATTGTGTGCCATCCATGCATAGTTAATTCCAGTTAACTAGTGGATGTACATGTTTAGCCCATAGTTTGAAACCTCTTGTTGCCTGACCATGTGCCCCATTACAAATGGGAGAAATATAAATTTTTCCCTTCTTATATTAAAATTTCCTCCTCACTTCTATTTCACATTTAATTCACAATAACCCCCTTGGTCCATGGAGATTTCCTTATTCCCTTGAGATAGGATTTAAGCTATCTCCTTAATCCAATCTTGGAATTGAACACCATCGATTTCATTAGATCGCCCTCAGTATGAGTACGACTCATATTTCCTAATTTATTTTTTCTATATTATCTCTTTTAATGTAATCATTATGTGAGATAATTTTCCCCATTCCTAGGGAGGTTTTATAATATTATGATTTCTATCATTCTAGTTCGAATCAAAACCCATCAATGGATGAGTGAAGCATACTAAGCATGATGTAGGTGGTCTATATGATTTACCTTAAAAGTAAAATTATTTATAATATGTTCAATTGTGTCATGTGTGGGAATTTCCATGTGTTGATTCTTAAAAGATAAATTAATTAAATTAATTCTTAGACCATGACCTAGAACCCTCTTATATGGTGGGAGGTTGGTGACCTCAACCCAAACCACCTCTTAAGGTGATCTATATTACATGATTTTTTTTTTCATCCTTGATTATTTATTAAATCAGCCATTGGGATTGTTCTCTAAATGACTTGGAATTTTTAGAAATGGCACAATGAATTAAAATGGTTTAGATTACCCTCTTCGTCCTTGATAAAATGATCTATGCTTGACGTTGTGATTTATCCAATCTCATAAATTGAATTAAATTGGAATATATTTAATAAAATTATTCATGATGAATTATATTATGGAATTCGTGTTTCTCCTAGCCTTTATGTTGTTGTAAATGAATTATGTTGTAATTGGGAATGTTTACTCACATGGACCATTTTATTTCTTATAAATTAAATTTTAAATAGTGTGATGTGAAATTTTAAGTTGGTATGGATAATCTCATGTCCTATAAAGAACCTTATTATTCATGATACTTGAGCATGGAATCCCTTATAAATTTTGATAAATGGGAATGGGGTCCCTTATAAATTATTATACATAGTTATAGAGTCACTAATAAATTGTTATACTAGGTCATGGCATCCCTTATAAGAAGTGATTATCAAGCATGGTGTACCTTATAAATTGAGATACTTTGAAATAGAATCCCTTATAAATTTTGATACTTAGGAATGGAATCCATCACTTTTCTATGATACAGATGGGCATGGTGAACCTTATTTAAGATATGAGAACCTTATGATTATGCATGGATGCCTGAGTTACACCTTGGATCATGGCTAGTACTACATATCTATATATATGTCTATTTATGTTATTATGTATATAGTAAATATATATATATATACACACCTATATAAATGGTGACACATATTTAAAGGTATCCTTTCTTAGGCTGAAGTAGGTATGGTCGGTCGTGTGTCCTTTCAAGAACTCAAGATGGCATATTTACATCTATTTATTTAATACCTTATTAAAATAAATTTATACTTCTATATATCATACACACAAAATGGATTGCATTAGACACCATTGATAGTGTCATACTAAGTTTTAATCGCACCAAGTTTGGGAAACTTGTTGGTACTTAAATAGACATCGTGGTTACAATATTAGGATTCTAGATTTTCCTTTCTTGCTATTTTTTAGTGTGATATTTTTATCAAAGATGGTAAATTTGGAGAATAGGACTGAGCTAGAGCTCTGGATGATCATGGAGATATCCTGGGGTATTATTTTTTTTATTCATGTTCTTTTATAACCTTCAATATAACTATTCTTTTATGATTTATCATGTTTATTCAGGATTATTTTTCATTTTTTATTTATTTTTAGTCATTATTATCTTTTGGTTCACAATTATTACCCACTTATACTATTTTATATTTATTCTTATATTGTGTTTATTACTGAACCAAAGGGTATAGTCTTCTAATTGTATCACCTTTATACCCTTACTAGAATTTGGAACCCTCTGATGTATGGGGAGGTGTGCTTGAAAACCAATAGTCAACTAGATTAGGCACCATATTAGTGTATCCTAGGTTGGGAAGTTACATAATTAGTGTGTGGAATCGTGTGGTGTGTAATTTCCTATAATTCGAATAGTTATTTTATTATAAAAAACTGAATATGTATCATTATACTCTAGAACTATCTGAGGTGGGTAAGGACTCACTCAGAGACGATTAAGCATGAGTGGCGTGGGTGGTGATTTATGTTTTAGTTTTTGTTTATTTATGTTTTTGTATATACTAGTATATGTATTGATAGAATCTAATGAAACTATTTTTAGTGTATTGATAAGTTCATACTCACACCCTTAATGTGTTTAAACATCATGCTTCTTGGTATAGTCAAGGGAAAAGGTTTGATGCCATAACATAGTGTATGTGGCAGTGTAGATAGTCCTTGAGAAAACTGAAATGATTTTATAAATGGGTATGGAGGTTCCTCAATGCTATAAATATTGTTCTTTTTAGTTATTTTATTCTTGTATATGTGTAATTGAACCACGAGTGATCCAATTTACTCTTTTATGACTATAATGACATGGTAAATGTTTGTTTTTTAGTTTTATGTATATTTTTATTTATTGTTTCCTGTTATTTGAATTGATTATGTTGTTTTGTTATTAATATCACTATAGGGTATAGTCGCTCCACTATCACCTCATAAAACCTTATTGAAAGTTGAAAGCCTTTGTAATATGTGGAGTTGTGCCTAAGGTCACATGTCACACCCTGGTCTTGACACTAGTGAGTGGTCCAAGGTTAGGGGAGAATTAGAAAGTGGTATCAAAGATTGAGTGTTACATGTTGGTACCTAAGAATAGTGGTTCCAAAGTGGAATCATTGATTGAGATATATTATTATAAAGAGATTTTTTATAAGGCTTGTGGTTTAATGGAGGTCTAGGGAAGTTTTGGAATTTCTGATTAATGTCATGTTGTATGTTTATCCAACACTTACATGAACCGAAGTCCAAGTTACCAGGGAAACTGAGATTTTTGTATTGTTTTCATGGTTATAGTTGGGTTATTTCTTTCAGATAAGTTGGTATTAGATGTTATTAATTTATATTTCAAAATCTTGGCCATGAGAGGAAAGAGGGATTACTCCTGCATTGCATTAGGAATATAAGAATCATATGACATATGTTTATTTCTAATTATTATTATTTAAAACCTATAATAAAAAAATAATGTTTTAGATTTTTATAGTGTCAAAAATAGGCTAAATATTTTTTCAGATATAATAACTTGGTGGAATTCTACTTAGATAACCTAGGAAGGGAAGTGGATCTGGAAATGAAAAGTGGTTTAGTTTTTAAAATTTCCAACAACAACCTTTATGGTGTATGATAAAAGACTCATTTTGGAATCATTGTTACTAGTAATAATTTCTATGGATGTATTATTATTGTCCTAGTAATAATTATTATATAATAACTATACCTAGTAATACATACTTTGGATTGAGTAAGACTTTTCAAAGTAATACTTATTACTAGTAATAATTTACTACGTAAGATTTATTATGGGATGTGTAATAATTTTCCTTTTACACATTTTTACTATGTTGAATTTTTCTATATTATATCAAATAATCCCAAAATTATTATTTAAGCTGGTAAACACTATAAAAGGGGAATTGGGGCTTCCTTAAGACCTAAACACAAGAAAAAAACCCAAAGAACCTTATCATACTTCTAATATTATCCAAGTGAGAATCCTTCCATTTCTTATCAGAATTTCATTTCATTTTAAGAAAGGAGAAACTATGTTTAATTCAAACAATATATAAAAGTATGTTTTCTAGATTTCTCACTATTTCTTTATCCCTCTCTAAAAACCCCTAAATTATGGGATTTTTTCAAATTTAGATGAATCTCTCAATTGAAGTAGAATTGGATAAAATTTATAAAAAATTGAGAGTATGGAATACGTCAATAATGTGGTTCCTAGTTAATTCTTAATCTATACATGTTTTATATAATTCTTGGTAAATAGGCGTGAGTGGGGTGATCTGGGTGAGACTGTGAATGAAACTGTTTAGAATTTTAATTGTTCCTAGGGATTATTGTGGGTATAAACTTGTGTGAAATGATGGTTTTAAGCCTTGTATGGTGTATCATCTATGATATGTTGTTACTTGGTTGGTTGTTCATGGTGATGGTGATTTTAGATGTTCTTGTGATGCGATGACTGATGTAGTTTCATGGTAAAAATTGGTTATAGATTGTGTGATTTTGGGTGATGTGATCACTGGAAGTGGGGTGAAATGGTTCATCAGGATGATTCAGATGTTATTCACCATTATCATGGGTGGGTGACATGGTTGATAGGTGGAACTAGAGGTTCATTGATGGTGTTTCCTAGGATATTTCTGATTTCTTCATCATTTTTGATCTATTAGGTTGTTTGGATTTTATGTACATAGGAAAGGGATTATGAGGTGAAGTTAACCACTCATTGTGGGTGGAGGAATCCTTATATTAAGTGTAATACTGGATTACATTGACCATTACTGTAATGAACTAGGCTTTTTATACATAAATATTATATCTTTTTAGATTAATATTAAATAAATTTCACATATACATTCCCAAGGACCATAAAGGTTTAGTGTATTTGGAGACTATATACACAATATTATTATTTAATAAAAGAGCTTCAACATATCCAAAAAATATCTTCTTAGTTAATACTCTTCATAGACATACAAAGATTAAAAATTTATTTATAACATAGGGAAATGAAACATAATAAATGGTGATCTTAGATTATATATAATGGTAAACATGGGAGACAACAATCGATGATTGTATTAAATCATGATATAAGAATAAGAGTATGAGATCATGAATATAAATTACAAATTTCATGCCTAATCTATCATGGACTATACATATGATTCATGGAATAAAAAATTATCATTTAAAAAGACGTGTATCATAATATTTAAAAATAATCATAAATCAATCATGAACAATAAGTTAATATCATAAAAGTTTGGAACAATAATAAGTATAGAAACCATTTCATATTTCAAGGTTTATTATTGAGACCATAAAATCATAGTGGATCAGGTATCCCTACCTGATTTCTATATCAAAACTAATCACACATCACCACCTATATCCCATTTTGGATCAAGAACACCAACTTGTTTCCCAGATTGGATCAAACACATCGACTTTCATCCCATAATTATCTCATGAGATATAATATTTACCCAATGCATTAGAGGCGTATCTAATTATAATCTTATACATAATATAATGAAAACCATACATATGGGTACCATAATATCATTAAGTATTCATCATATCATCATATCATAACCTATGAAAATAAAATGGGTTTTATAAGCATTTCATCAATTCATCATAGCATAAAACATGAAAAACAAATGGTTTTCATAAATATATCATCATATCATAACCTATGAAAAGAAAACAGGTTTTATAAGAATTTCATCAATTATTCATAGCATAACATATGGAAAAAAAATGGTTTTCATAAATATATCAACATAATAATCATAAACCATCTAGGGTAAGAATAAGTACAGTTCCATTGGATCATATCCCAATTAAAATATAAGAAACACCAAAGGTTTTTATCATTGATGAATAAAAACACCATAACAATATCATTAAAAACATTATTGGGGAAAATAAATTTCCATTTTGAAATAAATTATTTAAATTATAAAAATTTATAAAATATTATAGAATATAATTTACATTTAAAGGAACTACAGAAACTTATAAAGGAATCTTCAAAGCATTGATAATTCATTATGGTGGGGAATTTTTATTATACCATATAAGTTAAAAGAAAACATTCATTTCGCATTTTTTAAAAAAGTAAAAATATTAACACATTATAAAAATGACAAGAAGATTCCTTTTAAACCGTTTTTAAAAATTAAAAAATGGTAAAAATTAATTTAAAAATTAATTTTATAATATTAAAAATATTCTTGAAAATATTTTTATAAAACATGGACATGGAAGAGAAAGATTATCAATCAAATAGTAAAACATAGTTTTCCTTAAAAAAATTATTTAGGTATACGGAGTATTTAAATTGAGTAAAATGAAATGAAAATATTTATTATAAATAAATAAATAGAGTAGAATAAAAATTAAATTGATTTATCATATAAGGATCATATAATTTCTACAACATAAATTCAATCCTAAAAATCCTGATTAAAAATAGGATTGAAACATAAATCTCTTACCTCAAGTCTTGACTTTCTTCATACATGTTAGAACTTAATTAATTTTAAATATAGTTTTATTATAAATATATTCTATAACCATAATAATATATATCATACCATATATTTTTTACTTATAACCTCTTATCACCCATTTATAAACAATTATTTATTAAAATCACTATTTCAGGTGATAACTGCTTTATTTTTCTCGTATGTTTTGGTTCTGTAGTTATGGTCCTTTTACTTTGATTATGTTTCCATAATATCTATAATGTTAATAATCATATAAATATAATACATATTCATTATATAAATATTTATATTCATCTCTAAAATTCATAGATAGAAAAATGAATTACACCATTGATGAAGACGATATATAAAATGAAAGAAAAATATATGATCCCATAAGGGGAATCGCGACGATAGGTTTTCCCCCGCGCCGCCTTCCTCTCCACCATCATTAATCCGCTATGGATATCTTTTTGGTGATTTAGATCAGTGTTTTTTTGGTGTGATTAACCCTCCAGTGGCAGCGATGTGCAGGTTCGTCACTCTCGGCGTTCTCCATCATTTGTTTCCTTCTTCTCGCCCTATCCTTTGAGTCTTATAGGGTTTTCATGGCGAAGTGGTATTGGTCCAAAGATCGAGCTCCAAATACTATGGCCTAAGGTTTCTATCGCGTTTCGTGTTGTATGTGGATGTGCTAGGAGGATTTGGTCTCTCTCTGCAGTTTTAAAGGTGGCGTCGGGATCTACGACCCTGGATTTCAGTGACGTCTTCTTTTAGAGAGACTCAAGAGGTCCCCATTTTAGTGTTAGGTTTTTTTCTTGTTCTTCTTCTACGTTTTCTTTTGGTTTTGGTCATGTGATGGGTTGATGTTGTCGATGATTCTATGCTAGTTTTGGTTTTGATTTCTAGTTGAGTGTGATGGTTGATTTTGTTGTTGAAATTCGATGTTGAGGTGAGTTATTAAAGGCGTAGGAGCAGTATGGACTAGTTCTGTGAAGATATGGTGGTGATATCTCTTTGGGTTTTTTTGATTCTCACAGTGAGGTAAAGGTTGAGGACCTGTAGTTTCTCCTTGATTTCCTATCCTATTTTGCTGTTTGAGATTATGATTTCAGAATTCTGCTATTTTTCGATTTGGTATTGTTGTTCGCAATGGATTTTTGGATGTGAATTTTTTCTTGATGTGGTTTTCGCGGAGGCCTTTGAAGGTTTGGTGTATATGTGAAATGGTTGGTTTCTCTCTGTTCTTCATCGGTGGTTTTTGATTTCGGGATCTTTGGTTTCCATGAGCCATATTGTCTCTCTTGAAGGATTTAAAATTTGCACAACTTTGATGCGGTAGTTGATTCTCAGTTTTCAGCAGACTCTTGTATGGTGTTTGTTTGATTTTTCATTGTATGTTTTTCTGATTTTGGTCAGATGGAGGGCAGTGAAGGTTTTATAGAGTTTTGGTCTTAATGGGCTACAACTCCAAGGATTCTACAATCATTCTCTTTCAAGAATATGCTCCAGATGAGGTTCAGGGCAAAGAGTTTTCATAGTTTCATGTATTTTTGGAATCATAAGTTTGAGAGGGTATGGACTTGGCTATCTGTACTAGGCATGTTCTCTTTGGCACAGGACAGCTTGTCATGCTGTGATGAAACAATGTAATCTAGTCTTAATGGTTATTTTTTCTGGGAGGAGCTTCTATATTGTAGTGAGCGCTACTTTTGATCTTGAGGTTCGATCAGTTGGAGACTAGTTTATTTTATTTAAGTCTTGATGTCCTGATGGTTTTCCCCTCATCTCTTAAAAGGGGGTTTATTTCAATAAAAAATAATTTTCAGTCAAAAAAAATGAAGGCGGTGGACCGTACATATGCATTAATGTCATTTTCATTTTCTAAAAAATAAAACAATAGAAAGATAAATAATAATTAACCTTTTAAACATAATAATTATATCTTATATATCATATATATTCATAAAATACACCCTTATTACCATTCATATAAAACGGAAATGAAAAACAAATCGCATCTCTTCATAGAGGTGGTAGTCCACACGTATGCACGAGTAATGTTATCATTTTATAAAAGATTGAAATGTAAGAAGGTATATATGATATTATAAATTTACAAGTATAATTATATCATAAATATCATATATATATATATATATGTGTGTTAAATAAATCATTTTATAAAACTGAGATATGCGGTAATGGAAAATGAATTACATCGGTTCGTGATGAGGTAGTTCGCCGTACACACGATCGACATTTTCATTTCCCATTTGATGGAAGAGGGATTGTTATAGGTTTTGAAATTAAAATAATAAAATATAATTATATGGAAGATAATTTATTATTATTTAATAATAGTTTAAGAATATTTTTATGAGGTTTAAGAAGAAATAAAATGAAAACGAATGGTTAGGAACTATACCTCTTCTTTGGAAAACCCATTCAGGTTTATACCTAAATCCTTCCTGGTGTGGTTTTATGATAAAACAAAACTATAGGTAATGAGGAGATATATAAGAAAGGTATTTGGTTAGTTATTAGATGAACCAAAAGTCAATTAAAGTGTGGATAGGAGAGGAGAGGGGTGTCCTTTTATAATTAAGATGAGTAGCACACAAGTAATTTTTAAATGTTTTAAAATAATTTCAAGTCCATTTCATGAAAAAATGGATAAAAAGTGAATAATATTCAGATTATATAAGGTTAAGTTCTAAATCCAACCAAAACATTGATTTTAATCATGTTTTTTGGTCATCTTAACCCTTATATTTTTCATTTTGCCGCTCAATAAACCTGTTTTAACCTTAACCATGATAACATATTTCTACTATTTTCACTATTCATTATGAAAAAAATATATTTTGCCTTATTAAATAATAATTATTATGATAAAAAATATTGGATCCATTTTATCAAATTAAATTCACATAATTTATAGAATTTAATTTAAAATTAAACCTGCAAACACGATAAAGAGTAATTTTCCAAAGAAAAAGTTTTCTTAAGTATTAAAATTTTTAAATCAAAATTCAATATAAATTTGATTAAAATAACCTAAATTTGATTAATAATATTATAATTTTAATAATTTTACTTTTAAAACAATATAAAACTTTTTAAATACTATAGATGAAAAGATAATTTTAAATAAAATTTTTTATTCTCACTATTCATAAAAAATTTCTCTTTTTAGAAAATTATCAAAAATTCAATATAAGATAATTTTTAAATGTGGATTTTAAAAATTAAGTTAATTTTTCATAATATATTTTCTAAAATTGTAAAAAAAAATTTAAAATAAGTGCACAAAATGTGATGAAACCAAGTTTTAGGAAAAAGAATACATTTTTAAGCGTGACATTAGATTTATTCTTATCCCACGCCAAGAAAATAATATTAAATGAAAGTTAATACATTTTATTGAATATAATATATATATATATATATCATTAGAATAATTCACCAATAGTGATAAATTTAATTTATTAAGATAAACAGGGATTGTGAGCATAAAACTAGTTTTTTACAAAAACAGCTTCTTTATTTTCAAATGGTTTTTTTATTTTCATTTATAATTAATTTATAAAAAAATAAATAGTTTTATAAATTAAAAAACAATATATTTTTCATAATTTAATTTTTCATATTCATACCAGACAATCCTGTAATGCCCTGAGTTTTTTTGAACTAATTTTTTAAAATATATTAATTCTCATTGATGTCTTATATTTCACTAATTCAAACATTACGTTTGCATGAAAACAACTTCGAATATTCTACACACAATATTAACTTGTATTGTGTTACACACAACACCGAATTGGCATACCTTACATACAACACCAAGTGTTAAAGAAAATATAATAACCCAATACTTTAAAATATATTTTATATCTTAAATAAATATAATATATTATATGTATTGTAATGTACACCACACCTAGTTAGATTTTTTACATGCAATAGAAACTTTCTTCGATAGCTTTCACTACACACAATACCTAGTTTTACAAAACAATGATATGTTATTAAAACACTATTGTTCAATATAATAAGATATAACCTAGCCGTTAAATGAGTAGTTATGAATAGTATTATCTAAATTGTTAAAATTTATGATTTATATATATATATATATAATAAAGTCGTGGGTTACCAATTAATTAGGAATGAAAATAATAACCAAATGAATATAAAACAATATTAATATTTTTATGCTTCGAAAGTAGTTTTGTCTTAATAAACTAAATTAATTACAATTGGTGAGTGGTATTAATGAAATATATTTGTAATATATTCAATAAAATATTTTTAATATTAATCAATTAGGTTTTATAGGCATAAGATAAGAAAAAATCTAATTTAACATATAAGAACCTATATTTTTATAAAGATGATTTTACTGCCTTTTAATGATGAACCTATTTTAATTATAAAATTTGAGAATTTTATTGATTTCATATGTCAAAATAAACATCATTTTTGAAATACAAACATAAAAATTAAGTTAGGGTGATCTTTTTATATTTTTCTAAAATATTTTATTTTTTAGTGAATAATAAAAAATATTGAATTTTAATTCAAAATTTATTTTTCATCTAAATTTTTTATATAGTTAAATTATATTTTAATTATATTTTAAAGTGTAATTATATAAATTGTAAAAAAATTATACAATTTAGGTCGTTTTAACTTGTTTCATATTTAAATTGGATATAAAACCTTTTCAAACTTTAAGACATCTTCACTAAAAACCCATTGTCGCACCACGTCTGTGGGATTTAAATTTAAATTATTTTTTTACACTTATTTAATTTGAATTTAAAAAAATGGATTCTATATTTGGAATAATAATATTTTATAATTTATAATAATTTTAACTTTTTTTGACCAAAAATATTAGTTAAAGTGATTAAAATTAATTGTAGTGATTAAGAGAAAAAAATGTTTAATAAAGGACTAAACTTTAAACAAAAAGAATAAAACGACCTATGAACTTGTAAAAAATCCATTTTATGGACATATTTAATCCCTATAAACCATTTTAAAGACTTTCTACCATTACAGTATCCACTTTCAACATAAAAAACGTGGGTTTAATTCTCTCCTCAAATATTAAGAAGAGTGGAACTCCTCCTCCACTATAAAAAGGGATCCTCTCCTCCCACTTCCTTACACCTCTCAATCCCTTTACCTAGACATATATCTACCCAGATTAATCATAAAAATATCTCCATTTTACCTATATTACTCCCTTTGTTCATAAATTCATCCAAGGAATCCATTTTGTGCAAACCAAAAGAAGATACCTGATTAAAAGGTAATTCTTTCCAACAATCACTTTTATTTCATTTACTTCTCCACAACCTCAATATTCTTCTTCCATATTAATATAATAACACAAGTATCCTCAATATACTGATATTTCTTTATATTAAGGGTTTTACCTACACTTTCACTCACTTCCATCAAATGGGTAATGAACTTACTATTCTTGTGTGCAGCGAATTACCACCTCACGAAATGAAGTTTTTTGTTCTTACTTCACCGCCTATAATGTGTGGTAATTATGATGGAAAATATATTTTTATATTATAAGTTTTATAATTTTGATGTATTTATTTTTTTTAAATTGTTAAATAAAACAAACCTATTTTTTTCCACATTGTGTATATACGATAACTTCATTTGTGGATGTGTTAACTACCACCTCCTCAAAGAGATGCAATTTGTTCACAACATACATGGAATATATTAAGGATTGTTTTAGTAAAAATATATGATATATATGAAATAATAATTACTATTTAGTTATTATATATATATATATTATTTATTTACATAAATTTCATTTACTGTCTTTCTTTCAATACGACAAGAAAATGAAAATATCATTCGTGCGTATGTACAGACTACCGTCTCCATGAACAGTATATTTAATTTATCATTAAATATTTATACACTGAATATATAAGATATTTATATCATGTATTAAATTCTAGAAATAAATAAATCATAATCTAAGTAATAAGACTAAGAATAACAAGTCAAATCATGTATGATTAACAAGGCGTTTATCACCTAAAACAAGGAGTTACTAATAAAAGGGTAATATATTGACTTAATTAAATCATATATTATTTTATATATATTAATATGTTTTTGTGATAGATTTATAATTAGATTATACTTATCATAGAGGAGGTTTGAATGAGTACAATGATATTCAAGATATAAGGTAAGGGAATTTCATCACACTCTTTATTACCATGAGATACCTTCCATATTCACTAATCACTATTATTATGTGGTGTATAAACATACCTTTTGACATTTTATATCATGGATATTTATTTTTTTATGATATTCAAATCTTCATGTAATTTCATTTACTTATATGATTCCAAGTTACCAAATGGTAAGAGTTTATTGAAACAATCTCATTATTGTTTTTTGAGATTTTTTATGACTATGATTCCTTTGAAGGAGTATTATGATCAATCTCTCAATAAAACTCATGATTTATCTTATCATATGGTTTTACATGATATCTCCATGTATTATTACATTTTTTCACTCTTTGGTACATAACATAACTAAGAAAATGATTTTAGGAAAATCCGACTTTATTTCTCCTTTTGGTCAGAAATATGTACTCTTTTAAAAATCATTATTTCTATAAAAATGATATATATTTTTTTGATTTTATCCTATAATTTTAAAGGAAATTTTACCCATGTTTTACCTTTTACATTCATAGAAGTAATATTCATTTCATTTTCTGATCAAGTCACATTTCAGATCTTTTAATTTAAAATGGAATTTTCAGGATGTTGGAACTTACCACTATCACGATTTTTATTTCCTTAAAGCTTTAATTTTATGTTTACATGTTTATTTTTAAGGAAAAATTAATTAATATTCTATACATTCATTTTTTAAAATTTATTTTCAAATAAAAAATTTTTCAAAAATGTTTTATGGTTTTCAAAGCTTCTTTTAAAAGTTTTTCAAACTGTTTTTAAAGAAAAATATTTTTAAAATATTTTCAAGATTATTTTATAAGTTTCAAGGAAAAATTTTTCCAAAATGTTTTCAGAGATTTATTTTAAAAAAATGAAGTTTATTTCCAAGGGATTTTTTGTAAAAGGTTTTATGTTTTAAAAATAATTTTTCAAAATGATAATTTCCTCATGAAATGTTTTAAAAAATATTTCCAAATTATTTTCCACCTAAGATTACATCTACTGGTATTACTCTTGCCTTTATAGGGAAATTATTTAAGGTTTCAATTCATATTATTCGTATAAACGATTTATTTATTGATTTCATGATGTTTATGAAACCCATATCTCTTTCTTGGGTAATATGTTTATGAATCCTATTTCTCATCCATTGGCTATATGCTTTTCAAAACACGATTCTTTTCATGGGTTGGGTTTTGATGAAATGAATGTGGGAACTAACTCTTTTCCTTAAGTAATTATATGATTAGATGTTTATGATACCCACTTCATTCCATGGGTTATGATATAATTTTGTTATGATCTTTCAGAACATGTATGTATGATTTCATTATTATATGCATGGGACCTATATCTCTCTTTAATACATTGGATAGTGATGAATGTTATATGAGATCAAAGTGTACACGGTAGGGCATACCATGCCTGAAACAAGAAGGTACATGGGATGGAATCCCAAGCCTAAAACAAGAGGGTACATGGGAGGGCATCCCAAGACCAAAACAATAGGGTACATAGAAGGGTATCCCAAGCCTGAAACAAGAGGGTTCATGGGAGGTCATCCCAAGCTCGAAACAAGAGGTTACACGGAGGGCATCCTAAACATGAAACAAAAGGGTACATTGGAGGGAATTACAAGACTAAAACAAGAGGGTACACAAGAGCTCATCCCAAGCCCGAAGAAGGTACATGGGTCATAACCCAAGTCTAACATGTTATGAAGGTCTTGATTGGTAGCCTTGGCATAGGATTTTCTATGTTTACGCCACAAATTCAATGTCTTATTCTTATGTTTTCCTTTCATGAATTATTCTACTAATTCCCTTATGATTCATGTATTATTAACTTCCAATATCTACGTTATATATCATGGTTATTATCTCTAATATGTAGGATACGATCTTCAAATGTTATTCTAATGTTCCATACCCTTTTTTTATATTATGATTATGTATTTCCTTTATTTACACATATTGAGCATTTGAGATCACCCCTTTATTATGATTCCTTTCCCCAAGTTATAGAGAAAGTTTTTTAAGTAGAAGTACTAAAGGGGGATATATTTTGGGGTAAATATTGAAGATCTTTCACCATGATAGAATATTATGTTCCATGTTTCCAAACACACTAAACTATTACGGTCTTTGGGCATGTATTTTTGTAATGTACTGAATATTCATCTAAAATGATATAATATCCATATATGTTAAACCTAGGTTGTTATAGTTGGTATAAAAGGAAAATTTTATTAAACCTTTGGAAACTTGGATGATAAAACTTTAGTGTTATCCACAGGGTTATTTCTAAGTATATGTCTAGGGATGTCTCTAAGGATAAGTTTAAGGATGAGGAAAAGTATAGGAAAATGTCCTGAAATTTTGGTAAAGGATAGTGAGTGGTTTACTAGAAGTAAATCCTTTTCTAGATACTACATGTGGATGTGTCTGACATAGATTTACCTAGGGGTAAAAATCTAACAACATGTGTCAGTCTTGCCTCCGTATAACCTAGTACACGATAATGGGCCTTACTACACTCCTAGTTTGACAATTCTGGGGGATATGATTTGGAAATTCACAAACTCTTCATGAACCATCATGAAGGATTTAAAAATAAGTTGGATATTAATAACTTAGAATAAACCTACAGTGTAACATATTAATTAAGGTGCCCTAATTTATAAATACAATAAGTTATTTTTCATGATTATGTGGTTTTCTTCTATTATAAGTGTTTCTCACCCTATGGTTCCTGGTTTTAGTCAATGTAGATAACTATAAAAACATGTTTAACATTGAATATTTTATATGTGGTAGGTATTGGAATTATTAAAATCAGTTTCCTACTGAGAAATCTAACAATAGGAATCAATAAGGTGGTGTGGGTATTGTTTATATTACTAAAGATAAAGAGACTTCAAGCAACATATGAAAGGTATGGGATATTCTTTTAGTATTGTTGACATTAAATTCAAGAAGAATGATTATATTGATTTTGAGTAACATTAATACATGATTCATATTTAATATTCTATGAAAGAGGTATAAATGAATAAGTTGATGAAGATTGTATAATGGTTTAAGAATAAATTTAGATTATGTTTTGGAATTCAAAGATCATGTTATATGAATCATAAAATATATAAGTATTTTCATTGTAATTTTTTCATTAAGGATTGAAAAAGATATCTTGAATGGTGATGAAGACATAGAAAAGTGATTTAATGGAAAGTTAATGTTCATGTGGAACACGTGATTAAGGGAAATATAACCCTGTATATGTTCCTTATGTTAAGATAATGATGTTTTTATAAAGATATATTGGATATGAATAAGTAAATTAGATGGTACTGATTAGCTTACAACTAATTAAGGATTTGTTGAAAAAGTAGTTTATTATCTCATGGATGAAGTTTACCACATTTTGGATTTAAGAGATATATCCATAAGAAATAATTCATGTTTTCAATAAGGATTTATGGTAATTCAAGTTATAACCAGATTTCAAGATAATAGTTAATGAAATTATTAATGTGTTTGATATATGATATATAAGAGCTACTTTATGATATATAGGTGATCAATGTTAATCTTATTTACTGATATTCTTCTATTTTTTTTTATTTTTAGCTTCCAAAAGGATTATAAGATTATCAATTTATGGAAATATTAAGTTAAACTTTATATGTAATTTTTGAGATTAATGTATTACCTCAAAATATGAGGATTTATGCATATTGGATAACTTGTTCTAACCAATTTCTTTTGTTAGCAACTGAAGATACATGGGATGACATATTATGAATTCTATGATTCATTAGTGCCTTAGGAATAAAATTAAATTTTTTGGTTATCCATTTCTTTAAGTAATGGATGAATTTGAAATTTAATGAAGCACAAATAAAGGATGAAAATTTTTTCATAGAAATATATCAATTAGGTATATTTTCTTATATTCATCGTCAATAAAATAATTACTCAACATTAGAAAAATTATCAAAAAAAATTATCCTAATACCTTAATTTTTGATGAACCAATATATTTTTTAATAATCATAGATTTATGATGTTAAGGCCCTCAAATTTCCATTGATCATCCACTTATTTTTCATTTATGACCTCAATCACTCCCTATAAATATTTATAGTTTTTCTCCAAGTCTATATGTTCACTTGTTAACAACGTTATCTTATGTGGAAACCTAGTTATGTGTTACTTTGGGTAACCATTATTTTTTCAAATTTTATTTTTAAAATTATTTTTTAGTTATTATTTTTACGATGTGGGCTTCTACGAAAAGAAATTTTAAATATAAAACCTTTGATAAGCCCGACAAATTTTGAGGGGGAAATTCATTTTAAGGGGGTAGAATGTAACACCCATAGTTTTGAAAACTTATTTTTTTTAATAAATTAATTCTAATTGATGTATTTTATTGAACTAAGTTAAAAAATCCTTTATAATGACACCAGATTGGTATGCACTACCTGAAACATCGACTTGATTGGTATTATTCGCAATACCGACTTGGCATATGTTACATGCAACACCAAGTGTAAAAGGGAATATAATAACTTGATACTTTAAAATATATTTACTATATTAAATAAATATAATATATTTTATTTCTTACAATGAAAACTACCCCTATTTCTCTTGATTTATACATAATGGAAACTTTCTTCGATAGGTTACACTACATGTAAGACAGTTCTATAAAAAATGATATATTATTAAAAAACTATTATTTAATATAATACGATATAACATAGATGTTAAATAAGTAGTTATGAATAGTATTAACTAACTTATAAAAATGTATTATTCATATAAATATAAAATTAATTCATAGGTTAAAAATTAATTAGGAATCAAAATAAGAACCAAATGAATATTAAAAGAAATATTATTATTTTTATGCTTCCAATGGAGTTTTGTCTTAACAAACTCAATTAATAACAATTAGTGAGTTATTTTAATGAAATATATATATGTTATATATTAAATCAAATATTTTTTATATTCATCCATTAGGATTTATATACATAAGATAGTAACAAACCCAATTTCCCATATAAAAACCAATATTTTTTTAAAGACAATTTTACCACATTTAAAAGGAAAAATTATTTTAAATATGAATTTTAACACTTTAATTTATTTAATATATCCAAATAAACATAATTTTTTAAATATAAACATAAAAATTGTGTTAGGTTTATCTTTTTATATTTTTTTGAAATATTTCATTCTTTAGTGAATAGTTAAAAATACAGAATTTTAATTCAAAACTACTTATTCATCTAAATTATTTATATAGTTAAATTATATTTTAATATTGTTTTAAAGTGTAATTAGATAAATTTTTTAAAAAAAATAATACAATTTAGTTCATTGGAATCAATTTTACATTGAAATTGGATATATAATATTTTCAACCTTTTAGATATTTTCACTAAAAAAATTATTGTCACGATACATCTGCGGGATTTAAATTAATTTTTGCCATTAGTTTCATTAGAATTAATAAAAATTGATTCAATATTTTTAATCCTCATAATTTATAATGTTTAATAATTTCAACTTAGTTTTTTATCAAAAATATTAGTGAAAGTGATTAAAATAAATTATAGTGATTAAGAGAAAAAATAGCTTAACAAAGGACTAAACCTTAAACCTAATAACCAAAGAGACAAATAAACATGTCCAAAATCCATTTTATAGACATATATATACCCTATAACCCTTTTATATACTTTTTACCATTATGTTATCCACCTTAAAAATGAAAAACATGGGTGTAATTCTCGCTTCAAATATTTACAAGAGTGTCACTCCTCCTCCACTATAAAAATGGATCCTCTCCTACCACTTCCACACACCTCTCAAGCCCTTTGGATAAAAAATAACTTCCCAAATATCACTTAAAAATATTTCCCTTATACCTATAATCATATATTTTGGTATAAATCCATCCAAGGAATCCCTTCGGTGCAAACCAAAAAGAGCTACCTGATTAAAAGGTAACACTTTCCAGTGATCACTTTTATTTCATTTACTTATCAATTACCTTAAATATTATTATTTTAAGTTCATATAATAAAAAAAATATCCTAAAAATAATTATATGATTTTAAATTAAGGGTTTTAACCACACTTACACACACATCCATGAAATTGGTAATGAACTTACCGTTTTTGTGTACGGTGAATTACCGCCTCATGAAACAAAGTTGTTCGTTCTTCCTTCACCACATCTCATGTGTTTTCATTATTATGTAAACAATGTATTTTATTATAAATATTGTATTCTTGATTTATTTATAATTTTTTATTTTTTAAATAAAACATATTTTCTTTCTTTCAATATTTTTTTATTTACGATAACTTCATTTGTGGACGTGTGGACTACTGCCTCCTCAAAGTGATGTGATTCATTCACACCTTACATGGAATATAATAAAAATTGTTTTAATAAAAATATATGATATAAGTGACATATTAATTATACTTTAATTATATTATATATTTATTTATTTATATTCATTTTATTTTAATTGTTTCTTTCAATATGATTAGAAAACGAAATTAGTGTTCTTGCATACATATAGACTACTGTCTCCAAGGACGGTATATTTTTTTATATTTAAATATTATTATAATTACTTATACACTGAATATATAATATATTTATATCATGTATTACATTATGAAGATAAAGAAATCATAATCTATGTAAGAGGACTAAGAATAACAAGTCAAATCATGTATGATTAATGAGGCTTTTATCACCCAAAACATAGAGTTACTAATAAACAGGTAATATAAATACTTAAATAAATCATATATGATATTATATATATGAATATTGTTCTTTGATATATTTATAATCAACATATAATTATCATACATTAGGTTTTAATGAGTAATATGAGATTCAAGATATAAGGTAAGGGAATTTCGTCTCACTTTTTATTACTGTGAGATACATGACATATTTATCACTCACTTTTATTATGTGGTGCATACAATTCCTTTTTGACATGTTATATAATTAATATCCATATTTCCAATATATTCTAAGGTTCGTTTAATTTCACTTACTTACATGGGTAGTATAATTCCATGTTACCAAGTATTAAGAGTTTATTGAAACAATCTCATCGATTTTTGAGATTGTTTACGATTATAATTACTTTGAAGGAATATTATGATCAATATCTCAAGAATGGTCATAAATTATCTTCTACTATGTTTTTTCATGATATCTTTATTTATTATTACCATTTTTTTACTATTTGTTACTTAAGATAACTAAGAAATTTTTTTAATGAAAATCCGACTTTATTTATCCTTTCGGTCAGAAATATATGTTCTTTCAAAACCATGATTTACAAAAAAATGATTTCAAAAATAGTTTACTTTTATCTTATAACATTAAAGGTAATTTTTACCCATTTCTTACCTTTTACTATCTTATAAGGAATCTTATTTTCATTTTCTGATCAAGACACTTTTCAGAACTCTTAAGGTAAACATGAATGTTTGGCATGTACAAAATTACCATCATAATGATTGTAATTTACTTGAATATTTAATTGTACATTTATATTTTTATTTTTAAGTATTTTCTTTTTTAAATATTTTATACATTAATTATTTTTAAAGTGACTTTCAATGAAAATATTTTTCAAAAAATTTATGTTTTTCAAAGATTCCTTTAAAAAAATTCAAAGTTGTTTTTAAAGAAAAATGTTTTCCGGATGTTTTCATGCTTATTTTATAAGTTTCAAGGAAAAAAGTTCCCAAAATTTTTTCAAATATTTATTTTAAAAAATTTCATGTTATTTTATAGGAAATTTTTTTCAAAAGGTTTTATGTTTTAATAAAATCAAATGGATAATTTCCTCATGAAATATTTTAAAAGATATTTCAAATTATGTTCCACCTAATATGACATCTATTGGTATTACTCATGAATTTATAGGGAAATAATCCAAGGGTTTAATTCATCTTCTCTATATGAATGGTTTATGTATTTCTGGAATGATTTTTATGAAAATCTTCTCTCTTTCTTGGGTTATATGTTTATAAAACATGTTTCCCTTCTATATGTTATAAACTTTTGAAATATACTTCTTTTCATAAGTTGTGTTTTGATTAAATGAATGCGAGACCTAAATATTTTCCATAGGTAATGATATGATTAAGTTTTTATGACACCCTCTTCATTCTATGGTTTATGGTATGATTATTTATCATCTTTTGGCACGTGTATGTATGATTTCATTATTAGAAGGGTGGGGCCTAAATCTATCTACAATGCATTGGGTAATGATGAATGTTATATGAGATCAATGGGTACATGAGAGGGAATCCCAAGCCCAAAACTATAGGGTACATGGGTAGGCATCCCAAGACCAAAATAAGAGGGTACATGAGAGAAAATACTAAGCCCGAAACAAGAGAATACATAAGAGGGAATATGAAGCCCGAAACAAGAGGGTATAAGGGAGGGAATCCCAAGCCCGAAACAAGAGGGTGCATATGAGGGCATCTCAAGCCTGAAACAAAAGGGTACATAAGAGGGAATCCCAAGGCCTAAGTAGGTACATGGGTCATATCCCAAGCCTAAAATGTTATGAAGTTCTTATTTGGTAGCCTTGACATAGTATTTTCTATTTTTATGCCAGAAATTTCGTGTCTTATTCTAATGTTATACTTTCATGACTTATGATCTTAATTCCCTTATCATTAATGTCTTATTAACTACCAATATTTATTCTATGTCTCATGGTTATGATCTCTAATATGAAGGGTATGGTATTCAATTGTTATGATCATATTCCATACCCTTTTGTTCATGTTATGATTAGGAATTCCCTTTATTTTCCCTTATTGACCATCTAAGTTTACCCATTTAATATGTTTACTTTACACAGGTTATGCAGAAATTTTTTTAAGTATAATTACTATAGGGGAAGATCTTTCACCTAGTTAGAATATTATGTTCCATGTTTCTAATTACAATAAACTAATATGGTCCTTGGGTATGTATTTTTGTACTATACTGAATATTCATCTAAAATGATGTAATATCTATGTATGTTAATCCTGGGTCACTATAAATCCTATAGTTAGCTGATAAATTTTTCATTAAGAAATAAAATTTTAATAGGATTATAACATCCTGACTCAGATTCCATTAAATGGTGCCCCGATCCGGTGGGTCACATTTCCTCAAGCATACCTCCATGTATGGAAGAGGCTATAGAATAACAATAAGGGCCTAAGGTGTGTATGTGGGGAGACTATTCCCTCATATCAAAGTGTAACACAGTGGTAGAAAACATAGTAGTCAATAGAATAAGTATTAAATCATATAGATAGAAGATAATAACCAAGACATTAATAGATTAAAAAATGTCAAAGTAATATCACATACAAGGATGATCATGTCATATCTCTACAAAGTATCCAAAATAGCTAAGTGGGAATCACTACATAACATGTATCAAAATACCAAAAAGATCAAAAATAACTATCCTAGCTAGAAACACGAGCCTAGATCAGTCTTGTACTCCCCTACTCTTAATAATATTACTAATCAAGAATTAAACTATGGGTGCTTTCCCTGATCCCTGCATAGATCCGTATAGTCTTTCTGAGTACCCAAAGTTGGATCGAACCGGGTGTGAGATAACACTTAGTAGGCCACCACCAACAGTGTCTATAACAATCTTGGGCTGTGAAATATAAGAAAATATGTGTCTAGTATATAATATATATAATACAATTGAAAGTTAAGTGACCAAGTCAATTGGATTTTTTCAATCTACCAAGGCTCCCTGCAATAATAGTAAATCTCCTATAACAAGGTCATTATAAAAAAATAATCAATTCCCCCTATCTAATATATCAACTGAGTCTTGATACCCGTACCTGAGATATCAATAAAACATTCCAAGAGATCCACCATGACCATAACATACAACCAACAAAACATTTACCACATCCACATCATATAAACAGAAGTGTTATACCATGAAGTGTTGGATCCAATGTATAGAATACCAATACATCCTCAACGATCCCCATACGCATCTTGATGGAAACTCAATTAGATCGGATTGGAGTGCAAGGATCATGTCAACAACATGTATTCAATGTCAGTCTAATAAATTAAGATCCAAGGGCTAGAAAGGCCTAAGGAATCCCATAGAATCCATACTGATAGAAATCCTATCAAAGGAGTCCACTACTACTTTTAAGATCCATGTAAGTAATGTCTATTTCATCCAATAGAATTAGTATCCAAGTTAAACCCACCAAGGAATCCACATCCAATTCAATTTATCACTCCAAAATGTTTAGGATCCAAGCAAACCCGGTCCTAGAATTTATTAAAAAAATAAACAATAGGAAGAGGTCAGATGGTATAATAGTTTCTAAAAATAGAGGAATGAATCTCACCCCACATTTCCAAATTCACAAGTGATGTAGAAAAGTCATGTGTCTTAAAGGACCACATTGAGATCATTTCCACAGTTGCTTTTTCTAATAGGGCATCTGCAACTTGGTTAGCTTACTTGTAGACACCATTTCAATTTATCACATTCTTTCATAAATTCATAATTCAAATCATTCCACAATTTCACCCAAATCATATAACAATTCACATTTAAATAGTTAAACAATTCATATAATGTATAACATTTAAATGGAGGAAACCCATCTACTAATCATATTAATTAATAAAATAAAATTTATTAAGGGATTCCATTATCTAGGAAATCACAAACGCACCCCACAGGTGGTATAAAAAAGGAAAATACAAAGGAACACTCCATGACTGGCCTAGGTTTGTGAAAAACCCTCCAATAAAACTTAAAGGAACTTGTGCTCATCCCTAATAGGTTCCAATTCATTTAATTCAATCATTTAATAAATTAAAGGGGAACCTCCAAAAAACCTAGTGCATTGAATGAAGAAAAATTTACTTATAAAACATTAAACCCCTAAGGGAAAGGTATAGACCACCTATAGTAGGTACATATTAGAGTACTTGTCTAGTATCATCTTATTATTCGATCCAGATCAAAAGAAAAATTAAGAACGTACGAAGAACCTATAAATATGGCATATTATCTTGTACCTATAGAACTTCATCGATACGAATTCAAATTAATAATTGCATAAGATTATTGAATAACTTACTGGTGTGAACCTAAAGAGACCAATGGTGTTCAATTCCATGTTCGGATAGGGAAATAGGATCAAATATTGTGCATTATCTTTCCAAAGGAGCTCCACATGTGAGATACCATCCAACAGGGGATAAAATAATTAGGTTTTAATTTTTAATAGATTTTAGGGGGTGAATTTTATTTTAACCAAACACACTGGGCCACATAGTTGGAAAAACTGTGTGCCAACCATGCTCCCTTCACTGTGTTAAGGGGTACCTTGTATGGTTGGTGTGCACAATTTTTCTAACCATGTGCAAACTTTTAATTTTGGATCTACTAGAAATTGAAAGTTCATCAAATGGGAATACACCCCAGGTTTCACGGTTCCCCCAAACCATGTGACCTATAGAACCCCACTTTCAAGCCTCAAATGGTTAGGGGTAATCATGCAGCCTGTCCCCCATGGTTTCTCCTAATTGTGAAGCCTGGATATTTTTTTAAAATCAGGGATTCAGGCTCCAAAAAATCTCTAAAATCCTCCATAAAGATATGACCTTAAAGGGAGCTCACATTAGGCTATAAAAAATTATTTAAACTGAAAAAAGATCTATACCTTATAAGAAAACTCAGTATCTTACAATCTTCCCCCCTTAAAGCAATTCATCCCAGAATTTCCTTCTCAAGGGTGGTCAAGAATTGTATAATAATAACTTCCTCAACTAAGCCTGTACATCAACCTCCCTCTCCAAAGTATCAACTTGTAAACGATTGTGCTTCTATATAATTTTTTCTAGAGGAACTTATTAGCCTTAGATAACCTCTGTGCTCCTATCAACGATATTAATAGGATGCACCTCAAAGGACGCATCAACCTATAACTCCACCTCATTCAACTGTAGAGTGTGAGATGGTTATGAGTGATAACAATATAGCTATGATATGTGGAAGATTCCATTCATGGCCTCGTACCACTGAGGTAACTGCAACTGATAGTCTACCAACCCAACTCTCTCTAGAATCTCAAATTGCCTAACATATCATTGTGAAATCTTACCTTGTCTCATAATCCGTTTTTGTCCCAGCCTCAGTGAGATATGTAAAAGGACCCAATCCCCGAACTTAAACCATAGTTTTCATTAATGGTGATATTTGTACGATTTTTTCGAGAATGTGAAATATACATCCAATTCCTTATCAATTAGACCTCCTCTGAAGTCTCTCGTATGAGATATAGTCCCAGTAAAGCTGACTCACTAATCTCTAACCAGCATAAGGAGATCAGAATATCCTATCATAAAAATCCTCAAAAGGTTCCATCAGTATTTTCTTCTAATAACTGTTATTCTAGGATAATTAAACTAGAGGTATATTCCTCTCCCAATAGCCCCTAAAATATAGGATCCATGGTCATAGTATGTCCTCAAGAACCTAAATCATATGCTCTGACTAGAAATCAATCTGAGGGTGTTATATCATGCTCAGAAGCACCTATTCAGAAAAATCTCTCTAAAAAATCTAGTAGAAACAAGACATAAACTGGGTGTCCCTATCTAATACCATGGTATGAGGAACCCCACAAAGTCGTACTATCTCATAGATTAAAAACCACCCAAGAACATCTATTGAGAGGGTCTCCCTTATTGAAAAAAAATGAGAAACCCTTATGATCCTATCAACAAAAACTGAAACTACATCACTACCTCGAGGCGACCTTATAAGTTTGGTCATCAAATCCATTACAAAATCAACCCACATACACCTAAGAATAGGTAGCTAGTGTAAAAGCCTAGCTGGTCATTGATGATCTATCTCCACCTGCTAACTGGTAGAACACTTCATAACAAAACCATCTACCACACATTTCATCATTGGACACTAATACTTGTTTTGTAAACCACAATACATTTTGGTAATGTCGTGATGCACAACCAAAAACGAGGCATGAAATCCCTAGATCAGATTCTCGTATATGTTTGCAAGAAATCAAATGTGGCCAAGTATATGTAGGACATCATCCTTGTCCATATTCCAACTAGGAGGTGGTTCCTCACATGTTAAACTCTTCCATAGGACTAAGCCCTAATAATATGATAACATCCTCATTCTCACTCTATCTAAAAGAGTATATTTCACAGCTATATAATAGATAAAACGTTTCCCAAAAATATCATGAACCTACAAGTGAATCTCTGAAAATAAGTCCATAAGATTCCCATCACGACTGGCCTCCATAACTTCCTATATCTAAGTCCTTCTACTTAGTGTATTGGCCACTACATTACCCTTTCCAAGAATATAGGCAAGATCAATGTCAAAATACTATAGGTAATCAAGCCACATTCACTGCCTTAGATTAAGATCACACTATGTAAATATGTACTTTAGGATTTTCTAGTTCGTTCACACCATAAAACTCTCTCCCGATAAATATTTTCTCCAATATTTCAAAGAATAAACAATAGTAGCTAACTCCAGATCATTCATCAGTTAAATACTATTATGTGACCTTAGATGATGAGCCCTGTATTCCAAGACTCTACCCCACTAAATTAGAACTAATCTTAGATCAATACCTGATTCATCACAATATATTATGTAGCTCCTTCTTAGCTCTAGTAGAATCAAGACAAGTGCTGAAGTCAAACTCCATTTCATCTCCTGAGAGGTTCCCCATAGGTATCTGACCATAAAAACTTATCACCATTTTAAGTTAATATTTTCAAAGGTTCTTCTAAGCATGATAATTCTTTTATGAAATTCTTGTAGTATCCATCTATCCCCAAAAAAAAATTTATATCACATATTTTATAACGATGGTCCTAGGAAACTATAGCTCTCACCTTCTTTGAGTTACTTGATGCCACTATCTATGAGATAATATGACCCAGGAAGTGAATTGTATCCATCTAGAAGTGTCACTTTTTGATCTTAGCATATAAATTATTCTCTCTTAATGTGTCTAAAAATGATCTCAATAATATTGGAATGGTTGTATCGATCGTGAGAATACACCAAGATATTGTCCACAAAAACCACCACAAATAAATTCAGATACGGATAGAAAAATCAGTTCATCAGTTCCACACAAAAAATTGGCTTGTTTGTGAGACTGAAAATCATAACCAGATACTTATATAGACCATACATATTATGAAAATTTGTACTAAGTATGTCTGAATGTAAAACACACACCTAATTATAACCCAATCTCAAATAAATTTTTGAGAAAACCTGAGATCCTCAGAGCTAATTAAAAAGGTAATCTATCCATGTAAAAGGATAATGATTCTTAACCTTTAACTAGTTTAATTTCTAAATATCCAGACATATCCTGAGGTTACCATCCACCTTTTTTAGAAAAAGGGACTGGAAAACCGCACAGAGAAGTACAGGGTCGTATAAACCCATTTGCCTCCAATTCCTCTAGATACCTCTTGATCTCTTACAACCCTATAGTATATATCATGTAAGGAGGAATGGATACTAGTATAGCTCCTAGTATTAACTCTATAAATAAATCCAACTCTTTCTCTCAATAGGTAAACCAGAAAAGTTTTCTGGTAAAACATTCCTAAATTGATCAACCATTGGAGTAAGATCTTCATGACATTATCCTTAGTCAGCAGATAAATAATGGAAATTTAGGCAGTCATCCCGCATAACCTATGATATTGTGGTCTATTTCATCTCACATGTACATATTATTCCCCATTATGACTAAAAAATACACCCTCTATTGATGTGAAATTCACTCTCCCGTGATAGAAATCAGCATAGTATCGATAAGAAACTAGCTAATCCATTCTGAGTATGATGTCAAACTTTGTCATCTTGATGGAAAAGAAGATCCCATATGAAGTGAAACCCACCAATCTCAAGGGGTAATTCACTACACTGGTGCCCACTATCCAATCTAATTTTTAATAAAGTATCAAGTATCATAACATCCCAAGAAAATTGTACAATATTCTCAAGTCTTTCCACAATAGGTATATATATGAAACTATGAGATGCAAATGTATCGAAAAGAGAAAATACTATAATAGAGGCCACTTATATTATACCTATCACCATAAATAGCTTGGTGTTATACTCCTCAAGTGTACGCTATACATAATATATATAGACTGAACCATGACCCTATGAAACAACCTCACTATCTGGAGAAAGCCCGCTCTGTTGTTTAGGTACAACCGGTGCCTAGCTGTCTTGGCCATGACCACTACCTTGTCCTGACCGACCAGTACCTCCCCAATCTTATCCTAACATGGAGCTGTTAAACACTATAACGACCCATACTTTGCATACATTGTTATTACTTTAAAAGTTAAGCACACTTATTACAACATATAACAAAACCAGGAAAGGACCATATAGGTATAGTGTCTTTAGAAACTGGGAAACATAAACAACTGGTTCATAAAGCGTCTACACTATCTCCCATTTATTTCATCATATCTATAGTCCCTTTTGGCATATCTTACTTAATAACCTTCTTCCTGACCTGGGGAAAGAAAACATACAAAATGGTGAGCTCAAATGCTCAGTAAGGGTAAACAAAAGAAATATCAAACACATCATATTCATAAGAATATAACTTTTAGAAATCTTAATCTGAAAAAGAGATCATAATTTCGTAACATGGGAAAAATCATAGTAGTGAAATGTAATCCCAATAATCATAACTTAAAACATGAAACTTTGTGGCATACACACATAATCATAGATAATCATTTATTATTAGTCAAGACGCATTTCCAAGACTATCTTAGTGGACAAAGTCCATTTCTGAACCGAGTTCACTCCTCGTTTCAGTCCTATTTCACTGAACCGGTTTAACATGTCGTTCCATCCATGTCTATCTCATGAGATATAAAATCTTTACCCAATGCATTGGAGGGAGATATAGGTACCACCCATCTCATAATGATACCATTATTATGTGTGCCACAAAATCATAAATCATACATCATTGCATAACCCATGTAGTAAAAATGGGATTCTTAAACAACATGACATCATAAAACAATTCATATAAAATAAAGGAATTCATAAAAATAATTCCATCACAACATAATCAGATCAATGTAATAATAGGGATATAAATATAACCCTATATTATCTTAGATGGAAAATAATTTTGATAAAGCACTTGAACTCCATTCTTGAGGAAAATATCCTTTCTACTTCAAAAACATTTTTCCTTTCTTAACATGTCATACAATTTTAAACTAAAAGAAGTTGATTAAAAATAAACTTGAAAACTTGTAAAGGAATCTTCTTAGAAATAATGTTTTAAAAATCCATTCATGCCGTATAAGTTAAAAAAACATTCTTCTCGTACTTTTGTCGGAAAAGTCAAAAAAGTACCTCGTACGAAAAACGAAAAAAGATTCCTTTCATATCTTTTACTAAAAACTCATCGAAGGGTAAAATTGGATTTAAAAAATTGTAGGGGGATGGAAATAATATTATATTTTGAGGAAACATGGATGTTGATGATAAAATACACCCCAGTAAATACCAAAGTATAAACAATCTCAGAAAAAAATGAGAATGTGATATTTTCCTTACCTTAGGTCCGATTTGCTTCATAAGTGTCCAAAACTCCTGTATAATGATTTAAATAATGTTATTGACTTATTCAAAAATCATAATTATTGTTATGATATCATATATGGTCATATTCTTAGCTTTTTATTAGTAATATTTCATTACTACTTGTTATTCGGGTGTTTATAACTTTTTTGTTCTTATGCGTGTTTTGTCGAATAAATTCTTATTCTTCTCTTTAGGTTATAGATACATCATTTCCAGAATGGTATTAATGTAATATATATCATATTTATTCATTCAATTCGTTTATATAATCATTATGCAATGAAGATCATGTAGAATGAATCGCATCACATCGTGGAGACGGTATTCCGTACATACGCAGGAGCGATTATATCGTTCTCATGATCGTGGAATTGTATTGGAGTGTATGTATACTATTTTAGAATCAATATCACTTTACGATAATGATATATAGTAATTATTTACACCATTATACCCATCCAAGTAAGGAGGTGGGGGAAAATAGATTACACCACGGCGTGGAGACGGTATTCCGTACGTACGCACGCGCGGTGATTTCATTTTCCGTAGGATGGATAGATATTGAAATAGGTTAGTTTTATACTTATAATAACATATCAGTATATGAGTGATACTGATTTTATTACTTCATAATGAAACAACTAAAGAAGAATAAGTTTAAGAAGAAAGAATTTGGAAAGGATCGGTAATGGATATTACCTCTTTTTGATGCGCCTCTTCTTAACCTCCTCTTATGGCACTAGGGTTGGTCTTTGAAAAATACCAGAACCTCTAGGATGATTCTAGGGAATTGGAGAGGGGAAAGTGGCAGGGGTTGGCCGAGCTTGAAGACTCAAAATGGTGTGAGGAGGAGAGGGAGGAGGTTCCCTTTTATAAGGGAGGAGAGGGGCACCTTTGGAAATATAAGAAATATTAGTTTATATTAAATCCCAACCCCACTTAAAAACTTCCAAAATGACTCATATCCAAAGATTAGATGCGATAGGTTTTTAATATCATCAAAAAATAAAATTTAGACATGTTATAAATTTATTTTAAACATTACCAACTTTATTTATCCTTATTTATCAGTTTAATTTTATTTGTGGTAATAATATTCTAAATTTTAAATTATTATAAATATTTACATATGTGTTGTGAATTCTCCATAATTTGACACCTTATGACATTTTCGACCATATAAATTTTAATTTATAATTTTTAAATATTTTTGTGATTTTTAAACAATTTTATAATATGTTATTTTTATAAAATAACAATAGTGTCAATTTTGACACTATTCATTTATTTGAATTTAAATAAAATATATACAGAGGATATTTTCAAACTAAAAGCTTTAATAGATTAATAAAATGTCATATATATCTATAAAATTAGTGGAGCACATTAAATAGTGCATATAATAATTATTTTAATATTTTTAAAACCATTTATTTGATATTTTAATTAATAAAATAATTTCAGCATCACTATTGTTTCATAATTAATGATAATTATTTAATCCTTAAAAATTATAAATAAATTCCTATGATGTAGATAATTGTATTATATTTTTGGAGACTATTCATGTTCGAAGTTTCATTAAGTTTATCACCAAATTAAAATTATTATACTTATAAGATTTAAGAAAGTGACGTGTTGTCACATTCTTTGGTTTTAATAATAATTAAATTATTTTCATGGAAAAAAGTCTATTAAATGAATCTAATCCGACCCTTAGGTGATATGGGTCTACCTTTAGTCATCCAATATGATTTTTTCAGGTGTTAGGGTAATTTTATAATCTTATATTTACCCTTAATTACCCGGTTTACCTTTAACTATGGTAAATAAAATTTACCGTAGTTACTATTCATAATGCCCAAAAATAAAAAGTAGCCTATTAACATAATTTGGACCCACTTATTCTGAATATGGAATCCATTTTTCAAAATTCAAAACATATAAGTTGCAGTAATTAATTTAAAATAAATCCCGTTGTTAAGAAAACGGGTTTTAGAAGTTAAAACATTGCCAAAGATTGAAATGTTTTTACCTATGAATTCAATGTGAAATTAATTCTAATGATATAAATTATATTAAATGGTAAAAATATATTCTATCTATACTTTAAAATCATTCAATATTATAATCTAACCATATAAATTATCTCAATGAAAAAAGTTGTTTTTAATTAAAAATTAGCGTATTTTTACTATTCATCAAAATATGAAAGTTATCAGAAAAATATCAAAAATTTATCCAAAGTAAATTTTTATATCCTGATTCAAAAGAAGAATTTTATTTTTTCAAATTGAACTTATAAATGTGTCAAAAACTATATTTAATGTGGGTGTTCCATCAAAAGGCGGCAAAACTGCATTTTTTTGATAAATACTTATTTTACCCAAAAAAATTTATTTTGTTCTCTTATCATGTTCTAGAAAATGTGTAAGATGAATAATAATGTTGTAAAATTTAAAATTCAGTTAATACTATTCATAACGGCTAGTTTATAATATTATAATAATATATCGTTGTTTAGTGGAACTCGGTATTGCGTACTACACACGCTATCAAGGAAGGTCACGATTGCATGTAGCAAAAGATTCCTTTGATGATTTATATAACATAAAAACAAAATATTTCTCATAAAAGTCACGGGTGTTACATTCTACCCCCCTTAAAATGAATTTCTCCCTCGAAATTCGTCACTTTGTAACAAACAGATGAGGACACCTCTCCCTCATCATATCTTCAAGCTCCCATGTAGCTTCTTCTAATTGGTGGTTCCTCCATAAAACTTTCACCAAGCGAGTGGTCTTGTTTCGTAGGACTTTTTCACTACGATCCAGAATTTCTATCGGTTGTTCTTCATAAGAAAGATCTTGCTCCAGCGGTACAACTTCTGAGCAGAGTACATGTGAAGGATTAGGTATGTACTTTCTCAGGAGAGATACATGGAACACATCGTGAACTTGAGAGAGATTCGGTGGAAGCACCAATCGGTAAGATACCATCCCAAAACGATCATGTATTTCGAAAGGACCGATATATCTAGGGCTCAACTTCCCCTTCTTTCCAAATCTCATGACCCACTTCCAGGGAGATATTCATAAAAACACTTTTTCACCCACTTCAAACTCTAGGTCTTTTCTTCGGTTGTCGGCATAACTTTTCTGTCGACTCTGAGCTGCTCTTATGTATTGTTGAATAGATCTGACCTTTTCTGCCATTTCATCAATGAGATCAGGTCCTAATAGCTTTCTTTCCCTAACTTCATCCCAGCAAGTTGGAGTCCTGCATTTCTTTCCATAGAGAGCTTCATAAGGAGCCATCTGAATACTGGAGTGAAAGCTATTATTATAAGAAAATTCCACCAATGGTAGGTGTTGATCCCAACCACCTTTGAAATCCATAGAGCAAGCTCTCAACATATCTTCTAGAGTTTGAATTGTTCTCTCAGACTGACCGTCTGTTTGAGGATGATAAACAGTGCTGAAACTCAACTCTGTATCCAGAGTATGCTGAAGAATTCGCCAGAACTTTGAGGTAAACCTCGGATTCCGATCAAATATAATAGAAAGTGGTACTCCATGAAATCTTACCACTTCCATTACATATATCCTAGCAAGATGAACCATAGAGAAATCCTTTCTAATAGCGATGAAGTGTGCAGACTTTGTAAGACAATCAACTATGACCCAGATAGCATTATTGCCTTTGGATGTTTTAGGAAGTCCTGTGACAAAGTCCATAGTGATGTTTTCCCATTTCCATTCGGGTATGGGTAATGGTTTTAACATCCCCTTAGACTTTTGTCTCTCAGCTTTAACTTGCTGACAAACCAAGAATCGAGACACATATTCAGCAACATCTCTTTTCATACCATCCCACCAGAAGTACTCTTTCAGGTCCCTATACATCTTCGTGCTTCCAGGATGAATAAAGAATGAAGAACTGTGAGCCTCATCCAGAAGCTCCTTCTTTAATTCGGGGAAGGGAGGAACACAAACCCGATTCCTGAACTTTATTATCCCATCACAATCAAGGTTTAATTCAGGAACATTTCTCACCTTCTTTTGTAACTCGACATCTTCTTTTTGTGCCTCTTTAATCTTCACATGTATAGATGGTTGAACATTCATTTGAGAAAGATACGATTTTCACCCTTCCATTATAATTCCAAGATCTATCCTTTGTAAATCCATAAATATTGGATCCATTTTTATCCTCATCATGGATAAACTAGCATGGTCTTGTTGACTTAATGCATCTGCCACCGTGTTTGCTTTACCAGGGTGGTAATGAATTGAGCAGTCGTAATCCTTAATCAGATCCAACCATCTTCTCTAGCGCATATTCAGCTCCTTTTGTGTGAAAATATACTTTAAGATTTTATGATCAGTATAAATATCACACCTTTCACCATTACGGTAATGCCTCCAAATCTTTAATGCAAAGATTACCACAGATAACTCCAAATCATGAGTTGGGTAATTTTTCTCATGGATTTTCAACTGTCATGAGGCATAAGCTATCACCATATCATTTTGCATGAGAACACATCCCAGTCCCTTCTTGGATGCATCACTGTAGATCACAAACCTTTCTCTACTACAAGGTAGTGTGAGCATAGGTGCACTGGATAACCTTCTTTTCAACACCTTGAAATTCTCTTCACATTCCTCCGTCCAGACAAACTTAACTCCTTTCTGAGTCAACTTGGTGAGTGGATTAGATAATCGTGAAAAATATTTCACAAAACATCGATAATATCCATCCAAACCAAGAAAACTTCAGTTCTCAGTTACTGTTGTTGGACTCGACCATCTTTCGATAACCTCTGTTTTTGCTAGATCCACAGATATCCCCTCTTTTGACATTATGTGACCCAAAAATGAAACTTTTTGAAGCCAAAATTCACACTTGGTAAATTTGGCATAAAGCTTATCCTTTCTCAGGGTCTTCAATATAATTCTCAAGTGATCTTCATGTTCTTCCTTGCTCTTTGAATATACAAGAATATCATCTATAAAGACTACCACAAACTGATCAAGATAGTCTCTAAAGACTCTATTCATTAGATCCATGAAGATAGCAGGGGAATTAGTAAGACCAAATGGCATCACTATAAATTCATAGTGTCCATACCTTGTACGGAAAGCCTCCTTTGGTATATCCTCCATTTTGACCCTTAATTGGTGATACCCTGAATTAAGATCAATCTCGGAAAATTATTGAGCTCCTCGTAGTTGGTCAAATAAGTCATCAATGCGTGGGAGAGGATATTTCTTCTTGATAGTGATCTTGTTAAGCTCTCGATAATCAATGCAAAGTCTCATTGATCCATCTTTCTTCTTAACAAACAGAACAAGTGCTCCCCAAGGTTATGCACTAGGGCATATGAATCCTTTATCAAGATTCTCTTGGAGTTTCTTCTTCAATTACTGCAACTCAATTGGGGTCATTATATAAGGTGTCTTTGAAATAGGCAAATCACCCGGTACGAGTTCTATTGAAAACTCAACTTCACGATTTGGTGGAAGACCTGGCAATTCCTCCGGAAAGACATCATCAAACTCCCGTACAATGGGAATATTCTTAATTGTGAGTTTCTCACCAACCATTTGAGATAAATAACCTTCATTAAGTGGAATCAAGACCCATAAGATGGAAGAAATTTCCACTAGAATTTTATGTTCATCCTTGCATCGATAGACGACCATAGATTGATCTGAAATATGAAATGTGACTTCCCTTATTTGGAAATTGATATGAGCTCCATATAAAGAAATCCAATCCATGCCAAGAATCACATCAAATTCCACTATAGGAATGATCACAAGATTTCCAGGAAGCAATTTCCCACAAACTTCAATCAGAGAAGAATTATAAACTTTTGATGCGACTGTTGTGCCATTAGGTGTTGTCACAGCTAACTCAACATCTAATTGTTGAGGTAATACGGTGATACCATTAGAAAATCTTCAGAAATAAAGGAGTGGGTGGATCCAGAATCAAATAAAACATTTTCTACTTTATAGTGGATGGTAAGTGTAACTTTCACCACATCGTTATCGTACTCCACATCGCTGATAGAAATTGCATGTGACTTTCCTTTTTCTTTAGCCTTAAGAGTTTGTTGACGTCGACCATCATCATCAACCCCTGGATTTGGGCATTGATTGGCATAATGCCCCATCTCCTTGCACTTGAAACATTGAAATGTAGTAGGTTCATTCTGTGTGTCCCTTACTTTGTTTGCATCATTAGACATCTTCTTCCCATCATTGCGACATTCAAATGCCCAATGACCTTCCTTTCCACATTTCAAACATTTACTTGTCCCTTTAAGACAACTCCCTCCATGTTTCTTTCCACACTTTGAGCATAAGGGAAAGCTCATATTCTTTTTAGTGTGCTCTTTAGATTTTCCTTTGAATTCCATTTTCCTCTTCTTATCAAACCCATATAACTGATGGGTTACTCCAATATCCATCTCGACTTTGAGAGCACATCGAACGATTTCCTTGTAGCTATTGAAGTCCCTTATGGATAATGCCCTTCGAAGACTTGGTTTTAAGCCACTAAAGAATCGATCGATCTTACTCTCAGGTTGGATAATAATACCAGAAGCGTACCTTGCAAGTCTTGTAAAATTTGATTCATAGGTACCAACAGATTCATCATCCTTTTTCTTCAATTCAAGAAACTCTTTCTCCATATTTGTTCATAGAATACGAGGGAAGTACTTATTAAAAAATAAGTTCTTGAACTCGTCCCATTCCATGGACTCAATTTCATCTCTTTGCCTCGTATTCTTAATAAGATTCCACCATTGATCAACATCTCCTTCCAAACGATACACAGCTAGGATAACTTTATCATGTTCAGAACATTGAAGAACTGAAAATATCTTTTCAGTAGTACTAATCCATTGTTTAGCAACTAATGGATTAGTAGACCCGCTGAAAGAAGGTGGATGCTACCTCATGAAAGATTCAACAGAATGTTGCTCCTTCTTTTTCCCGTTTGGAAGTTCTGCATGATTCATAGCTTGAGAAAGTTGTGTGACCATGGCTACAAGATTTTGTATTCTAGCTCCAATAATGTTTGGTTTCTCAGGGGGACAATCATTGCATTGCCCGTCGCATTCCGCATTAACACGATTCCTTCGGGTTCCAGTCATTGACTAAAACCAAGAAGAATAGTGTGAGAAACACTAATTATAATAGGAAAACCACATAATCAGGAATAAAATTTAACACATAAGGTCTTATCATAGGTTGTTCATGGCCATTTCTAAAACACTAAGATTGTGTTCTATGCTTAGACTTATCCTTAGGATTCTTACTAAGGCTTTCACATCCTAGCTTCCAAAGGTTGACTATACCTTTCCTCTGATACCAATTGTAATGACCCATACTTTACATACATTGTTATTACTTCAAAATTGAAGCACACTTATTACAACATATAACAAAACTAGGAAAGGACTATATAGGTATAGTGTCTTTAGAAACTGGGAAACATAAACAACTAGTTCATAAAGCGTCTACACTGTCTCCCATTTATTTCATCATATCTATAGTCCCTTTTGGAATATCTTACTTAATAACCTTCTTACTAACCTGGGGAAAGAAAAAATACAAAAGGGTGAGCTCAAATTCTCAGTAAGGGTAAACAAAATAAATATCAATCACATCATATTCATAAGAATATAACTTTTGGAAATATTAATCTTCAAAAGAGATCATAATTTCATAACATGGGATAAATCATAGTAGTGAAATTTAATCCCAATAATCATAACTTAAAACATGAAACTTTGTGGAATACACACATAATCATATAGAATAATTTCTTATTATTCAAGACTCATTTCCAAGACTATCTTAGTGGACAAAGTCCATTTCTGAACCGAGTTCACTCCTCGTTTCAGTCCTGTTTCACTGAACCGGTTTAACCTGCCGTTCCAGCCATGTCTATCTCATGAGATATAAAATATTTACCCAATGAATTGGAGGGAGATATAGGTCCTACCCATCTCATAATGATACCATTATTATTTGTTCCACAAAATCATAAAGCATACATCATTGCATAACCCATGTAGTAAAAATGGGATTCTTAAACAACATGACATCATAAAAAAAATCATATAAAATAAAGGAATTCATAAAAATAATTCCATCACAACATAATCAAATCAATTTAATAGTAGGGATAGAAATATATCCCTATATTATCTTAGATGGAAAATAATTTTGATAAAGCACTTGAACTCCATTCTTGAGGAAAATATCCTTTCTACTTCAAAAACATTTTTCCTTTCTTAACATGTCATACAGTTTTAAAATAAAAGAAGTTGATTAAAAATAAACTTGAAAACTTGTAAAGGAAGCTTATTGGAAATACTGTTTTAAAAATCCATTCATGTCGTAAAAGTTAAAAAAACATTCTTCTCGTACTTTTGTCGGAAAAGTCAAAAATGTACCTCGTACGAAAAACAAAAAAAGATTCCTTTCATATCTTTTACTAAAAACTCACCGAAGGGTAAAATTGGATTTAAAAAATTTTAGGTGGATGGAAATAATATTACATATTGAGGAAATATGGATTTTGATGATAAAATACACCCTAGTAAATACCAAAGTATAAACAATCTCGGATAAAAATGAGATTGTGATATTTTCCTTACCTTAGGTCCGATTTTCTTCGTAAGTGTCCGAACCTCCTATATTATGATTTAAATAATGTTATTGACTTATTCCAGAATCATAATTATTGTTATGATATCATATATGGTCATATTATTATCTTATTATTAGTAATATTTCATTACTACTTGTTATTCGGGTGTTTATAACTTTTTTGTTCTTATGCGTGTTTTGTCGAATAAATTCTTATTATTCTCTTTAGGTTATAGATACATCATTTCTAGAATGGTATTAATGTACTATATATCATATTTATTCATTAAATTCATTTATATAATCATTATTCAATGAAGATCATGTAGAACGAATCGCATCAAATCGTGGAGACGGTATTCCATACGTACGCACGAGCGATGATATCGTTCCCATGATCGTGGAATTGTATTGGAGTGTATGTATACTATTTCAGAATAAATATAACTTTAAAATAATTATATATAGTAATTATTTACACCATTATACCCATCCAAGTAAGGTGGTGGGGGAAAATAGATTACACCACAGCGTGGAGACGGTATTCCGTACGTACGCACGCGCGGTGATTTCCTTTTCCGTAGGATGGATAGATGTTGAAATAGGGTTGTTTCATACTTATAATAAAGTATAAGTATATGAGTGATACTGGTGTTATTACTTCATAATTAAACAACTAAAGAAGAAGAAGTTGAAGAAGAATGAATTTGGAAAGGATCGGTAATGGATATTACCTCTTTTTGATGCGCCTCTTCTTAACCTCCTCTTAGGGAACTAGGGTTGGTCTTTGAAGAAGACCAGAACCTCTAGGATGATTCTAGGGAATTGGAGATGAGAAATTGGCAGGATTTGGCCGATCTTGAAGGCTCAAATTTGTGTGAGGAGGAGAGGGAGGAGGTTCCCTTTTATAAGGGAGGAGAGGGGCACCTTTGGAAATATAAGAAATATTAGTTTATATTAAATCCAAACCCCACTTAAAAACTTCCAAAATGACTCATATCTGAAGATTAGATGAGATAGTGTTGTAATCTCATCAAAAAATAAAATTTAGACATGTTAGGAATTTATTTTAACCATTATCAACTTTATTTATCCATATTTATCAATTTAATTTTATTTGTGGTAATAATATTCTAAATTTTAAATTATTATAAATAATTACAATTGTGTTGTGAATTTTCCATAATTTGACACTTTATGACATTTTAGACCATATAAATTTTAATTTATAATTTTTAAATATTTTTGTGATTTTTAAACAATTTTATAATATGTTATTTTTATAAAATAACAATAGTGTCAATTTTGACACTATTCATTTATTTGAATTTAAATAAAATATATACAGAGTATATGTTCGAACTAAAAGATTTAATAGATTAATAAAATGTCATATATATCTATAAAATTAGTGGATAACATTAAATAGTGCATATAATAATTATTTTAATATTTTTAAAACCATTTATTTGATAATTTAATTAATAAAATAATTTCAACATCACTATTGTGTCATAATTAATGATAATTTTTTAATCACTAAAAATTATAAATAAATTCCTATGATGTAGATAATTGTATTATCGTTCTGGAGACTATTCATGTTCGAAGTTTCATTAAGTTTATCAACAAATTAAAATTATTATACTTATAAGATTTAAGAAAGTGACATGTTGTCACATTCTTTGGTTTTAATAATAATTAAATTATTTTCATGGAAATAAGTCTATTAAATGAATCAAATCCGACCCTTAGGTGATATTGGTCGACTTTTAGTCATCCAATAGGATTTTTGCAGGTGTTAGGGTAATTTTATAATCTTATATTTACCCTTAATTACCCAATTTACCTTTAACTATGGTAAATAAAATTTACCGTAGTTACTATTCATAATGCCCAAATTAAAAAGTAGCCTATTAACATAATTTGGACCCACTGATTCTGAATATGGAATCCATTTTTCAAAATTCAAAACATATATGTTGCAGTAATTAATTTAAAATAAATCCCGTTTTTAAGAAAACGGGTTTTAGAAGTTAAAACATTTCCAAAGATTGAAATGTTTTTACCTATGAATTCAATGTGAAATTGATGCTAATGATATACATTATATTAAATGGTAAAAATATATTCTATCTATACTTTAAAATCATTCAATATTATAATTTAACCATATAAATTATCTCAATGAAAAAAGTTGTTTTTAATTAAAAATTAACGTATTTTTACTATTCATCAAAATATGAAATTTATCAGAAAAATATCAAAAATTTATCCAAAGTAATGTTTTATATCCTGATTCAAAAGAAGAATTTTATTTTGTCAAATTGAACTTATAAACGTGTCAAAAACTAGATTTAATGTGGGTGTTCCATCAAAAGGTGGCAAAACTGCATTTTTTTGATAAATACTTATTTTACCCAAAAAAATTATTTTTCTCTCTTACCATGTTCTAGAAAATGTGTAGGATGAATAATAATGTGGTAAAATTTAAAATTCAGTTAATACTATTCATAACGGCTAGTTTATAATATTATAATAATATATCGTTGTTTAGTGGAACTCGGTATTGCATACTACACACGCTATCGAGGAAGGTCGCGATTGCGTGTAGCGAAAGATTCCTTTGATGATTTATATAACATAAAAACAAAATATTTCTCATAAAAGTCTGGGGTGTTACAAACACGGTCCATAAATAGGAGTCAGAGTTGATCCCCTTCCACTAATTTTTGGAGGGAAAGTCCTACAAAAATGATGCACATGGACTATCCTAACGCAAGCTCCCCACTCAACTAGGCCCCGATCACACTGATTCCTCACATTCCCCCATCTTCCACACTAATGATAAAAAAATTTACTACTGGAACTAACATCCTAGCCGGTACTTATCTCATGGGAATCCTCAAAATTCCACTTTTGACCACTAGAAGCTGAACCACTAGACTGAGAGAATACACTACTTTGCTCTATGAACCCATATTCTCTTAGGTTTTTCTCTATAATCAACAACTGATTATGTAATACACCAATATTTTATGATACATTTTCCTTTTAACTAAATTTAATTTCTTTCACTTCATATAACACCCAACTTAAATGAATTGTGATATACTATTAAATGTTATTATTTTTAATAGTAGTCGTTATGTTGGTGGGAATGAATAGTATTAACCACATTATGAACATTATATATATTCTATATAATTCAAAAATTCATTTTCTGTATTTTATAGACATGATATTAGAAAAAATCTATTTTTTCTCAAAAAAAAAGTATTCTTAAAAAAGGGTAATTTTACCACCTTTTAACAGAGAACCCATTTTTAATCAAATATTTTACACATTTATAATTTTTATATAATAAAATAATATTATTTGTAACATCTCGTATCTGGGTGCCACACAACGGGTGCCCCAAACCAAGTTTTTCACATGACCTCTAGCGCATTTCCCTAAATGCCAAAGGCTGCTGACTTACAGCGAGGGCCTAGGACTGATAGAGGGGAAAACTATTCCCTCATTTGTCAAAGTGTTGCACAGCGGGAAAAAAATATATAAACATACAAAAGTGGAAGAAGTAAACAATATAGACCTGAAATAGACAATGAAACTGAAGTAAAATATGAACAAAATTCATATATATAATGATGCAACATGTCTCTAATTCTATGAAATCAGCCAAAATAGGATACACTGCAATCTGATACTATACAACACAAGGTACAAAGTACAGCAAAACAAAACCAAAGCAGCACAATAGGAACATAGCAGCATCACAAACCTAAGCTCGGTCCCATTCTCTCCTACTCCTCTGCAAAAAATCGTGTACCTATATAGGGACCCTTTCCCTTATCGACACATGCATCAATATAATATGTTTGGGCCCAAGACATGACCCAAGAAGGGTGTGAGAAATAAATCCCAGTAGGCAACCACCAAAGGCTCGTTCCCAACTATCAGTGAAAATATGCAACCGCAGTGTTCAATAATGAAATGGAGTAAACTATGAAGTACTCAAAAGTAACAATTCCTACTAGTTACATTTCTATTTTAATAATTATTTAACAATTCAATATAATTGAACTCTGATTTCTCCAAGACGCAGCCTTGACCGACAATCTCCTATACCAGTGCCATAGAAAAAACCACAATAGGCTACCTAACAAGTAAAAGATAATAATAATACCAAGCTTGTGATTTAGTTTGGAAGGAAAAACATAAGAAATCACAACAGTGAATATTAAAAGTAAACATTGTCCTCATACATGCTATTCCTTACCCTCAGGAAATCAAAAATGAAACCCTCAGGTGACTGCCCTCTTGTATAACGAATATTTCCCTCAGGCATACAAATATCGCCCTCAGGCACAGAAGCTACTTCCCTCAGGCATAATAAACATTGCCCTCAGGCTAAAAAAACCATTTCCCTCAAGCTAAACAAAACACTGCCGTCCAGAATTCCATAATGAAAACAACTAACTGAGCCGAACCCAGTGCATAAGCAAGCAATTTATATATGTTTCCTCTTAAGAAAACTCAAAACATGCTATAATCATGGCATACCCACGGGAATCCTAGCCAAACGGCTAAACAAGGGAAAAGCATCCCCAGGTTGGCTCTAGATCAAAGAAACGATCTCAAATAGTAGTTTATACTTATTCGTTAGGTTACCTAGGTAATTTGAGGTATTTAAACAGTCAAAGTCTCATCCATATGACACCCCGAACATGGGCGCCTAGAAGAAAGGTACAAAAAATCAACTCGATATTTGGAATTAAACATAATACCACCTACCTTGATCTCCTCAGATCAATATATGTGAAAGGTGCCTCCCAAAATGACCAAGAACGACGTAGATCTGATATAAATGATTACCCATTCAAACCTAAATAACTTCCCTTAAGGAAATAATTGGAAGTAAATATTCAAGAATAGGGAAGACCATACCTGCATGGTTCAAACGAGACCGACGAAGGAAGAATCAGAGTCCCTGTGAGCAATCGGGAGCTCCTCTATGACCCGGCCTCCTCTCCCGCAGCTCCTAGTGAGCCCTCTACCTCCTCTGCCGAATGAGGAGGATACTGCCTATTTTTAACAAAAAAACATAACTACACAGCATGTAATTTCAAGTACATGATGTGTACTATCCTTTTTAATTGTTCCTCTGGAGGATACTTTCCACCACCTCACATATCATTTGCCAACTAATTACACGGCGTTTATTACTAAGTACACGACGTGTAGTTAGTTTTTACACCCTTAATCACCGACAAGCCTACACTTCATGTATTCTCATCCCACACAGCCAAAGTACACAGTGTGTGTACAAAATTACATAGTGTGTAGTTAGTTTTTACACCCTTAATCGCCGACAAGCCTACACCCCCTGTATTATTATCCTACACAGCCAAAGTACACGGCCTGTACCCATAAATTTTGGGATTTTGCGCACATTTCCCTTGTTTTCTCAAAAACACTTAAGAAAAAAGGAAAAGAATAAAATCATACCTCAAGAATAAAAACCAAGTTCTTACATTATTATTTAAAATTTACATATAAAAATTTAATTTTTAGGAATTTTTTGTATTTTTCTGATAAGTTTCAAAATTTGATGAATAGTGAAAATACTAAATTTTAATTGAAAATAAATTTTTTCTTAGAAATAATTTATAGTGTTAAATTATATTATTAAATTGGTTAAAGTGTAAATAGATTATTATTTTTATTAATTAATTCAATTTAGGTAATTGGTATCCATTTTACTTTGAAATTATATCTAAAAAACATTTCAATCTTTTACATGTTTTAAACTTTAATATCCCTCTTTCTCACACCGTTAACGGGAATAATTTTAAATTAATTACTAAAACGTTTGTGTTTTGAGTTTTGAAAAATGGATTCCATATTTCAAATCATTGGGTCCAAATTATGCTAATATTTTCCTTTTATTTTTTTCATTATGAATAGTAACTTTAATAAAATTTTATTAACAGAGTAAAAGGTGAATCATGTAATTAAGGGTAAAAAATAATATTACAAATATTATAAAATTTCCCTAAAACTTATACTAATTTTATTGAATGAGTGGATTTCAATTAAAATCATCATCAGGATAAGATTTTAACCTTTTTAAGTCACTTGGGTGAGAGTATGAAATTTATTATATTTTATTTAAAGAAAAGTTAAAGATGTCATACTCACATTTTAATAACTATACCATTTTTAAAATTGGGTTATATAGATTATAAATTCAAGTATAAATATTCATTATAAATATTAAATGTAGGGTAATTTATTTTTTATTTTTAAAAAATAAATAATTACCATAAGGGCTTATATAATGATGATGCATTTATTGTTTAAATAATGGAAATATCAAATAAATGACATTAAAAATATTAAAATAAATATAATTTGATATAATTAATATCATACATGAATTTTATGGATGAATTTAACATGATATATATTATTTAATAGATTTTTTTTAAGATATCATGTTATGATGTTTTTAAAAAGAAAAATAATGAATAGTGTCAAAATTGACACTAATGATATTTTATCAAAATAATATTTTATTAAATTACTTAAAAATAATTAAAACATAATTAAAAAATAAAAATAATTATAATATGGTATTACATTTTTTTATTTTTCATTTATGGTCTAATTGACATCAAATAAGTAAAAATTGCAACATTTTAATATTGAAAAAGTTTCTACATTGGTAAAAATTAAAATAGGTTAACTAAGGGTTAATAAAAATTATAAGGATTAAAAAAATACCAAAAATTATCAAAAATATATTGGTTGATGATATTAAAACATTATCTCATATTATATTTGAATACAAGACATTTTTTGGTATTTTAATTGATATTGAATATATTATAAATTAATATTTCAATAAATTTCAAAAGTGTCCCCCACCTCAATTATAAAAGGTAACCTCCTCCCTTACTTACTCACACCACTTTGAGCCTTATAGAATGACCAAACCCTACCCATTTATCCTCATAACATTTTTATCCAAGGTATCCAAGTCTTATTATTCCAAAAAGACTAACTCTAGATCCCTTGAGAATAGATTTAAAGGAATTCCATTGAAGAAGAGGTAATTTGTTTACCAACTCATTAAAGTTCACTTCTTATTATACTTCTTATTCATGTCTTGTTTTCATAATACAATAATAAATCAAATATAATATATATTCGAAGATGTTATTATGATTATGGGAAAACCATATTCCATATTTTGCCCATCCTATAAAAAATAAAAGCATCGCACATGCGTACATACGGCTTACCGTCTCTATGTCATGGTGTAATTTATTTTTCATTTCTATTTTATTTGAACATGTATAAGGATGGATATAATGAATATAAATAATAAATATTAAATGATATTTATTCTATATAATTAATATATCATCTAATTCCTTACCCTCTCACCATTAAGGGAATGATATTTTCGCTTATGTGTACGTATGGCATGTCGTCTCTATGTGGCAATGTGATTCGTTTTCCATGTTAACAAAACAATAATGATTATAAAAATATATAATATGATTAAATATAATATCTATGAACTTAATAATTCTTAATATGAAATAAATATATTCTATTCATAAGAAACAAGACAAACATGATAAAACATACATATCAAAATGAAGTAGTTATAACCTGAAATACGGGTAATAACGAAATATTATTAACAAAACAATATAAAAAGATAATATATGATATCATAAATATGATTATGATTATATTATAAGATAAAAATATGTTTAAAACCACTATACATGATTTTTACACACATACTAATGGAAACAGACTTAAGGTAAGGGTTGATTTCACAATCTCATTAGTATCTAATATTATTTATACGTAAGTATTTACTAGTTAATATTTATCATTCATGTTAATATTTCTTAAAAATGTTTTAAAAAATATTATTACTATTATCCTAAAAAATTTAATGTCTTTTTACCCATGTTATATTTTTTATTAAACATTTTTAAAGGAATCTTTTTATTATTTTCTAAATGAGGTATTTTATGAATATTTTGACAATAATAAGTTAGGAATGTTCTTTACACCATCATGGAACATTAATGTCTTGAATATTACATTAAAATTTTTCAAGATTATTTTTAATTAAAATGTTTTCTTTTCAAATTTTGTTTCCTTTTAAATTATTTCAAAGTAAAAAAGGGTATTTCTCTTAAGAAATTTTTAATGATTTTATTAGAATATTTTCATCAATGTCAACATCATTTGTTGGATATTATAATTGATGGAGTTTGATCTCTTATGATACTATATACCATATTTTATTGATTTTTTTATGATCATTTGGACTATGGATGTTCAATTTTTATACCATTCGTGGTTTACAGTTAACGTATTCACATTTCATGTGTTAGTTTTTTGATAAGAATATTTATGTTGTTTATGTTTCACCCTTTTCATATGAATAATGAAATGGACTTAGTAAGTGAAGGGTGGGGTTGTTATATCCCCTCGATACATTAGAAGGTATCATGAGACAAACTAGTTTTGGTATTTTCCAAGTCCTTACCCGTTTATATATGGTGTCTTGGTCGAATCCTTGACGGTATGTTTATGATGTATGGAATTATAAATTCCCTCATTATGAAATTAGTTATTGATGTTCCATGTGATTATTTTATTATTATAATATCAATGTGATTATTAATATAGAATTATTTTATTTTTCATTCCATATTATGCTCAATATTATGTTTAAATGGCTTTTATTTCAGTTATGCACCTTTCCTTGTGGTTTGTGTATATTTATTCATAATAGATTCCATTGTACGCTTACCCTTACTAATAATCTGAGATCACCACTTTCATATGTTTAAATTTTTTCTAGGATAACAAGATGTGTATTATGACTGATATGCATGGTAAATCTAGGATAATAATGGTGTTCTCGAAGGATTTTCTATGTTTTATTTTATGTTTTAAATTGTAATTTAAGGTTCATATATTTAGTCAAGATTCCAAAAAATTTAAACCGATCAGTCCTTTGGGATTTAAAACTTGTATATATGCCAATGTAATAAAGTTAAGTACTCACTCTAGGCTATTGGGGTCAAGGTATTTACAATTCTGTGGATTTGCTATTTTGATATCGTTTATGGTTTATGGTTATGGTATTCATATTTCATATGGTAGTTTTTAAATCTAAATGTTTATATTGTTTATGTTTCACTCTTCTCATATGCAGAATGCATTAGTTTTAGTAAGTGATGGGTGGGGCCTATTATTTCCCCTTGATGCATCGATATCTCTCATGAGACAAACTAGTTTGGGTATTGAACAATGCCTTACCCATTTATGTATGGTATCTTGGCCAAAGCCTTGAAGGTATGTTTATGATGTCAAGAATTATGCATTTCCTCATTATGTAATTATTTATTAATGTTTCATGTGATTATTTGATTAGTAGAATATCCATGGGATTATTTATATGGAATTATTTGATTTATTTTTACCATATTATACTCAAGATTATATTTAAATGGACTATATTTCAGTTATTCACCTTGTCCTAAGGTTTATGAATATTTATTCATAATAGCTTCCACTGTACACTTACCCTTATCGATCATATGATCTCACCCATTTTATAAGTTTAATTGTTTTCCAGGATACCAAGATATGTATTATTATTGATGTGAAGGGTTAATCTAGGAGAATAATGGTCTTCTAAACTGATTTTATATGTTGTATTTTATGTTTTAGATTATAAAGTATGGTTCATGTATGTAATTTGGCTTCCAAAACTGCAAAACTGGTCGGTCCTTTGGTATTCAACACTTATATCTATTCCAATGTAGTAAAGTGAGGCACTTGCTCTAAGCTATTGGGGTCATGGCCTTTACAGTTGGTATCAAAGGAAGTTTAGTATAAATATTTCAAACTAGATTTATAAAACATAGATTAGGGAACTTAACCCTAAGATAGAATTTAAGGATAAGTACATAAGAACATCCTATAATTTTTGTAAGGTAGAAATTATATAGGTCTTCCTAGAAATTCATCCCTATCTGGATACTACAAGTTGATGTGGTTTTGGAAAAGATATACCTAGGGGTAATAACCCTGCCAAGGTTCATTGGGTCTGACTAGGCGTAACCTGGTACATTAAAACAAGTCATATTGTGTACATAGTTTGACACTCATGAGGGGTATGCTTAGGATAATTAAAATTTTCTTTACAAACCATTATAAAGGATTTAAAAATAAATATTTCCCTAAATAAACCATTTTTATGATTATGAGATTGTTTATGCATAAATTTTTCAATTTATGTTAAGTGTTTTACTAGTTTGAAATTACACATTATGATTTATAATCTAGTCTAATGTATGAAATTTTTTATAAATGGATCCTAGTGGAAGGAATGGAAACTGTTTCAACACACATAATCCATGGGGGGGTTTCCCTTCTATTTAAGATAATGATGTTGGTGTTGGAGCTACAACCGGGCTGAACATCTTCTAACTATACTGGGATAGCTGACTCAGGTTATGAATAATAACATTACCTATAAATAGAACCCTAGTCCACAACACGGAGAAAAAATATTATAATAATTCATGATACAACAACCTCCATCATTAAATAGGACTAAAAATCCATTTGTATCTAAGAAATGGATAAGTTCCTTAGAAAATATATTTCTTTATTTGAGAAGTAACAAAAGGGAGAAGGTTGTTATGGAAATTTATCATCTATCAAGAGATGATGATCAATGGTGGTCATGGATTCAAAACATTAAGGAGGATGAAGAAATAGAAAACATGTAATGGAAGTAATTTAATGAAATTTTCTTAGAAAAATACATTCCTTGAGAATAGTGAGCGGATATGGGGAGGAAATTTCTGAGTCTGAGAAAAAAGTAGGATGAGAATATTGTAAAGTATGAGACCAAATTTACAAGGTTATAAATTCATGATGCATATTACGTACGCAATCCAAATAGAAATATTAATTTATTATTTTATGCATTAAAACCATCTCTACGAAGGGCACTAGTCTCCCAAACTTTCTCATCATACAAAGATATAGTCTCATTTCCTATCAAGATAGAGAATGAATTCTCTATATATTATGACTTTAAAGTAAAGAAATATAATAAGAGGGTTTTTGAAAACTATGGAAAAATAAATAAGGAAAAGGAGAAGAAGGGAAGATTTGAATTTCCATCCGGAAAAAAGATGTGGAAAGAAACATTATAGAACATGCCTATTAGGGATAGAAGTTTGTTACATGTGTGGAGAAAAGGCCACCAATCCATTGATTGTAAGGAAAAGAAAGATGATACCAATGTTCAATGTTACAGTTGTATATAAATTGGATATTATGCATATTATTGTCTGGATCATCAAGGAAATGTTCCCCAAAAAATGACAAGGGGTCATGGAAAAGCTTATGTGATCACAACTGTGAAGGTTTAATTTCCTAATGATTTGGTGGCAGGTACTTTAACCTTCTCCTCAAACATAGATAATGTTTTATTTTATTCTGGATCATAAATTTTTTTTATATCATCCTATTTTTCCAAGAATATTAGACATTTTCCTTTTGATTTAATAAAGGAGTTATCATTCAAAACACCTAAGGGAAGTCTCATTGTAACAATGATGTGTTAGGAAGTCCCCTTTATAACATATAAAAGTTATTTACTTGCTTACCTTATCATCATAACAAATATTGAATTTTATATAACCCTTGGTATGGACTATATTTTATAATATGATGTGAAAATTTATTGCAAGAAGAAGAAAATTATGATTTATGGGGAAGAAGAATAATCCCTTATCATTAATGTAGAAAATGCATCATCTGATTCTTATCTAGATACACCCCTAGTATTTTTACTGAACAAAATTCTGGGTGAGGAAGAGGAAAAAACATATAGAGATGAAGAAATTAATCTTGAAATTTAGGATGAACCTATTATAAAATAATATATTGACGTATTTATGGAGGAATTACCTGGACATCCCTCAAAGTATGAAGATGAGTTTTCTATTGATTTAACTTCTAATGTGAGAACAATATCAAAGACTCACTATAGAATAGCCATGGTAGAATTTTTGGATCTAAATAAAAAAATATAGGATTTTGGTAAAAATGGATTTACTCTCCCTAGTGTTTCTATTTGGGGATACCTTGTTCTCTTATTTAAGAATAAATATAGATCCATGAGGTTTTTTATTGATTATAGGGAAATAAATGAACTTGCAATAAAGAAAAATTATCATATGCCCTGCATTGCTGATTTATTTGATCAAATTAATGGAGCTCAATTTTTTTTGAATATTGACCTTTGTTCTAGATATCATCAACTATGAGTAAAGAAGGAATACTTTCCAAAGATATCTTTTTGGATGAGGTATGTACATTAAAATTTTACAATAATCCCATTTTTATTGACTAATTCACCCTTGGTTTTTATAGATATAATTAATAGATTATTTAAGTAATATCATGATTAATTTTTTGTTGTATTCATTGATTATATTGTATCATATTCTAAAAGCTATGAAGACCATGAAAATCACTTTTGAATTATTCATGACACTCTCAAAAGGGAAGAGTTATATGGTAAATTTAGAAAGTGTGAATTTTGACTTTAGGAAATTTCTTTTCTTGGTCATATTGTCTCCATGGATGGAATCTTTATTGATATTGAAAATACAAAGTCAATCCAATAATGGTCTACACCAACGATAATAACTGAGGTATATAGTTTCAATCATTTAATAGGTTATAATCAGTATTTCATTTAGAATTTTTACTGATGGGCTATCCCAGATAATCATGCCCACATGTAAAGGGGTTAAGTTCATATGGAAAAAAAAATGTGAATAATTTTTTGAATAATTTAAGAGAAGATTGGTCAATTATACGATCTTGAATTTAACATCTGGAAATGGTAGATTTTTTATTTATAATGATTCATCAATGAAAATATTTGGTTATACCTTCTGCATAATGATAATGTTATTACATATGCATCAAGGAAGTTAATAACTCATGAACATAACTATCCAACTCATGATCTTGAGTTATCACCAGTACTGTTTTCTCTGAAGATACAGATACATCATCTTTATGGTGAAATATTTGATATATATATATATTGATCAAAAAAGTTTGAAATATATTTTCTCATATAAAAACTCAATATGAGGAACATGAGATGGCTCTATCTACTCAATAATTATGATTTCTCGATACACTACCACCAAGAGAAGGAAAATAAGGTTGTAGATTCTTTCAGTAGAAAGGACCATGAAATTCTAAAAAAATGAATATTGAAAGGGATAATGTATTAATGGATCTAGTAAATATGGATATTGTAATTATCAAGTATAGTGAAACATAACTACTTTTTCAAATGGTTTATAAACCATCTTTATTTGAAAGGATGAAAAGTTTTTAGACCAATGATGAGGATTTTAAAAAAATATTTAAGCTGTGAATGATGGGAAATTGTTAGAATTTGTATATAAAGATTGAATTCTGAAATTTGGGAAGAGGCTTTTTATTCCCTATATACCTGAGCTAAAAAGAGAATTATTAGATGATACTCATAGCTCAAATTTCACTATACACCCTGGTAGCACTAAGATGTATAGAGATTTGAATAAACATTTTTTTTGGGATAATATAAAGTAGGAAATTGATAATTATGTGTCATGATGTTTGGTTTTTCAACAAGTTAAGGTTGAGAGACAAAATCCTAGAGGATTCATGCATCCACTTACTATAACGATGTAGAAATGGGATGATATTATGATGGACTTTGTCATGGTACTACCAAGGACTCCAATAAGGAATGATGTGATATAGGTTATTATTGAATGCCTTACCAAATCCACACATTTTCCTGATACAAAATAATATTTACCTCTTTAACTCTAAGAAAAAATATATATTAATGAAGTTATAAGAATTCATGGTGTGCCTCTATCAATTGTGTCTGATCGAGATCCCTATTTTACATCAAAATTCTTGATAATTATTCAAAAGGCCCTAGATATTGAGCTTCATTTAATCACCACATACCACCCTCAAACTCATATCCAATTAAAAAGGACTATTCAGACTTTAGAATATATTTTGATATCTTTATCAAATGACTTTCAAGGTATGTGGGATCAGTATTTACCTTTGGAATAATTTTACTATAACAATAGTTTTCATTAAAGTATTTGGATGTCACCATATAAAGCATTATATGGAAATCTATTTTGTAGACCAACTTGTTGGGATGATATTATTGAAAGAAAACTTATAGTCCTAGAACTTGTAAAGGAAACAATATAAAAGTTGAATTCTATTCAAACCCATATCAAATAATCTCAAAGTAGGAAAATAGTTATGTAAATAACCGAAGGAAGGATTTAGAATTTCAATTGAGAGATCATGTTTTCTTAAAGGTATCAACATGGAAGGGTTTTATAAGATTTGGTAAGAAAGGAAAATTAAGTCTCAAGAACATTGTACATTTTGAAATTCTAGAATGAATTGGAGTTGTATCTTACTATTTATAAATGCCTCAAAGTCTCTCCAAAGTTCATTATGGGTTCCACATATCATTATTAAGAAAATACATTCTAGATCAAATTCTTCTACTCACCTATGAAGAAATAGAGATGGAACTGAATATATATTATTATGAAGATCCTATAAAGATAATTGACACTATAGAATAATGTTTGAGGAATCAGATGACTCGACTAGTAAAGGTTATTTGGAGAATCCATAAAATGGAAGAGGAGATGTGGGAGCCTGAGGAAATTATGATGAAGAACTACCCAAATATTTTTATGAGGTGATATTTTGGAAATTTTGAGGATGAAAGTTTTGAAGGAGGGAATAATGTAACACCCTAATATTTTAGAGTGCATTTTCATTTTAACTAAATTTAATATCTTGCATTGCACGCAACACCCAGCTTAAATGAATCACAGTATACTATTAAATGTTATTATTTTTAATACTAGTTGTTAAGTTGGTGGGAATAAATATAATTAACAACATTATAAATTTTATATATATTACATATAATTTTAACATTAATTTTATTTGTTTTCCATACATGATATAAGAACAAATCCAATTTTTCTCATAAAAGAACTATTATTCAAAAAGGGTAATTTTACCACCTTTTAATAGAGAACCCATTTTAAATATAATTTTTGAAAATTTTAGAATCTTTATATGATAAAATAATCTTTTATTTTAAATAAGGATATTAAAATTCACTTTATTTGATTTTTTGGAATTTTTTTGATAAGTTTCACGTTTTGATGAATAGTGAAAAAATACAAAATTTTAATTGAAAACAAAAAATTTCATCGAAAAAATATATAGTGTTAAATTATATTAAAAATGGATTTAAAGTATAACTATATTTTCTTATAATTTAATCCAATTTAGTTTATTGGAATAAATCTTACATTTAAATTAGATTTTAAAACATTTCAAACTTTTGCATGTTTTAAACTTTAATAACATGTTTTCTCACCCCGTCAATTGGATTAATTTTAAAATAATTACTGCAACATCTATGTTTTGAATTTTGAAAAATTAATTCCACATTTGGAATTAGTGGTTCCAAATTTTGTAAATTGGTTCATTTTATTTTTTTCATTAGTAATATAAACTTTAGTAAAACTTTATTAACATAGTAGAAGTTAAATCAGGTAATTAAGGGTAAAAAATAATATTATAAATATTATAAAAATACACTAAAACTTTTCCTAATTTTATTGTATGAGTGGGTTTCGACCAAAACCATCCTTCAGACAAGATTATAACCTTTTTAACCAAATTGGGAGAGATTATGACATTTATTATATTTTATTTAATAAAAAGTTAAAGATGTCATATTCATATTTTAATAACTATACCATTTTTAATATTGGGTTATACATAATATAAATTCAATTATAAACAGTAATTTTAAATAGAAAATGTTTTTATTTATCAAGGAAATTTATTTTTAATTTTTAGTAAATAAATAATTTCCTTTAGGGCTTATATAATGGTAACAATGTAATTATTTAAATAATAGAAATATAAATTAAATGATATTAAAAATATTAAAATAAATATAATTTTATATAATTAATTTGATCTAAAAATTTTATGGATGAATTTGAAAAGTTAGGGATTATTCAATATAGTTTTTTTTGAATATATAATATTTTTATGATATTTTTAAAACAACAAATAAGAAATAGTGTCAAAATTGACACTAATCATATTTTATCAAAATAATATATTGTTAAATTAGTTAAAAACCATGAATCATATTTAAAAGTATAGATAATATTAATATGGTCTAAAATGTTATAAATGTTTCATTTATGTTCTAATTGACATCAAATAAGTAAAAATTACAAACTTTTAATATTGGAGAGTTGTTACCATAGTTAAAATTAAACTAGGTTAACTAAGGGTTAATTAAAATGTTAAGGTTCAAAGAAATACCTAACAATACCTAACATATATTTTTTGATGATATTAAAACCTTATATCATCTTATATATTAATAAATGACATTTTAGTGCTATTTACATTAATATTGAATTTATTATAAATTAATATTTCAAAAAATTACAAAAGTTCCCCTCACCTTATTTATAAAAGAGAACCCCATACCTCACTTACTCACACTACTTTGAGCCTTCTATATCTACCAACCCCTAAAAACGTTTCCTTATAAAATTCTTTGAAATTTAATAGAGTTCCTGGTCTTCCAAAAATACCAACCCTAGATCCCTTGAGAATATATATAAATATTTTCCAATGAAAAATAGGTAATTATTTTACCAACTCATTCAAGTTCATTTATTTTTATAAATTATCTTCAGGTATTTTTTACATGATAAAGTAATAGCTCTAATATAATATATATGATAATATTTTTTTATGATTATGGGACAACCATTTTCTACCTTTTACCCATCCTATGAAAAACAAAAGAATTGTGCGTGTGTGCATGCGTACAGCTTACCGTCTCCACATTGTGGTGTAATCTGTTTTTCATCACTAATTTATTTGGACGAGTTTAATGGTGGATATATTGGATATAAATAATAATTATGAGATTATATTGAATCTTTATAATTAATGTAACATCCAACTCCTTACCCTTTCACCATTAAGGTAATGATATTATTGCTCGTTCGTTCGTACGACCTACCGTCAACATGATGCAATGTGATTCATTTTCCATGTTAACCATTAAATAATGATTATAAAAATGTATAAGATGATAAAATATAATATCTATTAACTTAATAACTATTTAGATAAAATATATATATTGTATTCATAAGAAACAATACTAACATGATAAAACATGCATAGGAAAATGAAGCAGTTAACACCCGGAACAAGGGTAATAAAAAAATATTATTAACAAAATAATATAAAAAGATCATATATGATATCATAAATATTATTATGATTCTATAACAAGTAAATAATATTTTTAAAATCACTATACAGGAGTTTCATACATGTACGGAGGAAATCCAACTTAAGGTAAGGGTTAAATTCACAATCTCGTTATTATTTGAGATTATTTTTATGTAGGTATTTACTGAGGAATATTATCATCCATGTCCATGTTTCATAGAAAAATTCCAAAATATTTTTACTATTATCATAAATAAATTTAATGACTTTTCACCCATGTTTTACTTTTTATAAAATGTTCTAAAATTAATCTTTTTTTCATTTTCCAAACGAGGTACTTTATGAATTTTTTGACAAAAATAAAGAAGAAATGGTTTTAAACTGATACTTCATGAACACATTTTTCCTACATCATGACACCTTAATTTATTGAAGCTTAATTTACAAGTTTTTAATATTATTTTCAATGAAAACTATTTCTTTTAAAATTGTGAGGCCTTTTAAATGATTTCAATGTAAAAAAAGGGGTATTTCTCTTAAGAAATTTTTAATGATTTTGTTATAATATTTTCAAATATATCAAAATCCTTTATTTTATATTATGATTGATTGTTATTGATATCTTATGATACCATATAACACATTTTTTAAGGGTTTATGTTCAGTTTTATTGTGAATGTACTATTTTGATACCATTCATGGTTTATGGTTAAAGTATTCACATTTTTTAAGATAGTTTTTCAATATAAATGTTTATGTTGTTTATGTTTTACCCTTTTCATATAAGGAATTAATTGGACTTAGTAATTGATATCTATAACCCACTATATCCCCTTGATGCCTCAGTAGGTCTTATGAGACAAACAAGTTTGGGATTAGCCAAAGGCTTTACCTATTTACGTATGGTGTCTTGGATGTAACCTTGATTGTATGTTTATAATGTCTGGAATTATGCATTCCCTCATTAGGAAATTATTTTTTGATGTTTTATGTGATTATTCGATTAGTAAAATATCTAGTTGATTATTTATATTTAATTATTTGATTTATTTGATTTTTTCATTCCATATTATGCTCAAGATTATGTTTAAATGGATTGTGTTTTAGTTATACACATTGCCTTAAGGTTTATGCATATTTATTAATAATATATTCCATTATATGCTTACCCTTATGAAGAGTCTGAGATCACCCCTTTCATATATTTAATTTTTTCCATAATGTCAATATGTGTATTATGATTGATATGCATGGTTAATCTAGGAGAAAAATGGAATTCTAAAAGGATTTTATATGTTGTATTTTATGTTTTAAATTGAAATGTAAAGTTCATGTATATAATATGGATTCCAAAACTACTAAAATGATCAGTCCTTTGGGATTCGACAATTTTATATATTCAAATGTAATAAAGTGAGGCACCAGCTCTATGCTACTTGGTTCGGGGTCTTCCCTATTTTATGGATGTACTATTTTGATACTATTCATGGTTTATGGTTAAAGTATTCGTATTTTTTATTACAGTTTTTTAATAAAAAATTTATCTTGTTTATCTTTCACCATTTCCAAATGAAAAATGAATTGGGCTTGGTAAGTGATGGGAAAGACCCACTATAGTCCCTTAATGAATCGGTAGGTCTTATGAGACAAACTAGTTTGGGTATTTTCCAAGGATTTAACTATTTATGTATGGTGTCTTGTCCAAATCCTTGACAGTATGTTTATGATGTACAACATTATTCATTCCCTTATTATAAAATTAGTTATTGATGTCCCATGTGATTATTCAATTATTAAAAAATCCATTTGTTTATTTATATGGAATTATTTGATTTATTTATTTCATATTATGCTCAAGTTTATGTTTAAATGGATTGTGTTTCAATTATACACATTAACTTAAGGTTTATGAATATTTATTCATAATAGATTCTATTGTACGCTTTACCTTACTAAGAATTTAAGATCACCCCTTTCATATGTTATTTTTTTCCCCAGGATGCCAAGATGTGTATTATAACTGATATGCATGGTTAATCTAGGATAATAATGGAATTATCAAAGGATTTTCTATGTTTTATTTTATTTTTTAAATTGTAATTTAAGGTTCATTATATAATATGGTTTACAAAACTGCTAAAATGATCGGTCCTTTGGGATTCAGAACTTGTATCTATGCCAATGTAATAAAGTGAGGCACCAACTCTAGGCTACTGGGTTTGGGGTCTTTACATTCACTATCTTAGTAATAATATTCAACCTAAAAACGTTGACCTGATATCAAAATGCATGTTTGAGACATTTCTTGATGTGTATCTCCATCATTTCCTCGTCAAAAATATATATCATCACAAAACATTTCAGTTTAGTAAAGTGTGATGAATATTCCATAATTTTTATCATTCCCTACTCTAGATGCATGAACTCTCTAAACTGATTTTCTCTCAGAGTCTTGAGGAAAAAGTAATGCTAAAACCTATATTGGAAATCCCACAAAACATATCATGTAGTGCATCATCCTGGATGAATCCATCCCAACAGTAATTTTCTGCTCCCCGTAGCATATATGTCATGATCTTCAATCTAATCTCCGGATTTGTAACCAAATTATTGAATATCGACAGTGTAGTCTCAAGCCACAGCACAGAATCTTGTGGACCACCATCCCCTAAAATGTGGGAGGATGTTGCTTTTGAAACACACGAGTCAAATCTTCCATAGATGAGGTAGGTTGTGGTTCTCCATGAAAAGTCTGTATATAGTATAGAAAGCCCTAATATAACTATTCATTCGCAGCTACATCAGGTAAAATAGCTTGTGTCATAGATGGTGCTATAGGTGGATCCACAAGTATCCCACGGCCCACCAACTTCATATCATAGTCATCACCACTCTCCGGGCATATTAATGGAGTTCATTGGACTGGGTAAAAATAAATAATTGTAACATCACTAGAGACTGTAAATCATTTTTTCATTTTTAAAAGCTGGTTTATGGGTTTCTGGTACCCAACAAACAACCACAAACACAAACAAGTGAAACTTACACATCATAGTTTCCATACTCATCACTGCACTCCATGTAGGATCCATCATCTTCAGTGGCTGATTTCCAGTATGGAGACCTCTAGAAGCTAGCACTTTGAACCTGACTCCTCATCTACTCCAGAGCGGGTTTCTCTGGCGATGTCGTTTCAACTATACTCTAAAGTCAAGTCTGAGTCAAGTTCTATATTTTACCAATTTCTATTTCATTTTAATCCATATTCATTTCACATTTCTCCTTAATTTTTAACTAAATGGTTCACCAATTCTGATCCATAAGGGCCCATACACCTCATTAACTGAAATATGGTGTCCACTTAATCCACACCATAACATGTTCTAGTCCATAAGACCAATGGTCTATGATTCAATTCCTAAAAGTTAAATTCTTAGAGTGTTTTCTATAAACTAATTAGGAAAAAACTTTTTAGTTTATAAAATTAACTCTATGTACTAAACATGATTCCTAATCCTCTGTACAAACACTTATCACACCATAGATATTACACACAATTCATGTATCAAAACATCATGAAAACAAGAAATGTGTCCTATATGGAAGGACATAGTGCATGGCATGGGAATTCTATAAAGTTCCTAAAATGATTCATGACATGCATACCCTCATCTCATCAAGAAATGGTAAAAATGACCCTCAATAATATCAATGATAACATCACAATTCAAGTGCATCACCCAACATTGGAATCAAATCAACTGTAATAGTCAAAATATAGAAAACAATAATTTCCATTTGAGGAAATTTAGATTTTACTCCCAGGCATAGCTCACTACCAAATCCCAATACCTTTTTAATATACTATCTATTTTCTCAAAATATTAAGATATAAAATAAATAGGTCCTTTGATGTCACTTTGTAACATACTAACTCGGATTCCACTAAATGGTTCCCCTATCTGGTGGGTCACATTTCCTCAAGTGTACCTCCCCATACGTCAGAGGTTTCTGACAAGTAGAAAAGACCTTCGGTGTGTTTTTTGGGATAATTTTCCATCATTTAAGAGTGTAACATAGAGGTAGTAAACATAGAATTCAATATAATAAGTATTAAATCATCCAAAAAAATATAATAACCAAGATAAGAATAGATAAACAATGTAAAATTAATATCATATACAATGATGATCATTTCATGTCTCTAAAAAGAAGAAAAAAAATAGGTAAGAATGGATCATTGCATTACATGTATCAAAATACCCAATATATCAACAATAACTATCCTAGCTAGCATCATGATCTCTACTCGGTTAGGTGCTCCCCTACTCCTAAGCATAGAAAATATCAAGCATTGAACTATGGGTGCTTTCCTTGTTCCTTACCTACATTCATGTAGTCTCTTCGGGTACCCAATGGTGGCCCGAAAGGGGTGTGAGATAACACTCAGTAGGCCACTACTAACAGTGTCTATAAAAATTATAGGTTGTGTAATTAAAGACAAGAAGTGTAAAGTATATAACATATATGACCGTACTAAAATTAAGGAGAGAATGTCAAGTGGTACTATCTAGCCTACCAAGGTTCCCTATAAAAAATAAAGATCCTATAATAAGGAATATATAACAGAAATAAATATGTCCCTATGTCTAGTATATTTTCTACCATGGCCATGTCGTATAACTAGAAGTTTCATACCATGAAGAGGTGGGTCCATGGTATAGAAGACCAATGCATATGTGTCAAGTCCCATGAGAAACTCAATGGAAATTTAGTTAGACCTGGATGGAGTACAAGGATAATGTTAACAACACATGTCCAATAAACGTCCAAGCAAGCCAAATCCAAAGAGTAGCAAGGCCCAAAGCATCACATGAAATCAAGACCCAAGGATCAATCTCATACAAGGAATACACTACATCTATCAAAGTAACATCCATGGAATCCAATGGAATCAGGATCCATGGTATACCCACCAAGGAATCCACTACCATTTCAATTTATCACATTTATTCATCAAATTACATTTCATACCATTCCATTTTTTCATCCAAATCATATAACAATTCAAATTTAAAAACATAAACAATTAATATCATGTATAACATGGAAAGGGAGAAAACCAATATTCTAATCATCTCAAACAATTAAATTAAATTCATTAAGGTATTTCTTTATCTAGGAAAGAACACACATACCCTATAGGTGATATAAAAAAGTTAAAATACCAATCTATACCCCATGGTTATCCTAGTTTGGGGAAATAACCTCCAAAAAAACTCAAAGAAACTGTTGGGAATCCCTAACAAGTTAAAATTCATTTAATTCAAGCATTTAATAAATTAAAAGGGTGACATAGAAAATTTTGGGGAACTTCATAGTGCCTAAAACACCCAACCCCATGGTAAAGTTATAGACCACCTATCATAGGTCCTTAGTAGAGTGCACATCCAGTATCATCTTCTGATTTGATCCAGATCAGAAGATAAATGAAGAATGGATAAATAATCTGGAAATTTGGAATATTATCTTGAACCTAAATAACTATGTTTATAGAAATTAAAATGAATAATGGAATAATATTTTCAAAGAAGTTACTATCATCAATCCAAATATACTGATGACATTTGATTCTAAATTTGGATGGAGAAACAAGATCAAATCCTATGTATTGGCTTTCCAAAGGAGCTCTCAATGTGAGGTATTATCCAATGGAGGAGAAAAAGAATTAGGTTTTAATTGATAATATATTTTAGGGTCCAAAAGTCCATTTTACCCAAAAATATCGGGCCACGCGATTTGGCCACAAAGTTGGTCAAACTGTGATCCCTTCACTGTGTTAAGGGGAACCTCGGATGGTTTGTGTGTATAGTTTTCTTAACCATTCAAAAACCATGCATTTTGTATCTACTAAAAAATTGTAGGTGCCTCAAAGGGGTGTTCACCTTAGGTTTCAGGTTCCCCCAAACTATGTAACCTATAGTACCCCACTATTAACCCTCACATAGTTAGGGGTAATCGTACGGCCTATCTAACAATTTTTATCCTAACTGTAAGGCATGTCTATTTTTTCCAAAACGTTGGGCTTCATGCTTTGAAAAAGACCCGGAAATACCTGATACACCTGTGACCTTAAAGGGTACTCACATTAGGCCAAAAAATCATTTAAAAATAAAATAACCATACCTAATAGGAAAGAATTGGATCCTACATGTATATATTCATTTTTTTAAACTCAATGTTGAGTGTAACAGAAAATATCAATGAAATTAAATTTATTTGAAAAAAATATTTCATAAAATATCGGGGTGTTACATTCTACCCACCTACAAAATTATCTCTCAAAATTATGTCCAACTAATACAAATAATTGAGGATACTTCTTCCTCATTATATCCTCAAGTTCCCACATAGCCTCCTAAAATTAGTGGTTTCACCACAAAACTTTAACTATTTGAGTGGTATTATTTCATATAACTTTATCTATATGATATAAGATCTCCACCAGTTATTCCTCATAGTAATGATCTTGCACCCATGGTATGACCTTTGAGTTCAGTATATGTGATGGGTTGGGTATGTACTTCCTCGGGAGAGATACATGGGACACATCATGAACTTGAGAGATATTTGGTGTAAGCACCAATCGATAAGATATCATCCTAATATGATCAAGAATTTAAAGAGGATATATATATAGGGATTAACTTAACCTTTTTTTGAATCTCATAACCTTATTCCACGTATAAATTCATAGACATTCCTTTTCATCAACTTTGAACTCTAGATCTTGTCGATGATTTTCATCATAAATTTTCAGTCAACTTTGTACGACCCCTATGTGTTGTTGAATAGATCTAACCTTCTCTATCATTTATTCATATAGATTAGGTCTCAGTATTTTTATTTCTCCAATTGCATTCCAACAGTTTGGAGTTCTATGCTTCTTTCTATAGAGGGATTCATAAGGATCTGTTTGAATGCTAGATTTAAATCTATTATTGTAAGAAAACTCAACTAGAGTAAGCTATTGATCCCAACCACATCTGAATTCCAAATAATAATATATCAACATATCCTTTGTGGTTTTAATGGTTCTATTATACTAACCATCAATATGAAGATGATAAATAGTGCTAAAACTTAACTCTCTATCTAGAGACTGTTGAGTTCTTCCCAAGAACTTCAAGGTAAACCTTGGAACCTGGTCAGATACAACAGAATATGGTAATAAATGAAACCCTACCACTTCATTAATGTAAATTTTTGTAAAATAGTGAAGAAATAACACTTCTCTAATGGAAATTAAGTTTTATAACTTTATAAGATGATTGGATACAACCCATATAGCATTATTTCCTTTATATGTTTTGGGGAGTCTGACAACAAAATATATGGTGATGTTTTCTCATTTCCATTCTTGTATGGGAAATGGTTGTAACATCCACTTAGACTTTTATTTATAAACCTTAACTTACGAACATACCAAGCACTATGATAAATACTTTGTAATATCTCTTTTCATGTTATCCCACCATAAATACTCTTTCAAATATCTATACATATTTGTACTTATAGAGTGAATAGATAATGAATAACAATGAGATTTATACAAATATCCTTAAAAAATAGTATTGATGGGACACAAACACAATTCATAAACCTTATTATTCCATCAAAATCAAGGTGGAACTCAGAAACATTTATAACCTTCATGCATAGTTCCATATCTTCCTTCTACGCCTTTTTAATCCTTACATAGATAGATGGTTGAACATTCAGTTAAGTAAGATATGATTTCTCCCCTTCATTTGATATATCCAGATCCATCCTTTAAAAATCCAGAAATATTGGATCTTATGTGATCCTCATCATAAATAAGCTAACAAGATCATTTTGGCTCAATGCATCAGTCGCCTTGTTCACTTTCCCAGGGTGGTAATGTATTGAGCAATAATGATATTTAATTATCTACAACCATATTATTTGGCAAAAATTCATCTCTTTTTTAGTTAATATATACATTAAGATTTTATGATCATTATATATATCATATTTTTCTCCATAAAGATAATTAAATTATATCTTTATTATAAAAAATACTGCAGTTAACTCCAAGTCATGAGTTGGATAATTTTTCTCATGAACCTTTAATTGTCATTAGTCACAAGCGATAACCATATCATTTTGCATAATAATTCATCCCAATAACTTATTTGATGCATAAATATAGATTATAAACCCTTATCTACTATAGTATAATGTAAAAAATGGGTGTGATGAATTACCTTCTCTTCAATTACGTGAAATTTTCATCATTTTTTTTCTAAAGAACTTAGCTACCACTTGAGTTAACTTGGTGAGTGAATTAGATGGTCATGATAAATTCACCAAAAATAATTGATAATATCCAACCAAACCAAGAAAAATTTAGATCTCAGTAACAATGGTTGGTCCTTTCCATTTCTAAATAACTGTCATCTTTGAAGGATCAACCAAAATACACTCACATGATATTATATAACCTAGGAATAAAGATTTCTGAAGCAAAAATTCAGACTTTGTAAATTTTTTATACAACTTGTCCTTCCTCATAGACTTCAATACAATTATAAAGTGATATTCATGCTCATACTTTCTCTTTGAATATATAATAATATCCTCTATAAGGACTCCCACAAACTGATCAAAGTAGTATATAAATCCTCTATTAATTAAATCTATGACGATGGTATGGGAATTTATAATACCAAATGGCATTACTATAAATTCATAGTGTTCAAACCTCAAAAGGAAGGTTATCTTGGGTATGTATTCACTTTTTACCTTTAACTGATGGAACCTGATTGAAGATCAATCTTTGAAAAGTATTGAACTACTCGTAATTGATCAAACAAATAATCGATATAGGGTAGAGGATAATTTATCAAGATGGTTATCTTTTTATGTTCCCAATAATAAATAAAGAGTGAACCTGATCCTCATCTCAGTTGTTGAAGACTCCTTAAGTGAATCCAAGCGACCCGAGATCAAATCCAGGCAGAGGAATATTTCTGGGGGTACTATAGCAGTACTGTAGCAGGTACTATAGTAGTATTGCAGTTGGTACTATGGCAGGTTTGTAGCAGTATTTTACCAGGTACTATGCAGGAACTGTAGCAGGTATTGTTTGTCACTATAGAAGTCAGGACTATTCCCCTGTTTGGGCCTTCGGGCCACCAAATTGGTCCTCAAGTACTTTAAGTCCTTTGGGCCACCTAGGCCTTCTGGTCAGTAAGGTCTTTAGAACCCCTCATGGACTTCGAACCACCTTAAGTTCAGATGAAAACCAGACAACATAAAAGGAACAAGATCTAGAAGTAGGATGAGAAAGGAGATTTCACCATAGCAGAAGCTAAACGGATTATAAGAATGATAGGGTATGGAACCTTCCATTGGGACAAGCCTATTCATGCATGGGAAAGCCTAGTTTAATAGTCATGCGAAGGTGGAGAGATGATTTCATGATGAAGATACTGGTGAGGTGCAGTTCCAAGTAGTTAGTATGGGTTGTATGTAATGAATGAAGCCTATAGGAAATGAATTCCTCTAATTCCTATGGTCCTTGTAATACTTACGCCTATGGGCCTTGTAAGGGTTCCACCTCACCCCTGGAAAGGTGGACTATCAAAATCAATAAAAATTTAAGGCCTTTGGGGCATTGGAGGAATAAAGAGTGGAATTAATATATTTTTCTTCTGAATAAAAATAATTTATCCACCCTAAGGTGATTCACTTAGCCAAATAAATACCTTATCAATATTCTCTTAAAAATTCTTCTTTAATTCCTATGACTCAATTGGAACAATTCTATAAGAAGTCTTTGAAATAGGTATTGAACCATATCCGAGTTCTATTGAAAATTCAACATCATGACTCAGAGGAAGACTAGGAAATTATTCTTAAATAAATAAAACAACTATTAAAAAATAGGAATATCTTTGATATTTATTTTATCCCTAACCATTTGAGATAAATGCCTTTTATGGATAGGATTTAAGACTCACAAGATATAAGTAATTTTCATTGGAAGTTTATATTCATCCTCATATCGATAAATAATCATGTGTTCATTTGTAATATATAATTTGAATTCCCTTACTTGGAAATTAATATGGGATCCATATAAATAAACCTAATCCATTCCTAGAATCACATCAAGTTCAACTAAAGGTGTAATCACAAGATTTACAAGAATAATTTTCCCAGAAAATTCAACTGAAGATGAACTATAAACTTAAGATGCAACCATTGTACCATTATAAGTTTTCACCACTAACTTAATATATAATCATTGAGCAATAAATTCAATACCATTTTCAAATTCATTTGATATAAAGGAGTGAGTATATATAGAATAAAATAATACATTAGTTTTTCTTGGGTGGATAATAAGTGTACCTTCCACCACATCATTCTTATATCCCACTTAGGTAGTCATGATCACAATATATTTCCCTTTTTATTTGATCTTAAGATGTTTTTATCACTGAAAATCATCTTAAACCTTAATATTCATTCACTGGTTGGAATTATTCCCATACTCTTTTCATTTGAAGCATTAGAGTGTGGGTGGTGCATTAGTTGGCCTCTTATTCTCTTCTATTCAATTAACCATAACATTAATTTCCTTTTGACATTTACATGAACTATGACCCACCTTTCCACATTTAAATCACCTCTTAGTTCCCTTGAATCAATTCCCTTGATGTTTCTTCCTATATTTCTGGAATATAGATAGTTTTAGTTTTTTCCACGATGTGATTTATTTGAGTTTTCATGAGACTCGAGCTTCCTTTTATTATCAAAACCATAGGAAAGGTGGGAATCTTTAAAATACATTTCTAACTTGAGTTTACATCAAATTATTTACTTTTAGTAACTAAAGTCTCTTATATCTAACACCATTAAGAGACTTGGTTTTAATCCCCCAAAAAATTGATCAATATTTTATTCAGGGATAATGATTAGAATAGAATCATACCTTGAAAGTCTTGTAAAATTTTACTCATAAGTACCAATGGATCCATACTCCTTTTCCTTAAGCTCAAGGAATTACTTCCCCGTATTTTTATGTAGAATACAAAGTGAGTACTTACTGGAAAATATCCTATTAAACTCATCCAATTCCATAGATTCAATTTCTTCCTCTTATGTCATATTCTTAATAAGGTTCCGCCATTTATCTTCTTCACATTCCAAATTAAAAACATCTAGGACAAAATTTTCATGTTCCATGCACTAGATAATAGAAAATATCTTCTGAATAGTGTAAATCCATCGCTTAGCTACTGGTGGATCATAAATCCCACTAAAATAAGGTGGATGTTTCCTTATGAAATACTAAACAGTACATTGTTCCTTCCTTTGATCATTTGTAATATTATTATGTTTCATAATCTGATAAAGTTATGTGGGAATAGAAACAATATTTTATATTCCAACTCTTACATCATTTGGTTTCTTAGGTATAAAATCATTACATTTTCCATCATATTCATTGTTATCACAATGTCTTATAATTATATCCATTTACTAAAACCAAAAATAAAATTGTGATAAGTAATAATCAAAGTGGGAAACCACATAATCAAGAAAAAATTAAAGAATATCTAAATCATGACACTTTTTCATCCTATAACACCTTAAGTTTAACATAGGTCATCTATGGTCATCATTTATTCAAATCCTTTATAATGGTTCGTAAAGAAAATATAAATTAACCCAAGCATATCCTTTAGGAGTGTCAAACTAGGTGTATATTATGGGTACACTCACCATGCATCAGAATGATGGATGAGATATGTGTGACCAACTATTTTCACATTTATAATCCCTATATATATATACTCCATAACCAAATCCAATCATAGTATTCATACATGGATGTATTTCTAGGAAAACCACAAATATCTTACTTACCAAAACTTTAGGATGTTATATTATACTTAAAATTATTCCCATGGTTTTCACCAATTTTTTTAACCATAATATATAATGATTGACTAAACCTGCCCATTGATACCAACACAAGTGGCCCCGGCTTTTCATATATAAATATTATATCTTTTTAAATTAATATTCAATATATTTCACAAATACATACTTGAAGATCATAAAGGATTAGTGTCATTGGAGAATAGATGCACAATATTCTCATTTTATGAAAGATATTCAAAATCAACCTAAAATATTTTCCCATTTATTACTCTTCATAAACATTCCATACTTAAACCATTAATCATAACCTAGGGAAAGGAAACATAAGAAATGGTGAGCTCAGATTCTCAGTAAGGGAAAACATAGGAGATAACAATCTATGATATATTAAATCATAAGATAAACATAAGGGTATGAGATCATGAATATAGATTAAAAATTTTATACCCATTCTATCGTGGACTTTAAAAATGATTCATGGAATAAAACTTTATCATTTCATAAGACATGTATCATAAGAGTATAAAATCATCATAAATAAATCATGAACCGTAAGTTCATGTCATAAAAGTTTGTAACCATAATAAGTATAGAAAATATTATATATTTCAAGTTTAACTACTGAGACCATAAAATAATAGTTTATAAGGAATACCTATATATTTTCCATGTCATAAAGGATCAGACATCACCACCTATATCTTATAGTTGATCAAGCACATCAACCTTTTTCCCATATTGGATCAAGAATATCGACTTGCATCCCATAATTATCTCATGAGATAAAAATATTTACCTAATTAATTGAATGGATATGTAATTTTGGTCACACCCATAACATAATGAAAATCATATATACATGTTCCATAATATCATTAAACATTCATCATATCATTATATCATAACCCATTCAAAGAAAATGGGTTTCAAAAACATTTTATCAATCCATCATAACATAACCCATAGAAAATAAATCGGTTTCATAAACATCCCATCATCATAATCATAAACCATTAATAAAAAGAATAAGGATGTTAAAATTAGATCACATATATAGTAAAAAATAAGTGACACCAAAGGTTTTTGTTTATTATGAATATAAATACCATAAAAATATCATTAAAAACATTCTTTAGGAAAATAACCATTCCATTTTTAAATCAATTTTTCAAAATATAGAAATTTTAGAAATATTATGGAAAAAAATTTCTTTAAAAGAAACTATAAAAACTTTTAAATTAAGCATCAAATAATTTATTGGTCATTATTATGTAAAAAAAATTATGTCATATAAGTTAAAAGAAAACATTTTGTTCATATTTTTCTGTAAAAAAGTCAAAAAAAGTACTATGTTTGGAAAACAACAAGAATATTCATTTTAAACCATTTTTTTAAAATTAAAACAAGGATAAAAATGACATTAAATAATAATTAGAGAATATTAAAAACATTCTTGAAAACCTTTTTAGAAAATATGGACATTTAAGAGAAATATTCTCGATCAAATAGTAAAATATAGTCAATTTACCTTAAAAACATTCGTTTGGTCTCTTGAGTACTTAAATTGAGTAAAATGAAAGGAAAAAATGTATTATAAATAAATAATTAGAGGAGAATTAAAATTAAATGTATTTATCATATAAGGATCATATAATTTCCTCAAAATAAATTCAAGCATAAATAATCTCGATTAAAATTATGACTGAAACATAAATTACTTACCTCAAGTATAAACTTGATTCATGCATATTTAAAACTCTTGTATAATAAATATAGGTTTATTATACATCTATTACAGAACCAGACTCATATATATCATGTCATAAATGATTTATTTATAATATTTTATCACTTATTTAATAATAATTCCTTATTAAAATCACTATTATAAGTGATAACAACTTCATTTTTCATGTACATTTTGGTTAAGTATTTTTAGTCCTTATACTTTGATTGTATCAATTCATACATTTCATACATATATATTACATATAAATAGATGAATATTATTTAAAAACATAATAATACATACAATAATCATGTTGGTCTAGTGCCTTTGGAAACATGGACACACAAAAACTTGGTTCATAAGTGAACTACATATTCTCCCATTAAGTTCTTCATATCTATCACCCTTATTAGTCTTATAATACATAAAACCTATCTTTATAACTTGGTGAAGAAAACAAAATAAAGGGTGATCTCATATGCTCAGTAAGGGAAACAAAGAGAGATATAAATAATCACATAAGTACAAGATGAGCATAAGGGTATAAGAATAAAATTTGAAAACTATAACCTATATATCATAGATCCTAAACTTGAGTCATGGAATAAATTTTCAAAGTTCATAATGCATAAATCATAAAGAAATCAAAGAACCTGATCCATGAGATCATAACATTAGCATGTGACATATATTGTGGAATACACATATACATAGAAAAAAAATATTTCAAGGCTACCCACCAAGACATTCATAACTTGTTAGTCATGGGATAACCACCAATATACCTTCTTTAGGCTTGGGATAACCTCCCATGTACCATTTTTTGGGATTAGGATAACCTCGTGTGTTCCCTTTGAGCTCATATACCATTAACCATTAACCAATGAATTTGAGAGAGATATAGTTACCACCCATCACAGAATAAAAATAATATATGTGTGTGTCACAATATCATAAAACATTAATCGTATCAGAAACCATGAAAAGAAATGGATTTCATAAAGATTTCATTATAGCATAACCCATGGAAAAGAAATAGGTTTCATAAACATTTCATCAAAAACATAAACTATCCAAAGAAAGAATAATAATGGTATACCTAGATCATATCCCTAGAAAATATTAATTAATATCAAAGGATGTCATCTTGGATGGAAAATTATTTTGATAGATCACTTGGAATAATTCTTAAGGAAAACAACCTTTCTATTTTAAAATCGCTTACTATTTTAAAAAGTTGTGAAATTATAATGGAAAATAAATTATTTGAAAATAACATTTTATACTTGTAAATTAAGATTCAAATCAATTATTACTCATAATTTTGTGAAAATCCATTCATTCAATATATTTTAAAAAAACATTCCTTCTGTATTTTGGTCATAAAATCCACAAAGTTCCTTGTTTGGAAAATAACAAAAAGATTCCTTTTAAATATTTTTTTAAAAATTAAAACATGAGTAAGAATAAATGTAAAAACCTTTATGATAATAATAATAAAAATTGAAAACTTTTTTAGAAACTTTGTCATCGAAGAAAAATATTCTTCAGTGGAAACTTAAACATAAACAATCCCGATTAATAATGAGATTGTGAAATGGACCCTTACCGCTTTGGTAACTTTTTAATAATAAGTCCTGTAAAGGAAAGAATATTATATGGATATTTATATCCCATAATTTTAATGATGATAATCATAAAATACATTCATTGGAATTATATACATAACATAAATGAAATAATTAGTGTATAAGGCATGTGTTCCACAAAAATAAAAGTGAGTTGAAAATCCCTTACCTTAGGTATGACTTCCTTCGTACACATTGGAAAAGAATGTATAATAAATATATATATTTATCATAAATATATTATAGAACCATTATAATATATATCATATCATATATTATTTTATTATATCCTTTTATCACCCATTTTTTATTAATTCTTTATTAAAATCATTGTTCTTATTGATACCTCCTTCATTTTTCACATATGTTTTAGTTTCATAGTGTTGGTACTTATACTTTGACCATGATTACATCATATAAATAGTTTCAATAAATATATAAATATCATATATTTTCATTATATAATTTTTTTGAGTCATTCATAAAAGTTAGAGATATAAAAAATAATTACACTATTCATAGAGACAGTAGGTTGTACGTATGAATAAATGATGTTTTCGTTTTTTGATGGATGGAATGAAAGAAAATTAAATAATAATTATCCTTTAAAAAACATTAATATATCATATAAATTATATATATTCATCATATCCATAATTATTACCATCCAAGTAAAATAAAAATGAAAAACGAATCACATCACTTCGTGTAAGTGGAAATCCACACGTACGCACGAGCGACATTATCGTTTTCCAATAGTTTAGAAGGTAAGATAGTATATATGATATTATTATTCCAAAATAATATTTATTTCATAATTATCATATATAAACTTTAAACATATCATATTTTCCATCCATAAAATATGGTTATGAAAAAATAATTGTATCATTATGTGGAGCCGGTAAGGTGTACGTATGTACAAATGATACTTTCACTTCCCATTTTATGGAATGGGGGTGCATAATGGTGATTTAATAATCATAATAAAATTTAATAATATTTAGGATACTTAATTATTATTTTATGAATAATATTACCAATATAAAAGAGTTAAAATAAAAATAAAAAATAAAGTGATCAGTTAAGGCGATTACCTCTTCTTTGAAATGACTCCTTTAGATCTTCTCTTAAGGGCTCTACTGTTGGTATATTGGGGAGAACATCACCTCTATAATGTGAATAAAAAAGTTTAGAAGATAATTTGGTAGATAATGGTCAATATAGAAGGCTCTAAGTGGTATAAATAAGTGAGGGAGGATATTTTGTTTTATAATTTAGGTGAGGGGTGCTTTTGGAATTTCTCAAAAATATTAAAATATAATCAGACTATTCTAGAGACAAATGATTCTAAATGGAATATAAATTCATATAGTATGAAATTTTACACCATATATTATCCTATTTGTACTTATTTAATATTTTTATTATTTTTATATAATTTAATAAAATATTATTTTCATAAATTATCATTATTTTCAATTTTGACACTATTCATTAATTTCAATTTAATAACATCAACACAATAATATAAATTAGAAAAAAAATATTTAATACATCCATAAAATGTCATTTTAATCTATAAAATTATTTTATATAATTAATTAACTCAAATTATAATAATTTTAAGGTTTTTAATATCATTTATTTGATTCTTCTATTAATTGAATAATTATTGCATCGGTGTTGTGTAAGCATTTAAGGAAATTATTTCTTCACTAAAATTTAAAAATAAATTACCATGAAAAATATAAATCTTTTAGATTTAAAAATAATATTTATATTTTAACATATTCTCTAGTTAACCCTGTATTAAAAATATTATATTTATTAAAAACAAGAGTGGGGTATGTTTGACTTTTCTTGAAATAAAATTTTATAAAGGTCATAATCTCATCCAAATGGAAACAAAGTCCATAAATTAGACCCATGGATTATTATGGTTTATATACTCATCCAATATATTTCATAATATAGTTAATACTATTAATTCCCCTCAATTTAACAACTATGTTATAATAGTCACATAATAATATTTCATTTTTTGTTTAAACTTGGTGTTATGTGTAACGCAATCTATCGAAGAAATTAAATTAAATTTAAAAAAATTCATAAAATATCAGGGTGTTACATTATCCATCCTTTAAAAAATTACATCCTCACAATTTGAAATTTTTCATGGTAATCAAAGGTTTCACATTTGAAAATTCTCTTATAGATATCTGCATCATAAAAAGAGTTAATAAAACTTCTTCTTGATAAGTGATAATGGCAAATACGAAGGACATTCAGAATAATAAAAAAATTGGTTAAGAATGGGATAACATTAGTGGAAAGTTAAAATTTGGATATGAAAGAGAAAACTAATGCCCAAGTAATGTTATAGAGTGATAGAGATCATGATCAGGATAAAGTTAATAACCACAAAATTATAAATCAGTAAGGAGTTAAATGACCATCAATTCAATAGAATTTAAGGTTATAGGGCAAGGTTTTTTTTCTAAGATCCTTTTACTAGAGTTAAGAAATTAATTTAACATTTTAACAGAAAACATAAAAATATACTTACTTGATAAGTGGAACTTCATCCACCAACCTATTTCCACCATAATCTCATCTTTTTCTCCAAATGATGAGTATTCGTGATGAATATTTTTATGCCTCAAGCACTAAAATCAACTCATAAAAATCACATAATTCTACCAAATCAAAAAAAGATACTCCTCCTATATTTAGATATTAACTAAAACCAAAATGGTTAGTATGAGGTAAAATATTTCCCAAAATGGAAAAAAAAGCTTCATTCAAAGATATACCACATTAATCATAATTCAATAGTAATACTCAAAGTTTTAATTAAATCATTTCATAAATAATTATCCTTAATATTACTTAAAATACTCTAGAAAGAGTTCAAAACCCAAAAAATATGAAGTATTTTATAACATATTCTTCCTATATTGATTTAACATTTATCTAAAATCAATATTCGTCACTCATAAATTCATATACCAAAACAATTATTTTCCCTAATCTCATAGTCTTTAAGATATATTAATCATTTCCATAAATAAATAGACCAATATCCCGAATAATCTCAATAATCTTAATATTAATAAATGTTTTAACCTCCAACATTATCTTATACCTTTTTTATTACATCCTAAAATTTTAATAGCATTAATATAAAATAATACTCTACACTAAACCTAATGATTGTATATATCATAAGAAAAAGAACTTTTCTCAAATATAATTAGTCACCTCAAATTCCATTATTTAAACCTCATAAGTGCGTATAAACCTTAGATCTCATGGTCAACCTAAAACTTATAAACCCATTATGGTATCAATAATTCTTAAATTAATATTACATGGAGACATATATTCTTTAAAGAGTTAATTAACCCTTTATTCCTTAAATATTCTCGTATCTTAGACAAAAAAATCATTAGAATCTTGGGTTTATCCTTGTATTGATAGAATATAAAATGTGATTTAATTATTCCATAATGCATGTACAAGGAGATATTAAATGTTTATTATCTCATAAGAATTCACTAAAGGGTGAGCAATAAAGATTTTCATTGGTCTTATTCATATAATTTCCAACATGAAATTCCCAACTCTAGAGTAGAGGGAAAATGTGAACTAATTATCATGATTCACTTAAACTATTAGTATTGTATAATATTTTCCATTATCCTTTATATTCAAAGTTTATTATGGCCTATTATCCTCATTATACCCTAAATTAGGTCATTGAATATCATAATTCCCAAAAATCCTTGCATCCATAGCACTAAATTAGGGGTAGTGTGTTATGTGGTGCTTTCTCTTTATTAATGTCATTAGATAAAATCTTCTCATCACTTTATAAATATATTTTATGATAACCTTTTTTCCACACTTAAAAAATTTACCATTCCACTTAAAAAAATTACCTCCATGTATCCTTCCATAATTAGAGCATGATGGAATGCTCATCTTCTTATATCCCTAGTTTTTAGAGTTTCCTATGAATTTCATATTCCTTTTCTTGTAAAAACAAAGATATTGGAGGGTAGATATAATCTCAATTTCCACCTTAAGAGAACATAAAATTATTTTTACATAGCTGAGAAATTACCTTATGGATAATGACCTTTGGAGACTTGGTTTTAATCCACTAAAGAATTGATTAACCTTACTTTTATATTGGATGACAATGCCAAAAGTGTACCTCTCAAGCCTAGTAAAATTTTACTCATATATACCAATAGATTCATTATATTTCTATTTTATCTCAAGTAATTCCTTATATATTTTTATATAAATGATATGATGTATGTACTTATTTAAAAATAATATCATAAACTCATCCCACTCCATGAAGTCAATTTCATCAGGTTCCCTTGTATTCTCGATGAGAAACCACCATTGATCAACTTTTCCTTCCAAAAATTGTATAAACAAAATGAATCTTTCATGTTTCAAACACTAGATAAATGAAAGTACCATTTCAATGGTACTAATCCATTTCTCAGTGACTAATTTATTAGTGGACCCACTAAAAAAATTGGTTGTTACTTAATGAAGGACTCAACAGAATAATGTTCCCTTTCTTTATTGTTTGGAAGTTTAGTATGATTTATAGCTTGAGAAAGCTATGTGGACATAACTGCAATATTCTACATTCTATCTCACATATCATTTTGTTTCTCATGTGGATAGTAATTTCATTATCTATCATATTTATAATTCGCATGATTCCCCTTACTTCCATTCGTTGACTAAAACCAAAAATCATAGTGTGAGATATAATAATCATAGTGATGAATCATGAAAAAACATTTAGACAATGTAATAAATCATGAAACCTTCTATGAAACCTTATTTTTAACCTAGTTCATTCATTATCATTAAAAAAACTATAGGATTTTTTCATATACTTAGACTTATTCTTAAGTTTCATACTAAGGTTTTGTCATACTAGTTTCCAAAGGTTAATTAAATATTTCTTTTATACCAACTATAGTGAACCATACTTTTCATACATAGATATTAAATCTAAATAGATGAATATTTTTTACACAATATAATGATCCATTCTTTAATCATAGAAGTATAGTTTCTTTTTAAACTTGTATAAAAAAACATTTAGTTCATGCTGAACTGCGTCTTGTCCCACTAAATTCTTCATATCTTGCACCCTTCGTAAACTTATCATACATAAAAAATTTCTTCATAATCTGGAGATGAAAACATAATAGATGGTAATATTAGATTCCAATTAAGGGTAAAAAATACATATTTCTATAATAACATAAGGATAACATGATAATAAGGGTATAATCTTAACATTTGAAAATTATAATCTACATATCATAGATTATAAACTTGAGTCATGGAATAAATCTTAGAATTTAATAAAACATGAATCATGAATCAATAAAAGAACATGATCTGTGAGATCATAAAATTAGCATGATACATAGATTGTGGAATAAAAATAAGCATAGAAAAAATTATCTCAAGTATACCACCAAGACATTAAAAACATGTTCGACTTTGTATAACCATTGGTGTACTTATGTCAGGCTTGGGATAACCTCTCATATACCCTCTTTGGGACTTGTGATGACCTCCCATGTAACATTTTAGATCATTGAACATTAATAATTACAAAATTAATTAGATTAAGATATATTCCCCACTATTCACATTGTGAAAATAATATATATCTATGCCAGAATATCATAAAACACACATAATATCATAACCTAAAAAAATAAATGGGTTTTATAAATTTTTCATCATAGCATAAACCATAAAAAATAAATGGGTTTCCTAAACATTAACCATCTATAGAAATAATAAAAATGATATTTTTTTATCATATCAACAATAAATCTTAAGTAAAATTAAATTATTTCATCTTATATGTAAAATTATTTTGAAATATCAATTGGAATAATTCTTCGGTAAAATAACTTTTCCATCTAGAAATCACTTCTTATCTTAAAAAGTTGAACACTTATAAAGGAAATAATTTATTTGAAAATAACCACATAAAATTTTAAAGTAAAATTGAAATATAATATTATTCATGATGGTGGTAAAAACCATTCATGTTGTATAAGTTAAAAAACATTCCTTCAATATTTTTTTAGAAAATTCACAAATACCTCATTTGGAAAATGAAAAAAAGATTTCATTCAAACCATTTTGTTAAAATTAAAACAAGAGTAAACAACATTAAAAAAATTAGGATAATATTAAAAACCTTTTTGAAAACATTTTTAGAAAACATGTTTGTGGAATAGAAATATTCCCAAGTAAACACTTAAATATAAACAATCCCAAATAATGATGAGATTGTGAAATAAATCATTACTACTTTGGTAATATTTTAATCATAATACCCATGAAATAAAGAAATTATGATTTATATTTATATCCCATAATTTTCCTGAAAATAATAAAAAAAATAAATTAATTTATAGTATATACACCACATAAAAGAAACAAGTAGTATATAAGGCATGTTTCCCATTGAAATAAAAGTTAGATCAAAATCCCTTACCTTAGGACCGAATTACTTCATACACATTGTAACCTCATATATGATAAATATAGATAAATTATAAATATTTTAACTAACCATAATCATATGTATCATAATAAATTTAATTTACTTACATCATTTTATCCCTGATTTTTTATCAATTCTTTATTAAAATCATTATTATGGGTGATATATGCTTCATTTTTCATGTATGTTTGGGTTTGGTAGTTTTGTTCCCTATAATTTTATCACGATTCCATCATATAAAAATTTTTAATCATGATATAGATATTATATATATTCATTATATAAATTTTTTGAGTCATTAATAAAATTTAGAGATAGAAAAATGAATTACAGCATTCATAGAGACGGTAGGTCGTACATACACATTAAGGTTGTTTTCATGTTTTCGAGGATGGAATGAAAGAAATATTGATAATAATTAAACATTATATAAAAATTAATATATCATATAAATAATATATATTCATCATATTCATCCTTATTACAATCCATGTAAAATAAAAACAAAAAACAAATCACATCGCTTTATTGAGGTGGTAGTCTACACATACCTACAAATGACGTTATTGTTTTCCAAAAGTTTTGAAGGTAAGAAGTTAGATATTATATTATTATTTAATAAGAATAATTTTTTCAAAATTATCATATATAAACTTTAAACCCATCATAATACACATATATAAAATATGGTGATGAAAAATGAATTGTATCACTGCGTGGAGATGGTAAGTCATACGTATGCACGAGCGATACTTTCACGCCCCATTTGATAAAATAAGGGTGTAAAATGGTGGTTTCATAATAATAACAATATTTAATAATATTTATTATACTCAATTTATTATTTTATGGATAATATAACTAATTTAGAGGTGCTAAAATAATAATATAAGAGAAATTGATCGGTTAAGGTCATTACTTATTCTTCAAAATGATGCATTTATATCTTATATTAAGGGATCTACAGTCAGTATTTTGGTAAGATAACCACCTAGATAATGTAAATAAGGAAGTTTTTAAGAGTTTTTTTCATGATATGGTTGAGATATAAGGATCCAAGTGAAGTAAATAAGTGAGGGAGGAGGTACCCTTTTATATTTGATGTGAAGGGTACTTTTGAAATTTCTCAAAAGATTAAAATATAATAAGATAATTCTAGATCCAAATGATTCAAAATGGACTATAAATGAATAGGGTATGAAATTTTAGATCATATAATATCCCCTTTTTCTTTATTTAACATTTTTATTGTTTTTATATAATTTATTAAAATAATATTTTCCTAAAATATCATTATTTTCAGTTTTGACAATATTCATTACTTTGACATTAATAACATCAAGATAACAATATAAATTGGAAAAAATCTTTTAATTAATCCCTAAAATTTCATGTTTATCTATAAAACTCATGGATATCATTAATTACCTCAAATTATAATACTTCTAATATTTTTAATATGATTTATTTTATTTTTCTATTAATTGAATAATTACTACATCAGCATTGTGTAAGCATTTAAGGTAATTATTTATTTATCAAAAATTAAGAAGAAGTTACCATGATGAAGATAAATATTTTTTTTAAAAAACATTATTTATAGTTTAACATATCTTATAACAACCTAGGCTTAAAGTACATATATATTAAATCATTTTAGATGGATATTCTGTACATTACAAAAATACATGCCCAAGGACAATAATAGTTTAGTGTATTTGGAAACTTGGAAACAAAATCTTCTATTCTGGTGAAATATATTCAACATCTCTCATAAATATATCCACCATTAGTACTCCTACATAAAAATATTCTTCATAACCTAGGTAAAGGAAACATAAGAAACGGGTGACCTCAAATACTCAGTAAGGGTAAATAAGGGAGATATGCAAGAATAATTATGAGCATAAGGGTATGAGAACATGATCATGAAAATATAAGATCATACCCTGAATATCAAATATCATATACATAAATCATTTCATAAAGCATGGAAGTTCATAAGACATTAATCATAAGGAAATAAATGACATAATCCATAAAATCATAACATAGGAATAGAACATGGGATTGTGGAAGACACGTAAGCATATATTATGATTTCCATGGTAGATAAGGCATTTCTACCAAGACCATCTTGGTAGTATGGGTTCACTCCACGCACATGAGCCTCAACCCGGTTGGTGAGGACTCTTAAGTTCATGTAGGTGACCTGGGATCAAATCTAGGCAGAGGCACAATTTCCGTGGGTACTGTAGCAACGCTATAGCAGCACTGTAGCAGGTATTGTAGAAGCACTATAGCAGGAACTATGCTATACTATAGTCGGTACTATAGCAAGAACTGTAGCAGGAAATGTTTGGCACTGTAGTAGCAAAGAATTTCCCCCCGTTTGGGCCTTTGGGCCACCGATTTCATCCCCGAGTCCTTTAAGGCCTTCGGGCCACCCATGTCTTCAGGCCAGTAAGACCTTCGGGCCACCTCAAGGCCTTCGGGCCACCTTAAGTGCAGATACAAACCAGACAACCTACAAGGAACAGGCTCTATGGAGGATGACCAAGGATCTTTCACCATAATAAGAGCTACATAGATTTCAAGAATGAGAGGGTATGACATCTTCCATCGGGACTAGTCTGTGCATGTATGGGATAGTCTAGCCGAATAGCCATGTGAAGGTGGATAGCTGATTTCATGATGAAGATACTAGGGAGGACCAGTTCCAAGTAGTTATTCTGGGTTATATATAATGTTTGAAGCCTACGGGCAATGAATTCCCCTAAGGCCTACGGGCCATGTAATACTTAAACCTACTGGCCTTGTAAGGGTTCCACCTCACCCCATGAAAGGTAGATTATCAAAAATAAATAAAAAATTAAAGCCTTAGGGCCATTGGATGGATGTATGGTTCACTCCACATACCATCTTGGTAGTCATGGTTCACTCCCATAGCCATCTTAGTTGCATGAATTCACTACTAATACCATCTTGGTAGTCATGGTTCACTCACATGGAAATCTTATTAGCATTAGTTCACTCATCATACCATCTTGGTAGGAATTATTCACTCACATGGCCATCTTAGTTGTCAAGGTTTACTCCCAAGACCATATTAGTCTATCTCATGAGATATAAATAATTACCCAATTCATTTAAGGGAGATATAGGTCCCACCCATCTCATAATTAAATCATACATACATGTTCCACAAGATCATAAATAATTATATCATAATACATGAAATTAAATGGGTATTATAAACATATAATCATTTCATAACCTTTGTAAAAAAGACAAGTTTCATAATCATTCCATCATAAACACAACCCATGAAAAAGAAGTGGGTTTCAAAATCATATAACCTATAAAAGAGAAATAAGTTTCATAAAGACAATGACATTAAGTATAACCCATTCATAGAAATAATATTAATTCAACCATTAGATAATTTCCTATAATGACATGAGTAACATCAATGGATGTCATCTTAGATGGAAAATAATTTTTAAATATCTTTTAAAAAATTCTTGAGGAAAATATCATTTCTTATTAGAAAAAGGTTTTTTAATACATAAAACCATTTTATAATATTTTTCATATAAAATACCTTTAAAACATAAATAATACTTGAAATCATTTAAAAACCTTTTTCTATGAAAACTTATAAAACAATATTCAAAACATTTTTAAAAATATTTCTCTTTGAAAACACATTGAAATTTTATAAAGAAATCGTGAAAATGTTTTGAAAATAATTTCATTGAAAATAATTTAAAAACTTATAAATATTTATTTAAAACATTTTGAAAACTATTTTCCTTGGAAATAAATTTAAAACTTATAAATAAATCTTGAAAATGTTTCGAAATCCATTTTCCTTGAAAACTTATAAAATAAGATTGAAAACGTTTTGGAAACCATTTTCCTTGAAAACTTATAAAAGAAGTTTGAAAATGTTTTGAAAACCATTTTCCTTGAAAATATATTTTAAAAAAAATTCATAAAAAATATATTTCAAAAATGAAAAATAAATCTTCAAATTATTGACTATGTATAAATCTGTACATGTCGTACGAGGTAAAAATAATATTCCTTTTGCACGGTAAAAAGGATAGAAAATTGGATCGTTTGAAAAGAGACAAGAATATTACTTTGAAAAAATTACTAAAGAACAAAAAAGGTAAAAATTTATTTTAATTATCATATTATGTTAGTATAATATTCTTGGAAACCCTTTTTATGAAACATGGTTTTGAAGAAACATAGATTTTCGACCGAAGAGATAGTAAAGTCGGGCTTTCTTAAAAACACTTTCTAAACTATCTTATGTACCAAAGAGTAAAAAACGGTAACACTACAAGAATATATCATTAATAACTACAGGATAATAAAATTAATTTATTTATTGAGATATGTAACATAATAATTCATTAAAGGAAGCATAAACATAAATAATCTCAAAAAGCGATGAGATTTTCTAAATAAACTCTTCTAACTTAGTAACTTGGGGTCATACTATCCATGTAAGAAAAGTAAATTACATAAAGATTAAAATATCATGAAAATAATAAGATTAATTATATAACATGTAAAATGGAATTATATACACCACAAAAAATGTGTTTAGGTTCATAACAAAATATGTGTCTCAAAAAAGGCAAATTGAGATAAAACATTTTTACCGATTTGGTAAGTTTTGAAATTGTAACCCCATGGATGAAAGTTCATAAAAATAATATGTTAATACCCATAAATTTAGGTATAATATACATATAATAAAATCATTTTCAGTACTTAATTTACACAAAAGTAAATATTGGTGAACATAGCATGTATCTCATGGGAATAAAAAGTGAGATAAAATCTCTTTACCTTGTGTCTTGACTCTCATCGTACGTGTTCAAACCGCCTATTTAATGAATATAAATTTATTATAAATATGTTTTAGAACCATATTATTATATCTAATATCATATATGGTTTTATTACGTCCTTATATTACCCACTTGTTAATAATCCTATGTTAAGGTTTTACATCGGGTAATGTTCACTTTATTATTCACATGTGTCTTAATTTGTTATATCTTTTATTTTTATAATTTATATAATGATTTATAGAATTTAAACCATGATATAAATATCATGTATATAAATTATATTTTTATTATAATATTATATATAATATATAAGTATGAAACAAAATACTTCATTCATGGAGACGGTACGTCGTACATATGCATGAACGCTATTTCAGTTTAATTGTCGTGTTGATAGAATAAAATTAAAATATATTTATGTATGTATATATATGTTATTATTAAAGTATTTTTATTATATAATATATATATTATATATTCATTAAAACCATCCTTAATACAATCCATGTGGGCTATGAATAAATCATATTGCTTCGAGGGGCTGTAGTCAACACTTCCTCAAACAAAATTATCATATTAACACAAAATACTAAGTTAAAGGATATGTGTTTTAAAAATGAATAAAAAAGATTAAATACATAATAAATTTAATATATGACATATATAAATAGTTTTTCCATCATTATCTCCACCATGGTAGTTGGTAATAGAAAAATGAACAATCATCATTTTATGAGGCAGTAGTTCATTGTACACAGAAACAGTATGTTCGTTACCCATTAGATGGAGGTGTGTGTAAGTTTAGGTCAAACCATTTACATTAAAACATACAAGTATATTGTGTATATTGGTTTTTTATATAATAAAAAAATAAATAGAGTTTTATGGGGTGTAAAAGTAAAATAAAATAAAGGACTTGAGAGAAGATGTTACCTCTTAATTGGGTAACACCTTTTGGTTTGTGCCAAAAGGATTCCTTGGATTTTCTTATGCCCATGAGAAGGCTTATAAAAGAAAGGGATTATTTCTAGGAATTTTATTGGGAAAGTATTTTATAAACTTAAGTGGTTTTAAAGGTGTTAATAATAGGTATATGTGGTGGCCTTTTATAGGGAAGGAAAATGACTCACTTGTAATTTTTTAAAACAAGTTAGAAGTACACATGTCATTACCTAACAAAAGTCATACCAAACCAACATAAATCAAGAATTAAAGGTTTTAGTATAAAATATGGACATAAAATGGGTGTTTTAAATTTTCTTAGGTAATTTGGCCCCTTAATTTTAAGGTTTAGTCCCTAATTAAGCTTAATTTGACCTTAATTACTATGATTAATTTTAATCACTTTTACTAATATTTTTGGTAAAAAATTAAGTTGATATTAATATAATATAAATATTATACTGATTAAAATAGTGTATATCTGTTTTTCAAAATTCAATTAATAGAATCATGAAAATTATGATTAATGTTAATCCTGTAGACAGGACTAAATTACAGGTTTTTAAAGTAGAAAAATGTACAAAAGTTTGTAAAGTTTTGATATTCAATTTAAAAGTAAAATTATTTATAATGAGATAAATTGTATTTAAAGATTAATAATTTATATAATGTTACATATAAAAAATTGAAATTATAATTTATCATTAAAAATTATTTAAACAAAAAGGCAGTTTTTAATAAAAACGGAGTAGTTTTCACTATTCATCAAAAAATGAAGTTTCTCAGAAAAATCCCAAAAAATTACCCTAGGATAATTTATACATTATTAATTCAAAAATGAAGTTTATTTTATAAAAATTAACTTTATAAAAGTGTCTAAAATTAATTTTATTGTTTTTCAAAGATGGACATGAAAAATAGTTCATTTGAGAAAAGCGTATTTTTTAAACATATAGAGGCTTTACTAAAAATTATATTCTTCATTATAAATATTTTTTATTTATATAAAACCATTATAAAAATATTTTATAAGTAATTATTACTATTCATGTTACTAAGTTTTAACGGCTAGGTTATAACTTACTCGTGTAAATAATTATAACAATAAAATAATGTTTCGTAGAAACTCAGTATTGCGTGTAACATACCCCAAGTTGATGTTCCTTGTGAAAGAAATTTTTGACTTCATGCATTGAAATACATAAAGGAAAATTTAATTTATTAGGGTATACATCTTTTTGACCGTAATAATATTTCATTTTATATTCAATCGGATTTCATATTCATTTATAATTAATTAGAAAACTATGAATTCATATTATACTGTATAAAAAATATATTTTCATAAATTAGTTAATAATATTTATAAACTCTAATTTAACATCAAGTTTTTATCTTATTATATTAAATAAAAATATTTTATTAATATATTATAGTTTGGTAAACCTCAATCTTGTGTGTTATGCAAGTCATCAAGGAAATTCATTATTGTGTATAATGAAAGAAAACCTCGATGTTTTGTGTAGATAATCCAAAGTTTATATTGAATGTATTACATGATTAACTTAGTGTTGTGTATAAAAAAATACAAACATATTACCTTAAAATAAAATTAACTATCTTCAATTTTTCATGAAATACAAAATATCAAAAAAGGTTAAATTAATTCGGAAAAAAATACACAAAATCTTGGGGTGTTACATATATTCTTATTAACCCCAAATTAAAAAATAATAGTTATTAAAATAAAGAGTGTTACATGTTTGAATTTTCTTGAAATAAAATAGTATAAAGGTTAAAATCTCATTTAAGTGACCAAGAAAGGTCCTAAATTTAACCCTTGTATGTGGTGCATGTTATTCTCCACAGAAAATATGATATATAATGGTTATATGAGATGGTTTTAATTATCCCTAATGTATATTATATATATTAGTTGTATGGGGTGGGAACCATTCCCCCTGAAAGATATGATATATAACAATTATACAAGGTGGGCACCATCCCCCCAAGGAATATGATATATAACGATTATACAGGGTGGGTGTTAATACCTCCAAAGGATGTGATATATAATTCTTATAAAGGGTAGGATTCATTCCCACTAACAAATAAAATATATGATGGTTATATGAGGTGGGTGATAATCCCTTGATGGAGATTATATATGATGGTTATATGGGGTGGTGTTTAATCCATCCAATATTGTGTACTATTTGGATGGTATTATGACATGGCATTTATCTAGCCCTTGGTTTTGATTATGTATCATGTTCAGAGACATATGACACTATCCAAAGTTTGTATGATCACTCTCGAGTGTCACCTTATAACTCAAGGATCGATGGTGTTAGATTATCTATGCTTTAATTTATTTATTAGAACATGTCATCATAAACTTAATTAGACTAGATATATTTTAGGACACTATTGGTGGTGGAATACTAATTTATACTCACTCCCTAATTGGGTTACAATTGATACTCGAGTAGACTTCATGGTTTCACATCAGGATGATGGAAAGGGACTTATTCTTGATGGCTTATATAGATTGCTGAGTCAAATTTGGGATATGGTATTAGGCCTATACTCATTACTAGTTCTGTAGTTTTCATATATTGGGTTTATTTTTGGTTTATTTTGGTTCTTGATGTATATGATCAACCCATGAGGGATCTTGATTTTGTTTTTATTCCATGTACGACATGTACAGTCACTCATGTTGATATCGAATTGGCTATATATTATTTATTGGAATTTAGGAGTGATGTTTGTTTATTATGGTTTATCTCGATGGATATTATTATTGATACTTTTATAATTATTTATTATTACATGATCGATGGTTTATAGTTTTCCCATATCATTATGTTACCCCCACTACAAGTTAGTGTCTCCTAACATACAAGGAGGTTCACCTGAGGTCATACAGCACTCTAGTATAGTTAATATAGAGTGATCTAGGTTAGCATGTTACAATGTGGGATTATTTTATAAGGATTTTCAAGTTTGTTTTTATGAGCATTTATTTAGGGAGATGTTGTGGGTGAATAGGTTCTAAGAGTTTATACATCTCACCAAAATGGATATTTTAGTTATGTATTTGGTAGTGTTTTTAATATAGTTTGAAATATTTTCTCAAATGTTGGTTGGGGATGAGGCATCTAGGGCTAGGTACTTTGATGATGGTTTGAGATATTTGATTTAGGTTCAAGTGAATATTTTTCATTGGACATCATTTTCTAAAGTTTTAAATCAAACCCTCATATCTAAGAGGAACTTAAATACTGGAAATGACTCTAGTTATTTGTCTTATTCTACGAGGGTTTATAGTGGTTATTTTGGTAGTAGAAATTGAAAATTTGATGGTTCATGCTAGGGCGGTGATTGGATGATTGGTTAAAACATTAAATCATCTCTTCCACATTGGGGAAGAGGTTTTGTGGAGTGTTACAACTATGATAGTCCTAGTCTTATGTGATATTAGTGCCACCAATAATTGATGGAGTGAAAATTATGTGCGTGGATGGGACACCAATAATGTTTTTATAGGATCACTCCAAAATTATCTAGTGGTAGAGGTTCTACTCAAATACAGTGCCCTAGAGAAGGGCTAGAAGTACGATAATGGATTGGTATCTAGGGTTCCTCTAAAATTTCAATCCATGGAGGAGGAAATTATATCTAGGTGAAGGGGAAAAAATGTCGATAAGGTGATCCCTCTTAAGGAAATTTAATTGCAGGAGCTTAAGGCCAAGGTTCATGCTATTTCATGATATTAATTCAACTCTTTCTGATCATAACATCAAGAAATTAATGGTTTGAGGTACAATTTTTGTAGCATCCACCCTTGATTTTTTTTGATATGGTTATATCACAGTCATTTATATCTGCTCATTTTTTTCAAATAGTTTGGGTTTAATCATAGTGTATAAATATGGGGTGATGTTTATTGATACACCTTTAGGGGTGTAATCGGAGGGTATTCATAGATGTCCAGAGTTTGCTATAATGATTAGTATATATAGACTTATTTGGGATTTCTTTATATTATAGATACACAACTTTGATATGATCCATGGAATTGATTCATTGGCTTGGTATCAAGAGAACATCAATTTTATCATTTATGGGTATCATTAATGCCTACTACAGGTGATTATTATACCATAGTTTGGGAGTGGGATAAATAGGAATGTTATTCAGGACCTGACCATTTGTTATTGGGGACTGTCTCTACCTAGTTTGACAATATTTTCTTAGCTGATGAGGAGTCATAGAAGTTGGGTTTTCCTCTTATTTTTGAATAGTTCTAGAATGTATTACTTGATTAATTATTAGGGTTTCCACCTAGGAGGGAGGTATAGTTTATTATTTATTTTATGTAAGGTATAAAGCTTATTACCATTCTAGAATATAGGGTGGATCCTATAGAGCCTAAAGAATTGAAGGCTCATCTAAAGGATCATGTAGATAATGGATTTATTTACCCTACACATCCCATTAGGGTACTCCTATATTGTTCATCAAAAAGGTTGATTGTTCATTATGATTATGTTTGCATTACTAGAGGATAAACTAAGTTTTGGTTAAGAATCAGTATCTTGTACATTAGATAGATGACATTTTTGACCAACTGAGGGGATACAAGTGATTCTCCAAGATTTATTTGATTTTTAGTTATCATTAGTTGTGGGTGAGGTAAACTAACATTCCTTATACTGATTTAAAAGGAAGGTATTTCATATATGAGTATATTGTAATATCACTTGGATTAGAGATTTTGTTGGTGGTGTTTATAGGCTTGATGAATCGAGTCCCTCATCTATATCTAAATTCATTTATGGTCATCTTTTTCAAATATATTAAAGGTATCCTCCAATTTGGGGTGGACAACATTTGGAATTTAGAGATTGTAATGAGTACACTAAGAGAAAATCAACTTTATGTCAAACTCTCAAAGTGTTGGTTCGATATCAGAGCATTGTTCTTCTTAGTTAATGTGATATATGAGAAAATTATATTACTGGGCCTTAAGAAGGTCTAAAACATGATTTCTTGGAAGAAAATCAATAATTTATTTGAGATTTATATTTTCATAGGGTTTCCAAGTTACTAGCATAGGTTTATTTAATAAATTTCTCAATTGTAACATTGATGAGATCCCTAAACAAGAAGGGGATGAAGTTCTAGTGGTTGGATTCTGGTGAGATATTTTTTCAAAAGTTGGATGGAATGTTAAAATTTCATTAAATATTGACCATACCTTAGTTAGGTAAGGAGTATACCATTTATTATGATTCATTGAGGGTTAGTGACACACCTTTCACAAGGTGTTGCAAAAAAAGAAATTTATTTTCATAGTGCGACACATTTGCTGATCAAGGTCGTTTATCTTGTGGAGCCTTTTTATTCTATCACTCAATCCTATAAATACTTTATTGTTTTTTTATATAATAGGAATAAAAGAAATTGGGGGTTGTGAAAATGTATAATTCATGAAATATAAATAAAGTAATAAAAATTAAACAAGAGTTAGAAAGAAAGTTCATGGTTTTAGGGTTTTCTACTCGAGTTCCTTCATTTTCCATTTATTATCTAAATTTTTATATGATAGTTAAACCATTCAAATATAAACTACCAAACCTTTCTTTGAGTGTGAAAATAATCATGCATAAAATTTCTCTTCGGCCCAAAAAATATCACATCCTCTGATATTCAAGGATGATTAACAAACCTCAATTGATCATGTGGCTTGTAGGGACCAAGGACACATAAAGAGGGAGTTGAATCAGGATGATATGATATTAAAACATTTTCTCTTATTCTCTTCCTTATGATCATGTTAACTTATTAAAAGGAACACTAATTCAACCTAATTATTATCTTCTTACTCAATCCATTCAAATAAAAATCATGGATATGGAAATTTTAATGCAAGTCATGCAGAGATTTTACTTAGTTCAATTGAATTGGGATACATTCATGGAGAATAGACTCAGCATTATTCTGGTGCGCCAAATTTATTTTAACTTTCTATTTGGTGGATATAAGATTTAGGTAAGGTCACTCCTTAACAAGGATAATTTTTTGTATAAGGTTTAGGGATAATTTCACTGACTTCCACGGTTCATTGTCGATTAATGTTTAAGTGAGATAACTTCCCACCAAGGGTCACTACCTCTTATTCTCCTCTACACACTACTTTGGTGAAGATGTAATTTAATAAAATTATAGTTATATTATCAGTTTAATGAAATAAAGTTAACTTCACATTCATCATGTATATACTACATCATAAATTCCAAAATATTAATACTTTAATGAATTACAAATGTTTCTCCCAATTCTATAGCCAAATGTGATCAACTCCTTATGAGAAGAGTTGAGTCTTTGATCTTCAATAAAACTTTACATAGTAGTAAAAAAACTCCAACAAATAAAATAATTATAAGATATTAATTACCTTTACTGTATTAATAGTAATTCACTTCAATTTTTTAGATGCATCTTTGATAATCCATTGTAACTCCTACTACTTCAGCAAACTAGATGCTTTTCCTCAATGTATTCCACATTCCTATTCTTCAAATATATGCTTGGTAAATCTTAATCGTCAAATATAATCTTCAATGAAATTTTTATTCATTATAAACTATATTTTCATAAATAATATTTTCAATAAAACTCCATGTTTCTGTCACATTTCACCAAGGAATACACAATTCATTAGCTTATCTATTTACTTCACTATTTTTTCTCTCTTCTATATTTTTTTATATTTTCCAATTTTATACTAATATAACATGGGAATTTTGAATTTCAAATTCAAATTTTAAATCTAAAATTAACTTCCAATATATTTTAATATGAATTTATCCTTTTTATTTCCTTTCAATAAATATCCACCCTATAACTCCATTGATACACTACGATTTTGATCCATAACTTCCAAGAAATTTTATGAGTGCTAAATTAACCAAAGTTATCATAACATCCAATTTTTCAAACTCTATAGCATGTTACCTTATAAAAACAACCAAATTGATATCTACTTCAAGGATATCATGGTATGTTACTATATATACCATGACATAGTAACTTATCTATATTAAAACTCTATTCAAAATTCCTCATAACATGTTCACTTCCTATATTGTACAATCATTAGAAAACCTAATGCTCAAAATAAACACATCTATAGTATTTTTTTCTCCAAATTTCCATTTTACCTAAGGATTTTTTTATACCACTATTCTTTTTACTATACTTATTTTTGGGATATACCATTATGAATAGTGAAATTTCCAAGAAACAAATTCACCTTCTTTGGTGTAGTCACCATTTACTTCATGTTTTACTTTATACTTAATCACCATAGTCTTAAAAATTATGAGTGAAATGAATTTCATAATTTTTATAAAATTTAGAGTTCTTCCATGATATATTTCATTTCAATTCCTCTAAAATTCAAACCACTATATCATAGTCCTCCTCACAATTTATTATAGGTAAACTTCTCAACTGAAATGTTGTCCAATATGGTGTGTTCATCCTCATCATTTCTTTCCAAAACACTACCATCTTGACATGGAATAAAAAAATCCAAAATAGTTATACTCTAACCATTTTCATGTTTACTATGAGTACCATCATGTTAGGGTACTATGTCCAATAATAGTCATGGTACTACTTACTTCACTAACCTTCTTTTCAAATTCCCTCAAAATTTTGCAACAAAAAATTTTGTAAAATCTGGAGAACATTACCATTTAGTTTAAAATATCTCAAAACCAAATATACATCCATTATTAAAAATATTATCTCCTTTTCAGACCATTATTTAACCAAGTTTTCTTCATGTGAATTCATTTTAACCTATTCATAATTCATGCATACTCCACACACATTTTCATTAATATTTTTCACAACATATTTTGAAAACATTACTAATCAAAATTAATCCTCATCATCAAACCTCTATTAGATTTATGTTTTCATCCAAAGGAATATATCCTTCAATAAAAATACATAAAACTTCTTATCAAATATTGTCACTTCTAAATATTATCAACAAATCCAACTATGATTGTTCATAATATTCACCCTCAATGATTTCTAATCATTTCATCAATCTCTTTTTATTATTTTCATTCAATATCCACCAATGGTTGTCAAAAATTACAAACTACAACCCACTGGCTGTAACATGACACCTTTCATGACCCAACTTCATTATATGTAATTTCATTTATCAAACAAAATCAACTCCATCATATGAAGTGTTTTCCCAATAATGGGAGGGAATGAATATTTGGTATGTAATATAATGATATAGAAGATCATGCCATGGAGAGGTGGAAATTAACCACAACAAACTACAACATTCTCCCTTCTATTATTATAAAAAATTAAACATCAATAAATAAAGTGTAGGGATTTGGTAACATTTAGAGATCCTACCCTAGGGCCAAACCCTAGGTTAATTAATCACTATAGTGAGAATTAGAAATAGGTCCAGTGGGAGAAAAGAAAGAAAATAGTAAAAGAGAGAAAAACCCCAATTTTATATTAAAATGTAGAAAAAAATTAAAAATAGAAATAGAAATAAACCCTAACTATCACCACAAATTTTGAATCCCAAGATATGAACTATGGAGAGAAAGTTTTTAAATTAGAGGGTAGATGATTTAAATAATCATCATTTTAAGAATAATGGATCCAATGATATTTGATGAAGTGCATAGGAAATAACTTTTTCATGTGAATAGGGTGGGTAGTAGAGAATTTTTATGAAACACCTATATATTTTTTTCAATCATTAAATTCTTCATGTGGTCTTTAATCCTCCCAAGTGATCATGTTTCCTTGAATTTTATTTTCATTGTTAATAAATATATAATAATATATTTTTATGGTCAATAATATTGGGATGGCTGTAACAACACTTTAAAATTTGTCTTGACATGAAATTTCACTAGAAATTATGTGTTACTAAAGGAACTACATTTCTTCAATGAACTTCATCCCATGAAATATGACTACAACTTCCACAATGTGATCAACTTCATTATGGTGTGGCTTTCATCACAAAAATGTGTTCTTTACCATTTTATACATGAATCCATTTCTCACACCATAGGTTATTCCATGGAGTGGAACATCTCATTTCAAACCTCATACCAATTCCAAGATATTTCACTTCTCTAGGAATAGGACACCTTTCCATTTTAAATACATCTCAAATAGCCACCATTTTATGACCACAAAATTTTTTTCACCATTTTTATTTGAATAAAATAGTTTCATATATCTTCATATTACTATTACATATCAACATTTCATCAAATGGAATTACCTTTTAATATCAACTAATGTTATATTTATGCATCACAGTAAAGAATGATAGTTTATTTTTCTATGACAAATTCATGACTCTTAATCATGGATTATCATTACTTTTATGTATGGATTGAATTACTTTCACACATCATAGGAATTTTTTCCTCCATACTTTTTCAAATTCTCAAGATCTAATTAGAGTAACCCAAAAAAATTACTTTTATGTAGAATCCTTCTATGAATGATACTTTTCCACTTTTCTCTCTTTACTTAAAAATAACTTTTACATATCCTATTGGTGTCCCATGCATAAAGGTAGTTTCCATTACCGAAAAATCAACAAAACCACAGATTCGATTATTGAATTTTCAAATAATTCCACAAAATTGATAAAATAATTAAAAACTAATATTTATTCCTTTTTCACAATAAAGTCTGAATTATTCATATTAACTAAATATACAATATTCCCCCTTAAAAATAAAAATGGTGGTAATTAAATCATTCAATTAAAAAGTAAAATATAAAAAATATTATTATTATTAGATTTTTTTAGCAGTCTTTCTAATGAAAGATGGTCATGTAGTTACCTAAGGATCTAGGTAGTTGTGATTATATGAGTGGAATTATCTAACTCATTTTTTAGAGTTTATAGTGGTGGTGCATGCATTAATGTTCCATCATCACTACCTATTGGGAGAGAGTTTTTTAGTATATATGGACAATAATATCCTGAGATATATATTCCTATAATGTGACTTGAACCTTCACTGGCTTACTCTTTAGAGCGTTCATGGGATCTCGGTTACTCGAGGCGTGGCATCGTCCTAGTCTGTCGTCGCTTAGGGGTTTTGTTCATGATCTACGGCGGATTGAATGCTATGAAGGTTCATGGTGGTCTTCTCCGGTTGGACTGTTAGCGGCTATGGGATCTAGTGTTGGCTTGGTTGTTCTTCAGTGTTCCGGATTGGTGATGGTATCACGTTCTTGTCCTTTTTCTATTTTTCGAGTTTGGATTTTCTGGTTGCTTCTCTTTTCGATTTCTGCATTTTTGCGTTGGATTGTTTTGGATGAATCTGCTCCAGGATCTCATGTATTTTTTTTGTGTGATGGTTTTAAATGCTCCTATGGTGATCTGAATTTGATGATTTTCTTGCTAGATTTTTGGCCCTGCATTTCAGATTTGTTTTTCCTCCTTGATTTGAATTTGGTTTTCTGGGATTTGCTTTTGGGGAGAACTTTTGATTTTCTTTTGGAAAGAACTCACGATTGCAGTGGTGATGTCTTTTTGTAGCTGAAAGCAGTAGTGATATCTTGTTGAAGGTTGAAAGTAGTGAAGTGGTTTTGACGACCGATGAAGGATTCAGTATGGGAGAAATTCAGGTGGTCGTGATGACTGTTTGAGGTGATATGTGTTGTTTTATCTGGTTATTTTGGATTTTGGATTTTAGATTTTTGATTTTGGAGTTTGGATTGTGGGTGATTGTTTTGATGTATGTAGGTTCTCACTAACCAAAAAAGTGAATTATTTGAAAATCAAAAAAAGAAGTTTCAGTCAATGTATAAGAATATATATCATTGGGGGATACCACATGGTTGGTCCCAAGATTTATATTATATTATTTACACCTGAGGTTGAGTTTTAGTCCCTAAAAGAATGTGTGAGGAGTTGATATGAAGCTCACACACCTCAAGATGGGATTATCACCCATAGATTACCAAGATTTACCATAATATACACATACAATATTGGTGGATCGGGATAAAGTAAATGGCGTGGTTCATTTCATGATGCTAGATCGGTCAGAAAGTTGAGTTATGATCATTAGCCAATAACTCCTACTTTATCTCAAGGCCTGATTGTACACATAGATGTGACCCAAATATTACAACTCCTTCTTCATCAATGTTAAACAATTAGGATTTCCCCTTACTTAGAGCATCCATATTATTCTTTATCTTCACATAATTCATTTTGGATTACTTAATCTTCCCCAAATTGGATGGTTTAACTGTCATTTGATCATGGTAGAATGGGGTTACTTTATAATTCCTATGTCTATCATTTTTATTTATAAGAAGATCAAATCCTTATTAATAAACATCATGGATGAGTTTGTGATATATTTATACTTAGTTCATCTACCACTTTATTTTCTTTCCCATGATGGTATTGTATAAAGTACTAATAATCCTTGATTAGCTCTAACCATCTTTATTAGAACATATTGTGATCCTTCTATGTTAATATATACATGATTCTCTTATAATCCGTATATATTTTAGACTTTAATCCAATGATATGATACCACCAAATCTTCAATGTGAAGGTTATTTCTTCCAACTCATATCATGTATAAGATAATTCTTCTCATGCACCTTCAACTGCTGAGAGGCCTAGGCTATCACTTTATTATCTTTCATGAATGAATTTCCCAATTAATTCTTCAAATAGTCTTTTTAAATCACAAATACTTTACCAAAAAATGGGTAGTGTCAGTATAGGAGTAGTTATTATAATATTCTTCAACTTATTGAGTCTATCTTCAAATTGATTCGTCCAAAAAATCTTTACAATCTTCTAAGTTATCTTAGTTGGTGATTTTGAAAATCATGAAAAGTTTCCCACAACTTTCTGATAATACCCAGCTAGTTTGAGGAAACTACAGATCTCTATTATAGAATTTGGTCTAGAATATTCTTCAATCACCTATATTTTTTAAGGTTCTGTAGATATACCCTAACTTGTGATTAAATTACCTAATAAGGATACTTTTTATAGCTAAAATTCACATTTTCCCAACTTTCCCTACAATTTATCCTTTATTAATGTCTTTATTAGAGTACTCAAATACTCATTTTATTCCTCTATAATTTTGGAGTTTATGATAATATCATATATAAATACTATCACAAATATTTCAAGGTAATATATAAATACATTATTCATAAATTCCATTAATATTTATATATCATTGGTAAGTTTGAAGGTAATTACTATAACTCATAGTGTATATACCTTATAAAAAAGGTATCCTTGGGTATATCCTCCTTCTTTACCTTTATTTGATGATACCCTGACTAAAGGTCCACTTTGGATAGGTAATGGGGTCTATATAGCTTATTGAATAAGTCATCAATATGTAGTAGTGGATACTTCTTCATTATCATGATTTTGTTAAGTTAATTCTAATTAATTCGTATGCATATTGGTTTATCCTTATTCTTAAAAAAGAGGACCAGGTAACCCCATGGTGAAGGAATTGGGAATACGAATCCCTTTTTTAAATTATCTTATAGTTACTTCTTTAGTTCCTACAATTTAAAAGGGACCATTCTATAGTGAATCTTGGATATCAAGAGAGCTCAAGGTATATGTTAAATTGATAATAGAACCTCTTGATTAGGAGGAATTCCATGAATTTATTCAAGGAATACATAATAATATTCACTTATATTGTGTATATAATTAGGAGTGGTCCCATCATTTTCCTAAATAATTTGATCTTTATATGCTTACTCGTAAGGCAATAATATCTATGATTGAGAAGAAATTTCTTGTGGTGATTTTTCATCTTCCTTACATTTTTATAGAATTGAATGATGATTTTGGACATGGAGATTTATTTCCTTCTCATGGAAATTGATGTTGGATCTATATAATGAAAAAAAATCAATGCCTAGTTTAGTATTGAATTCCACTAAAGGGAGTATGAAAAGGATTTCTTGGAGATTCATACCACAAATATAAACTAGGAAGGAGTAATATGCTAGATATGAAATGTTTATCCTATTTATTGTTTTCATTTATAAATCAATCGCTATGTTTTGATGTGGTGTTTTAATAGTTCTAATAAGCTTATATGATATGAAACAATTCATGGAACCAAAATCAAATAGATAGGAGATAATTTTCATATTAAATAATAATATTTTTACAGTATATTATGGTTTATTTAAACATGGTGTTGAGTGCAACGAAAACTATCAAAGAAATGAATTTTATTTAAGAAAAATATTTCATAAAATATAAAGGTATTAAAATAATTATAAATTATTTTCTCACCATATAAGTCAGTGGTTTATGACAACCCTACTTTTTATTACAAACTTAAACATGATTTATTACCTAAACTTCACTTTATACAACATATAAGATCGAGAGGTTTAGTGTCTTTGGGGCTTAGGATTATTATATAACAACTTAAAACATGAAATACAACATATTTATTGAAAACTTCCTTAACATGACCACTATATTCCCTCATACTTAGCATTGCATGGGATAACCTGAGGACATGCATAAGAAAAGGGTGAGCTATAAAGCCCTATAAGGGAATAAACATGGAATAACATGAGTAATACAATACATGTTAGACAATAGGAATCTCAATAGAGCACAAGGGACGCATAAACTTAAAGGCATGATAAATCATGATAATCATAACATGGAAATGTGGCAACAACACTTAACATGGAATTAGCATGATCCAAGGCTCATTGCACATAGAGCATGAGTAAACCCTCATTGAACATGAAGCACAATTAAACCCTAGTTTCACTTGTATTATCGTGAGTAAACACCCATTGCACATAACATATCATGATACTATACTTTACCTAATGCATTGGAGCGTTATTAGGGCACACCCTTCTTAAATATTTCATTTCATGCATAAGTGTGCCACATGGATCATAAAACATTGAATCATTCAACATAATTATTTATTCCAAGATAAAAGAATGTAGAATAAATACTTGAAACTATTTAAACAATACATAAATGTTCATAAAGGTTAATACCCTTGATAGAGAAATGTACATGGTATTCACTACATAATGACTTTGGCTTAGAAAAACAAGGTACAATTTTTGCAGCATAACGGTGTGACATAAGAACTCATAAAAATGGTTGATGAGATGGAAAGGGGTGTATCATCATATTTACATGACATGGAAAGTAAGGGGGTCATTTATATACATTTCCAACAAATGTAATGGAATTTAGATTCATGGTACAAAAGAATTTCTTGAATGTAAATGGGGATAGGGAAATTCCTTTCGGAATTTTGGCGTAGTAACGGGTGTACATGGGAGGCATTTGATGAGAGAGAAAGGGTTCTCCCATCATTCAAACATAAAGAGGGTAGTATAGGGGAGTTTTGAAACCATACCACAACATTTATAATTGAAATTAAAAGGGTATAACATCTTAAAGAAAATTGTACAAAAATGGGAATGGAAGAAAAAATCCTTACGTGGAAGTATGCTTCCAAAGGCTTGAGAGAGGCTTCTTTGAAGATTCGAGCACCTTGGGAGGATTATAGAGAGAGGATGGAAGAGTTTGGATGAACTCCAAAGGCTTTGAGTGAGGATTAAGTGGGATCTTTGGTGGGTTTATATAGGAAAGGTGAGGAAATTCTTTATTATTTAGGTTTGGGACCCTCACATTAAACTAATCCAACCCACAAACCATCCCATGGTTTTTTTGAGTGGTTTTTGGAAAAGGGAAGTGGAAAACAATATTTTATAATTCCAAAGTCCTAACTTCTTAAAATAATGGGGTTGCTTATGTTGAGGTGAGTCACACTCCCAAGGAAAACAATTTAAAAAGACAAGATGTTTAATAAGTCTTGAAGGGTCTATTAATGCTTTGTAAAATAAGTCAAACAAACCCAAAATCAGATTATTATATTGGTAAAACATATATTGTCCGAACATAAGGCTTATAGTATTTTATTACATCACTATTGGGTCATTATGATGTCATAAAACATATTATATATTTAAACGGTATTTAATTTTTACCCAAAAAATTTACTATCTTATAAAATTATGAAAAATTCACCATTGGATAATTTCGACGTCCTGATTCCAGAAATAATATTTATCTAAATAATTTTCTAAATAGGTTAATTTTCACTTTTAAAATAAAAACCGACATTTATCAAAAATTCGTGGGTTTTGATAAAAATTTCTTACAAACCTTAATAGAAATTACAATTGCATTCATAAAATAACACAATCATTTATATTTAATAAAAATTAATTTAATAATAATAATATTTTATTAAAAAAATTATTTAATTCAAAAATCCATTAATTCATAAAAATATATTTCTTAGTTGAACATTAACTAAAAATACTATTTATGCTTTTAAAAACTATTTACAAGGTAACAATAATAAAATGAAAGTATATTCATTATTATGTACAAAAATAATGTACATAGACATAGTACAGGGTCTTGTTAAATAACCCCTTAAAACACTTGCATAAGATCGAAGGGTTAGGTGCGCGATGGTGACAGACTCTTGGGGTGGCTTGGATAACATTGCACGCGTGGTGATCTCTATCAACTTACACTTCTCTTGTAGACGGTTCCGTTCGAGCTTAACCTATTGAAGCTCAGCTTGGGCTTGGTGAAGAGAAAATCCCAATGACGCCACCTCCTTTCTGAGCTCCAACAAATGGGCTTCATATGGAGAAATTCTACTGGATGAGGCCATCGCTTCCTTTTTCTGAGTAAATTAGATTGTTAAAGCCCATATTTATACTAATCATGTGATCACTTTTTAACAGCTATATTAGCAACGGTCACAATTATTAATGGTATTTTAAAATCCAAAAGCATAAAACAAAAGAAGTAAATATCTTGTATGACCATTTCAAATACTAAGGAATTTAATTAGATCAAGATTTATTTTCATTAACCAAAGTTTGGGTCGTTACAATCTTCCCCCCTGAAGAAATTTCACCCTCAAAATTTCATTATACATTCTAGGCCAAAAACAAATGCAGGTACTTTTCCTTCATTTCTTCCTCCAGTTCCCATGTTGCTTTTTTGTACTTATAGTTTCGCCAAAGTACCTTGACCAAATGAGTAGTCTTGTTACGTAGAACTTTGTCTCTATGATCCAAGATCGTCATTGGATGCACATCATAGGAAAGATCATCCTCCAAATGTACCACCTTAGAAGAGAGTACATGTGAAGGGTCCGGTATGTATTTCGTTAAGAGGGGTACATGAAAGACATCATGTACTTTGGTCATGGTAGGTGGAAGTGCTAGTCGATAGGCCACAACCCCAACACGATCAAGAATCTCGAAGGGGCCGATGTACCTTGGACTTAACTTCCATTTCTTTCCAAACCTCATGACCTTCTTCCATGGAGATATGCATAAAAATACCATGTCTCCAACTTTAAACTCAAGGTCTCATTAACGGTTATCTGCATAACTCTTTTGTTGACTCCAGGCTGCCTTAATATATTGCTAAATGGTTTTCACCTTCTCCACCATTTCTTCAACCATTTCTGGTCCAAGCAGCTTATGCTCACTCACATCATCCCAACACGTTGGTGTTGTGAACCTTTTCTCGTAAAGGGCTTCATATGGTGCCATTTGGATGCTCGATTGGAAATTGTAGTTATATGAGAACTCAAACAGAGGAATATATTGATCCCATCCTCCTTTGAATCTCATTGGCCATGCTCTCAACATGTCTTCAAGTGTTTGGATAGTCTGCTCGGATTGACTATTAGTTTGAGGATGATAGGCCGTACTGAAGTTCAGTTCAGTACTCAAATCCTATTGAAGACTCTTCCAAAACATAGAGGTGAATATTAGATCCTGATCAGACATGATATATAGTGGTACTCCATGTAGCTTTACCACTTCCCTAATATATATTTGTTCCAGTTGATCCAATGATAAATCCTCTCAAATAGAAATGAAGTGTGTAGCTTTTGTAAGATGATCCAAAACAACCTAGATTGCATTGTTTCCCTTGGATGTCTTCAGAAGTCCAGTGACAAAGTCCATGGTGATGTTCTCCCATTTCCATTCTAGTATGGGAAATGGTTGCATCATCCCCTTATACTTCTGCCTCTCTGCCTTCACTTGCTGACATACCAGACACTTTGATGTATATTCAGCAATCTCCCTTTTCATATTGTACACCCAAAAGTTTTCTCAGCGATCTCAGTACATATTTGTGCTCCCTGGGTGGATAGAGAAGTTTGAGCTCTGTGCATAATTCAATAGCTCCTTCTTTATCTCTGGATCGTATGGTACACATAATCACATCCCAAATCTTATAACTCCTTCCTCATCAGCTTTGAAATCAAAGGATTTACCATTTCTAATAGATCCCACCCTTTTCTGAATTTCCACATCTTTTCATTGATAATCCTTTATTCTCCCCAATAGGGATGGTTGAGCAATCATTTGAGAAAGGATTAATTATAATCCTCCCTTAAGGATTCCCATGTCTATCCTTTTCAAATCTAAGAAAATCAAATCCTTTTCAATTATCATCATTGATAAACATGCAGGATCTTTTCTACTTAGAGCTTCTGCCACCTTGTTTGCCTTTCCAGGATGGTAGTGGATTGAGCGGTCATAGTCTTTGATCAGCTCTAACCATCTTCGTTAGTGCATGTTCAACTCTTTCTATGTTAATATATACTTGAGGCTTTTGTGGTTCTTATATATTTCACACTTCTCCCCAAAGAGATAATGCCGCCAAATTTTCAAAGTGAAGATCACTGTATCCAACTCAAGGTCATGTGTTGGATAGTTTTATTCATGAACTTTCAATTTCCTTGAAGCATAGACAATGAATTTGTAATTTTTCATCAACAAACATCTCAGGCCCTTCTTTGAAGAATCAATAAATACCACAAAAAGTTCTCCACTTGTGGGTAAACTGAGCACAAGTGCAGTGATAAGCCTGCCTTTTAACTCCTTGAAGCTTTCTTCGCATTCATCACTCCAAGAAAACTTTACTCCCTTCCTAGTTAGCTTGGTAAGAGGGTTGGATAATCATGATAAGTTTCTCACAAATCATCGATAATATCCAGTTAACCCCAAGAATCTATGGATATCTGTTACCGATGTTGGCTTCGTTCATCCCTCCATTACAACTGTCTTTGAGGTATCCACAGATATCCCATTCCTTGTGATGATATGGCCTAATAATGAGACCTCCTTGAACCATAACTCACACTTGATGTAATTTTCATAGAGATTCTCCTTCTGCAAGGTCTTTAGTACAGTTTTTAGATTCTCCTCATGATCCTCCTTGGTTTTAGAGATCATAATATCATCTATAAAGTCTACCACAAATTTGTCGAGGTAATCTATAAATACTATATTCCTCAAGTCCGTGAAAATTTTTGGATCATTAGGGAGTCCTAAATGCATTACTATGAATTTATAGTGCATGTATCTTGTACGAAAAAGCGATCTAGGGGAAATCTTCCATCTTCACCCTTACTTGATAATATCCCGACCACAAATCAACCTTGGAGAAGTATTGTGCTCCATGCAGCTGATCGAACACGTCATCAATCTGTGGTAGAAGATACTTGTTCTTTATTGTGATTTTTTGAGCTCATGATAATCAAGGCATAGGCGCATTGATCCATCCTTCTTCTTGACGAAGAGGACAGGCACACCCCACGGTGAAGCACTCAGGTGTATAAAACCCTTCTCCATATTCTCTTGTAACTACTTTTTCAACTCTTCTAGCTCTATGGTGGCCATTCAGTAATGTGTCTTTGAGATTGGTAGAGATCCAGGGATAAGTTAAATTGAGAACTCTACCTCTCAGTCAGATGGAATACCATGAAACTCTTCAGGGAATATGTCAGTGTAATCCCTCACGATGGGAATGTCTTCAAGAATGATTCTCTCCTTTGTCTCAATCATTTGACCTAGATATGATTGCTCATAAGGTAGAAATATCCATACTTGAGAATATGATTTGAAAGAAGATTTATCTTCCTCCTTGCATTTGTAAAGAATTGGAGGATGCTTCGAGATGTGAAAAGTGATCTCCCTTTCCCAGTAGTTGATTTTGGCTTTGTATAAAGATAGCCAATCCATTCCCAAGATAGAATCAAACTCCACTAAGGGAAGTATGATGAAATTTTCTGGGAGGTTCAGTCCACAAACATTAACAGGGGAGGAATTATGAACCATGGACACAATGATTTCCCCATTTTTTGTTCTCATAGATAACTTTTCCACCGAATTTTGAGGGGTTGTTTGAATTGTTCTACTAAATTTGTAGGATATAAAAGAATGTGTAGAACCAGAATCAAATAGTATGTTCGCTATTCTTGAATTAATAACTAGTGTACCTGTCACCAAATTTTTCTTCATCTCCACCTTAGCAGTAGTGATAGCATAAGCCCTTCCTTGTTGCCTTGGAGGTTGTTGTTGGTTGCCTTCAACAACCCTTGGCTTAGGGAAATTGTTTGCATAATGCTCAAGCTCCCTACAGTTGTAACATTGCACTGTCAGCTGAGTCTTGATCTAAACCTTCCTTTATTCTTCAACATTATCAGGATTTTTCATATCCCTTCAGCAGTTCTTGGTTAGATGACCAAAATTTTTGCATTTGAAGAAATTACTAGTTCTCTTGAGATAGTTACCAGGATGTTTCTTCCCAAAATTTTTGCAAGGGAAAAAGTCAGGATTCTTTCCATCATGGGATTTGTCTGATGGACCACCCATGTTGTTCTCTATTTTTTGATTCTTTTTACTAGGCCCACGAGTCCACTGAGAGTCTCCAATCTCCATTTCAATCTTGAGGGCACAACGAACAATATCCTAATAACTATCTAAGTCTCGAATTGCCAATGATTTTCGTAGACTCAGCTTTAGTATACTAAAGAAGGAATCCACCTTGATTTTGGTCTTCATGAAAAAGACAGAGGTGTACCTTGGAAGCCTTGTAAAGTTTTCTTCATACGCCCTGATGGACTCATCTTCCTTCTACTTGAGTACGTGGAACTCTCTTTCCATCTTGAGATGGAGGGTTCAAGGAAAATATTTTTTGAAAACATCCTCTTGAATTCCCAACAATTAATGGAATCAATTTCCTCTAGGGGCTTTGTATTATTGATCAGTTTCCACCACTGATCATCTTCCCCATCAAAATGTTAGACTTCCAGTACAAATTTTTCCTCTTCGGAGCACTGGAGGATGGGGAATATATTCTCAATGGATTTAATCCATTGTTCCACAAGGAGGGGATCGGAAGATCTGATAAACATAGGAGGCCTTTTGAATCATGAAGGATTCTACGGAAACTTTCTCTTTCTGTGGAGGAGGAAAGAGTTATGCATGATTCAAGTTATTATTTATAACTTGATCTATCTGAGCAAGTACTATCATGAATTTTTGACCACCCGCTCCTGTCATATCAGGCATATCATTAGGGCAATATTCATATTTCCTATCACATTGGTTGTTGGAATTTGTCCTTCTATTTCCCACCATTAACTAAGAAAAACGGGTTATAATTAGAGGTCTTGAATACTTAGAAAAAAAGAAACTTTGAACATAAAAGTATAAACTTATAAATAATAAGTATATCCTATCTTTTGATCTATGTTATCTTCAATATATTTCTTAACATATATTCTTATGGGATTCTTTTTTATCCCTCAATAACAGTTTGTACTAAGCTTGTGAATATACCAAATCATATCCCCTGGGAGTTTCGTAACCAAGAGTGTAGTAAGGCCCGTTGTTATGAACCAGTTCTCGTTCGAGTCTAGATCAAAGTGGTGTTTTCGGGTTTTACCCCTAGGATATATCTGTGCTAGAGCCACCTCTACTGCTCGTATCCAGACAGGGATGTATTTTCTTGATAAACCACTTACTCAGTACTCACAAAAACATAGGTATGTTTTTATTAGTCTTGTCTCTATGGCTTCCCTGGGGTTTTCTAATCCTAATCACAAAAATAACTAAACCTATCCTCTGATACCAACTATGACAACCCTGATTTTTATTACAAACTTAAACATGATTTATTACATAAACTCCACTTGATACAACATAGAATATCAAGAGTTTTAGTGTCTTTGGGGCTTAGGTTCATTGCATAACAACTTAAAGCATGAAATACAACATCCTTGTTGAAAACTTCCATTACATGACCACTACATTCCCTCATACTTATCATTTCATGGGATAACTTGAGGACATGCGTAAGAAAAGGGTGAGCTATAAAGACGAGTAAGGGAATAAACATGCAATAACAAGAGGAATAAAATAAATTTTAGACAATAGGAATATCAATAGATCAAAATGGAATCATAAACTTAAAGGAGTGATAAAGCATGATAATTATAACATGGAAATGTGGCAACAACACTTAACATGGAATTAGCATGAGCTAAGGATCATTGCACATAGAGCATGAGTAAACCCTCACTGCACATGAAGCATGAGTAAAACCTCATTGTAATTGTATTATCATGATTAAATACCCATTGTTCATAATGTATCAAGATACAATTCTTTACCTAATGCATTGGAGCACTATCAGGGTGCACCCTTCTTAAACATTTCATTTCAAGCATAAGTGTGCCACATGGATCATAGAACATTGAATCATTCAACATAATTATTTATTCCATGACAAATGAATTTGGAATACATACTTGAAACTCTTTAAACAATATGTAAATGTTCATAAAGGTGAATACCCTTGATAGATAAATGGACATGGTATTCACTACACAATGACTTTGGCTTGGAAAAACGCGGTGCAATTTCGGCAGCATAACGGCGTGACATAAGAACTCATAAAAATGGTTGATGAGAGGGAAAGGGGTGTCTCATAATATTTACATGAAATGGACAGTAAGGGGTTCATTTAGATACATTTCCAACAAATGTAATGGAATTTATATTCATGGTAAAAAATAATTGCTTGAATGTAAATGGGGAGAGGGAAATTCCTTTTGGAATTTCATCATAGTAACGGGTGTACATGGGAGGAATTTGATGAGAGAGAAAGGGGTCTCCCATAATTCAAACATAAAGAGGGTATTATAGGGTAGGTGTGAAACCATACCCCAATATTTATAATTTAAATTAAAAGGTCATAACAACTTTAAGAAAATTGGACAAAAATGAGAAAGGGAAAAAAACCCATACTTGGAAGTATGCTTTCAAAGGCTTGAGAGAGGCTTCTTGGAAGCTTGGGGAACCTTGGGAGGATTATAGAGAGAGGATTGAAGAGGTTTTTCGAACTCAAAAGGCTTTGAGTGAGGAGGAAGTTGGATCTTGGGTGGTTTTATATAGGAAATGTGAGGGAATTCTTTATTATTTAGGTTTCGGACCCTCACATTAAACTAATCCAAACCAAAAACCATACCGTGGTTCTTTCCCATGGTTTTTGGAAAAGAGAAGTGGAAAACAATATTTTACAAGTCCAAAGTCCAAGCTTCTTAAAATAATGGGGTTTCTTATGTGGAGGTGAGTCACACTCCTAAGGAAAACAATTTAAAAAGACAAGATGTTTAATAAGTCTTGAAGGGTCCATTAATGCTTTATAAAATAAGTCAAACAAACCCAAAATCACAATATTTTAATGGTAAAACATATATTATCCGAACATATTGGTTCATTAAGATGTCATAAAATATATTATATATTTAAACGGTATTTAATTTTTACCCAAAAATTTGACTGTCTCAAAAAATTATAAAAAATTCACCGTTGGATAATTTCAATGTCCTGATTCCAGAAATAATATTTATCTTAATAATTTTATAAATATGTTAATTTTCATATTTAAAATAAAAACCTACATTTATCGAAAATTCATGGGTTTTGAAAAAAAAAATCTTTCAACCCTTAATAAAAATTACAATTGCATTTATAAAATTACACGATCATTTATATTTAATAAAAATTAAATTAATAATAATAATAATATTTTATTAAAAAATTATTTGATTCAAAAATCCATTAATTCATCAAAATATATTTCTTAGTCGAACATTAACTAAAAATGATATTTGTGCTTTTAAAAACTATTCACAAGGTAAAAATAATAAAATGAAAGTATATTCATTATTATATACAAAAATACTGTACATAGACATAGTACTAGGATCTTGTTAAATAGCCCCTTCAAAAACCCGCATAAGACCGAAGGGTGAGGTGCGTAACGGTGAGAGACTCTTGGGGTGGCTCGGATAACATTGCATGCGTGGTGATCTCTATCAACTTCCACTTATCTCGTAGATGGTTTTGTTCGAGCTTAACCTATTGAAGCTTAGCTTGGGCTTGGTCAAGAGAGAAACCCAATGACGCCACCTCCTTTCCAAGCTCCGAAAAATGGGTTTCGTATGGAGCAATTCTACTGGATGAGGTAATTGCTTCCTTTTTCTAAGTAAATTGGATTGTTAAAGCCCATATTTATACTAATAATGTGATCTCTGTTCAACTGCTATATTAGCAACGGTCACAATTCTTAATGGTATTTTAAAATCCAAAAACATAAAACAAAATAAGTGCATATGTTGTATGACTATTTCAAATATGAAGGAATTTAATTATTTCAAGAGGGATTCTCATTAACCAAAGTTTGGGTCGTTACATGGTTAATATTAGTTGATACCACTAAATGGGAGCTTGAGGATCACCATTTATGTTGGGACCAATGGGTTGGGATTATGGAGAGACAAGTATTATTATGCCTTAAGTTCATTGGGCAGCTGAGTCGATGGTTGGAAAATGAATATGGAAGTCCTTAGAGAATTTGGTATGGGTTTTTGGTGTTCTTTAGGGGTATCAAGATAGCTAAAATTGATTATGTGATTATAGTTGGCATGTGAAATGTTGGGGTATGGAATTTTGTGGAAGATTATGGACTCTTCGGGTATGACAGACTGTGGATGTATCATTCCCCTATGAAATTATCCATGGAAAGTAGAGCCTCACTTGAGGATGGATGAGACTGAGTGTAGTGGGAAGTGATTTATGTTTTGATTGTTTTTTATTTAAATTTTTGTATATAGTGTTATATGTATGGATATAAACAAGGTACACTATTGATGGTGACCTACTGAGTTCATAATTATACCCTATATAGGACCTCTAAGAAACAATCAAACTTCATAGTTCGTGGTAAAGGAATAGAAAGGTTTGAAGTATATAATTTAGTATATTTGGGATCACATATAGTGTGTGAGCTTATTGGTAGGGTTTTTCAATTAGGTCGGGTGGTTCTTAGGTGTCGAGACGATGGTTCTTTTTGGTTATTTTTCACTTGTTTATATAAAATCATCCCATGGGAAATCCTTTTTACTCTTGTATGGCATTCATAACATGATATATTATTGTTTTACTAGTCATATGTATATCTAATTTTATTATTTATTTTTATTAGAATTTCATAAATTGCGTAGTTATTATTATTATCTATCATCATAGGGTATAGTGTTCCCACTATCACCCCCTTAATCCTTACAACTAGTTAGAATTATTTTGCGTATTGGGAGGCATTCCATCCAACGTTGCCATTTTTTATTCAAAAAGGAAATTAAAACATAGAGAGAACCAGTGTCTAGGGGGTCTATAGTAATAAAGACCAAGGTCATCACCTCGTATCAAATTCACCCCATCCGGTTTAAAATGGGATACATGAGTATGACAATTGACCATGCTACTGGGGGTTTCCATAGAGGCCAAGTGATCTTCCACATTGTTTCCCTCTCTCCATGTGTGAGTGACTCTGGTGATAATTTCCAGGATAGCTTTTCATTTCCGAATAGTGTATGAAATGGACCAGGGACAGATACCTTTCCCATGCAGAGCATCGTGAATAACCATAGATTCAGTCACAACTTGGTAGATGGAAAGCGCCCGCTGCCTGCACATTGTGATACCTGTGAGCACCGCTTTTGCCTCTTCCTGCATAGAATTCCCATAACCATAGTGCTCCGAGAAATCCAAGGCCACACTGCCCCTAGTATCTTGGACCACACCGCCGTCACACATCTCTCCCAGCATGCAAGAGCCGTCAGTATTCAGTTTGAATCCAGCTTCATAAGGATCCCACCGGACCCAGTGTCCTTGCTGTCTAGTTGCTAACTGTTGGACCACACTGTGAGGCACAAACGGCTTGCAAAGGTTGGGGGAATGCTTCCAAAAGACATTGGTGCCACACAATTCCACCCAAATACATAGTACTCTTGCTGTAATGGATCTCCCCGTAGATGTGAGCCCCTCTAACCTGGCCCGGTTCCTCGCTTTCCATACACACCAACATACAGCATTGAAGATGATGGATCACTCCCTCCCTTCATTGTCGGAGTCATCCATCCCCTAGAAACTGTTCTCCACAAAGGAGTCGAAGTTCATCGCATAGTGGGGGTATCCTGACAGTCTGATGTAGACTCCCCAAACCTGACATGCCCAGTCACCCTCAAAGAATATGTGTGATAAACTCTCCTCGCATTTTTTAACACAGCATTGGCAGCAAGAGGACATACTGATGACGAGCCTCTTGATGATATCATTGGACGGTAATGCTCAATTCTGGATCCACCATGCCAGAAAGTTAAATTTCATAGGGATAATCTTACACCACACCCGACTGTACCCCCCTGCTTGCTGGACCTATGACAAGATGGTCCTAAAAAAATCCTTCACGTTGAACCTACCCGAGGTGGAGGGGGTGTAGACGCACCGGTCCATATCCAAACTCAAAATAACAGAGTCAAAAACCTCTTATTGGTCCGCATCCAGAATGGATCTAAAGAAATGTGGGTACTGACTCTCCTCCTTGTATGTGATCATAGGAGCCAGGAACCCTGGATATCCAAGAGTCCTTCCCGACCAGTTGTGGTACCAGAACTGTATATTCCCCTCCCCAATAATTCACTACAACATCTGGAGGATGGACGGAATAAAACTGCTAACAAAGGACCAGAGCGGAGACCCACTACCCATAGATGCATCAGTGGTGACCCGATTTTTGTAGGACATCAGCTTACCCCCACAAAGATCGCTCTTCAATTACCTCCCACGCCAACTTCACATGCAAGTAATGAATAGTGTTCGCCAGACTTTTAACGTTGATCCCTCCCTCCAAAATTGACCGAGCCATCTTCCCCCAATAGATCCAATGCCTCTTCCCCTCTGAAGATGCATCCCATATGAAATGATCCAAAAGTCTGTCAATGGCCTTGATAACCCCCTTCGGCACATTGGTGGATGAGAGAGCATGTACCGGGATGGCCGAGAGGATGCTGTTCACAAGAGTAATATGGACTCCAAAGGATAAAAAGTGTTTCTTCCATTTATAAATGTGCCCCATAATCTTGCTGACCACATGGTCAAAGTCCCTGATACGCATTCTTCTTGGAGACACGGGGGTGCCAATATACTCCATTGGAAACGCACCGGGCCTCATACCCAATCTTCGACCCATATCAATCACCCTACTCGAAGTGAAAGCCTGGGCCACATAGAATCCACTCTTCTCCTTATTAATTTATTGACCACTCTAGTGGAAATACTCCTCAAAGATTTCAATAGTACCTTGCACTGATCGCCTCCCCACATTGATCAAGATGAGGGTATCGTCCACAAACATCAGATGAGAAACAGGAGGCATCCTCAACCTCCTTCGGTAAGGAAGAACATCCACGTCATAGATGCCTCTCTTAATTATCCTGGTTAATGTATCCTACATAAGAATGAAAATACTTGGGGATAGTGGATCGTCTTGACGAAGGCCTCGAACTATCTTGAAAAAACCATGAGTACACCCCATAAAAGACACAGTCATCCAGGCCAAACTGAAGCACCTGAACATAATATCACAAGACCATCTTGAGAACCCCATCTTGCTCAGGACCCTATTAATAAATCCCCACTCGATCCTATCATATGCCTTATTCATATCAAGCTTGATATCCATATTGGATCCATGAACCTTGTTATTGATATCTATTAGCATCTCCTGGGCCAATGTTATAGCTCCCTGAATAGAGTGATCTTTCACGAAACCATGTTGCTCCTTGGAGATCCACCGAGGAAGATTTCCAGATAACCTCTTGTTGAAGATACTTGCCATTATTTTATATGTAAAGTTACACATACTCACCAGCCAATAATAGAGGAGGGAGGAGGTATATTTGATTTTTGGTAATAGGACAAGAGTCGTGGAGGACGCAATCCGAGGTAGGCTTCCCCCTATGAAGAAATCTTGGATAGCATTGATGATATCCCCCTTCACCACCTCCCAGGAGATCCTGTAGAACCCACCTAGAAAATCATCAGGGCCTACGGAACTCTCATGATTGAGACTCACCATAGTCGTAAAGATATCATCCTCCTCCAGGATCCCCTCCATCAACTCATTCTCCTGAGGGGACACAAAGTGTGGAATCCCCTCCCAGAACTCATCCCCCCCCCCCGTAGGGTATCCCTATAGCATGTTTGGATTGGGTCCTGCAAGAAGATCCTTGAAGAAAGAAAATGACAATCCCCCAACCACTTACCTATCATTAGTGAAAGATCCATCTTCTAAAGCCATGTTCGGTTATACCACACACCGTCTCTCCCTTACACAAGCATGGAAGAACGCAGTATTCTTATCTCCATTCTTAAGCCATTTGATTCTCGAATACTCTGTAGCCCTTCTTTCATGCTCAAGAATCATAACTGCAAAGGGCACCTTTTTCTCAGAGAGCTCCCCAAATACAAAATCGTCCCATTCCTCCTCAAGACCAGCCTCAAGCCGTTCAATATCCTGTCTGAGCACCTCTAACTGATTCAAGTTTTGTTAATTATGAATGATATATATAAGTAAATATATCAAACCTATTTGATTATTTCTCAATTTTATATGTAATTACATAGTCTTACACCATTTATATCCATTTATTACCTACTTAGGGATTTTTTCAAATTATTTAAATTTTACTATTTGATCTTAGATTAGCAACTGGTATTCAATAAAGAGTTTCTTATGATCATAAGGTAGGCGATCCTTAATCTATCCCTTGTGTTTTATCTTGTTTTTTGTGTGTGTTTGATGTGTAGTCACACTGACCTAATGTGAGTTTGATCTAAAACATAAAAAAATTATTTATATTCTTGTTTCTTATGGGAATCACCCTTTCCTGACCACACATGGTATGTTAATAACCATAGAACCTAAATTTTTTACTGATAAGTGAGGCATTATTTTGAACCAATTAAATGGGAAATTTTTAGAGGCAATCTGAGGGGTTCCCTTAGGGAGATTTTGACCTAGTAAGGTTTAACATGTGTCTTAGGATGATCCCTAGGTGATTTTAGATTAGAAATTTGTTAATACCCCTTGAGATTTATGATATATGATGGTTATGTAGGAAGGGAACTATTTCCATAAATTTATTTGATATATAAGAGTAATACTATGTGGGATCCATTCCCCCCCCCCCAAATATATATGCTAAATAACAATTATATGTGGTGCATGTCATTCTCCATAGAAAATATGATATATAATGGTTATATGAGGAGGGATACATTCTCCATAATGTATATGATATATAATAGTTATATGGGGTGGGCACCATTCCCCCTAAAAGATATGATATATAACAATTATACAGGGTGGGTGCCATCCCCCCCCAATGGATATGATATATAACAATTATACAGGGTGGGTGTTAATGCCTCCAAAGAATATGATATATAATGGTTATAAAGGGTAAGATTAATTCCCCTAACAAATATAATATATGATGGTTATATGAGGTGGGTGTTAATCCCCTAATGGAGATTATATATAATGGTTATATGGGGTGTGATTTAATCCCCCCAATATTATGTACTATATGGATGGTATTATGGTAAGGCATTTATCTAGCCCTTGTTTTTGATTATTTGTCATGTTCAGAGACATATGACACTGGCCAAAGTTGGTATGATCACTCTCGAGTGTCACCTTATAACTCAAGGATCGATGGTGGTAGATTATATATGCTTTAAGTTATTTATTATAACATGTCAGTATAAACTTAATTAGACTAGATATATTTTAGGACACTATTGATGGTGGCATACTGATTTATACTCACTCCCTGATTGGGTCACCATCGGTACTCAAGTAGACTTCATGGTTTCATATCGGGATGATGTAAAGGGGCTTAATCTTGATGAATAATATAGATAACTAAGTCAAATTTGGGAGATGGGATTATACCTATACTCAGTACCAGTTTTGTAGTTGTCATATATTTTTTTATTTTTAGTTTATTTTGGACCTTGATGTATATGATCCACCCATAAGGGATCTTGATTTTTGTTATGCCATGTATGACATGTATAGTCACTCATGTTGATATAGCTTGGTTATATATTATTTATTGGAATTTAGGAGTGATGTTTTTTTATTATGGTTTATCTAGATGGATATTATTATTTTTACATTAATTATTATTTATTATTGCCTGATCGATGTTTTATAGTTTTACCATGTCATTATGATACCCCCACTACTAGTTAGTGGCTTCTGACATACGAGGACGTTCCCCTGAGGCCATACAGCACTTTGGTCTAGTTAATATAGAGTGATCTAGGTTAGAATGTTACAATGTGGGGTTATCTTATAAGGATTTTTAAGTCTGGTTTTATGAGCATTACTTTCTGGAGATGTTGAGGGTGAATAGGTTCTGAGAGTTTATACATCTCACCCAAATGGATATTTTAGTTATGGATTTGGTTGTGTGTTTAATATAGTTTCAAATATTTTCTATAATGTTGTTTGGGGATTAGGAAGCCATGGTTAGGCACTTTGATGATGGTTTAAGATATTTGAATCAAGTTCAAGTGAATATTTTCATCGAACATCATTTTCTAAGGTTGTAAATAAAACCCTCATAGCTAAGAGGAACTTAAATGAGGGAAATTGATCTAGTTATTTGTCTTATATTATGAGGGTTGAAAGTGGTTATTTTGGTAATAGGAAGTGAAAATTTGATGGTTCATTATAGGGCGGTGATTGGAAGAGTGGTTAGAACATTAAATAATCTCTTTCACTTCAGGGAAGAGGTTCTATGGAGTGTTACCACTATGATAGTCCTAGTCTTGTGCAATATTAGTGCCACCAATAATTGATGGAGTTCCAAATATGTGGGTGGATGGGTCACCTATAATTGTTTTATAAGATCACTTAAAGTTAGCTAGTGGTAGAGGTTCTACTCAGGTACAGGGATCTAGAGAAGGGTTAGGAGTATGAAAATGGAGTAGTAGCTAGGGTTCCTCTAAAAATTTAATCCATGGAAGAAGGAAATGATATCTAGGTGAAGGGGAAACAATGTAAGTAAGGTGAGACCTCTTAAGGAAATTTAATTATAAGAGATTAGGGCCAAGGTTCATGCTATTTTCATGATATTAATTAAACTCTTCCTGATCATAACATCAAGAAATTAATGGTTTGTGGTACAATTTTTTGTATCATCCACCCTTGATTTTTTTATTATTTTTATATCACAATCATTTATATCTACTCATTTTTCAAATAGTTTGGGTTTAATCAAAGTGTGTATATATTGGGCGATGTTTATTGATACACCTTTAGGAGTGTAATCGAAGGGTATTTAGATATGTCCAGAGTTTGATATCATAATTAGTGTATATAGTCTTCTTTGGGATTTCAATATGTTATAGATACACAACTTTGATATGATCCATGGAATGATTCGTTGTCTTGGTATCAGGAGAACATAAATTTTTATCATTGATGGGTATCATTCATGCTTACTGAAGGTGATTATTATACCCTATTTTGGGAGTGGGATAAATAGTTATGTTAATTAGGACCGAACCATTTGTTAGTGGGGACTGTCTCTACCTAGTTTGAAAATATTTCATTAGGTGATGAGGATTCGTAGAAGTTGGGTTTTCCTCTTATTGATGAACAGTTCTATAATGTATTCCCTAATTATTTCTCAGGGTTTCCACCAAGGAGGGAGGTATAGTTTATGATTTATTTTATGTGAGGTATAAATCTCATAACCATTCTAGAATATAGGATGGATCCTATAGAGCCTAAATAATTGAAGGCTCATCTAAATGATCTTATAGATAATGGGTTTATTCACCCTTTCACATCCCCTTACGGTACTCTTATATTTTTCATAAAAAAGGTATATGGTTCATTATGATTATTTTTGCATTACTAGAGGATTAACTAGGTTTTGTTCAAGAACTGATATCCTCTACATTAGATAGCTGACACGTTTGACCAACTAGGGGGATCCAAGTGATTCTCCAAGATTGATTTGAGTTTGAGTTATCATCAGTTATCGGTGAGGTAAACTAATATTCCTTATACTTATTTAAAAATAAGGTATCGCATATATGAGTATCTTTTGATATCACTTGAATTAGAGAATATGTTGGTGGTGTTTATAGGCTTGATTAATCAGGTATTTCATCTATATCTAAATTCATTTATGGTCATCTTTTTCAAATATATTAAAGGTACACTCCAAATTTTTCAAGGACCACATTTGGAATTTAAAGATTGTATTGAGTACACTAAGAGAGAATCAACTTTATGTCAAGCTCTCAAAGTGTTGGTTCTATATCAGAGCAGTGTGCTTCTTAGGTAACATGATATATTAAAAAATTATATTAGTGGGCCTTGATAAGGTTTAAAACATGATTTCTTAGAAGAAGATCAATAATTTATTTGAGATTTATATTTTTCTAGGGTTTCCAAGTTACTTACATAGGTTTATTTAATACATTTCCCAATTGATAACATTTAATAGATCCCTAAATAAGAAGGAGATAATGTTCAAGTGGTTGGATTATTGTGAGATATTTTTTCAAAAGTTGTATGGAATGTTAACATCTCTCTCAATATTGACCATACCTTAGTAAGGTAAGAAGTATACCATTTATTATGACTCATTGAGGGTCAGTGACACACCTGTCACAAGGTGTTACAAAAAGTAAATTTATTTTTATAGTGTGACCTAGTTTCTGATCAAGGTTGTTTATCTTGGGGAGCCTTTTGTTTCTATCACTCAATCCTAAAAATATTTTATTGTTTTTTTATATAATTGTATGAAAATAAAGTGGGGGTTGTGAAATTTTAAAATTCATGAAATATAAATAAATTAATAAAAATTAAAAAAGAGTTAGAAAGAAAGTTCATGGTTTTAGGGTTGTCTACTTGAGTTCCTTCATTTTCCATTTATTATCTAAATGTTTATATGATAGCTAAACCATTCAAACAAAAACCACTAACCCTTTCTCTGAGTATGAAAATAATAATGAATAAAATTTCTACATTGCCCAAAAAATCTCACATCCTCCGATAATCAAGGATGATTAACAAACCCCAATCGATCATGTGGCTTGTAGGGACCTGGGACATGCTGAGAGGGAGGTGAATTAGGGTGATATGATATTAAAACTGTTCTCTGATGCTCTTCCTTGGGATCTTGTTACTTTATTAAAAGTAACACTAATTCAACCTAATTATTATCTTCTTACTCAGTCTATTCAAATCACAAGCATGGATATGGAAATATAAATGCAAGGCATGCAGAGATTTTACTCAGTTTAATTGAATTGGGATACATTCAAGGAGAATAGACTCAGTATTATTCTAGTGTACCAAATTTATTTTAACTAGCTATTTGGTGGATATATGATTTCGGTAGGGTCACTCCTTACCAAGGATCGTTTTTTGTACAAGTTTTAGGGATAATCTCACTGCCTTACAAGGTTCACTACTGATTAATGTTTAAGTGAGATCACTTCCCACCAAAGGTAACTAGCTATTCTTCTCCTCTACGTACTACTTTGGTGAAGATATAAGTTAATAGAATTGTAGTTATATTATCAGTTTAATGATATAATGGTAACTTCAAGTTCATCATGTATATACTACATCATAAATTCCAAAATATTAATACTTTAATGAATTTCAAATTTTTCTACCAATTCCATAGCTCGATCAGATCAACTTCTTAGGAGAAGATTTGAGTCTTTGATCTTCAATCAAACTTTACATATTAATAAAAAAACTCCAATGAATAAAATAATTGTAGGATGTTAATTAACTTTAATGTATTAAGAGTAATTCACTTCAATTTTCTTTATGCATCTATGATAATCCATTGTAACTCCTGCTACGTCAGCAAAGTAGATGTTTTTCCTCAATGTATTCCACTTTCCTATTCTTCAAATATATGATTGGTAACTCTTCATTGTCAAATATAATCTTCAATGAAATTTTTATTCAATAGAAACTCTATTTTCATAAATAATATCTTCATTAAAACTCTATGTTTTTATCACATTCCTCCTAGTAATACACAATTACTTATTTTATCTATTTACTTCACTGTTTTTATTTCTACTATATTTTTTATATTTTTTTATTCTGTACTAATATAACATCAGAATTTTGAATTTCAAATTCAAATTTCAATTCTCAAATTAACTTCCAATATATTTTAATTTGAACTTATCCTTTGTATTTACTTGAAATAAATCTCTACCCTATAACTCCATTTATGCACTTGGATTTTGATCCATAACTTACAAGAAATTTTATGAGTGCTAAATTAACCAAAGTTACCATAACTTCCAATTTTTCAAACTCTATGGCATGGTCACCTATAAAAAAATCCAAATTGATATCTACTTCAAGGAGAACATGGTATGTTACTATATATACCATGACATAGTGACTTGTCTATATTAAAACTCCATTCAAAATACCTCCTAAAATGCTCACTTATTATATTGTAAAATCTATAGAAAAGCTGATGCTCAAAATAAACACCTCCATAGTATTTTGTTCTCCAAATTTCCATTTTACAAAAGGATTTTTTTATACCACTATTAATTTTACTATACTTATTTTTAGGATATACCATTATGAATAGAGAAATTTACAAGAAAAAAAATCACTTGCTTTGGTGTATTCACCATTTCCCTCACATTTTACTTTTACTTTATTACCACAATCTTAAAAATGATGAGTGAAATGACTTTTATAATTTTTATAAATTTATAGGTCTTATATGATATATTTCATTTCAATTCCTATAAAACTCTAATGACTATATAATATGCCTCCCCACAATTTATTATAGGTAAAATTATCAACTAAAATGTTGTCTACTATAGTGTGTTCATCCTCATCATTTCTAACCTAAACATTGCCATCTTTAAATGGAATAAAAATCATCCAAAATATTTGTAATATAACCATTTCCATGTTCACTATGGGTACATTTATGTTAGGGTACTATGTCTGATACTAAACATGGTACTACTAAATTCACTAACCTACTTTTAAAATTCTCTCAAACTTTTAAAACCAAAAATTTGGTAAGCTCTAGAGAACATTACCATTTAATTTATAATATCTCAAAAAAAAATATACATCCATTATTTAAAATATGATCACTTTTTAAAACCATTATTTAACCATGTTTTTTTATGTGAATTAATTTTAACCTATTCATAATTCATGCATACTCCATACACAATTTCTTTAATATTTATCACAACATATTTTGTGAACCTCAATTATCAACATCAATCCTCATCATTAAACCTCTATTAGATTTATTTTTTCATCCAAAGGAATATATCCTTCAATAAAAATACATAAAACTTCATATCAAATATTTTCACTTCCAAATATTATCAACAAATCCAACAATGATTGTTCATCATCTTCACCCTCAATGATTTCTAATCCTTCCCTCAATATCTTTTTATTATTTTCATTCAAAATCCATCAATGGTTGTCAAAAAGGACAATCTACAACCCACTGGTTCTAACATGACACATTTCATAACCCAACTTCATTATATGTAATTTTATTTATCCAAAAAACTCAACTCCATCATATGAATTGTTATCCCAAGAATGGGAGGGAATGAATATTTGGTAGGTAATAGAATTAGATAGAGGATCATTCCATGGAGAGGTGGAAATTCACTACACCAAACTAAAACATTCCTCCCTCCATTATTATAAAAAAATAATAAAACATCAATAAATAAATAGTAGGGATCTGGTAACATTGAGAGATCCTCCCCCAAGGCTAAACCCTAGGTTAATTAATCACTATGTTGAGAATTAGAAATAGGTATAGTGGGAGAAATGGAAGAAAATAGTATAAGAGAGATAAATAAAACTATTTTATATTAAAATATTGAAAATAATTACAAAATAAAAATAGCAGTAAACCCTAACTATCACCACAAATTATGAATGCCAAGCTATGAACTAGGGAGAAAAAGTTTTGACATTACAGGGTAAATGATTTAAATAAGCATCATTATAAGAACAATGGATCCTATAAGATTTGATCAAGTGCATAGGAAATAACTTTTCATGTGAATAGGTTGGGAATTAACAAGTTTTTGTGCAACACCTATATATTTTTTTCAATCATTAAATTCTTCCCATGGTCTTTAATCCTCCCATGTGATCATGTTTCCTTGAATTTGATGTGAATTGTCAATAAATATATGATAACATATTTTTATGGTTAAGAATATCGGGATGTCTACAATAATACTTTAAAATGTGTCTTGACATGAAATTTCACTAGAAATTATGTGTTACTAAAGGAACTACATATCTTCAATGAACTCTATCCCCTAAAACATGACTACAACTTCCACAATGTGATCAACTTCATTATGGGGTGGCTTTCATCACAAAAATGTTTTCTTTAAAATTTTATACATAAATCCATTTCTCACACCATATCTTATTTCATAGAGTGTAACATCTCATTTCAAACCTCATACAACTTCCAAGATATTTAACTTATCTAGGAATAGCACGCCTTTCCATTTTAAATACATCTCAAACAACCACCATTTTTTACCACAAATTGTTTTCACCATTTTGATTCTAAGTAAATACTTTTATATATCTTCATATTACTCTTATATACAACATTTCATCAAATGGAATTACCTTTTAATATCAACTAATGTTATATTTATACATAAAAATAAAGCTTGATATTTTATTTCTCGATGACAAAGTTATGACTCTTAAGCATGGATTATCATTACTTTTACGTATGGATTGAATTACTTTCACACATCATAGGGAGTCACTCCTCCATACTTTTTCAAATTCTCAATATGTAATTAGAGTAAGACACAAGTTACTTTTATATATAATCCCACTATGAATGATACTTTTCCACTTTTCTCTATTTTTCTTCAAAATAACTTTTACATATCCTATTGGTGTCCCATATATAAACATAGTTTCCATTAACTAAAAATCAACAAAACCATAGATTCAGTTATTGAATTTCCAAATAATTCCACAAAATTAATAAAATAATTAAAATTTAATATTTATTCCTATTGCATAACAATGTTCTAATTATTCATATTAACTAAATATACAATACTTTCACTTAAAAATAAAATAGTGGTAAATAAATTATTCAATTAAAAAGTAAAATATAAAAAAATAATCTTATTCGATGTTTTAGGATTTTTTTTCTAATTCAGTATGGGCATGTAGTTATTTAAGGATCTAGGTAGATGTGATTATATGAGTGGAATTATCTAACTCATTTTTTAGAGTTGATAGTGGTGGTGCATGTATTAAGGTTCCAACATCACTACCTATTGGGAGAGAATTTTTTGGTATATATGGAAAATAATTGCCACGACCCGACCCAATGGGTCTCGAGCTATGACTCCCTAATCCCACCTCCAATAGGCCAAGGGATGGCGACTAGCGTCGAGTAGGCTATCACACACATGGGAGGAATTATCCTAAGGTACCTGTACACACCCACCAACATACACCTCCAAGAAATAGTGCAGAGATATATAAAAACTGGAAATAAATGAATGTGTACATCTAACCTACAACCAGAGTACAGCAAAAGTACAAAAGGGAAAAATAGGGCCCACCAAAAGAAGACTACAAAAGCATCCAACCTACTCAGAAGGAGGGAAACGCTGCCAAATGCACATGTCGGTTAGATCCTCGGCACAGCTCTGGTAAACACCTCGTTTAGTCTCACTCACTAAGCTCCGCCTTCTCCAGGTCCTCTTAGAACTCTATCGAAAGGCATGTGGTCTGCACAAGACACAAACATGTGCGGGCAAAGCCCGTGCAGGGGTGAGTATAAAAATACTCAGTATGCACCCTAAAAACCCAAAACAAAAGAGAGAAACTGAAAGACAATAGTCGGCTCAACCCAGCCAGAGAGAACTCAGACGAGAGAGAAACCCCATCTCATGACCATCCTCATCTAAACACAACTAGTCACCTCAATCCAAGTGTATTCCCATACATACACCATGAACATCTGCTCAGATATACGCTCTTACATATACCAAAAACATCCAGATATACTCAGCTCACGCACCAAGCCACATGAGGTACCGACCTCATCACCAGCAACGGTTCACAACCAGGAAAGCACACTCCACGATCATTTTCATCCCAGATGACACTCTTCCAAGAGATAAACTCCATCGGGTCCCACACAAACAACTCAGACGCTCACCCGAGAGATCACACTCCTCGGATATCGTCACTGAGGAAACCTCACTGAAACAACATAAACACCAAACTCCTCAGATAGAGGATTGATCCTAGGGTCCTCTAGGGGATACTAGAACCAACACCGGTATACGAAGATCTCACAGATATGGGATCACACCCAGGGTCCTCTGGGGGATACCACAACCCGATCTGGCATTCGTAAATCTCACATATAGGGGATCACTCCCAGGATCTTCTGCGGGATACCACAACCCGATCTGACATTCTTAGATCTCACAGATAGGGGATCACTCCCAGGATCCGCTGGGGGATACCACAACCCGATTTTGGGCTTGACAGAAACACGTCACTCAGATAGATGATCGTCACTCGTGTCACGACGGTCATGACGATACCAAAATCCTATCCGGTACATCTCATATTGTAGGGGATCGAACTGACGATGTCTCAACCCTACCAACACCACGCACTGAGTAGGGGATCGTATAACCAATGATACTACAACCCTACTATAATCCTCATGTTGAGTAGGGGATCGTACACCCGATGACGCCACAACCCTACTGAGCATGGCCCACTGCGTAGGAGATCATATTCTCGATGATGCCATAAACCCTATGGGGTTAACCTGCTAGATAGGGGATCACCGCCCATGGATAAGTGGTCATAGCAATACCAAGAACCCAATCTTGGGAAACGATGCTAGAGGATCCCGCTCTGGGCCCACCGGAGGGATGCACAACTCTAACAGATTAAACATCCCATCGAGAGGATCAAAAACTGATACTAAGGTTGTGATGTCATGCGAACCCTCGTAGAAACAAAACAATGGAGTACCCTCAACCACTGATGGTCCAAACGTCGCTAACCCGAGCGACCCACCACAACACCACACCGCACACCTCCAATACCAAAACCGAGGCCACCATCGTGATCCACGTGGAAAAACACGCAGGATAGGCTGTTTACTCACCCGAAATGGACAACCGGTGGAAAAAAGAACTATTCATTGTAGATAGCCCTTGTGGGGCCCACACTATGATCCTGAAACTCATCAAGTGGATCATACCACTGTGATCCCCTCATAAATACACACGGGGTCGACTACTCGATCGTCCCAAATGGACACCCAGTGAAAAAGGTATTATTCACTAAATCTAGCTCGGGTGGTGCCCACATCATGCTCCCGAAACTCATCAAGCATATCACACCATTGTGATCCCCTCTAAAAAACACACGGGATGAACTACTCATTCATCCAAAACGGACACCCGGTGGAAAAGTCGTGTTTCTCCAAAAATTCCAAAACCCATCCTCATAAGGCCCACACCCTGTTCTCTTTCAGAACACCTAGAAACCATCAAGAAAAGTCTGTCGTACCATCAGGGTCTCAATTCCACTAACGGCATGTCAATCGGACGCTCCGGGTAGAAGATACAATGGCCCGAAGTCGAATAATAATAAAATATTAATATTTTATTCGACGTTTCAATCTCCTGGACCACAATACCGAAACATTAAACTCCCAAACCCACCTCAAAGGGTTCGCCTTATCACCAGGGTCATGTCATCGTAGACGGCACGGGATTCGGATCTCTAGGGAGCAAGATACGGGGATTTTAAAACACCCGTGTATAAAAAGAGGGTCGGACCGGCCTAAACCGGTTGGCCTGCCTTGTCACAAGACCGCGTCCCCCTGCTGCACTGGGTGGCATGCCGCCGCCGCCTCGCCGCACCGGCCGGTCGTGGCCGGCCGCCCCTCGCCGGTGCTGGTGTTGTGCCGGCGAGACTTCCGCGGACCGCTAGGACCACCTCACTGGTCCGTTTTTCAATCCAGAGGTGTATGCATGACCCTCGGGGCCCCTTTTACATTTTTATGGATTCAAAATGAAGAAAAATGCAGCAGGAATGGGATCGGGGGTTAAAAATCAAATCACCTACCTCGTGGGAAAAACGCCGAAGCTTCGGGTGCATAACGATGCCTGCGACACGCTGGATCTCGATCTGCTGACGATCGGCATCAAAATCGGCTGACGTCGGCTACTTCGTGGGTCGTTCGTTCGTCGGTGAAGATGAGGAAAGGGGGGGAGTTGGCATGTGCATACAAGGGGTTGTGGGGGATGAGGATTTTTATTTTATTTTTTTAAAATAAAAACTTCATTTAGCTCCCCGCCTCCGACCCGGCACCCGGTGCCGAATTAAATTATGTCGCGCCTAGGGTAAATGCAATGTTTTGAACGCAACGACGAGCTTGGATTTCTGATCTGAGACTCCATTCATAAGTTATTCTAGTCGACACTCATAAAGAAACGTGTCCATTTATTTACTAAAATTCCCCTGGTGGCTTTTCTCACGGCAGGCATACGCCCACAAAGTTTACACCCCTCCTAGGGTAAACGGCATGCTCCGAACGCAACCATACCCTCGGATTCCCATTCTGAGCTACCATTTAGGAGATAACACACCCCCTCCATGTGCATAGTATAAAAATACTTAATATTTTTATAAAATTTATTTCTGGCACACCAGGCCTCGGAATCGCACGCCGTCTTTGCGCCTAACTCTGGAATTATTCATAGGAATATTCCAAAGTCTGATAGGGCCAAAACTCGAGTCTCTACAATAATATTCTAGGATATATATTCCCATAATGTGACTTTAACCTTCAACAACATAGGAGGGTCAAGTACCTTCAATATTTTAATTTTGAAATTTCATATACACCTAATAAGGGTAATATTGTAGATGATGTGATGGGTAGGAAAAATCAAGCTTATGTGGTGATGAGGTGAGTATCGATTGGTAATTGATAAGCCTCTTTGTTGTCATGCATCATGATGTTCTTGTGTATCAAGACCGAGTGACCCTTAAGTCTTTGGATATTACCTATTCACTCCTCGATAAGGTTAAGGTATGTTGGTTATCTAATTTAGATTTTTTAGTAATGCATAAGAATATATATCATTAGGGGATACCACTTGGTTGGTCCCTAGATTTATATAAAAGTATTTACACCTGAGGTTGAGTTTTAGTCCCTAACAGAATGTGTGAGGAGCTGATGTGAGACTCACACACCTCAATATGGGATTATCACCCATGTATTACCAACATTTATAATAATATACGCATACAATATTGGTGGATCGGGATAAAGGATATAACGGAGTTCATTTCATGATGCTAGATTGGTCGTAAAGTTGATTTATGTTCATCATCAAATAACTCATACTTTATCTCAATTCATGATGGTAGACATAGATGTGACCCAAATCTCACAAATCCTTCTTCATCAATGTTAACTATTAGGATTTCCCCTCCCTTAGAGCATCCATCTTATATTGTATCTCCACATCATTATTTTTTGATTACTTAATCTTCCCCAAATTGTATGGTTGAACATTCATTTGATCAAGGTAGGATGGGGTTACTTTATAATTCCCATGTCTATCATTTTTATTTATAAGAAGATCAAATCCTTATCATTCCACATCATGGATGATTTTGTGGGATATTTTCTTCTTAGTGCATCTACCACTCTATTTTCTTTTCCATGATGGTAGTGGATAAATTACTAATAATCCTTGATTAGATATAACCATATTTGTTAACACAAATTTTTATCCTTATATGTTAATATATACTTGATTCTCTTATAATCCATATATATTTTAGACTTTAATCCATAGATATGATACCACCAAATCTTCGGTGTGAAGATTATTTCTTCCAACTCATATCATGCATAACATAATTCTTCTCATACACCTTCAACTGTTTAGAGTCCTATGCTATCACTTTATCATATTTTATGAAGAAATACCCCAATTAATTCTTCAAATCATCTTTTTAAATCACAAATCCTTCACCAAAAGTGGGTAGTGTGATTATAGGGGTAGTTATTATAATATTCTTCAACTTATGGAGTCTCTCTTCACATTGATTAGTCAAAAAAATATTTACAATCTTCTGAGTTATCTTAGTTAGCGATTTTGACAATCATGAAAAGTTTCCAACAAATTTTCTATAGTACCCAACTAGTTTGAGGAAACTACATATCTCTATTATAGAATTTGGTCTAGTCTATTCTTCAATCACCTCAATTTTTTAAGGTTCTGTAGATATACCCTCACTTGTGATTACATTACCTAATAAGGATACTTTTTATAGATAAAATTCACACTTTATCAACTTGGAAAACAATTTCTACTTTATTAATGTCTTTATCAGATACTCAAATACTCATTATATTCTTCCTTACTTTTTGAGTTTATGAGAATATCATATATAAATACTATCACAAATTTTTCAATGTAATATATAAATACTTTATTCATAAATTCCATGAATATTTATAGATCATTGGTATGTCTGAAGGGAATTACTATGAACTCATAGTGTATGTAACTTATACAAAAGGTAGCCTTGGGTATATCCTACTTCTTTACCTTTATTTGATGATACCCTGACTAAAGTTCCACTTTAGATAGGTAATGGGGTCTACGTAGCTTATTGAATAAGTCATTAATATGTGGTAGTGGATACTTCTTCATTATCATGATTTTGTTATGTTAATTCTAATTAATAAAGACGCATATTGAAATATCCTTATTCTTGGAAAATAGGACCAGGGAACCCCATGGTGAAGTAATTGGTAATATGAATCCCTTTTTTAAATTATCTTATAGGTACTTCTTTAGTTCTTAAAATTCAATGGGGGTCATTCTATAGGGAGTCTTGGATATCTATAGATCTCAAGGTATAAATTAAATTTAGAACTGAACCTCTTGATTAGAAGAAAGACCAAGAATTTATTAAAGGAATACATAAGAATATTCCCTTATAATGGGAATGTAATTATGAGTGGTCCCATTATTTTCCTAAATCATTTTATCTTAATATTCTTACTCATAAGGAAATAACATCTATGCTTGAGAAGAAATTTATGATGGTGATTTTTCATCTTCCTTACATTTTTATAGAATTGAGTGATGATTTTGGACATGGAAATTTATTACTTTCTCAGGGAAATTGATTTTTTGTCTATATAATGATAAAAAAATCCATGCCTAGTTTAGTATTTAATTCTACTAAAGGGAGTATGAAAATAATTTCTAGGAGATTCAAACCACAAATATAAACTAGGAAGGGGTAATATTCTAAATATGCAATGTTTATCCTATTTTTTCATTGATAAATCAACCTCCATGTTTTGATGTGGTGTTTGAATAGTTCTACTCATATTGTATGATATGAAACAATACATGGAACCAAAATCAAATATCACATTCATTATTCTTGAATGAATAAACGGTGTATATTCTACCACTTAATTGTCAGGATCTGCCTCAGTGGTAGTGTTAGAATAATCATGTCCCCAATATCTTTTCCTTGGAGGTTGCTTTCGTCAGTTATCTTTAACAGCCATTGGCTTCAGGAAATGGGGTTAATAGTTTCCATGTTCCTTATAGTTGAAACATTTAACCATGGGATAAGTATTCAGCAGAACCTTCTTTTATTCCATCACATTAGTGGGATTATTCATCTCCTTATGGAATTTTTTAGCTTGATTCCTCTAATTTATAAACTTGTAACATCTCCTTGTTCCCTTTAAGAAGTTTCCATGATTCTTTTTAGTACACTTATAGAATGTGGGCAGTTGGATTATCTTGGTGCCATGAGGATTATTCAGTGATCCTAAATAGTTAAACTCTATTCTCCACTTCTTATCCCTAGTCCCATGGGACCACTAAGAATAAACAATTTTCATCTTGACATTGAGGGAATATCAGACAATTTCTTCATATGTATCAAATTTTTAAATAACTAAAACATTTTTAAGACCTTAATTTAACCCATTGAAGAAGCGATCATCCATAATTTTAGCATCCACGACAAAGTAAGAGGTTTATCATGCAATACTTTTGAATTTTTCTTCATAATCATAAATAGATCCATCCTTTTTTATTGAATCTATGGAATTACCTATCCATTTTAAGATGGATATAATAGGGAAAATATTTATCAAAAAATATCTTCTTGAATATATATTATTCCATGGATTCAATGTCTTTCATTGTATTTTTATTCTTGATCAGTTTCCACCACTGATCAGCTTCTCCCTCAAGTCTATAAATGTTCAATGTAACTTTATCCTACTTATATAATTGGAAGACAAAGAATATTTTCTCAATGGAGTAAACCCATTATTTCACTATTAGGGGATCAAAAAATTAACTAAAAGTATGAGTTTTTTATTATATAAGGGAATTAATTACATATTGTTCTCTCTTAAGAGAATGAGGGTGTTTGATTTGATTCATGTTAGTGTTAGATCGTATGATATTATTTATATTACTTTAATACAAGAGGGATGAATTATAAGTTAAAAAACTTTATCTTTAAGCTTAAAAAACTTATTTTATAATAATTAAGCTAAACAATTTCACAACCTATTATAATAATAATCAGGCTCATCCCTATGTTTGGTTTTCCTTGAATCATATTGTAACACCTGAGACTTTTATGTTATATAAATCATCAAAGGAATTTTTTTTATACACAACACTTGCTTGGATTGCTTTACACGAAATCGCGACCTTCCTCGATAGCTTGCGTCGTACGTAATACCGAGTTTCACTAAACAACGATATGCTATTAAAATATTATTAAAACTAGCCGTTATGAATAGTAATAACCACTTTTTGAAATTTTATAAATTTTATTTTTCAAAATGGACTTCATTTTTGGATTCGGAATATCAAAATTAGCCTAGGGTGAAATTTTGGTATTTTTCTGAAAACTTTCAATTTTTGATGAATAGTGAAACCACTAAGTGGTAGTTAAAAAAACTGAATTTTTCATAAAACTTAATTTTACCGCTTCTGTGAGTGGAATTTCAAAAATCCTAGAGACACGGTTGATGTTAGTAAGTAAAATGTGGTTCAATGAGATGAAAATAATTTTTTGGTGAATAGTAACTTTTTACTTTTTTTTACCACGGTAAAATGTAAATAGGGTAATTAATGGTAAAGATGATATTATTATTACCCTAACACATGTCCTAATTCTATTGGATAAGTTTAATTCGACCAAAAACAAACTTAGGAATAAAATATGACCATTTAGGCCCACTTGGATTAGATTAGGACATTTATTATTAATTTATTTAAAGAAGGGTTAAAATAGTTAAATCAAAGTTTAATAAGTAAATAATTTTTAATATGGGGTTATAAATAAGATAAATTCTACTATAAATATTCATTATAAAGCTAAAAAGATTTCCTACATAATGGTATTTTATTTGTAATTTTTAGACATTAAATAATTTAATTTATTTATGACACAATGATGATGCAGTAATTATCTTATTAATGAAATATTGACATAATTGATGTTATAAACACCAAACTAAATGTAATTTGAGACTTTTTATGAATCCCACTAATTTTATAGGTTAATATGACATGTTAGTATTGATTTAATTAACTTAGTTTTAACTAATAATTCTTTTATGATTTTCACAAAAATCAATTACTAAATAGTGTCAAAATTGACATAAAATAGTTTTTAAAACAAATATTATATTAGTAATTGTTATTTTATTCCTAAAAATCTAAGGTTCGGCCAAATGACTTAGATAAGGTTATATATATTAATAATAAACAACTTGGGGTTCGTTTGGCTGCTTATAGTAAGTTTATTAACCTTATAGTATAAGAACACAAGAAGACACGGTAAAAGTAAACTTATTTAACTTAATGTTAAATCTAAATGATAAGGTTAAAATAGGAACCTAAACTTGTCTAAATTCTATTGGATGAGAGGATTTAGACCCATCCCCACCTTATCTTCTAAATATATCAATTTGGAGCTATTTAAAACCGAACTTGACTTTATAATAAAATAATAGTTTTAGTTATTCCAAAGGTGCCCCTCTCCTCCCTTATAAAAGGACACCTCCTTCCCCTCTTCCTCACACCACTTTGAGCCTTCAAGCTCGGCCAACCCCTGCCACTTTCTCCTCTACACTTCCCTATAGACATCCTAGAGGTTCTGGTCTTCTTCAAAGGCCAATTTTAGTGCCCTAAAAGAAGGTCTCAAAGAAGCACTTCAAAGAAGAGGTAATGTCCGTTACCGATTCTTTCATCTTTATTTCTTCTTCCACTTCTTCTTCTTTAGTTGTTTCATTATGAAGTAATAAAATCAGTATCACTCATATACTGATATGTTATTATAAGTATGAAACAACCCTATTTCACCATCTATCCATCCTACGGAAAAAGAAATCACCGTGCGTGCGTACGTACGGAATACCGTCTCCACGCCGTGGTGTAATCTATTTTCCACCACCACCTTACTTGGATGGGTATAATGGTGTAAATAATAACTATATATGACTATTATAAAGTTATATTGATTCTGAAATAGTATACATATACTCCAATACAATTCCATGATCATAGGAACGATATCATCACTCGTGCGTACGTACGGAATACCGTCTCCACGATGTGATGCGACTCGTTCTACATGATCTTCATTTTATAATGATTATATAAATAAATTGAATGAATGAATATGATATATATGACACTAATACCATTATCTAAATGAGGTATCTATAACCTAAAGAAAATAATAAGAATTTATTCGACAAAACACGCATAAGAACAAAAAGTTATAAACACCCGAATAACAAGTAGCAATGAAATATTACTACTAAGAAGCTAAGAATATGACCATATATGATATCATAAAAATAAGTATGATTCTGGAATAAGTCAATAAAATTATTTAAATCATTATACAGGAGGTTCGGACACTTACAAAGCAAGTCGGACCTAAAGTAAGGGAAAATATCACAATCTTACTTTTATCCGAGATTGTTTTTACTTTGGTAATTACTGGGGTGTATTTTATCATCCACATCCATGTTCCCTCAATATGTAATATTATTTCCATCCTTCTACAATATTTTATATCCAATTTTAACCTTCGGTGAGTTTTTTGTAAAAGATATGAAAGGAATCTTTTGTCGTTTTCGTACGAGCTACTTTTTGACTTTTCCGACAAAAGTACGAAGAATGTTTTTTTTAACTTATACGGCATGAATGGATTTTTAAAACATTATTTCCAAGAAGCTTACTTTACAAGTTTTCAAGTTTATTTTTAATCAAATTCTTTAAGTTTAAAATTGTATGACATGTTAAGAAAGGAAAAGTGTTTTTGAAGTAGAAAGGATATTTTCCTCAAGAATTAAGTTCAAGTGTTTTATCAAAATTATTTTCCATCTAAGATGATAAAGGGTTCTGTTTTTATCCCTATTATTACATTGATTTGATTATGTTGTGATGGAATTATTTTTATGAATTCCTTTATCATATATGAATTTCTTTATGATGTCATGTTGTTTAAGAATCCCATTTTTATTACATGGGTTACGCTATGATGTATGGTTTATGATTTTGTGGCACACATAAGAATGGTATCATTATGAGATGGGTGGGACCTATATATCCCACCAATGAATTGGGTAAATATTTTATATCTCATGAGATAGACATGGATGGAACGGTAGGTTATACCGGTTCAGTGAAACAGGACTGAAACGAGGGTGACTCGGTTCAGAAAGGGACTTTGTCCACTAAGATAGTCTTGGCAATGAGTCTTGACTAACAAGAAATGATTCTCTATGATTATGTGTGTATGCCACAAAGTTTCATGTTTTAAGTTATGATTATTGTGATTACATTTCACTGTCATGATTTATCCCATTTTATGATATTATGATCTCTTTTGCAGGTTAAGATTTCCAAAAGTTATGTGCTTATGTATATGATGTGATTGATATTTCTTTTGATTACCCTTACTGAGCATTTGAGCTCACCCTTTTGTATGTTTTCTTTCCCCAGGTCAGGAAGAAGGTTATTAAGTAAGATATGCCAAAAGGGACTATAGATATGATGAAATAAGTGGGAGGCAAAGTTGATGCTTTATGAACCAGTTGTTTATGTTTCCCAGTTTCTAAAGACACTATACCTATACAGTCCTTTCGTGGTTTTGTTATATGTTGTAATAAGTATGATTCAATTTTGAATTATTAACAATGTATGTAAAGTATGGGTCGTTATAGTTGGTATTAGAGGAAAGGTATAGTCAACCTTTAGAAACTAGGATGTGAAAGCCGTAGTGAGAACCCTAAGGATAAGTCTAAGCATAGAACACAATCTTAGTGTTTTAGAAATGGCCATGAATAACCTAGGATAAGACCTTAAGTGTGAAATTTTATTCTTGATTATGTGGTTTTCCTATTATAATTAGTGTTTCTCACACTATTCTTCTTGGTTTTAGTCAATGGCTGGAACCCGAAGGAACCGTGTTAATGCGGAATGTGACGGGCAATGCAATGATTGTCCCCCTGAGCAACCAAACGTTATGGGAGCTGGAATGCAAAATCTTGTAGCCATGCTCACACAACTTTCTCAAGCTATGAATCATGCAGGACTTCCAAACGAGCAAAGGAAGGAGCAACATTCTGTTGAATCCTTCATGAGGCAGCTTCCACCTTCTTTCATCGGGTCTACTGACCAACTACGTGGAGCTCAATACTTTTCCAAGATTGATCTTCATTCAGGGTATCATCAATTAAGGGTCAAAAGGGAGGATATACCAAAGACGGCTTTCCGTACAAGGTATGGACACTATGAATTTATAGTGATTCCATTTGGTCTTACTAATGCCCCTACTATCTTCATGGATCTAATGAATAGAGTCTTTAGAGACTATCTTGATCAATTTGTGGTAGTCTTTATAGACGATATTCTTGTTTATTCAAAGAGCAAGGAAGAACATGAAGATCACTTGAGAATTATATTGAAGACCCTGAGAAAGGAGAAGCTTTATGCCAAATTTACCAAGTGTGAATTTTGGCTTCAAAAAGTTTCATTTTTGGGTCACATAATCTCAAAAGAGGGGATATCTGTGGATCCAGCAAAAACAGAGGTTATCGAAAGATGGTCGAGACCAACAAAAGTAACTGAGATCCAAATTTTTCTTGGTTTGGCTGGATATTATCGACGTTTTGTGAAAGATTTTTCACGATTATCTAATCCACTCACCAAGTTGACTCGGAAAGGAGTTAAGTTTGTCTGGACGGAAGAATGTGAAGAGAATTTCAAGGAGTTGAAAAGAAGGTTATCCAGTGCACCTGTGCTCACACTGCCTTGTAGTGGAGAAAGGTTTGTGATCTATAGTGATGCATCCAAGAAGGGATTGGGGTGTTTTCTTATGAAAAATGATATGGTGATAGCTTATGTCTCACGACAGTTGAAAATCCATGAGCAAAATTACCCAACACATGATTTGGAGTTAGCTGCGGTAATCTTTTCATTAAAGATTTTGAGGCATTACCTTTATGGTGAAAGGTGTGATATTTATACTGATCATAAAAGTTTAAAGTATATTTTCACACAAAAGGAGCTGAATATGCTTCAAATAAGATGGTTGGAGCTGATTAAGGATTACGACTGCTCAATCCATTACCACCCTGGGAAAGCAAACAAGGTGGCAGATGCATTAAGTCGACAAGACCATGCTAGTTTATCCATGATGAGGATCACAAAAGATCCAATATTTATGGATTTACAAAGGATGGATCTTGGAATTATAATGGAAGGGGAAAAATCTTATCTTTCTCAAATGAATGTTCAACCATCTATACATGTGAAGATTAAAGAAGCATAGAAAGAAGATGTCGAGTTACAAAAGAAGGTGAGAAATGTTCCTGAGTTCAACCTTGATTGTGATGGGATAATAAAGTTCAGGAATCGGGTTTGTGTTCCTCCCATCCCTGAATTAAAGAAGGAGCTGCTGGATGAGGCTCATAGTTCTTCATTCTCTATTCATCCTGGAAGCACGAAGATGTATAGGGACCTGAAAGAGTACTTCTGGTGGGATGGCATGAAAAGAGATGTTGCTGAATATGTCTCTCGATGCTTGGTTTGTCAACAAGTTAAAGCTGAGAGACAAAAGTCTAAGGGGATGTTACAACCATTACCCAAACCCGAATGGAAATGGGAAAACATCACTATGGACTTTGTCACAGGACTTCCTAAAACATCCAAAGGCAATAATGCTATCTGGGTCATAGTTGATCGTCTTACAAAGTCTGCACACTTCATTACTATTAGAGAGGATTTCTCTCTGGATCAGCTTTCCAGGATATATGTAAAGGAAGTGGTAAGATTGCATGGAGTACCACTTTCTATTATATCTGATCGGGATCCGAGATTTACATCGAAGTTCTGGCGAAGTCTTCAGCATACTCTGGATACAGAGTTGAGTTTTAGCACTGCTTATCATCCTCAGACAGACGATCAGTCTGAGAGAACAATTCAAACCCTAGAAGATATATTGAGAGCTTGCTCTTTGGATTTCAAAGGAGGTTGGGATCAACACCTACCTTTGGTGTAATTTTCTTATAATAATAGCTTTCACTCCAGTATTCAGATGGCTCCTTATGAAGCTCTCTATGGAAAGAAATGCAGGACTCCAACTTGCTGGGATGAAGTTTGGGAATGAAAGATATTAGGACCTGATCTTGTTGATGAAATGGCAGAAAAGGTCAGATCTATTCAACAACACATAAGAGCAGCTCAGAGTCGACAGAAAAGTTATGCCGACAACCGAAGAAAAGACCTAGAGTTTGAAGTGGGTGATAAAGTGTTCTTACGAATATCTCCCGGGAAGAGGGTCATGAGATTTGGAAAGAAGGGGAAGTTGAGCCCTAGATATATCGGTCCTTTCGAAATACTGGATCGTGTTGGGAAGGTAGCTTACCGATTGGCGCTTCCACCGAATCTCTCTCAAGTTCACGATGTGTTCCATGTATCTCTCCGGAGAAGGTACATACCTGATCCTTCACATGTACTCATCTCAGAAGTTGTACCGCTGGAGCAAGATCTTTCTTATGAAGAACAACCGATAGAGATTCTGGATCGTAGCGAAAAAGTCCTACGAAACAAGACCACTCGATTGGTGAAAGTTTTATAGAGGAACCACCAATTAGAAGAAGCTACATGGGAGCTTGAGGATATGATGAGGGAGAGGTATCCACATCTGTTTGTTACAAAGTGACGAATTTCGAGGGAGAAATTCATTTTAAGGGGGGTAGAATGTAACACCCGACACTTTTATGTTATATAAATCATCAAAGGAATTTTTTTTCTACACAACACTTGCTTGGATTTCTTTACACGAAATCGCAACCTTCCTCGATAGCTTGCGTCGTACGCAATACCGAGTTTCACTAAACAATGATATGCTATTAAAATATTATTAAAACTAGCCATTATGAATAGTAATAACCACTTTTTGAAATTTTATAAATTTTATTTTTCAAAATGGACTTCATTTTTGGATTCGGAATATCGAAATTAGCCTAGGGTAAAATTTTGGTATTTTTCTGAAAACTTTCAATTTTTGATGAATAGTGAAACCACTAAGTGGTAGTTAAAAAAACTGAATTTTTCATAAAACTTAATTTTACCGCTTCTATGAGTGTAATTTCAAAAATCCGAGAGACACAGTTGATGTCAGTAAGTAAAATGTGGTTCAATGAGATGAAAATAATTTTTTGGTGAATAGTAACTTTTTACTTTTTTTTACCACGGTAAAAAGTAAATAGGGTAATTAAGGGTAAATATGATATTATTATTACCCTAAAACATGTTCTAATTCTATTTTATAAGTTTAATTCGACCAAAAACAAACTTAGGAATAAAATATGACCATTTAGGCCCACTTGGATTAGATTAGGACGTTTATTATTAATTTATTTAAAGAAGGGTTAAAATAGTTAAAATCAAAGTTTAATAAGTAAATAATTTTTAATATGGGGTTATACATAAGATAAATTTGACTATAAATATTCATTATAAAGATAAAGATATTTCCTACATAATGATATTTTATTTGTAATTTTTAGACATTAAATAATTTAATTTATTTATGACACAATGATGATGCAGTAATTATCTTATTAATGAAATATTGACATAATTGATGTTATAAACACCAAAATAAATGTAATTTGAGACTTTTTATGAATCCCACTAATTTTATAGGTTAATATGACATGTTATTATTGATTTAATTAACTTTTTTCGAACTAATAATTCTGTTATGATTTTCACAAAAATCAATTACTAAATAGTGTCAAAATTGACATAAAATAGTTTTTAAAACAAATATTATATTAGTAATTGTTATTTTATTCCTAAAAATCTAAGGTTCATCCAAATGACTTATATAAGGTTATATATATTAATAATAAACAACTTGGGGTTCGTTTGGCTGCTTATATTAAGTTTATTAACCTTATAGTATAAGAACACAAGAAGACACGGTAAAAGTAAACTTATTTAACTTAATGTTAAATCTAAATGATAAAGTTAAAATAGGAACCTAAACCTGTCTAAATTCTATTGGATGAGAGGATTTCGACCCATACCCACCTTAGCTTCGAAATATATCAATTTGGAGCTATTTAAAACCGAACATGACTTTATAATAAAATAATAGTTTTAGTTATTCAAAAGGTGCCCCTCTCCTCCCTTATAAAAGGACACCTCCTTCCCCTCTTCCTCACACCACTTTGAGCCTTAAATCTCGGCCAACCCCTGCCACTTTCTCCTCTCCACTTCCCTAGAGACATCCTAGAGGTTCTGGTCTTCTTCAAAGGCCAATTTTAGTGCCCTAAAAGAAGGTCTCAAAGAAGCACTTCAAAGAAGAGGTAATGTCCATTACCGATTCTTTCATCTTTATTTCTTCTTCCACTTCTTCTTCTTTAGTTGTTTCATTATGAATTAATAACATCAGTATCACTAATATACTGATATGTTATTATAAGTATGAAACAACCCTATTTCACCATCTATCCATCCTACGGAAAAATAAATCACCGCGCGTGCGTACGTACGGAATACCGTCTCCACGCCGTAGTGTAATCTATTTTCCACCACCACCTTACTTGGATGGGTATAATGGTGTAAATAAGGACTATATATGACTATTATAAAGTGATATTGATTCTGAAATAGTATACATATACTCCAATACAATTCCATGATCATAGGAATGATATCATCACTCGTGCGTACGTACGGAATACCGTCTCCACGATGTGATGCGACTCGTTCTACATGATCTTCATTTCATAATGATTATATAAATAAATTGAATGAATGAATATGATATATATGACACTAATAACATTCTTAAAATGAGGTATCTATAACCTAAAGAAAGGAATAATAATTTATTCGACAAAACACGCATAAGAACAAAAAGTTATAAACACCCGAATAACAAGTAGCAATGAAATATTACTACTAAGAAGCTAAGAATATGACCATATATTATATCATAAAAATAAGTATGATTCTGGAATAAGTCAATAACATTATTTAAATCATTATACAGGAGTTTCGGACACTTACAAAGCAAGTCGGACCTAAGGTAAGGGAAAATATCACAATCTCACTTTTATCCGAGATTGTTTTTACTTTGGTAATTACTGGGGTGTATTTTATCATCCACATCCATGTTCCCTCAATATTTAATATTATTTCCATCCTTCTACAATATTTTATATCAAATTTTACCCTTCAGTGAGTTTTTTGTAAAAGATATGAAAGGAATCTTTTGTCGTTTTCGTACGAGCTACTTTTTGACTTTTCCGACAAAAGTACGAAGAATGTTTTTTTTAACTTATACGGCATGAATGGATTTTTAAAACATTATTTCCAAGAAGCTTCCTTTAAAAATTTTCAAGTTTATTTTTAATCAAATTCTTTATGTTTAAAATTGTATGACATGTTAAGAAAGGAAAAGTGTTTTTGAAGTATAAAGGATATTTTCCTCAAGAATGAAGTTCAAGTGTTTTATCAAAATTATTTTCCATCTAAGATGATAAAGGGTTCTGTTTTTATCCCTATTATTACATTGATTTGATTATGTTGTGATGGAATTATTTTTATGAATTCCTTTATCGTATATGAATTGCTTTATGATGTCATGTTGTTTAAGAATCCCATTTTTATTACATGGGTTATGCTATGATGTATGGTTTATGATTTTGTGGCACACATAAGAATTGTATCATTATGAGATGGGTGGTACCTATATCTCCCTCCAATGCATTGGGTAAAGATTTTATATCTCATGATATAGACATGGCTGGAATGGTAGGTTATACCGGTTCAGTGAAACAGGACTGAAACGAGGGTGACTCGGTTCAGAAAGGGACTTTGTCCACTAAGATAGTCTTGGCAATGAGTCTTGAGTAACAAGAAATGATTCTCTATGATTATGTGTGTATGCTACAAAGTTTCATGTTTTAAGTTATGATTATTGTGATTACATTTCACTGCCATGATTTATCCCATGTTATGAAATTATGATCTCTTTTGTAGGTTAAGATTTCCAAAAGTTATGTGCTTATGTATATGATGTGATTGATATTTCTTTTGATTACCCTTACTGAGCATTTGAGCTCACCCTTTTGTATTTTTTCTTTCCCCAGGTCAGGAAGAAGGTTATTAAGTAAGATATGCCAAAAGGGACTATAGATATGATGAAATAAGTGGGAGGAAAAGTTGATGCTTTATGAACCAGTTGTTTATGTTTCCCAGTTTCTAAAGACACTATACCTATACGGTCCTTTCGTGGTTTTGTTATATGTTCTAATAAGTATGCTTCAATTTTGAAGTATTAACAATGTATGTAAAGTATGGGTCGTTATACATATTCATAGTATATTTGATAATATCATAGTTTAAGAAATATAAAATTTGTAATTCATATGATATATCAGAGTCTATAATTTAGTTAAAGTAAATACGATAATAAAAACAGAAATAGAAAGTTGAATATGATGAAACACTTTCTATTAAATTGTGAAGCGGAATAAAAAAAAACTTTTAAATAATAAGTAAATCAATATAAACCTCTTTTAACCTAAAGATAAGGGTATCTAGTAACCTAGGCTAAAGGTATCCCTTGTTTTATGCTTACAAATAAGTACGTCTTTCCTAAATGATAAAATACCTCGATCAAAATATTAGATATGTCTTCCTATCCATAGAATCCCTCGATATGAATATCATATTTTCTATATCTACCTATCCTAGGTATCCCTTGATCTGATTGATCATATTCTCTCACACTATACCCATGTTCCCTCAATAAAGAAGATCGGAATCTTTATCTTCCTAACCTTAGAATCCCTTGTTTATAATCAATAAACGGATGCATGATTACAAATAAAAAAATCAAAAACAATTACAATAAATAAGAACAGAATTTTCACACTTTCAATCTTCAGAGCTCTTGAAAAAGATAAATTTTCAAATGAATCAATTAGTACCAAACTCTTTTAATGATGAAGTATTTATAGGAAACCTTCTAATGGCCGTCTTGATTTCCCAATGGTCATATTTTCTCCGAGTTTGTTGAAACAATTTGGAAACCTAGAACTTATCATCCTAGAATAATATAGGGTCCAACATAATATTTCTTTAAACCAATATGATGTAAATAAATTTTCCTTACTGTATTAATAGGTTTTTTGTATTTGTAGTTATAAACTAAAGTCAAACTGATGGACTTCCTTATGATTTTCAATATGAATATCATAATTCAAGTCAATCTGATTTTATCAGTATTGGTATCGGTCTAATGATGAATACTTTTTTCATTATGATGGAAAAGATAGAGTATTTCACCTATTCTGATAAAATTTGAATACGATTTATCAGATTTATGCTGATTACAATTATCTATATGTATCTGATTTATCATATTTAGACCCATTATGATTATCATAATTACAAAACATAATTTTATAAATCATAATACTTTAGAACTTGTTCTAAGTATGGTAAAAAAATTCTACAAAAATATTTTAAAATACATTAGACACAAAAATTTAGTAAAGTGTGCTTTAAAAAATGTGTGATTTCAAAAACCAAAGGAATGGAAAAGTCATAAGTTAAAAATTTTGACTCAACAATATCCCCCTTTTTAGAAATCAGAAACCCCAAAACTTAGATGAAATAAAAACTTTAAAAACTTATATCCCATGTTCCTTTCTGTACTTCGTATTCTGATTAAAACATTAATCCTAAACTCCCCCTAATTTTGTAACACTTTTCAATATGATGAAGATATTATAAATGTGATAATATCCCCCCTTAAATTGATATATCCCCCTTTGTAAAATAATCTCTTATTTAAGAAAACTTCTCCCCTTTCTATAAATTTATCTCCCTTTGTTATTTTCAAAAGGTAATGGGGATAGAATCCAAATTTTCCTAAAAAGGGTTAGATAAGAAACCATACAAAATAATATAATGAACTAAATTAATCATCCATAAAAAAATTAAAAAATATTCAGCCAATCAAAATTTGGAAAACATTCAAATAATCATATTTAGATGAAAAGTATAATTAATTTATAATCATTCAAAGTTTTTTACAAAAATAAAGTACAAAAAGAGTTCAAAGACAAAATATTTATTCTTTCTTCATAATATTATTTACAAAATCCTTCATTTTATTGAACTTATTTTTATCCTTTTCATATTACTAAAACATTTTTGCATAATATAGTTCTTTGGATTACAAAATGTTCACTTTGTCAAAGAGTTTCTGATTTTGATTCTTCAACTCATTAAATTTATCTTCATATTCTTTGAGTTTTGTTATCTCCAATTTCATATATTTGATCTTAAAATTTAGAAATTTTATTTCCCCATTACAATTATCATTTGAATTCATGAATTATTCCACAAAATTAACCCTGTATATCATATTTTTGGATGATTTACTGGAGGTATTTAAGGATTCATTCATCATTTTCTTCACATCCTCAAAATTTTCATTGTGTAACTTGATTTCGAAATAAAATTGGTGAGACCATTTCACCATATTATTACCAGACCTATTATGGGTCAAATTACTTTATTGTAGTATTTTAAAATCTACCTCAAGATGAATTAATTTTTATATTATAATCTTAATAGATTATGATTTCTTATCAAGACTTTCATGAATAAGTTTTCCCCTTGCATAAAATTTTGGAAAATACAGAATTATCTGTTATAGTATTTTTAAGATGTGAACAATATAATCTAATAATTGTACCACAATTGTCTCCACAGAATTTGATAAATCTTGTTGAATTTTAGGAGGACTAGTTCTACTTATTTATACATCAAAAACATTTCCTTTGTTCTTTTATTTCTTCAGGATTTCCTTTTCAATTTCTTCAAAATATTTATAAGGATGTTCCTTAACATTATATAGCTCAAAAATTTCCTTATCATATTCAAAATTTTCATCAAAAACTGTTTTTTAAATTTGAACAACTTATTTCTGAGATGATTTATTATCTTCTTAGGAGGATGATGCTTCTTGTTCAAAACTTTCAGCCTTACTACCCTTACCGATGTTGGAAGGTAAGTCTGATGAGGATGACTCTGATGATCCTTTTTCAAAATGAGTATTATAATCTTCATTTTCTTCCTACTCTTCATTTTATTCATCCTATTCTTATTCATTTTCTTCATTTTCTTCCTCTTCTTCAACTTCTTGATTTTTTTTCTAGTACTTCTTCCTCAACTTCTACCTATTTTTATTCTTCTTCTTCATCATTTCCTTCTTTTTATATCCTTCTATTTGGAAATATTTTTCAATATCGTGTCCTAATACGACATCATTTAAAGCTTATCAAACTCTTCTTGAATTTTTTGATCTATTCTCACATCATCCTTACTGGCCAGAACCACTGCCGATTCATTTTCCTGAGTAACTAGTAACGATTCTTATTCACTAACTTTATCTTTTCCTTTATCAATAACTAATTGAACACATGTATATATAATAGATGTTTCTTGAATGGATAATCCAGCATATGGATTTACTTTAATGAATTTGTAAATGTTAAAACAATATTATCAGAGGCCCTTTCTACTCCATCATATTTTCATAAATTTATGTTTCTTGAAGACTTTTTATTTGCTTATTTCTTTTATATTCATTATAAAAAGTATTATTGGCATGTAATTTGAGGGTATTTTCCTTAGAAAGGTCAAGTCCAAATTGAGGATCCCCTTACTTATTTTCACTTTTCTAATTTATATAATCATCAAAACTTTGTTATCAACTTTCTTTTTCTTCATTTTATTCTTTGGTGGGGAGGTCCCAACATTTATTTTCTTCAGTTTCTTATCACCTTGTTTAGATTTCTTTGAGGATTCTGCTTTCAAAGAGTCATCACTAGCTTTCTATATAAACTTTTTATATTTTTCATAAAAATAAATCTCATATTACTCATTATATCATCACTAATATAAAAAATCTTCATTCTCTTAATATTTGAATTATTAGTAATTTTGAAAAAGTTCCTAAATTAAACCAGTAAATTTCTTATCACACTCAAAAACATGATAATTTTTTATTTTATGGATCTATTCTTGATGTTCCTGATGGTAATAAAGATGAATCTGATGAGGTATATCTTTCTCATTTTAAATAAATAATCCAATATGAAAAAATTATAAATTTTGAGTGAATCACAGTTTCTTTTTCTTGGATTAAGAAATACATTCATCCGAAAAGTGATTGTGTATTAATCTAGAGTCAGATAAAAAACTTTCATGTGTTTCTTATAATGATCAAATAAAGAATCTTATGTTTTTTGTCTATTAAATGACCCATATCATCAGGTAATTTGTGATATGGACAAAAAGTGTCACCTTCATATGGTACTCTGACTAGAATCATGGATTTTTTGTAATACATTCTATAAATTTTTCCATATATAACAAAAGAAAACTTTTTTATTCCATCTTCCCTAAAAAAATTAACTTAGAAATCGAAATATCTAACTTTATATGGATAGATAATATCTAAATCCTTTTTTAGTATTTCTACCTAAATGGATTCCTAGCCTTGAAAAATAATACTTTTCTTCAATGTTGAATAATATTTTTCAAAGAAATATCATCCAACTAACCTTTCCCTAAATATGAACCACTTATTATAAGATATAGAAGAATCCATCATAAAAAGACTGAATATTGTAGTCGAATAAGAAGGTAAATTTTTAGACTGAGAAACTTTAAGAAGGAAGCAACACGTAAAAAAGAACTGGAAAACCGATGTGGGATAGGGGGCCTTTATATAGGTGATAAAAATAATTGGTTTTAATTGCAATGGTTGAGATGAAGTTTTATCTAATCTGAAAGTCGTGATTCCTGTAAAAAAAATTGAACACTTTAGGTTTTAAAATTTTTATCGTATTCATACTAAATCTGATGAAAGAAATTAAAAAAAATGAAAACAAAAAATTCTAAAAACTTTTAAAAGTAGTAAGAGAAACAATTAAGAAAACCATCATAATGAAATAATGAAAATTATTAAAGGATTAGAATAGTACCATTCAGAGTTGGAAATATCCATCAGTATTAATAACCTGTTCTTCATGGTTTTTAACTGAATATGATAGTTTTGAAAAAAAATATTGAACTCTAATATTTTATAATAGAAAATTAAATATGATTTTTTTCAATAGAAAGATTGATTGTGAAAACTTTTCAATAGAAAACTGATTACAAAGTTTAATATGATTTTATTGAAAAACTTTGAGTCCAAAATTTTCATAATATTTCCAAATTTCAAAAAACAACTTTGGCATTCAAAATCCAAAAAGTTTATAAAGAAACATGAGTTTGGAACACTGAATATGAAGATTTTTTAAAAACTAAGAGTTTTTTAAAATAAAAAATATATGTACTCCCCCTATAAAAAGGAGTAAATTAATGTAAATAGATATTTAAACAACAAGTATATGTGAATGATTACTTTACATTGATCACTCATAACTTCTGTTTAATGTATTCAAATATATTGGAAGGAATATATTTTTTAAAAATATTATCAAGTTGATCTTGTGTTATGATAAATTATAGAATTATATCTCCTTTTAGTGTGTGATCTCTAAGAAAGTTATGCCTAATATCTATGTGTTTTTAATAAGAGTGATGTGTAGGGTTTTTTTCTTAATGCAATGGAACTATTATTATCAAATATTATTTTATTTTTAGTAAAATTCAAGCCATTGTCAGTGAGTGTATTGCATCCAAAACACTTGATAACAAAAACTTCTAGCTTCACATATTCAGGTTTAGTAGTATAAAGTTCTACTGAGTGTTCTTTATTTAAAGACCAAGAAACTAAAGTGTCTTCTAATAAATTACATGTTCCTGAGGTACTTTTCATATCCATTCTCCAATAACCAAAGTCGTCATCTAAAGAAAATTAGTTCAAAAACATTTCCCAAAGAATAGAAAGGTCTTAAAACTATATTTCCCTTAATATAATATAAAATTATTTTTACATATTTTAAATGGTATTCCTCTATATTTTCTTGATATCTTGCATATAAACATATAGAAAACATTAAATCTCGACAACTTGCCTTAAATTAAATTAAACTTCCTCTTATCCCTCTAAAATAATTTAATCATCCAGTTTTCCAACCTCATTAAGATCTTAAGTATTTGAGATTCCGATAGGATTATTAATACTCTTGGTGTTATCATAACCAAATTTTTTAAGAAAATATTTTATATAATTATATTGAGATATAAAAGTTCTCTCTACATTTTGAGAAATTTTAAAAATAGGGAAGTATGTTAACTCACCCATCATACCCATCACAAACTCAGATTTTACAATATTCACAAAGGAATCTATTAAAGATTTTTGAGTTCATCCAAATATAATGTAATCAATATAGATTTGAACAATAAAAATAGTTTTTTATTTCTTTCTAAAAATATTTGGATCTGAATCTCCCTTAATAGAGTTTTTTTGTAACAAAAATCCTATTAACCTATTATACCAAGATCTATGGGATTTTTTATGTTTTTATAAAGATTTGGTAAGTTTAAAAACATATTAAGAATGTTTTATATCTTCAAAATCATGATTTTGTTCAATATAAATTTTTTTATTAATGTATCTATTAAGGAAAATTAAATCTATATCTATTTGAAAAAGATTTAAATTAAATAATGTTGCAAATGAAATTAGAATATGAATATGTTCATATCTAGCCAACAAAGCATAATTTTCTTCAAAATATATTCCATCTTGTTAATTTCATCCCCTATTAAAAATACTATATTTATTTCTAACAAGTATACCATTTTTATCACACTAATTTCAAAAGACCCATTTTACTCCAATTATGAATGTTTCTTTAGTCCATTCAACCATGTTTCAGACTTTTTACCTCTCGAATTAATTAAGTTCATCTTGAATTGCCTTTATCCAATATTCATCACCTAAAGCCTCATTAGGAACTTTAGGTTCAAATTGAGATAGGAAAGATAGGTGCTCAATTTTATTTCCTAAAGAACATATAGTCCTTACAGGTTGATCAACGTCACCAATGATATTTTCACAAGGGTGATTCTTAAAAAATAATTGATTTCATGGGTTTTCGAAAGTCTTTTCTACAACATAAGGTAAAAATATCCATGAGAAAAAACTTGGGAAACTATTTCTGGAGTTATTTCCTTATTATGATAATTTTATAAAAATGTTAAAATTTATTTTTATAAATACCATCCAAAGATATTGGATGGGGTTGTTTGAAAAAAAAGGATCAGTTTCATCAAATTTAACATGTACTATTTCCTCAACAATATAAATTTTTTTATTAAAAACTCTATAAGATTTAGAGGTGGTGGAATAACCTAAAAGTATACCTTCATTGGATTTGGGTGAAAATTTATGTAAGTTATATTTTGTATTAAAAATAAATACTTCTCATCCAAAAAACTCTGAAGTTAGAATCTTTTGGTCTTCTTCCTATCGACAAATCATAAATAGTTTTATTAAGAAAAGGTCTTATCAAAACTTGATTTATAGTATAACAGATAGTACTGCTTGATTTATCCCAAAAAAATTTATCAATTGAGTATTCACTCAACATTATTCTTCTTATTTCTTGAATAATATGATTTCTTATTTCAACAATACCATTTTTTTGGGGATTTTTAGGTGTTGAGAAGTTATAATTAATGGTTTTCATACTGTAAAAAATTTTAAAATCGTAATTTACAAATTCTCCACCATGATCACTACAAATAGTTATCAAGGAGAGGTTTTTCCCATTTTTTACTTTAGCTACAAAAGTTTTAAAATAAAAAAAAGGATTAAAATTTCTTTTCTATAAAATAGAAACATGTGTATCTAGTGTAGTCATCAACTAAAATAACACATCATATTTTCCTCTAATACTCCCAGTTTGTGAAGGACCAAATAAATCCATGTGTACTAACTATAAAGAATAGGAAGTTAAAACGTCACTAATAGATTTAAAATATGACTTATGTTTCTTACTATATTGAAAAGGTTCATATATTTTATAAGTATCAAACCTTAATTATGGTAGATCTTTAATAAGTCATTTCTTAATTAATTTAAATAAGTTTATTAATTTACAATGTCCTAAACTTCTATTTTATAACCAATATTGATCTTACATTGCACTAATTCATGATAATTATAGGATCCTAAGGTCTTCTAATTTAAGTGTGTAAACATTCCCATGGAAATTGGTAGAAATAATAAATTCATCTGTTGAACTATGTACTAAACATTTATCATTCCTAAAGTTCACAAGGTAACATTTATCACATAACTAACTTATTCTTATAAGGTTGTTCTTAAGACCCTGAACAAACAAAACATTAGAAATTAAAACTTTACAAAGAAGAACAATGTTTCCAATACAAATAATCATACCTTGAGCATTATCTCTAAAGGTAACTTTACCACCTTTCATATTCATAATCTTATTGAAGAATTATTTGAATCCAATCATGTGTCTAGAATACCCACTATCCATATACCAATTTTTTTGTGGGTACTATTCTTGTTTTCCTAAAAACAAAACAATTAGGTTTTTAGAACCCAATCCTTCTTGGGTCTGGAGTTAGAAAACAAAACTTTGGACAACTATATTTATTCAATGCTCTTTTGATAAAAATTTATTTATTTAGGAAAATGTGGTTTATGAAATCTAAGGGATTTTTTTATTTAAGGAAAAAATTTTATTCCAGTGACCTCCACTTTGAAACTCAGTAAAAAAGGGTCACCTTTTTTAACAAAGTAATTGTTATTAAAAATAGGTTTCTTATAGGAAAAACCTATTCCAAAACTAGTACCATAAGGAAAACATTTTTTATAAAAAAAATTTCAAATTTTTCTTTCCCAATAGTAAACTTTGATAAAAGTTTTTTTAGAGAATAATTTTTGGATTTTAGTTTGAGAACTAATTCATTATTCTCATTAATATTTGTTTTAGAACTAAGTTTTGTTTCTAAAACATTTTTCTCAGAAATAACCTTTTCAAGATCTTTTGAAATGGAAAATTTTTATAAAATATAATTATCAAGATCTATAGTTAGATCTAATACTTCTTTATTTAATACATATATTCTTGAATCTTTACTAACAAGTTTTTCCTTGATATTATCAGGTTTTCTATAAAATTTTCAATTTTTATTTTTAAGAAGTTTAGAAAAACATGATATCTCTTCATAAGAAGGAAGAGTATTATCCTCACAACATGAGGAAGGTTCTTCATCTGAGGATATAGAGTTTTTCTCATTTTTGGAATTGGAGTAGTTATCACTTAAGGATAAGTTTGTTAGGTTTTCTGGAGTTCATAAATTTTACATTAAAAGAATATTCTCATTAAGTTCTTTGGAAAGAATTACAATGTTCCTCTATCCAGATATTTCATTATTAAAAGTGTTGTTTGAGGATTCACATTTCACTCCATGATTCATTAGATTTCAAGACTTTATTTCATTTTTTTGTAATACCTTTTTTGATCCCTATCATAACTCTTTTCCTTTCTATATTTCCTCTTAAGATTTATACAATTGGGTCTTATATGTACAACTTTCTTGCATTCATAACAAGTAACTTCTGAATATTTCTTATCATTCCTTTCCTTGTTAAGGTTCTTATAATGATACTGGAAATATTTCTTACCTACTATCTTTTTCATCTTTTGAGCAAGATTAGTAAGTTTATTCTCAGATTTTTCAGTATTACTGGGATTGTATTAGATAACCATTTTCTTTTTCTTTTTATATTTAAAAACCTTTTCTGTAGTCTGTGCTTTAGTAGGATTTGAGGTAATAGTTAAATCAACTCCTCCATTATTTTTCTTAAATTTTTCAGCATATATTTTCAACCTACCCACGTATTTCATAAGGGTTTCAATTAAATCATCAAGATTATGATTATTCATCTTCCTTGTTTCATCAATTTCTTTTATTTTTTATTCCTACTAATTTGGGATGATATCTATAATTTTATCTACAAGAACTTCATCATCAAGTCCCTTTTCTCCAATATATTTTAAACTATTTATGATAATCATGAATCTCTAATTCCTTTTAGCTACTAATTATCTAGGAATAAAATAAAAATATTGGTTGTCATCTCTTAGCATGGATCTCCTAGTTTAAACAACTTTAGATATACCAAAATTGGTAACCTATTGATTTTTTCAAAAACTGTTTGTGGATTCACAAGAAGAAATCTGGTTTTAGATACTTCAAGTCATAGGTCATAACAAATTATTTCTCACTATGTAGTTCAGTTGATACTCTGGATTTTATTGAATTATAAAAGCTGGGATTTCCTTATCTGGTATTCTATAATCTCCAGTAATCATAACAAAGTTATAAACTCCAATTTTAATAACAAAATTCTTCATTATGTCTCACCAATATTTATAATCAAATCCATAAAATATGGTTGGTCTATTAGAATTAATATTTTCAATTGAACCAACATTCATTCCTGTCATCTTTAGAAAGAGTAAAAAATTATTTTCCAAAAATATGGTTTAATATAACAAAATTTTATAAACCAGATGTTTATAATAAAACTTGAAATAAAATTTTGATAACAAAGAAAGTGAAAATCTCAATAATTATGAAATTTATATTGACACCAATTTTAGTAATATGCTTGAATAAATCAAAGAGTGTTTTTACCAGATGTAGTATTTCCCGCTCTAATACCAATTTTTGGATCATATGATCTTCTTTAGAATGATTTAATACAAAATGTGGTGAATTTTAAGTTAAAAAACATCATTTTTAAACATAAAAAACTTATTTTAAAATAATTAAACTAAAAAAATCACAACCTCTTATAATAATAATCAGACTCGGCCCTAAGTCCCATTTTCAAATATTCATATTCACTGTAGATATGATAATATTAGAGTTTATATAGTATCAATTTCATAATATATCCAATATATCAGAGTCTATAATTTAATTAAAGATGATATAATAATAAAAAGAGAAATAGGAAGTTTAATATGATGAAACACTTTTTATTAATTTGTGCAGAAGATTAAAAAAACTTATAAAAAACAAATAAATTTATATAAAACTCTTTTAACCCAAAGATAATGGTATCTAGTAACCTAGGATAAAGTTATCCCTTGTTTTATACTTACAATTAAGTCTATATTTCATCACCAAGTAAATACCTAGATCAAAAGATCGGATCTGTCTTCCTATCCCTGAAATCACTTGATATAAATATCAGATTTTCTCTGTCTACTTGGCCTCAGTATCCCTCAATCTGATGGATCATATTCTGTTACACTATCCTCATGTTCCTTATATAAAGTATATCAGAATATTTATCTTCCTAGACTTGTAATCCCTCATTCATAATCAACAAAATGATGCACAATTACAAAAAACTCTAAACAATTAAAAAGCCTAAGAATAAGATGTTCATGCTAAAATATTAAGATCTCTCACAAAAGAGAAATTTTCAAATTAATTGATTAGCACCGAACTCTTTGAATGATTAGGTTTTTATAGGTAACCTTTTAATGGTCATCTTGATCACCAAATGGTCATATTTTCTCTGATTTTGTTGCAACAACTTGGACACCTGGAACATGTCATCTTGGAATAACAGAAGGACTGACATCATATTGTCTTACACCATTATGATATAAAAAAATCTTTACTATGGAAATAAGTTTTCTACATTCAGATTTATAAACTAAATTCATTTTTATGGACTTACTTATGAGTTTCAATACTAATATCATAATCAAGGTCAATCTAATTTTATCATTATTGGTATTAGTTTGATAATTAAAAATTTTGTTATTATGATGGACAAGACAAGGTCTTTCACCTGTTCTAATAAAATATGAATCAGATTTATTAGATTTATTCCCATTAATATTAACAAGTTAAATCCAATTTATTAGATTCATACCCATTGCGATTATTGTAATTAAGAAACATAAGTTTATAAATCTTAATACTTTATAATGTATTTTAAGTATGGTAAAAAGTAATTTTTTCTATAAAAACATTTTAAAATACTTTAGACACAAAAATTTAGGAAAATATGTATTAATAATGTGTGTGGTTTCCAAAAACTAAAATAATAGAAAATTTATAAGTTAAAACTTTTGACTCAGCAGTTAGTACTCATAACATGATTCAGTTATGAAAGTACTACCATTAAGTTCTTGACTCCTACTCCCATAACAATGGGTATTCCATTAAGTTAATCATCACATTATCCATCACATATATTTTTAACATGATTTCTTCTATTTTCAACCATCTTTAAAAAAATTAATGTTTGGGATAAGCATACATGATTCAATAAGAATATAGAAAGGTTAACTACTTAACTTATAAATAATGCCACATATAACCTAACATATGAATCTTTAGTTTTCAAATTATGTTATACATGGTTTTTTTCCTATTAGTTTTTCTAACTATACATTTTCATATTCTATAAAAATACATTTAAATCCTTAATAATGATTTTCAAGGAGTATCCGATTTATCCTAATTATAGTGTTTATCTAGGTGTGTAGTCTTAGTCTCACTCATCATGCACTTTGTGAAGATCAATTCAATGATAAACTTGTCTTTTGGGGGGTGACTTCTCCTAGGTGAAAATATTTCATAGCCACATCCACTTTCTAGTATCCAAATAGGGATTTAATTTCTAGGAAACCAAAACCACTATACTTTACCAAAGTTTAGGATATTTTCTTATATTTAGCCTTATCATTAGAGTTTTCACTAATGTTGTTGTTTCCAACACTTTCTCTGGGGCGCGCACATCCGTCTATGAGTACGTGCTGTTTTTTCCCCACATTCTTGCTTTCCAAAGGCGGTCGGCATCCATTCCTTATTCAGGGACATCTGCTCCTTGATCGAAATAGGGATGATGGGATGTCAGTTCTTCCTTCTGTGGATTCCTCCTCAGAACTCATCACCTAGTTCGGGTCTCCCTCATAGATTTAATACGTTGTTCGTGAATCTCATTCCTGGTGCCATATCTTCATGGACACCGGTTAATTACACTACTTCTGTCAAGACATTCCATGAGATCTTGACATGGTAGCGACCTTCAGTCGGAGTAGATGACAACATCAGGCATGTCAGGGAATCTTTGGGTGCATGGACATTGGGGAACCTATATTCTTCCTCATGAGAGGGCATCTCAAGGGTGCATAACCCGAGGCATCCCACGTCTAATGTAGGGATTCATATGCCATAGGCATGTATCTAAGGTTTTCCTCAGCTTCCTGTGTTTAACACAGGGTATGTTGTAAGATTAACGTCTAGCAGATACGGTTTTTCCAAAGGCGTTTTATCCGAGGTTTTCCTCAGGCATCTCATGTTTATCACGAGGTAGGTCGTGAGTTTAACATCTTGTGGAGAAAGAATGAGGCTGATCAGAACACTCGCTGGAGTAGATCATATTGAGGAATCCCCCTTGAAGGGATGCCGATATCGGGGTCAGCCCGTGGGTGGCTTCCCGGATGCTGTAAAGGGAAGTAGAGTGGCACGATCTCACTGGGATGTGGTGGCTCGGGTGAGAATCATGATGGATGATGGATGGATGAATGAAGTGGAGGGGGAATGAAATGGCACCATCGCAAGGGTGACCGTGAAGTTGGGCTTGAGCCTCGAAGAGACCTCCTATGTATCCCCATGGCAGGGAATCAAAGTCCACATAGTTCGGGATGGTGTCGGTGGACCGACGTGAAGATGTACCTTGGTCTGATGGATGTTGGGCTTGAACCTCGTGAGGTTTTCTACGTACCATTCCTTGACATGGATCAAAGTCCTCGTAGTTCAGTGGGTATGCCGGAGGACCGACGTGAATGTGGACCTTGGTCCGATGGGTGTCGTCAGCGAACCGACGTGAAGGTGGACCTTGGTCCGATGGGTATCGTCCGTGAACCGACATAAAGGTGGACCTTGGTCCGATGGGTATCATCAGCGAACTGACGTGAAGGTGAACCTTGGTCCAATGGTGGTGGGCTTGAACCTCATGGAGGCTTCCTACGTACCATGCCTTGGCACGGAACAAAGACCACGTAGTTCAAATGAGGTGTGGAATATAGTTTAACGTCATGCGGTACAAGGGTGAACCCACGTGAATGGGGTTGGAACGACCGGGTGATGGGCTTGAACCTCATGGAGGCTTCCTACGTACCATGCCTTGACATGGATCAAAGACCTCATAGTTCAGGTGGAAATGGTGGGTGTCGGCGAACCGATGTCAATAAAGGACCTTGGTTTGATGGGATATGGTATTTAACCTTAGGGAGGCTTCCTACGTACTGTGCATTGACATGGATCAAATTCCTCGTAGTTTGGGTTGGTCACAATGGCTTGTCGTTGGACTGGAATGCAGTTTAACATCATGTTGGATGAGGGTGGAACCTGACGTGAAGAAATGACAGGTGATGGGCTTGAACCTCATGGAGGATTCTTATGTACCATGCCTTGACATGGATCAAAGACCTCATAGTTCAAATGGATGTGTAGTTTAACATCATGCTGGACAGGGGCATACAGTTTAACGTCATGTTGGATGAGGGCATTGCCATGGTCGATGCTTACTCTAAGACCACGTGAGTCGTGCTCGGTGTGAGAAACAAGAGGCAGCAGAGACCTGACGATCACGTCGTGAAGGGTGCATCCGTGAGAAACAAAGAGGGGATTACACGTTAGGCATCCCATGGTGCTGGGACTTACTCCGGGATGGAGGCCCAAGGAAAAGGATGACGATAGTTTCAGACTTGAGCCATGAAGAGGCTTCCTACGTATCCCTGTGGCAGGGAATCAAAGTCCACGTAGTTATCCTGATGACGTCTTACTGCCGATCGGGGGTTTCAACGGCTTACCGCTGGATTGGGTCACAACAGCTTACTACTGAATGGGGTCGCAACGGCTTACCGCTGGATCCGGATTTCAACGGCTTACCGCTGAATAGTGTCGCAATGGCTTACCGCTGGATCAGGATGTCAATGGCTTACCGCTGAATGGGATCACAACAGCTTACCACTGTATAAGGATGTCAATGGCTTACCACTGCATGGGGTTGCAATGGATTACTACTGATTGGGATCACAACAGTGGATGGGGCTTATGCGAGGAAGCTGCTCGGGTGCCGTTATGGAGTGGAAATGGTGAATGGGGCTTACGCTAGGAAGCTACCTGGGTGCCGCTATGGAGTGGTAATCGTGGATGGGGCTTATGCTAGGATGATGTCGGGGTGCCGATATAGAGCGGCACTAGTGAATGGGGCTTACGCAAGGAAGATACCCAGGTGCCGCTATGGAACGACACTTGTGAATGGGGCTTACGCAAGGATGATGCCCGTAATGTCTTCCTTATGTCTGGCCATGAGGGCATCCCAACTCACTGGTGAATTGAGGCTCTCACCTGTGCACTGTTTCATAAGAGGGGTAATGCCAAGGGGCATTGAAATCATGCCACTATAATCATGGCATTAGGCGTCTTATGCTTTGAGCATAAGGGATCTCTTGTTAAGAGCAAGAGGCATCCTATGTTTGGAACATAGGGAGATCAATACAGTTTAGAGTCTTGTAGGTAGGACTGTTAGCATCTCATGCTTGGAGCACAAGGCATCTCTTATTTGGAGCAAGAGGTATCCTATGTTTGGAATATAGGGTGAACTACAGTTTATAGTCATGTAGAGAGGACTGTTGGCATCTCATGCTTGGAGCATAAGGAATCTCTCGTATAGGGAAAAAGGCATCCTATGTTTGGAACATAGGGAGAATACTAAATTTTAGAGTCATGTAGGTAGGACTATTGGCATCTCATGCTTTGATCATAAGGTATCTCTCGTATAGGGCAAGAGGCATCCTATGTTTGAACATAGGGTGAACTACAGTTTATAGTCATGTAGAGAGGACTTTTGGCATCTCATGCTTAGAGCATAAGGCATCTCTCATATAAGGAAAGAGGCATCCTATCATTTGTTAGATAAGAATTACTATAGTTTATAGTCATATAGATAGGACTGCTAGGCCGAAGGTTCCTAGAAATGGTTGGTGTTGGGACTTACGCAAGGGCGGCCCTTTGTGGTTCAACCTGGCATAGGGACCAAGTGATGGGGTTTGAAGGAGTTGCCTGAGGAATGTTTCGACTCATGGTACTCAGGGAATTGATGATGAGAACCTCAACTCACAACATAGGAATAAAACCAAGAGGAATATGTCGACTCAGTGTGTTTCATGGTGTGTAGAGGAGTATCTCAAATCATGGTATTCTAATGGTGGAAGGTGGGTGGGCATAAGGACGCAATGGAAAATCCCGACGTCCCAGGCCAAAAAGTTCCTGGTGTGACTCTCCATTTATCATGGGGGTCTGTGATGGTAGCGAAGGGACCAGCCCGTAGGGGCGAGACCGCATCCCGGCACTGACCCCGAGCGGGGGTGTGGGGGCGTAACTCCCGCGGTATGGACCGGTGGGCGCAATGGTTGGATCCTCGCAAAGGATAGGTCTTCGCGAAGTAGCTTCGTGGAGCATGGCCTCGCGGAGCAATGGTCTCTCGCGGAGCAAAGGGGTCTCGCGGAGCTTGGTCTCGCGGAGCAGCATCACAGAGCATTAGCTCACGGAGCATAGACTTACGGAGTATGGTCTCGCGGAGCGGCATCGCGGAGCATTGGCTCGCAGAGCATGGACTCACGGAGCCTCGGCTCGTGGAGCAGCAACGGAAAGGAAGCTACTCGCGGAACATGGCCTCGCGGAGCCGCAATGCAAAGCTCTGCGGACCAGGAGATCGGCCGCCCAAGGGGCGAAGTGGTTGTGCCCGTAGAAGGGGGTAAGTTGGGTATTTATAGCCAGGGGCGCCACGAAGCAAAGCTCAACCGGCGCAAAGGGGATTTCGGTGCTCCGTGGCAGGTCGTGAACGTCAACCAAGTTCGCGGAGAGTTACCGCCTCCTCTGCTTCGCGGTGGGTCTTTACGGCGTGTCATGAATGTCAGACGGGTTCGTATAGCATCCTTACTCATTACTTCGCGGCAGCGCTCCACAATCACGAAGGGTGCTTCGTGAATGGGCTTCGCGAACCAGATTTCCAGCCCAACTTCAAATGTCCATAACTCCTAATCTGTAACTCCGTTCGGGCCCTACGACCCACCAAATCGAAGCTTGCGAAAAGGTCTACGATCATGGATCATGTATGGAAGAATCTGAAGAAAAAAAAATTGACGTGTTTTCCGGGGTCTACAAATGCCACCCCTAAGAACGGGGTCCCACAAGGACGAGAAGGGCGAGACAGACCGCATTCTGAGGAAACGACTAAGGAAAACGCGTGCATTGGGTTCCATTGTAACTCGATCGCATTGAGGATAAATTCAACTAATTATCTAAGCATGTGTGAGCCATGCTCGGTGCAGGAAACAAGAGATAATAGGAACTCTTATATGAGAGTGTTAAACAATGGAAGGTGTGAGGGGATCAGCATGGGACATCGATCACCATTTGGGAGAATCCTAATAGAGAGGGTCACGACTGGAGAGCATGGCTCTCTGGACAGCCGTCCTACTTTTCCCACCCTTCTCTAGTGCACCAGTGAGGTAACACCAGGGGTGTTAGAATCAATCCGAACAGAGGAGAGTGGAAGTTGTGAATCACGATACCCAAAATCCGGAACACTATGGGGGTGGGGTGACAATGAAGTATAATTGTTGACCATGTTCGAAACCCAGTATCCATATTGAATTACCCTGAAATGGAGATAAAAAATGAGGGTCGACCGTTGACCATGTTCGAAACATGGGACCGGACTCAAAATGTCATCTGTTAGTCTTCTGGAACATTAGCCCCGGACAGAAGGCGGGCCATAGGCCAAACATCCATACTGTTAGGGGGTTCCTCCAAACATCCGTTAGTCTTCCGGAACGTTGGCCCAGGACAGTAGGTGGTCCATAGGCCGAGCATCCATACTGTTAGGGGGTTCCTCCAGACATACAAGAGAAAAAGGGTCCGAATAAGGGGTACATAAAGCGTAAAATGTGGAGTGAGGTTTTTTTTTTAATAGAATCCAACACTCTTGAAATTACGCCATCGTGGTGGGAGTACGCCAGATGGGTGCATCGGTTTGATCATGGGTCATCCCTTCTTTCAGACAGGGCCTCTCTAGTGAGGGAGTCTGTCGCTTCCCAATGTAATCTTGGGGCATCCTGAACTTGTTCAGGGTAGAGTCATAGTTACACGGTCCTCTACGAGGGGTCCGGCCAGGGGTCCGGAAAGGGTGAGGAACAGGATTTTACAATTCCTGGGGTTGGACCCGAGGTGAAATACCTGGGTGTCTCTATGTATCCCATGAGGATGGGAAGCAAGACATACATAGTTCTGAGAGTGTAGTTTAACATCATGTGGGATGATGAGAAGCATGGCCGCATTGGTACACATCCCACCAAAACTACTAAGCCCACGTGAGTCGTGCTCGGTGTGGGAAACAAGAAGTAGTGGTGGGACTCTCCCGACACAGAAAGGGGAAGGTTATGGTAAAGGTATGCTCGGTGAATACTGGGACAATGACACTAACACGACCATGTGGCGCACCTAGATGTGTGAAGAGATAGAGCCGAGTATGTTCGAATTACACTTGAACATGAGGAAGTGGAAATGTGTGAATCATGATGCTCGAGATTTGGATCACAATGACGGCGGCGTGACGATAGAGGATAACCGTTAACTGTGGCAGAAACGCAGCATCCATATCACGTTATCCTAGAATTGGGACTGACAAATGAGGGTCGACCGTTGACCATGTTCGAAACATGGGACCATGTCGCAAATGTCGTCAGAGATCCTTAGGGACGTTGGCCCGAGACGATAGGAGAGCCCTTAGGCCCAACTTCCATGGAGATCCCTTAAGCCTAGCATCCATGTCGTCCGAGGGTCCTTTTGGATTTGAAAGAGGTTGAGGATCCAAATAGCGAGATCACGAAGCTTGGTCATGGGACGAGGGGAATGTCCCCATGAAAATCCCACACTTCGGGCTCTTTGTCAAAACACATCTTAATACGACAACGAGACGTATTAGATAGAAGGAGAAGAGTCCTTTCCCATAGGGAGATCTTAGTTTAGGGTCGTAGAATTTGGACCATGGGTGGGAGGAAACACAGAAGGCACATGGCGGGTAATTAAAAAACCCGATGTGGATGAGGACATAATCCCATACCATATCGCATAACCCCCTTGGGAGAGGTTTTAGGTCAAGGGAAAGAAAACGAGAGTTGAGTTGGGCCTGAAGGAAAGTGAAAAGGAATTCCTACGTACCCCATGGGGATGGGGATCAAGTTGCATGTAGTTATGAAGAGATATTAGTTTATGGTCTTAGAGATCGGACCGTGGGAGCCCCGAAGGATGCTGTATTACAGCTTTGTCCCCCTGATATGCAAAGGTGCACTGAGGGGTAGCGCCAAGAGTGTCAAGATTCCACCCGGACACGATGGGGTGGAACATAGTGTGAATCATGTAACCAACATTCAAGGCCGGGAAGGGATGGCATGACGACAGAGGATTACTGCTGACCATGTTCGCAACACAACATCCTGTCGCATTAGCCAGAAATGGGGACAAACAAATGAGAATCGACCACTGAACATGTTCACAACACGGGATTTGTATCAATTTTTTGTCTAAAACCCTCGGGGGCGTTGGCCCGTAACGGTAGGAGATCCCTTGGGAATAGTATCTAGGCCATTCTTGGGGGTCCCTCCGGGTGTGAAAGGTGATGGTAGCCCGAATGGAGGGGAACACGAAGCTTGAAAAGTGGAAGGAACTTGACCAAGTTGAATATGACACTCTTGTTCCTAGACCAGAGTACTCTTAACACATAGGTGAACCATTGCAAGGGGTCGAGGGACTCAACTTGAGTGTAACTAAGAGATGGCGGATTCTCAGGACAAGGGGGGAATAGTTCCAAAAACCCTGTACCACACCTATATATCCCCCTCGTGGAGGGGGACAGGCCAAAGGACCTAGGTGATCGGGAGATCGGTAGATCTTTAGGAGGTGGGGCTAGACCCGAAGTCTAGACATTCAGGTGGTCCTACGTATCCTATAAGGATGGGAATCAAGCCGCACATAGTTCTGGAAGGTTCCTTTTAATGTCATACGGGACAAGAAATGGGAGGGATAACTCTGAGAATTGGGTGTGCGTGGTGTGGCTATTGTAAACCCAACGTGAACGAGGGCATAATACCACATCGCACCATGCAGTCCCGTAGTCAGGGTCCCGAAGGCAGGACAGAAGAGACAAATTAGCTGAACTCAAGCTGAACCCAAAGACAGGAGGTCTGGGCATTCCAACGTATCCCATGAGGATGGGAATCAATCCAGACTTAGTTCTTTGGAGATCTTAGTTTATGGTCTTAGAGCTCAGACCAGGGGTGGATGACAACTTTCCAGGTAAGCGCAGACCTCGACACGATCCCTAAGCCCATGTGAGTTAAACTCGGTGTGGGAAACAAGTGTGGAAGATCCTTATCGCAATACCCGAAACATCTAACTAGGGGGAGTCGGTGAAGAGCCCTGAAGGACACCTTTGACACGGCTTTGTTCCCCCAACGCGCAAACGTGCACTGAGGAATAGTACCAAGAGTTTAGAAACTCCACTTGGACATGATGAGAATGGAGAAGGATGTGAATCATGTAACCGAAATTTTGGGCTTAATGGGGTTGGCGTGGTGATGGAGGATAACCCTTAACCATGGCGGAAAAATAGTCTCCATATCGCATTAGCCTGATGTGGGAACAGTAAACGAGCATCAACCGCAGACCATATTCGCAACGCGGGATTTTTATAGATTTGTTGTCTGAAACCCTCGAGGGCGTTGGCCTGTAATGGTAGGATAGCCCTTGGGAGTTTTATCCAAGATGTTCTTGGGGGTCCCTCCAGGTGTGAAAGATGATGGAAGCCCTGATGAAGGGGATACACAAAGCCTGGAAAGCGGGTGCGGACGTGTCCGAGTAAAGTCTGACATTCGAGGTAATAAACTGGAGTACCCTTAGGCACATTAATGAACCGTCAGAAAGGGTCAACGAAACAGCTCGGGAAGGAGAGGTACATGGCGTGGTTATTACAAGACCGACGTGAATGAGGACATAATCCCACACCACACCATATAATCCCCTTGTGGAGGAAAAGTAGTCCAAGGGGCCAAGGTGGCATGGAGGTTTTCAAAAGATGGGGCTAGACCAGAAGCTTAGACATTCGGGTGGTCCTACGTATCCCATAAGGATGGGAATCAAGCCAAACGTAGTTCAGAAGGGATACCCAGGGGCAGAATATCCTAACAAGGAGGTGTACGGCGCGGCAGGTAATGAGGACATAATCCCACACCATACCACACAGTTATGTAGGAAAGAATCTGGGCCAGGGGGCCCAAAAAGGACAAGGGGCCTAAGGGTAGGCCTCGGTGAGGGAGGCCTGAGGCTGGGCCTCGGTCAGGATGGTCTGACCAACTTGTAGTTTAACGTCTTGCAATAAGGATGGGGGTCGTGGGCCCGGAGAATCCAATGGGTCTGAGGTTAGGCATCGGTCAGGGAGGCTTGGCCAGTTTGTAGTTTAACGTCTTGCAATGAGGACGGGGAAAGAGATAATTTTATCTCATCTGAGGAGGTGTACGGCATATCAAGTAACCTGGCGTGAAAGAGGACGTAATACTACCCCACGTTGTACATCCCTTATAAGAGAATCGGGGTCGTGGGCCCGACCGTTGGCACCAACCGGAGGGAAGTTTGTCGCTCCAGGATGGGGAAGAATGAATCACTGCACTCGATGTTTGGGACAACTTGGGGTGGACCCGAAGATCCAGGACACTGTTTACCATGTTTGAAACATAGAGTCCCTATGGTGACCTGATATGGGAGCAACAAATGAGTGTCGACTGTTGACCAAATTCGCAACGCGGGACTTGTATCGGCTTGTTGCTCAGAAACCCTCGGGGGCGTTGCCCCGTATCGGTAGGATATCCCTTGGTCGTTGTATCTAGGCCATTCCTGGGGGTCCCTCTGGGTGAGTAAACTGATGGAATCTCATTCAAGGAGTGGGTGAAGCATAGATGTATCCATCCATGAAAGAGGCAAACATCTCCAGGGGGGACGTGCAGTCGGGTCGAGGCTTGCTCGATGTGAGTTGGGAAAAAGTGTGCATCCTACCATATGTCTTGACCCAAGGGGAAGATTTTTGGCTTTTGGGCTGGGTCGACAGACGAAATGTCCGGGCGTTCCTACGTATCCCATTAGGATGGGAATCAAGCCATACGTAGTTCTTGAAGGCCATGCAGTTTAACGTCATGCGGTGAGGATGTGGGAGGATAGAAGAACGGGAGTGGGAACATGGTGCAACCCTTATAATCCTTGTATGAGCGGGGCTAAGAAATCCTACTCCTCATCATGCAAGGATCCTCCGAGGAAACTATACCCAGGGGGATAGTGAAAGAGAAGAGATCGGGGCTGGGTGGGGCTCAAGACGAGGCGTCCGAGCGTTCCTACGTATCCCATTAGGATGGGAATCAAGCCACACATAGTTCTTGAAGTGCATTTTAATGTCGTTCTTGACAAGGGATGCATCTCATTTGGGGATATGTATGGTACGGCAGGTAACCCGACGTGAATGAGGACGTATCCCACACCACACTGTGTGATCCCACAAGAGAGTCTGAGTCGACAAAGTCCAAGGGTCCTGAGGCTGAGCCTTGGTCAGGGAGACCTGAACGGCTTGCAGTTTAACGTCCTAAAGTAAGGACGGGGGATAGGGGCACGAAGAGGCCGAGGGGCCTGAGGTTGGGCCTCGGTCAGGAAGGCTTGACTAGCTTACAGTTTAACGTCTTGCAGTGAGGACGAGGGTTGGGGGCCCAAGGAGGCCAAGGGGCCTGAGGCTAAGCCTCGGTCAGGAAGGCCTGACTAGCTTGCAGTTTAACGTCTTGCAGTGAGGACGAGGGAGGTCTTATTTTAAGGTCATATAGCTTAGACACTTTTGCAGTTTATCTTCTTGCAGGACGGCGGTGCAGTTTAGGGTCGTTCGGGACTGTAACGTGCAGTTTAGGGTTGTGCGGGACCTTGACACACAGTTTAGGTTCGTGCGGGACCGTGACGCATAGTTTAGGGTCATGCAGGACCGTACAGTTTAAGGTCGTGTAGGACCATACAGTTTAAGGTCATGCGGGACCATACAGTTTAAGGTCGTGCGGGACCAAGGTGCAGTTTAAAGTCTTTTTGGATGATAATGTGCCGTTTAACGTCATGACGAATGAAGATGAATAGTTTTACGTCATGTAGGATGATTGTGCAGTTTAATGTCATGCAGGACAATAATGTGCATTTTAACATCATGGCGTACGAAGATGAACAGTTTTACGTCATGCAAGATGATTGTGCAGTTTAATGTCATGTAGGACGATAATGATCAGTTTAACATCATGACAGACGAATATTGTTATGTAGTTTAACGTCTTGCAACAAGGATGTGAAACCACAAGGATTGTGTCGGTAGAGGTATGGTCATCTCTACCCCATTCTAGTGGGTTGGGATGAGGGGGGTTCTATATGATGAGAATTCCCTAAAATCCCCTGATCATGATGATCCTTTCACGATCTAGTTTCAAGGCCTCAGGGAGGACATCTGTGGTTGATGCAACGTGGTGGTTGGGATGACACAGAGTGTCGCAAGGGTAGTAGGGATGACTACATTCCCTCGGTATGGAGGGGCGAAAAAGCCAGGATCGTCGGCACGACGGGGCAATGGATCCCGGAAGGCGTGGGATCCTAGAGCATCGGTACGACAGGGCGACGGAGTCCGGAAGTCTTGGAAGCCTTGATAGTCAGTACAACGAGGTGAAGGAGCCCGAAATGCGTGGAAGCCTGGACGTCAGTATGACGGGGCGATGGTGCCCGGCAGGCAAGGAATCCGGGACATTGGTATGACGGGGTGATGGAGCCCGACAGGCGTGGAAGCCTGGATGTCGGTACGACGGGGCGATGGTGCCCGAAAGGCAAGGAAGCCTGGACGTCGGTACGACGGGGAGATGGAGCCCGGCAGGCGTGGAAGCCTTCGTTTCGAACGGTGGCGGTATGAGGAGCACCTTCGTAGTTGTCGTTGAAATGGTGTAGGGTTGACAAAGCGTCGATAGAGTTGGGGAGGAATTTCCCCTGCACGGCCTCTTGAGGCGGTGGAGTCAGCGAGGAGCCGATGAAGTGGGGTGGAAGATTCCACCTACGCGGCCTCTTGAGGCGGCGGAGTCGGCGAGGATCCGATGAAGTGGGGTGGCGGATGCCACCTGCGCGGCCTCTTGAGGAGACGGAGCCAACGAGGATCTGATGGAGTCGGGTGGCGGATGCCACCTGTGCGGCCTCTTGAGGCGGCAGAGTCGGCGACGATCTGATGAAGTTAGGTGGCGATGCCACCTACGCGGCCTCTTGAGGCAGCGGAGTCGGTGAAGAGCTGATGGAGACAGGTGGCGGATGCCACTTGCGTGGCCTCTTGAAGCGGCGGAGTCAGCGAGGAGCCGATGGAGATGGGTGGCAGATGCCACCTACGTGCCACATGTGTGGCCTCTTGAGGCGGCGGAGTCAGCGAGGAGCTGATGAAGTGGGGTGGTGGATGCCACCAGCGCGGCCTCTTTAGGTGGCGGAGTCGGCGAGGAGCTGATGAAGTGGGGTGGCGGATGCCACCTGCACGTCCTCTTGAGGCGGAGGATTCTGCGAGGAGCCGATGAAGTGGGGTGGAGGATGCCACCTGCGCGGCCTCTTGAGGTAGCGGAGTCAGCGAGGATCCGATGAAGTGGGGTGGTGGATGCCACCTGCACCGCCTCTTGAGGTGGCGGAGTCGGCGAGGAGCCGATGAAGTGGGGTGGCGTATGCAACCTGCGCGGACTCTTGAGGCGGAGGAGTCGGTGAGGAGCCGATGAAGTGGGGTGGAGGATTCCACCTGCGTAGCCTCTTGAGGTGGCGGAGTCGGCGAGGAGCCGATGAAGTGGGGTGGCAGATTCCACCTGCGCGGTCTCTTGAGGCAGCGGAGTCGGCGAAGAGCTGATGAAGTGGGGTGGCGGATTCCACCTGCGCGGCCTCTTGAGGCGGCGGAGTCGGCGAGGAGCCGATGAAGTGGGGTGGCGGATGCCACCTGCGTGGCCTATTGAGGCGGCAGAGTCGGCGAGGAGATGATGAAGTGGGGTGGCGGATGCCACCTGCGCGGGCTCTTGAGGCGGCAGAGTGGGCAAGGAGCCGATGAAGTGGGGTGGCGGATTCCACCTGCGTGACCTCTTGAGGTGGCGGAGTCGGCGAGGAGCCGATGAAGTGGGATGGCGGATTCCACCTGTGCGGCCTCTTGAGGCGGCGGAGTCGGCGAGGAGCCGATGAAGTGGGGTGGAGGATGCCACCTACACGGCCTCTTGAGGCTGAGGAGTCGGTGAGGAGCCGATGCAGTTGGGTGGCGATGCCACCTGCGCAGCCTCTTGAGGTGGCGGAGTCGGCAAGGAGCCAATGAATATGGGTGGCGGATGCCACCTGCGCGGCCTATTGAGGCGGATGGATCGACAAGGAGCCGATGGAGACGGGTGGCTGATACCACCTGCGCGGCCTCTTGAGGTGGCGGGATCAGCGAGGAGTCGATGGAACGTAGTCTTCAAACACCGTATGTTACTCATCCTCTCTCATATAATGGAGAGGGGATTCACATGGGTGATGCCTCAAATTTCCCGACACATTTGTTCTACTCTCTATTTAAGGAGAATAGATTCACGTCGGGTTCACCATTTCGGTTTTCAACGCTTTCACCGGGGTGCGTGCATCCGTCTGTGAGGACACGCTGCTGTTGCCCTGCATTCCCACTTTCCAAAGGCAGGCGGAATCCGTTCCTTATTCAGGGATGTCTTCTCCTTGATCGAAATCGGGATGATGGGATGTCGGTTCTTCCTTCTGTGGATTCCTCCTCAGAACTTGTCACCTATTCTGGGTCTCCCTCATAGATTTAATACGTTGTTCGTGAATCTCATTCTCGGTGCCATATCTTCATGGACACCAGTTAATTACACTACTTCTTTCAAGACATTTCATGGGATCTTGACATCGTAGCGACCTTCTGTCGGAGTAGATGACAACATCAGGCATGTCAGGGCATCTCTGGGTGCATGGACATTGGGGAACCTGTATTCTTCTTCATGAGAGGGCATCTCAAGGGTACATAACCTGAGGCATCCCGCGTCGAATGTGGGGAATCATATTCCATAGGCATGTATCTGAGGTTTTCCTCAGCTTCCCGTGTTTAACCCAGGGTATGTTGCAAGATTAACGTCTAGCAGAGACGGTTATGCCAAAGGCGTTTAATCCGAGGTTTTTCTCATGCATCTCATGTTTATCACGAGGAAGGCCGCGAGTTTAACGTCTTGAGGAGACGGAATGAGTCTGATCAGAACACTCGTTGGAGTGGATCATATTGAGGAATCCCCCTTGAAGGGATGCCGATATCGGGGTCAGCCCGTGGGTGGCTTCCCGGATGCTGTGAAGGGAAGTGGAGTGGCACGATCTCACCAGGATGTGGTGGCCTAGGTGAGAATCATGATGGATGATGGATGAATGAATGAAGTGGAGGGGGAATGAAATGGGACCATCGCAAGGGCGACCGTGAAATTGGGCTTGAGCCTTGAAGAGACCTCCTACATATCCCCATGGCAGGGAATCAAAGTCCGCGTAGTTCGGGATGGTGTCGGTGGACCGTCGTGAAGAAGGACCTTGGTCCGATGGATGTTGGGCTTGAACCTCGTGAGGTTTCCTACGTACCATGACTTGACATGGATCAAAGTCCTCGTAGTTCAGGTGGGTACGCTGGAGGACCGACATGAATGTGTACCTTGGTCCGATGGGTGTCGTCAGCGAACCGATGTGAAGGTGGACCTTGGTCTGATGGGTATTGTTAGCGAACTGATATGAAGGTGGACCTTGGTCTGAGGGGCATCGTCAGTGAACTGACATGAAGCTAAACCTTGGTACAATGGTGGTGGGCTTGAACCTCGTGGAGGCTTCCTACGTACCATGCCTTAGCACGGAACAAAGACCACGTAGTTCAAATGAGGTGTGGAATATAGTTTAACGTCATGCGGGACGGAGGTGAACCGATGTGAATAGGGTCGGAATGACCGGGTGATGGGCTTGAACCTCATGGAGGCTTCCTACGTACCATGCCTTGACATGGATCAAAGACCTCGTAGTTCGGGTGGAAATGGTGGGTGTCGGCGAACCGATGTGAATAAAGGACCTTGGTCCGATGGGAGATGGGCTGGAACCTCAGGGAGGCTTCCTACATACCGTGCCTTGACATGGATCAACGTCCTCATAGTTCGGGTAGGTCACAATGGATTACTGTCGGACTGGAATGCAGTTTAACGTCATGGTGGACAAGGGTGGAACCTGATGTGAAGAAATGATGGGTGGTGCGCTTGAACCTCGTGGAGGATTCCTATGTACCATGCCTTGACATGGATCAAAGACCTCATAGTTCAAATGGATGTGAAGTTTAACGTCATGCTGGAAAGGGGAATACAGTTTAACGTCATGTTGGATGAGGTAATTGCCATGGTCGATGCTTACTATAATCCCACATGAGTCATGCTCGGTGTGAGAAACAAGAGGTAGCAGAGACCTGACGATCACATCACGAAGGGTGCGTCCGTGAGAAATGAATAGGGGCTTACGCGTTAGGCGGCCCATGGTGCTGGGAATTACTCCGGGATGGAGGCCCAAGGAAAAGGATGATGATAGTTTCGGGCTTGAGCCATGAAGAGGCTTCCTACGTATCCCCGTGGCAGAGAATCAAAGTCCAAGGAGTTCTCCTGATGACGGCTTACCGCCGATTGGGGGTTTCAACGGCTTACCGCTGGATTGGGTCACAATGGCTTACCGCTGAATGGGGTCGCAACGGCTTACCACTAGATCAGGATGTCAACGTCTTACCGTTGAATGGGGTCGCAACGGCTTACCGCTGGATAAGGATGTCAACGGCTTACCACTTAATGGGATCACAACGGCTTTCCGTTGTATAAGGATGTCAACAGCTTACCGCTACATGTGGTTGAAATGTCTTACCGTTGATTGGGATCACAACAGTGGATGGGGCTTACACGAGGAAGATTCCTAAGTGCCGCTATGGAGTGGCAATGTTGAATGGGTCTTATGCTAGGAAGCTGCCTGGGTGCCGCTATGGAGCGGTAATCGTGGATGGGGCTTACGCTAGGATGCTGCCCGGGTGCCGCTATGGAGCGGCACTGGTGAATGGGGCTTACGCTAGGAAGCTGCTCGGGTGCCACTATAGAACGGCACTTGTGAATGGGGCTTACGCAAGGATGATGCCCGTAATGTCTTCCTTATGTATGGCCATGAGGGAATCCCAACTCACTGGTGAATTGAGGCCCTCACCTGTGCATTGTTTCATAAGAGGGGTAATACCAAGGGGCGTTGAAATCATGCCACTGTAATCATGGCATTAGGCGTCTTATGCTTGGATCATAAGGGATCTCTTGTTAAGATCAAGAGGCATCCTATGTTTGGAACATTGGGAGATAACTATAGTTTAGAGACTTGTAGGTAGGACTGTTAGAATCTCATTCTTGGATCACAAGACATCTCTTTTTTGGACCAAGAGGCATCCTATGATTAGAACATAGGGTGAACTATAGTTTATAGTCATGTAGAGAGGACTGTTGGCATCTCATGATTGGAGCATAAGGCATCTCTCGTATAGGGAAAGAGGCATCCTATGTTTGGAACATAGGGAGAATACTACATTTTAGAGTCATGTAGGTAGGATTGTTGGCATCTCATGCTTGGAGCATAAGGCATCTCTCGTATTGGGCAAGAGGCATCCTATGTTTGAACATAGGGTGAACTACAGTTTATAGTCATGTAGAGAGGACTGTTGGAATCTCATGCTTAGAGCATAAGGAATCTCTTGTATAGGGCAAGAGGCATCCTATCATTTGTTAGATAGGGAGCCCTATAGTTTATAGTCATATAGATTGGACTGCTAGGCAGAAGGTGCCTAGAAATGGTTGGTGTTGGGACTTACGCAAGGGTGGCCCTTTGTGGTTCAACCTGGCATAGGGACCAAGTGATGGGGTTTGGAGGAGTTACCTGAGGAATGGTTCAACTCATGGTACTCGGGGAATTGATGATGAAAACCTCAACTCACGACATAGGAATGAAACCAAGTGGAATATGTCAACTCAGTGTGTTTCATGCTTTGTGGAGGAGTATCTCAAATCATGGTATTCCAATGGTGGAAGGTGGGTGGGCATAAGGGCGCAATGGAAAATCCCGACATCCCGGGCCGAAAAGTTCACGGTGCGACTCTCCATTTATCATGGGGGTCTGTGACGGTAGTGAAAGGACCGGCCTGAAGGGCCGAGACCGTAGCCTGGCATTGACCCTGAGCGGGGGTGCGGGGGCGCAGCCCCCGCGGTATGGACTGGTGGGCACGAATGTAGGATCCTCACAAAGGATAGGTCTTTGTGAAGTAGCTTCACGGAACATGGCCTCGTGGAGCAATGGTCTCTCTCAGAGCAAAGGGGTCTCGCGGATCTTGGTCTCGCGGAGCAGCATCGCAGAGCATTGGTTCGCGGAGCATGGACTCACGGAGTATGGTCTCGCGGAGCAGCATCGTGGAGAATTGGCTCACGGAGCATGGACTCACGGAGCCTCGGCTCGTGGAGCAGCAACGCGAAGGAAGCTGCTCGCGGAGCATGGCCTCGCGGAGCCGCAATGCGAAGCTCCGTGGACCGGGAGATCGACCGCCCAAGGGGCAAAGTGGTCGTGCCCGTAGAAGGGGGGTGATCTGGGTATTTATAGGCAGGGGCGCCACGAAGTAGAGCTCACGCGGTGCGAAAGGGACTTCGGTGCTCCGCGGCGAATCGCGAACGTCAACCGGGTTCACGGAGAGTTACCGTCTCCTCTGCTTCGCAGTGGGTTTTCGCGGCGCATCGCGAACATCAGACGGGTTCACGAAGCATCTTGCCTCATTACTTAATGGCGGCGCTCCACGATCACGGAGGGGGCTTCGCGAATGGGCTTCATGAACCAGATTTGCAGCCCAACTTCAAATGTCCATAACTCCTAATCCGTAACTCCATTCGGGCCCTGCGACCTACCAAATCGAAGCTTGAGAAAAGCTCTACAATATTGGATCATGTATGGAAGAATCTAAAAAAATTTGAGGATGCGTTTTCTGGGGTCTACAGTTGTCTAATCCTAGTCCCTAAAAAACTCTACCTTAATATGATACCAACTATGAAAACCTAAATCTCATTATGTATTTTATTACATGATTATTAATATAAAATCCATAAAACACACAGTAAATAATTGAGAGGTAAAGTGAATTTAGAAAATTATAAATATAAATATGATAACTTAAACATGAACTACCTGTTATTTATCTAAACTCCATCACTTGGTAATAACCTCATTAATTATTTAATACTGTATAGGATATCCTGGGGAATACATATAAAAATGGGTGAGATATAAATCCCAGTAAGGTAAAAATAAAAGTAAGTATGATACATATGAGACAAATGGGTATATGATAATAACATGGAATCATTAAAATATGATAACATAAGGACATGGCATCAAATGAATATGGAAAAAACACAAAATATGATAATGTGAACATAAGTTAAGGCTCGCCACTAATACACCATAACAAAATGTGCTAGGTTAATAGTCTGTGCACCATACATAGTATCTCATGAGATAAAAATATTACTAAATTAATTGAAGTTTTATCTGAGAACACCCTTAATATTTCTAAATTTATTCATGTCACATAGATCATATATCATAATATTTTATCAATAACTCATGGATAATGAGAACGTGTTTTATACAAAATGCATTAGTTTCATAAGAGCTTAAAGGCATAAACTGTGCATCATTTTAAACCCATGAGAAGGTAATGTGAGTTTAATAAATGTAAATCCCCAATAAATTAGTTAAAATTATTTTTATATTAATACCCTTGAATGAAAATAGGATTGGGAGTTCACAATGAAGTAGGGATGAATAGAAAACCAATGAGTGATTTTGATTGTATAACATGCATACAAAATGGATAATTAAATGAGTTTCATGATAGATAAAGGTAGTATATCATTAATAAGGAATCATTTGGAAAGTAAGGTAATGATTATAAACACATAAAAACAAAGTCAATTTATAATCAAAAGTGTTATTATAAAGGAATTACTTAAATAAAAGGAGAGAGGAATAGAATCCCTTCCCTTGTAAGGTAGCTTCTTAAATCTTGAGAAGACCTCATTAGAACCTTAAAAACACTTTAAAGAGACTATAGAGAGTAAAAATTAGAGGCAATTCATTCTCAAAGGCGTTTTAGTGTAGATGAATGGAATAATGGTTGGTATTTTTAGCGAAAGAGGGGGTATTTTTTATTAATTTCCAAACTTAAGCCTTGGAAATCTAGTTTATAAAAAAAGTAAAAACCATTTTCCTTACCATGTTATGTTTTAAGGGGTAACTCTAAGTATTTTAATATTTTATGAGATGGACTCTATTAAATAATATCATTCATGGTGTGGAATAAAGTCATGCTCATAAAGAATTTTTTTGAAAATCTTAAAATATCCTTTAGGTTTTAGAGGGTTCTTTATAGGTTTGAAAACTTAATCTTATCACATTAAATTACATTATTTTAAATGATAAAGCACATTTTTTATTCTATAAATCCTTTATAGTGTTTATTACCACACATTTATTCAATTATTATTTCATCATGCTTATCGTATATTTATATTGTATTTTACTTTTAACCCAATAATTAAATTATCTCAAACTGTTAGGAAAAATTAACAATTGGATAATTTTAATATGATGATATAAAAAATAAAATTTATTTTACCAAAATAATTTTTTAAGTATGAGAAATTTAATATTTAAATTAAGTAATTATTTATTAAAAAATATCGATTTTTATAATATGGTCAAGTTTCTAACCCTCAAAAAAACTACATGTAATTGCATAAAATTTATTCATTATTTATATAAGAATAAATATTGTTTTTACAAAAAAAAAGGAAATTTAACTTTTATTTCAAGTTTTTTAACTTATCTTAAGAATGATTTTCTTTTAATGAAAATGAGACACGTTTATTTATTCCAAAAATATAATTATGGTTTCTTTGTCTCAAAATCAAGTTTATCTTATTCATACCCTAATCATGTGCATCTTATATAAGAGAAATACATTAAATAAAAATGTGGTATTGGTGTAAACACTATTTCATTTTGTAAAATAATTTACACCTTAATATTACTTATGGTCATGATACAACGCCTTATAACACCAATATAATTCATAAGGGTTATGTGTGAAATGGAGGTACTCTCATGGGGTGTCTTAGATTATATCGACTTAGTGACAATCTCTAATAACTTGAAATTATCTCATAGATAGTCCTACTCAAGCCACACCTATTAATTCTCTCATTAGGATATATAAAGTGTGAACACCTATGATGTTACCTCCCTCCCAATCTCTGAAAAATGAGTTTTGTAAGGCATGATTCTACTAGTTGAGGCCATCATTTCTCTCTTTTATATTAATTGGTTTTCTAAGTAACCCTTAATATATACTGATTCTAATGGTTTCATTATAACAGCTACATTATCAATGGTAATAATACCCAATGGTCATAATACCCAACAATTATTATGTTTTTCTACTTCATATAAATACCTCATATTTTATTCATTCATCTATTACTTAAATTTCTATCACAGTTCAATATTCTTAATTTTCAAAATGAATTTTATATTACTAATGTTCTATTTCCTGGTTATAATTTTTTTCATGAGTGTGAAAATCTTAGGAAATTGGGATGATACAAATTTTCCTATTTTAGTTATTTTATTTAATTTTTCTATTTATTTTCCCATTATAATATTATGAATTTTATTAGATTTAATTATTGGATAAATTTAATGTTATCAATTAAGGAAATAAAGTGATATCATTGTTTTTTTACTATAATAAATTACTAAATATGTCACACAAAAATATATATATAAGGGAAATTATATATATATATTTATGGGTCATTATATTGTGTTCCAAAACTAAGTGTGTTGAAAATTTAAATGGAACTCATAGTGGTGTTCATGGCTATGTTTTGACCGTGTAGACCTTATATAGGTACCCAATAATTATTTTGATAATATATATTTTAAGAATGTGAGGATAAAATGGTAGTATCATTAAAAAAACAATAAGAAATGGGAAGGTGGTTATGTGTAAGAAACCAACCAAATGTAAAGTGTAAATTGGTTTTGGAAGAGTTGAAAACCCATGTTAATCCTATAATATATGTATTATGATTGAATTTTTATTATTAATTTTATCATATGATTATAAGTTATTTAAATTATGTGAAAACTTATATTTTTCATGGTAAATGGTTATGAACTTAGAAATGGTTGGTTGCAATGCCAACCTTGGTTATTTATGTGGTATGAGTTGGGTGTAATTCCAACCATGGACATATTAAAGAGGAAGTTGGGTGTAATTACAACTATAAACATACTCAATACATTATTAGTGTGTGATTTCAAATATTAATATATTAGAGAGGTTGGTTGGGTGTAATGTCAACCAAAAACATACTCGAGATATGGGTTGGGTGTAATTCTAATGGTAACACCGCATATTTTTAAGAAGAATACTCTTTTCATAAACTATATATTTAAATTAATAAAAAAAATTATTTCCTCAAAGGAATTGAAATGGATTGGGTAATAATTCATATGATATAGTAATTAAAATAATAACACTTTATTCACCCATAGTAAAAAAATTCAAAAAAAAAATAAAAGAAACAAAGTATTACACACCATGGACTATTGCTCACCATGAATTATTTTTTTTAAGGTTGGGTTCGAAGCCTCATTTATTATTAAAGCAAAGAAAAGACCTCTTTAACTGGGTAGAGGGAGACCCATTACATATCCCAAAGACTTAGTGGGAAAATAGCCCATTGCATGGCCCGTAGGCCCAAATTATTGGCCCAAGGCCCATTTTGTGAATAGTACTGCTACAGTACCCACGCTGCTATATTACCCCACACAGTACCCGCCTCTGCTATAGTACCTTGCTGCCGCTATAGTGACTTGTCGACGCTACAGTGCCCACCGTTGCTATAGTTCCGCCACTGCTACAGTGCTCTACAGTGCTGCTACAGCACCTACACCCAATGGGTTTTGAACCCCCATTTTTCATGTAGGATTACATGGTGCTTACCATGAATTATTACATCATTTAAAAGTGCATAAATTAAAAGGGGAAATAAATAGAAAAATAAATAAATATTCAACACTAGAAGATTTATAGGATCATCTTCACCATTGAGGATCGCCAATATCCAAATAAAATCTATAATGAGGAAAAAATATTTAAAGGATAAATTATATTATGAGATATAAAATGAAAACTATGGAAATGAGAAGTGTGACTTAAGAAGTGTGAATAGAATAAATGAGTTTAGTAATGCTATATATAGCAATAAAATCTGGTCATTTTAAATATAATTATTGGATATACATGTATCCAATAGGTATATTTAAGTTATATATTTCTAGTAGTAAATTTAAAATAATATAATTCATGAATAATAAATAATGAAGAAAATATAATATTAAAATATAATATATGTGTGTGTTTGTGTGTTACATATTAAAACTATTATAATATGATGTATTTATATAGTATAAAGAAAGATATTAATATCATTGGATTATTAAAATTAAATTTTTATAATATAAATAATTAATTTTAATGGTATTTGGTAAAGATTATATATTATAAAAAGAATATTTTTCAAAAAAACAATTTTTTTGAAGTGTTGTATATTTTTTCCAAATAAATTAAATATGACACTTTTAAATGATTATTATTATAATATATAATATTTAAATATTGAAACTAATATATTAAAATTCTTTAAATTATAAAATCATATGAAATAATATTGAGAACATATAAGGTTTAAAAAGGCACTTTTTTAATAAAAGTGATTTTTATTTATATTTTGAATTTAAAATATAAATTTATAAATTTTATAATTTTAATTAGATAAAATTAATATCATTTTTAAATTTATAATGTTAAAATTATCTTAGTAATAATTTTAAAAAAAAATCTGAAATAATTTATTTTTAATGAATAGTGAAAAATAATGTGTTTACTAAAACCAGAGAATTTATGAATCTGTTGAGAATTAGGTATAACTTAAAAACTTAAAAATTATTTTTCATGATAACATATGTATCTATGGAGTAAAAATATACATTTTTAAATACCATTATTATTTTTGAAAACCAATGTTTAACATTTTATGAAATAAAGTAAAATTTTTCTATAAAAGTCATTATTTTCATTCTTTTTATTTTAATTAAATATTATTTTATTAAAATTGGGTGTTGTATTAAGGTACAATACATATAAAGTTTTTATAATAACTCTTTTTATATCATTAAAATCATTTAAATTTAAATTTTTATCCTACACATAAATTTTAATCTTAAAAATATACAATTTCTAAAAAGGGGTTTTACATGTTACATGTGCTAATGTTAAAATTAATATTTATTATACATAGAAATTTTATATAATAAAATAGAATTAATATTTTTAATTATTTGTTCTTTATTATTTAATAAGGTTCATTTTATTTTTAGGCATTAAAAGTAAATTACATAGGAAAAAATTAGTTACCATTGTAAAACCGAAAATATTAAATATAAAAGTTCTAAGAGTAAAGAACATAAAAAATGTTTAAATCATGTATAAAAATGAATTTTTGTGGTATTATTGATCTTATAACATCCAAAAATCCATTATTTACCATCATGGGGACTTATTGACATGTGAAATATGTTCTCTATTTATATTAAGATGAAATATTTATAGAAATTTCATTCCTGCCACTTATAAATGGGGACTCTCTCCACCCCTTCAAAAAAGGTAAAAAAATTAACTTCCCTCTTAAAACTATACCCTATTTACTTAATATATAATATTATTTTACTTTATTTAGATTTTGGTCCCAAGAATATATTCTAATCCTTTCATTTCTAAGGATTCATCTAAGGGAAAAGTTAAGTCCTCAACGTGAGTAATATTTTTTTCCCTAACATATTTTATTTTCTATATCACTTTATGAAATATAATTTTATCATACGTATGTAATGAAATCAGTATTTTTTGTATATTTAATTTCATTAATCTAAGTTAATAACTATTAACTGCTTTTCCCCCATTTCCATTTAGAAAAACAAAAATGGAATTTGTGCGTTTGGGCGGACAATGACCTCCACGAAGCGACGTTTTCCATTTTTCACAATCACATGTCATCATTAGTTATAAAGATATAATTGAAAAACAAATGTGGAATACATAAAATAATAAAAATTATTAAGATAAAAATTATAATCCACCCTCATTCCCTCTCATTCATTGAGAAATGAAAATGTTAATTGTGTGTTGTATGGACTACCGCATCCACGAAGTAACGTATCTCATTTTTCATCTAGTTTTTTATTATTTATTAAAAAAATTAAAATATAATTAAACATCATAAAAATATATAAATAATATCATTATGATTGTATAATAATTATATTATTATAAAATAAACCACTTTTATAACCATACTTGTCCATTAATTATGTTATGTTCATGTTTGGGTCGGTCTAACCACATACTTGAAAAATGATATAAAATAATATCATGTATGACTATGAGAAACTAATTAATAATAATATATGAAATAAATAAGTAAATAATGGTTTTATTTTGGTTCTAAAGTGGTAACATTAATATTAAACTCATTAATTAATATACCAAAGTTTGTTTGTTAAAAAACACTAAAACATTCTCATCATCAATTTTATCCTTAAGGATCATAACCAAAAATACAATGGAATAGATTTATAACATTATAAATAATTATAAAGTATAAATTTTAGTACCTTTTCTAGTCTGGGAGTGATATTATTTAGGATAAGTATGAATAACAACATCACTCATACGAAACTTGTTCAAAATGATCAAAATTACTCACACCTGATATTGAAGATTAATAATAATTAACTAATATACAATTAGAAGATAATTATAAATGGAGTTTATAATAGTTTATAGATATTAAGGTTCTTAAATAAGTTAATAAGATAATTATTTCTGTTATAAATGAGATTCAAGAGCTTTAGTAGAAGTCTATAATTAAGGTAAGGGGTTCTTTGTTTCAAATTTAATTTCTTAAGACATAATTCTTATTGCACCATCATTTATTTTATATGGTGTTTTCACTGCCCTATTTATTTCATGTATTAAAATATCTTCCATTTCATGAGATTTTAATGTCCATTTCATGATCTTCATCTTATTATCCATTAAATCTTACGTTACCAATATCATGAGGGTTTCATCACCAATATCATTTTCACAAATGGATTTCTTTTGAAAGAAAATATATATGGAAAATTTATATAATTTTATCTCTAAAAAAACTATAAATTTATTCCCCTCCAGTTATTCTTATAGTTTTACTTATCTTCTCCCAATTTCATTTTTCCCCATGGCTCATTATTTACCTATTGCAAGGAAACTGACCCTACCTATTCTTTTTGGTTGGGAATCCTTCTCTTCCATGACTGTATTCATTGGATGATTATATGAATGTCCTTATTTATGCCTCAATAATTTATTTAGTTCCTTATCTACTAATTTACCTTCTTTAAATAATTTAAATAATTTTTTTACTTTTTCTATATGGGTTTTTCATCAAAGTGTAAAAAACATCACTTTTTAATGTTTTCCATGTGAACACATATTTATTCTATTTTTATCTTTTTATATAAAACTTATTATCTATGTTTTCATATTTTAGAAAAGAAATTATTGTTCTCCTAATTTTATAAAATATATATACCTAAATAAATGCTTTCAAAAATACCAAAAATGTTTTTCCTTTCTGAAGTGATTTTCCTAATGCTTCAAAAAAATGTTTTTCAAATAACTCAATGCCCTTTTACATATTTTATGCTTGATCAATGATATTATTCAAATGATATCATCCACACTATTTATTGGGATAGATTTTGAAATGTTATTCTCTATCATAAAAATGATTCATCACTACCTTTTTCTTTCCTAACTATCCACTATGAGTAGGCATTTTTTTTCTTCCAATGTCTTTACTTTGTGAATAACATGTTTTAATTTATTTTATTAAAGGGAGTTCACCTAGATTTTATAAATCTATTGATTGGTTAAATTATTGAATTGACCATATATACTTTATATATATGATTTAAATATCATATTCTCTGTAATCTTGATTGAAGGGTATTTACCTAGAATGATACTAAATATATTTTGATACTTGTTAATTTTCCATAAGTATATCATGTTATGATTATTGATGTAAATATAAATTTATTTCTTACCTGATTCCATTTTAAAAGGATATGAAATCCATTTTATTTCTATGTGTTATTTGTGATATGATGAATGATTGATTTCAAGTGTCACTCATATATATGGATTATGAAGGGTGGGATACTATATCACCCTCCAATACATTAGTTACGTTTGATATATAATGAGATAGTAATGTGTGGGATTAATGAGTTCTTTCCTAAAGGTTTGGGAATAATGATTTTAATCAATTTTTTATTAATGAACATAATGAGTTTTTTTACAAAGGAATGGGCATAATGAGTTTTCTCATAAAGTTTTTTCTTCTTATGTTTGTTCCCCCTTTCTAAGTTTTTTTTAATTTCAAGATATGTTACATTTCAGGTTTTTTCCTCTTCTATAAGATATTATATGCTTTTATGTTATGCCATGCCTTATACCATGATTTATTATCTATGATTTATTGGGTATTACTTTCTCATGTGTCTGGGTTATGATCATTAATTTTTATCACTTATGTTTACCCTTAGTGAGCATCTAAGATCACCCCTTTATTATGCTAAAATTTCCCTAGGTTATGAAGAAAAGTAATATGTATGATGTTTCTAGAAGATTATATTGTGTGGATAATTTTTAAGAGATGTTGAGTAGTTGTTATATATTGATCAGTTGACTATATAGTGGGAAAATGTCAATTAGTTGAAAAATGCATGGGTTTTGTTAGCTAATGTATTGTCTTAATTATATAAAACTATAAACCTAAAGTATCATAGGAATGTTATATAATTAAATATTTACTTCAAATTCATGTAATTGATATGGTCACGTCTTTGGGGTTTCATAGTTGGTATCAGATCAAGGTTTAGATAACTTTAGAAGTTAGTTTGTTAGTTGAGGATAATTTAAGGGTTGATAAGTTATGGTTGATAATAATTCTGAAGGTATAGATAACCATTTAGTATAGTGGTGGTAATATTGAATATTTTAGGGATTAAGATAATATAAATTCAGTGAAAACATTAGGTGTGAGTCTAAGGGATAATTCTAGGTATAGGATAACATTCATAAGTTTTGTTAAAGTAGAGATTATGTGGCTCTCCTATAAATAACATCTCTATCTAGATACTAGAAAGTGAATATATCTATGGCATAGATACACCTATGGGTAATCAACCTAAAATTTTAAGTATATAATCTACTCAATCTTCACTCTAGTACATAATGAGTGAGATTAAGACTACACACTTATCTTGACAGTCTCAGGGGATAGGATTTGGTTAATAAAATTCTATTTTTAAGCCATTAGGAATGATTTATTATGTTATGTAATTAGATTAAAAATTATGTGAGGACACAACTTAAAGTAATATTGGTTGAACTAATATAGTTATAGGATGGACCAAGTGTGGAATAGTTAAAATGAAGGTTTCATTAGTTTAAATGAAGGTGTAATTAGAGAATAAATCGTAGGATTGAGATTTCATATTCATATGATAATTTGCACTGATTCTATTGGGTATTATCTTAATAATTTTGGTTTTAATATTTAGTCAGAAACAAGATCTTGAAAATGAAATTATAGAATGTATGTCTTTAAAAACTCATAATACATAGTTATATAGGAAAATTTGTAATAAATAGTTGTTAATCTTAATATACGCTTATTGTGAGGGAAGGGATATGTTACCTAGTCTCCCTAATATATAAATGTTTGTATATATTAGAAGCTATATCTTGAGTCATGATTATATTTAGATACTATTCAGTATTTTTATTAATAAATGATAATTAAAATTATAAGGATGTAATTTATTTAAGTGGGGAGAATGAAACACCTTAGGTTTTTAATAAGTACGCTCTTTACATGAAAAATATTTTTATAATTATAAACTATTTTTAAATTTATTTAAAGGAATTTAAATAGATTTGGTAATAATTCATAAAACATAAGAACTAAACTAGAAACACTTTATTAATTTATAAAAAAATCAACAAAAGGATATAAAATTAAGTATAACACAGGTTGGATTATTACTCACTATGGATTATTACTTCCTTTAAAAGTCAATAAATTAAAAGGGTGTAATAAATAGAAAATAATAAAATATTCAACACTAGAAGACCTCATGGATCATATTTATCATTCAGGATCACTAATATCAAAATAAAACATATAATAAGAAAGAAAATTATGAAAGGATAAATAATATTGTGAGATATAAAATAAAAACTATGGAAATGATAGGTGTGACTTAAGAATTGTGAATAGAATAAATGAGTTTAATAAGGCTATATATAGAAAATAAATATGGTCATTATTAACATATTCATTTTTAATATAGTCATTGTATATACATGCATCCAATAGGTATACTAAATTCATGTATTACAAGTAGTAGATATAAAATAATATAATTCATTAATAAAAAATAATGAAGAATATATATAATATTAAAATATTATATTTATTCATTCATTTACTTATGCATTATGTATTAGCATTATTATGATATGGTGAATTTATATAACACAAAAATATATATTAATATCAATGTATTGGTAAAATTAAATTTTTAGGTTTCAAATAATTAATTTTAATCGTATTTGGAAAATATTATATAACATAAAAGTAATATTTTTCAAAAAAAACACTTTTTTGTTTAAAGGGTTGTATATTTTATATTGATAAATTAAATAGTACAATTTAAAGTGATTATTATGCTAATATGTAATATTTCAATATATTAACTAATATATTGAAATTATTTAAATTAGAAATTGGTATGATATAACATTGATAACACATAATGCTTAAAAAGACAATTTTTCAATAAAAGAAATTTTATTTATATTTTGAATTTAAAAGATAAATTTATAAACTTTAGAATTTTAGATAAAAAAATATAATTTTAAAAATTAAAATTTCAAAATTATCTTAGTATGAATTTTTGGAATTTTTCTAAACTAATTGATTTTTAGTGAATAGTAAACAATATAGTTTTTTTGAAAACCATAGAGGTTATGACTCTATCGAGAATAATAAAACATAATTTTGTTGAATATTTTATTGACAATAAATGATAAAATTTCTTCACATTGTGTTAAATATGTTTATTTATAAAATAATTGTGATTAGATCATTCATTTGAAAATTTGGTGAAAAATCCAGTTTTACCCTTTAAAAATTCACTGTAGTATTTCAAACATAAATAATTTTATTTGAATTATTTTAACTTAATATTTATGTAAATTTTTTCTGGACTTAATTTCCTACAACTTTTATTTAGGAAATTTGAGTAAAATCATACATTTGGTTTGTGCAAATGGGCTATGATGTCAAATTTGGGATGGACTTGGCAAATTGGATATTGGTTCTGTATTTAGGTCATAACTTATTCATAAGTGCATGGATTAGGGAAATATTTTGATAGGATCTCTCAAAACCAATTTTTCATAAATCATTATTCTGGAATAATATCTGGTTCACATGTTTTAGAGGTCAAATTGGAGGTTCAAGTTGGATTAAAATATTTGGCTGAGATTCCCCATTCACACTTGAAAACACTTTGAACCTAGCCTCTCTTGCACTCTATAAATTGGTGTTTTTCTCATTTTGAGGGGTTGGGGATATGCATTGTAAATTTTAGGGTATAGGAGAATTTTATCCAATCCAATTATACAACCATTTAAATAAGGGTAGCTCTTGAAGCAAGGATCCCTTCAATGAAGCCTTCTTCTTCTTCTTCTTCTTCTTCGTGTTGTAATACTTCTGTTTACATAATAAACACCTTAGTTATTCTTTAATTTCTTCAATTTAATCTGTTTTTTTTTTTCATTATTATTCCTCTTTATGCTATAATTTAATATTATAAATGAGATTGGGTTATACCATTTCTAATAATTTGCACATGAAAAATGTTTCTACGATAACTACACTGCCCAAAGAAACGTAGTTCTTTTTAGTAATTGATCTACATCTAACATTATTAGTTAATTTATTTTGAATAAATGAGATATTGTAATTCAATTAATATGATATATTAATTTAGTTTTTAATTTAATTGAAACTAAGAAATCAATTTAACAATTAACACAAAACACGTGAGGTCGGGAATTGTATGAATTTTGAGAGCGTGATCTTAATCGGTAATACAAGACCACATGGGATAAATTTGTAGATTTCAAATATAATCCATAAAATCAATTAATCCTCATTTAAATATTATATATGTTCTATAATTAACCATTGAACATAATTTAACCTAAGAACATCAATCAGATCAGGGTGTTTTGATTGCATGTTCCAAAGCTAGCCTAAGGTTTAAGTAATTTCATGTTTGTGGTTAATTTAACTTCTGTAGGGTTAGAGGGTTAACAAATTAGAGGATTATAATTAAGTGGATGTTAATTTAAATTATAATGATAAATAATTGAGTGAATAGGTAGAGTTATATCGATTACTCCTTTTAAAATATTTTCTAAAAAACATCTTCTTGTTGTGTCATTTTAATCGAACTTCATTTCAAAAATAAAAACAAAAAAATAAAATATTCTTCTAGAAAACTTTTTATAGATTTATAAATGATAAAAAACCCATAATTTTTATGTATATTGTTTTTTTATCTTTTATTTTATTTTCATAATACCTTTAAGAAGTTTTTTCAGTTACTGACTCTTTGGGAGATGACCTTGGTTAGCCACTCTACTGCACCTAAGTACCCCAAAAACCACTAATCATTTGAGGGAACCCACGATAGTGCTTTTCAAATTGGAAAAATTTCTAGGTAGGAAAGTAATTATTTCAACCAATTAGACTTATTTATTTTATTTTACATTTTATTCTCCTCTTCTATTCTTTCTTTCTTCTTTACCCAATCGGAATTTTTTATTCTTCTTTTGTTTTATTCTTATTCTTTTTGGACTATCAACTCAAACTTATCATTTTTATTATGGACCAATTTCCTTATTTTCATTTTTATTTGATTTATGACATGAACTAATCCTGAGGATCTTTCAGATATTGTCCCTGAGATTGAACGTAGCTTTTGGGCTCGAATCAGACATTCTCAGTCTATGGGAAGTTTCAGCATTAAAACAGTTGGAGAATTCATTCACTCCCAGAACATTGAAATTGGAATAAATTTAAATTCAAACATAAAACAAGAACCAATGGCTTAAAATAGTTTAAATGAACTTAATAGAACCATTTTAGAATTGGTTGCACCTAATATTAATTATCAACCAAATTTCATGGCATACACAAATCTCGAATCAGACTTTGAGTTGAAATCTGGATTAATCCACCTACTTCCAAAGTTTCATGGATTACCTAGTGAGGAACCCAATAAACATTTAATATAATTTCATGTGGTTTTATCAATCTTAAAACCATGAAATGTTTCTGAAGATCAAATCAAACTAAGAGCGTTCCCATTTTCACTTGATGGAACTGCTAAGGATTAGATGTATTATTTACAACCTAAATATGTAACATGTTGGAATGATTTGAAATTCCTTTTCTTGAAAAGATTTTTTATAGAATCAAGGACCACTTCTATTTGTAAAGAGATCTCAGGGATCAAGAAATCCCAAGGGGAGTCAATGTATTAGTATGAGGAGTAATTCAAGAAGTTTTGTGCAAGCTTCCCATATCACCAAATAAGTGAGAAACTCCTCATCCAATACTTCTATAATGGAATCACTCCTATGGAGAGGATCATGGTGGATGTTTCAGATGGAGGTGCATTGGTGGACAAGACACCAGTAGCTTCACGTGCATTGATTGACAAGATAGCACAAAATTTCCAACAATTTGGCGATTGAGGTACACCACATGTTAGGGGAGTACAATAAGTAAGTCCTTATCTTGATATTCATTTGATTGATACCAAGTTGTAATAATTGACCACTATGGTGAGTTAGATTGCTTTGGATAAAAAAACATTCCAAACCACTTCTTTAAGGCCTTGTGTCATTTACCCTAAGACAAGCCACTCAACTCACTGTTGCCCCCAACTACAAGAAACAGAAGATTGTGCAGCAGTGTTTCCTGGGAGAACATATCAGCAGAAACAACTACCATATCCCCAAAAGAAGCTTGATTCCTTTGATCCAACATAAAACTAAGGGTGGAAGGATCAATCAGACATGAGTTATGGATCTGGACAAAAAAAAGGCCCCCTTTTCAAAAACAATTCCAGCAGCCTCTGGCTTACCAGAAAAGTTTCCAACAACCCCAAAGGAGATTTACATCCCAAGAATCAATAAGCCATCAACAAGGGAATCCCCCATCTAAGTTAGATTATAACACTGATATCCTTTTGAAGCAAATTGTTCTTAATCAACAGAATGAGATGAAGAGTCAAGGTTCAGAGTTGAGGGAGTTGAAGACACAGATGAGCCAGATTGCCACCACCCTCCATGAACTAGTAAGTAAGAACTCTGGAAATCTTTCATCCCAACCTACTCCAAATCCCAATGGGAATGTAAGTGCCATCACATTGAGAAGTGGGAATAAAACAACTGATACATCTACACTTATCGTTCCATCAGGATTCACCTCAACTCTAAAAAAGCCTCATTCTAAACCTACTAATGAGAAACCCAATGATAAAGATAAAGGTAAGAAAAATATTGATGATATTCCTCCTAAACCCCTTCCTTTTCTAAATAGAGTTTTTGAAACCAAAAATATGGCTGAAGAGACGATGCAAAAAAGAAGTTTTGGATACCTATAAGTGTGTGGAGATCAATATCCCTTTACTTGAATCCATTAAGAAAATAACAAGGTGTGCCAAATTTTTAAAAGAACTTTGTACCAATCAAAGAGGGCTCAAGAGAAATGAGAGGATCAATCTTTGAAAAAATGTGTCATCACTCATTACCCCAACTCTAGAAATGAAAACAAAGTGCAAGGATCTCGGGATATTCACCATCCCATGAACCATAGGGGAGTTAAACTTTTATGATGATTTATGTGATTTAGGAACTCCCAAAAATGTAATTCCTAACTCTATTTTTTATTCCTTACAGCTTGGTGAGTTGAAACCGACAAGATTAGTGGTGTAGTTGGAAAATAGAACAATGACATATCCAGCGGGAGTCCTTGAGGATGTACTTGTTCATATAAGACACATGATCATCCCATCATATTTCTACGTGCTTAACATGGAGTATGATTAGGTAAGTTCTCATTCCCACATTATCTTAGGTAGGCCCTTACTCAAAACTACAAAAAATTATCATAAATGTCAATGAGGGTACACTTTCCCTGGAATTTGGAGATGAAGTTGTGATATTTAATGTTATGGACTCCATGAAGTACCCCTTAGAAGACCATTCTGCTTTTGTTATCTCCCATTTTGAACCACCAAATAAAAACCCCATGGAATTTTATTGTCCTATTCTTAGGTATATTATGAGTATTGGTTATAGTTTTATGTCTAATAATACTTCCAAACATGTTTATAATGAATAGGACTCACTTGGATTTCATTTTGAAATGGATTCATATATTTATTTTGATCATGTTCAGTCTGATTATGACATGTCTGTTGAGTATGCTGATGGATTTGATGAATTATTCTCTGATTTTGATGATGTTTATTCTGATACTGATCTTATATGTGCACATATTTCGGTTCCTTCAATGTATCCATCTATACATCACCCCCTTCATTGGAACTCAGTCTATTGCCACCAAATCTCAAATACTCATACTTGTTAAGTGGAGAGAGATTACCTATTATTATTACTAACAATCTCCATTTTGAACATGAAGAAAAACTTTTGAATCTTTTGAGGGAGAACATTAAAGCAATCAGGTGGACCTTAGCTGACATATCAGGTATCATCCCCTCCATTTGCATGCATAGTATTCTTTTGGAGGATAGAGCTAAACCGGTTAGGCATCCATAAAAAAGACTCAATCCAACCCTTCTAGAAGTTGTTAAAAAAGAGGCTAAAAATTTGATTGAGGTAGGTATAATCTATCCCATTTTAGATTCCTAGTGGGTGAGTCCTATTAATTTTGTCCCTAAGAAAAGTGGTGTTACTGTTGTTAAAAATGATAAAGAGGATTCAGTTATGATGAGGGTGCAAAACAGTTGGTGTGTTTGTATTGATTATAGGAAACTAAATTTTTCCACTTGCAAGGACCATTTACCCCTCCCATTTATTGATCAAATGCTTGAGAGACAAGCTAAGAAGACACATTATTGTTTGTAGGATGGATTTTATAGATATTTTTAGGTTCCTATTTCTCTAGAGGATCAGGATAAGACAACATTCAATTGTCCATTTGGTACGTTTTCCTATCAGATGATTCCATTTGGACTTTACAATTCCCCAGTCACCTTCCATAGATGCATAGTGAGTTTTATTTTATTTTATTGAGATCTTCATGGAGGTATTTATGGATTATTTTATAGTGTATGGGTCTTCATTTGATGATTGTATCTCAAGTTTGGGAAAGGTTTTTAATCATTGTATTGAGAAGAATTTGGTCTTGAACTTTGAAAAGTGTCATTTTATGGTAGAGCATGGCATTGTATTAGGGAATTTAGTGTAAAAACATGGGATAGAGGTTGATAGATCTAAGGTAGATATTATTTCATCCTTACCATATCCTTCATGTGTGGGTCATGTTAGATATTTCCTAGGGCATGCAATATTTTATCAGCGCTTCATCAAATATTTTAGTAAGATTTCTCTTTCTATGTTGCGATTACTTCAAAAGGATTCTGATTTTGTGTTTGATGATTCTTGTAGGAGTTCCTTGTATGAGATAAAGAAGTTTATGACCACTCCACTGATCATACAACCCCCACAGTGGGAACTTCCTTTTGAGCTTGTGTGTGACGCCTCCAACTTTGTAGTTGGAGTTGTATTATCTTAGATGGTGGAGGGACGTTCACATGTGATTTCATATGAATAAAAGATATTGTATTCGGCCCAATAAAAATACTAAACCATGTAAAAGGATTTTATTTCCATCATATTTTCTTTAGATAAATTCCATTCATATTTATTGGGCTCTAAAGTATTTTTTTCCAACCATGCAGATCTGAGGTACCTTCTGAAGAAGCCGAATGAAAAGCCCGAGATAATTTGATGGATGATCTTTCATTATGAATTTGATATTTAGATAAAGGACAATAAGGGGTCAAAAAACTTGGTAGAGGACCACATGAGTAGGCTTACTCACACACTAGAGGATGACACCTTGGACCAAGTGCCACTTTGGGACACTTTCTACAATGAACATCTTTATTCCATCTTAGGTATGCATCTTTAGTATTCTGATTTAGTTAACTACATTTTTTACTCTAAAATCCATATAAATTTAAAGAAATATCAAGACCAAAAGTTAAAAAGTGGGTCTATATTTTATGTGTGGGACGATCCCTACATATGGAGCATGTATAGTGACCAAGTTATTAGGAGGTGTGTTCTTGATCATGAGTTTGAGTCTGTTCAACAATTTTATCATACACTTGCTTATGGTGAACTTTTTGGACCCCAACGGATAGATAGGAAAGTATTAGACTTTTAATTATATTGGCCTAGATTATTCTATGATTCTCATGTGTTTTTAAGTCATTCTCTAATTTCTAACACATTGGGAACATTTCTAGGAGACATGAGATGCCCCAATAACCCATAATATTCTGTGAGACTTTTTATGTATGGGGAATCGATTTTATGGGTCCTTTTCTTAGTTCATTTGGATTTTGTATATTTTGGTTGCTGTTGATTATGTGAGTAAGTGGGTGGAGTCTAAGGCCACCGGGACTGATTATTCTCATGTTGTATTGAACTTTGTCACGATATATTTTTTTTGTAGGTTTGGAGTACCAAAGGCTATCATCAGTGACCAAGGGACACACTTCTACAATCAGAACTTGGATTCTCTCCTTTATAAGTATGGGGTGACGCAAAAAACATCAACACCATACCACCCCTAAACAAATTTCTAGGCTGAGGCTTCAAATCATGAGTTGAAACAAATTTTGGAGAAAATCATGCAGCCGAATAGGAAGGATTGGAGTAAGCGCTTGGATGATGCACTATGGGATTAGAGTACATCATACAAGACACCCATCAGTATGTCCCCATTCCGGATTATTTTTGGGAAATCCTCTCATCTCCCTGTGAAAGTTGAACATCAGTCTTATTGGGATATAAAGAAATGCAACATGGATTTGACCTAAGATGGAATCCAAAGGAAGCTGCAAATTCAAGAGCTTGAGGAGATTCGATTGTCTTCATATGATAACTCAAGGCTCTATAAGGAAAGATCAAAACAATCTCATGATAAAATGATCCATAAAATATAATTTCATGATGGAGAGAAAGTCTTGCTCTATAGTTCGCGACTGAAGCTGATGCCTGGTAAGTTGCATTCTAGTTAGTTAGGTTCTTATGTTGTGACTAATGGTTTTACTTATGGTGTAGTGGATATCACACAATAGTAAATAGGAAGGAGCTTTACAATCAATGGGAAAAGTTTGAAGAAATACATTGAGGGACTTCCAACTAATGTAGTGGATTTCATCACACTGAATGACCCCATCATCACTTGAGCATATCAGGTTGTTCCTAACCCTTTCACTATTATATTCTTTGTCCTATTTAAAATTATACATTTTATTTTCATATATCATCTCATAGGTTCACATTTAGGAAAATGCAATATTTTAAGTGTGGGGGAGGTTAAAACATTTTGGGGTAGATATTTAGTATTTTCATTTGTGTGTTTTGTGTGTATTTTCTATTAAGTTTTTGGTTAAATTTTTAAAAAAAACAAATATATCATGTAAAATTATCATGTGGAACATATAGAAAATGCATGTTTTCAGAATTCATTAGTAGAATTATAATAATGAGTAAGATTTCATCATCAAGGGATGATTTTTATAAAAATTAAAGTCATCGATGATATGAATGGTTGTGTCATTATAAAACCTTTTATATTTTTACATCATTATTTGTGATATTTTTTTATGTTAAATTGTGTCATTGATTTCTCCACACAAATTTTCACTCAACCATGACTTGTGAAATTTTTCCTACTCAATTAAAGGTATAGTCAAGTTAGGTAAAAAAATCATTGGTTGATCCATACATTTTTTTCTCTTTCGATCGGTTTCATTATTGTACTTAATTGACCTATGCATGTGTACCTATTATTTGACTATTATACGCCCTCAAAAAAATATGGTTTGTGCCTTGGACATGTCAAAAACCACTCTTTATCAACCTTTGATCTTGTTATAACTATTTCAATTAGTGTCATGAGGAGATAAAACAAGGTTTGAGAGTTGAGTGAGATATTTTTTCTAAGTCAAACTTAAAAAAACACAAAAAAAATAAATGTGGGGATTGATGAAATGTACAACATATGGGGATATCTAGGTCGGGAGCTTAAGGTTTGACTTTCGGGAATGCTTAAGTGAATGGGTCTTGAAATTAGAATGCAAAGGAATGTAGAATAGGTTTAGTAAATTAAACCAGGTAAGAATAATTGTTTTACATGACCTGAATATACTGAATAAAGGGTGGATTTATGATCTTGGAATGGTTGGGACACACACACACGTGGAGAATTAGTGGCATGGTAGACCCATGACTTGTTTCGCTATGATTAGTGTTATGAATCTGTCTAAATTTTATTTTGACACAATTTATGAGATAATAATTTTAAAATATATTTATATTGACTCTTGAAGGGATTCTTACTATGCCAATATTTTCGATCTGGATTGAGAAATATGAATATGCATATCTTGTCACAATTTTTTCAAATACATTATATGAGGTTTTGCCTATGAATTAAAAAGGGTAAGTGTGGGGGAGTTTATAAAACGAAATTTTTTTGAATAGTTTATTGATAATAAATGATAAAATTTCCTCACATTGTGTTAAATATGTTTATTTATAAAATAATTGGGATTAGATCCTTCATTTGAAAATTTGGTGAAAATTTAAGTTTTACCCTTTAAAAATTCATTGTAGTATTTATAAAATAAATAATTTTATTTGAATTATTTGAACTTAATATTTTTTAAATATGTTCCTGACTTAATTTACTACAACTTTTATTCAGGACATTTGAGTTAAATCATAAATTGTTTTGGTGAAAATGGGCCATGAAGTAAAAGTTGGTCTGGAATCTCCAAATTGGGCATTGGTTTTGTATTTGAGCCATAACTTCTTCATCCGTTCATGGATTAGGACCAAATTTTGAGAGGATATCTCCAACACAATTTTTCAAAAATACTTATTTGGGAATAATAGCTAGTTCACATGTTTTGGAGGTCAAATGGGCGGTGAACTTTGGAATAAAATATTTGGCTGAGATTATCCATTCACACTTGAAACCACATTGAACCTAGCCTACCATCCACTATAAATTTGTGTTTTTATCATTTTGATGGGTTTGGGACATGCATTGGAAATTTTAGGGAATAGGATCATTTGATCCACTCCAATTATCCAACCATTTCAATAAGGGTATCTCTTGAAGCAAGTATCCCTTTGATGAATCCTTCTTTTTCTTCTTCTTTGTGTTGTAATACTTTTGTTTGCATAATAAACTCATTATTTATTATTTAATTTCTTATATTTTCCTCTATTTTTTCATTTATCTTCCTAATTATTATTCTTATTTGGGCTGGAATTCAAGATTAGAAATTATATTGGGTTATACCGTTTCTAAACCTTTGCACATGCAAAACGTTTCTACGATGACTACACTGCCCATGGAAGCGTAGTTATTTTTAGTAATCGATCTACCTATAACCTTCTTCATTCATTTATTTTGAATCAACAAGATACTTTCATTCAATTAATATGATATATGAAATGAGTTTTTAATTTAAATTAAACTAATAAAGCAATTTAATAATTAACACAAAACACACAAGGTTGGGAATTTTGTGAATTGTGAGAGCGTGATCTTAATCGGTAATACAATACCACATGGGATAAATTTGTAGAGTTAAAATATAATCCTTAAACTCAATTAATACTCCTTTATAGAGTGGATATGTTCTCTAATTAACCACTGAACATAATCTAAACAAAGAACATCAATCAAATTAGGGTGTTACGATTGCATGTTCTGAAGCCAACCTAGTGTTTAAGTAATTTCATCTTTGTGATTAAGTTAACTCTCATAGGGTTCGAGGGTTAAAAAATTAGTGGATTATAATTAAGTGGATGTTAATTTAAATTATAATGATAAATAATTTAGTGAAGAGTTTGAGTTAGATTGATTACTCCATTTAAAATATTTTCTAAAAAAACATCTTCTTGTTGTGTCATTTTAATCGAACTTCATTTCAAAAATAAAAACAAAAAAATAAAATATTCTTCTAGAAAACTTCTTATAGATTTATAAATGATAAAAAAAATACCCCCATATTTTTTATTTAGTGTGTTTTATTATCTTTTATTTTATTTTCATACTACGTTTAAGAAGTTGTTTCAATTACTACCTCTTTGTGAGACAACCTTGGTCAGCCACTCTGTTCCACCTAAGTACCCCAAAAACCACTAATCATTTGAGGCCACCCACGAGAGCAGATTTTAGAGAATTAGATATTAATTAAAAATATATAGAGTATTTTTCATGATCAAATATGTATCAATGTATTAAAACCATACATTTTTAAATATCCTTATAAATCTAGAAAGTCTATGTTTAACATTTTATGAAAATAAGTAATATTTTACAATAAAAGAAACAAACTTTGGTATTTTATTTTAAGTAAATATTATTTTGGTGAAAAAATGGATTTATTTGAAAGAAACATAAATTTTATTTTATTTATAATAAAAAAAATTATATAAATAAAATAAAAACCATTAATAATTTTATCCTGCATATAAATTTTAAGATTAAAATTATATTTTTTCTAAAAACAGGTTTTTACATGTTACAAGTGCTAATGTTAAAATTAATCTTATTACACAAAGGTATTTTATTGGAAAAAATGGATTTAATATTTGTAATTTATAGGTATAAATTATGTAATAAGGTTCATTTTATTTTTAGGCATTAAAATTAAATAACTTGGGTAAAAATTAGTTACTATGGTGAAACCAAAAATGGTAAAAGTAAAAATTAAAATATTAAAAGACTTAAAAACATTTATAAAACATGTGTAAAATGGATGTTTGAGGGTTTATAGAACTTATATAACCCTAAAATCCATTATTTTTCATTATGGAGTCTTATTGATATGTGAAACATGTTCTCTCTTTATATTAAGATGAAATATTTACAAAAATGCCTTTCTCACCACTTATAAAAAGGACCTCTCACCAACCCTTCAAGATCACTCCTAAATTTCAGTTTACTCATGAAAATATACCCTATTTAATTCCCCTATAATCTTATTTCACTTTATTTATCTTTTTTCACAATAATTTAGCCTAATCCATCCATTTACAAGGAGTCCTCCTAAGAAAAACTCAAGTCCTCAGCGTGAGTACTATTTTTTCCCTAACTTATTTTCTTTTCAATATTACTTTCACAAATCTAATTTTCTTATTCCTATATAATTCCTATATAATGACATTAGTATTGTTTGTATGCTTAATGTTATTTTTATAAGTCAAAGTGACATCTTCTATTTTTCACCAACTCCTCTCTTTTCTAGTTATAAGGATGTAATTAAATAATAAATGTGACATATATAAAATAATTATGATTATTAAGAGACAAATTATAATCCACATCCATTCCCTTTCATTCATTGAGAAATAAAAATGTAAAATGTATGTTGAGTGGACAATGACCACCACCAAGTAACGTATCTCATTTTTATTTAGTTTATATATTATTTATTAAAATCCCTTATAATATGATTCACCACCTAAAAAATATAAAAAAAATATCATTATTCTTATATTTTAATGATGTTATTATTAAATAAACCACTTTCATAATCATTCTCATCCATTAATTATGGTATGTTTGTGTTTATTCCAATCTAACCACATATTTGAACAATGTTATAGATTATATCATGGATGACAATGAGAAATTAATTACTAATAATATATAACATAAATAAGTAAATAATGATTTTATTTTTTTCATGTAATGATAAAATTAATTTTAAACTCGTTGATTAATATACCAACATTTGTTTATTAAAAATCACTTAAACATGCTCATCGTTGATTTTTTCTTTAAGGGACATAAACAAAACTCTCATATAATGAAATTATAACATTATAAATCATAAATTCTTGTACCTTTTATGATATTTAAATGATAAAAATTAGGATAATAATTAATAAAAATGTTGATATTATGAAATTAGTTCAAAATGATCAAGATTACTCACACCCAATATTGAAAATAGAAAATAAATAACCAATATATATTTAGATAATAGTTATAAATGAAATTTATAAAAGTTTATAAGTATAAATAATTTTCTTAAATAGGTGATTAAAATAGTTATTTTTATTATACAGTATATTGAGGAACCTTAGTGGAAGTATGGAATTAAGGTAAGGGGTTCTCTGTGTAATGAACCAACTTGGGTCAATATGACATGTCACCCAATATGGCTCAACAAAAGACCCAAATTGAATTATTGATCACCAAGAACTACTAACAAGAACCTATATATAAATATAAAACCAATGGAATTATTTCACCCTAAAATATAGCACCACATATCTCATGTATAATAAAAAAAGATAACAACCAGAGTACAATGAAAAAGAAAAAGTATGCAACCATGAGACATAACATAAAAATCCAAACGGGTTATCCTAGAAACAAAACAAACCAATAAAAATAATAAGTCTTCATGTGATTATATTTCACCACCATCTCAATCCACTACATAGGTGGTAACAACCATGAGAAGACACCATGCCACATAACGCCCTTCCCCTTAACCAAAATCCCATAAAACCATGACTATAAACACCTAAAGGAAAAAATTAGGCTGTGGGAACTAAAGTTTAGTATGAGAAAACCATAAAATATATACAATGAATAACATCATTACACTATTAGTTTTAACTTTAAAACAAAACCAAATTATAAAGAGATTTTGGATAAAACCATTTTATAAAACATCATTTTGTTTCTTGTAAATAATTTCATGTTTATATAAACCAGGAATATGAAAAGTATATGAATGATAGTAAAAAAGGAATAAAAAAATTATCCTTAAGAATACCATATGATAAAAATGTGAGTATTCAAACATGAAATAATAGCATCATGTATTAAACCAAGCATAATATGGGATTTAACCTATGGGAATACGTACTGAGACATATAAAGGAACATTAATACATTCATTCCATAAATCCTACCAATATCGAGCCCTACCATAGTCTATAGATATCATAAGAATAACCACAATTGGGTACACACTCATTAAGTTTTGCATATGTACATACCAAACACACCCATTGTTCCCAATATTCTATATTTTCTAAAATAATTAAATAATCTATTCTCACAATTTATAAAAAAATAATAGTAAATCATCACTCCTCCCATGCTTGAAAATCCTTTTTAGATTCAAAATCATCTTTTATTCATTTCATAGAACAAATAAATTGCATAAACTATTTTTAAAGAAAACCCCTTTAGAAACCCCCTTTTCCTGCTAAGGTGCAATAAATCAATCAATTTCTTAAACCAAACCAAATAAATTTAAAATAACATTAAGTAAATCATGTATTAGCATCATTGTATAGAGGCACCCACCTCAAGAACAAAAAAACCTCATCACCTCTAAAAATGGGGATTGAAAATGAAGAGATTGAGTCATCACAATCCTAGATTAAAGATAAATACCATAAATTATCCATATAAATAATATATTGGTTCATCATAACCCACATACACTTTAATGACATGAAAAAAGATGATAGATTATAGGTAGATCTAGAAAGAGGAAAAGAAAACAACTAGAAAATGCACATACCTTGAAGGGATCCATCAAGATCGATGGAGAATCACCAATGAGACAAAGAAAGAATATCCTAAAGATACATGGAGAGGTTGGTTTTGGATAAAGAGGAATTATGAGGTGTTTAGAGGTTAAAATTACTAAGTTCATCAAAGTAAATTTTTCCTATTAAAAATTTAGATTTAGTCACATGGTTTGGCCACACAGTTTGGAAAACAATGTGGTAGCCACTACGATTGGACAACCATGTCACATGGTATCATGGGAAAGGCCACATTATTTTTTTAAACTATGTTCCAACCCTGAATGGTTTCTATATATGGAAAAATAGGTCACATAGTCTCTTGGAATGAGCCACATAGTTTGAAAAACCATGCTCAAACCATGAAAAATGACACTATAGCTCAAAATAGCATACCACATAGTTACCACACGATTAGTGATAACTATTCACCCAAACCATGAGTCTAGATTTTCCCCAAAACTTTTAAAATTTAAAACCATGACTCCTAAAACTCTCTTAAACCTTAAAAGAGATAGACCAATATCAAAATTGATTATATCAGTTTCTATCCACAAAAAACACTCAGGATTTCATACTCTCAAAAAGATATGGTCACTATCATATAATTAATGATTCTCACTCCCATGTACTATAGATATATTATCCACACTCACACAATATATGGACTAAATGAAAAATTTTTATGGTGGAAAACCTTATCCTGGGGATCTATAAATTGAATAGGCAACACCACCACTAAGGTGTCAGACACAAGATCAACATCTTTCCATTTAACCATATGGGATGGGTCTAGTTTAATCCTACTCAATTAGGGAACATGAAACACAATTTTAATAATCATATAGTGAGATAAAAATTCTAATTTATAATCCAACTTAACAATTAATTCAAAAAAATTGGAAGGATAAAATAACCTCAGTGTCACTTGCCCTATTTACACTTAAAGACAATGTCCCAAGTGAGGCAAACCCCTAATAAAAATATTATCAACTACCACAACATCTAACATATAATTAAAATGGTGTGTATACCATTTTTTATGGAATAAAACTATTTTGAACCTTATTCTAGATATCCACAACATCCCTATCAACCCTGAACAAGAATCGGTACTTCTAGAGACCATTCACCTACACTTTCTTGAAATAAAGGAGATCCAAAATTCCACTCACATGATGATTAAAATTAATTATCCATAATCAAAAACCAGGTCAGACAATAGACCCAAAAAACACTAAAAATAAGCATACACAACTAAAGAGAATCCTCATGAATTGGATGATTCGTCAAGCCTGGCCATTCATCTGAACATTGAACTTCATGATCAAATTTTCTCAATAAACCATCACATTTATCAATCCCTTCCAAAATTTTGATGTGAAAAACAAGTATCTATAGGTAATAGTAACTATAGGCACACCAAATTTTAAAACACAACCAATAGAATCTTTGAAAACAAGTTCACCATAGCTCCCTCCTTTGACTCTTTTATAATATGCATCAGTAATTCCCTGCTCAAGGTTTATGTGACAAAACCAATTTTTTCAAGAGTGTACACAATATCAAGATCAAAGATATAAAATCAATTAACCAAGTATTTCAATCATAGGATCAAATTCCTCTAGGTAAAAGTGCGTTTTAGGACTCTATGACCTAATCATATTAGAAATTTCTCTCATAGGGGTTAGTGTCACCAAATTCTAAGAACATGTAAAACTACTATCAAATCAAGGTCATGGTGAGATATATTCTTTATATGATAATTTAATTTTCAAAATCATTAATCCATCACCCATTTTTTGAAATTAATACATATACTAACTTCATGTGTGAGGCATCATAGTAGCATTATCAAGACCCAACATAGCTTATCATGAAAGAAAAATGGATTTAAAGTTAACCACACTTACATATTTTCAAAGGATTCCTTGATTCTATATTATCCAACACAAATTTCTAAAATAAAAAAGATCTAACAAAGATCTCCCCACCATTTAGATTCAATATAAAATGGTTTAATAATAATAAATTTCATCGGTACAATAGAGAATCAAAAAATTAACTAAGGTTATATATTTTATTCAAAGGAAACCCTTAATATATCTATCCCTAACTAAGTACAACCAACATTATTTCACAAGATTCAATCCAAATAATTAGGGACTACACCATTCCTATGAAAAGGCACCATCCCCAAGAAATTATCAAAATATTATCGGATAAAACCCACATAAAATATTATTATAAAGATGGAATATTGATCACAAGATCCACCATATATATAACTAAGATATGGTTCAAACACAAATATACCTTAATAAGAAATGACATAGCTCTAGTCTTGGGTTATAAAACTAAATCTATGGTAACTTATGTGTAGAGATCTCAACCTAGTGGTCCCCACTCTATCCAACTAATAATAACAAGTCTAAAATGGATCTCTTAGCCAACTGGTCATGAAACTAAACTTTATCACCCATTCACACACCCAAGTTTCCCCATGTCCAGTGCAAAAATTCAGAAACCATGACATAGATTTATCCACTAAGATAGACCTAGCTATAAGGTTCAGAAAGTGAATAGAAACAATTATTCATGAGAAACTTAAGATGTCCACTACTCTATAAAGATTATCCCAGAGAATATACCAAAGGTTGTGCTTAAACAATGCTATCCCAAAACCATAACTTCTCTAAAACTATTGGGAATGAACCTAAAGGTATCAGCACATAGATCACATGATGCACTTAAAATTATACTCCTCCCATGGAACACTAGGTTCATAATAAAACGGTTCCTCACTAACCACACTATCTAGATGAACCTATACAGTTCACTATCCATTCTATATAAGAAAATTGATAGAGAATATAACACTCACTAATCTATTTGGATCTTGATCAATACTAGAGATATGTGGGAATGAACACTCTCAAAGAAAGCATCTCCCTTAAAATCATGACTCCCCCAAAATAATCACTCAAGCCACACAATATGAGAACCCCATCTGATAACATCCTTTATAGAACAACAGATAACCCCTTCACACAATAAAGGGTCAGACCAAACATGTAAATTAATAAAGCAAGAAAAAAAATTTAGATATATTTTAAAACAAATCCACTTAAAGAGTAAAACTCATTTTCATAAACTACTCATTTTTTAAATCTATAAAACCATTTTAAAAGTAGTTATATAAAAAATCCATTTTAGAAGTAATCGTCTTTAATTTATTTAAGAAAAAAACTATAGAAGAGAAAAATCTTACAACTCCCCAAGCACAAAATTAAACAACTTACCTTTAATACCAAAGAATTAAATAGGATTAATTTTATTCTTAAATTACATTATCCATGTTTCAAATTCTTTAAAATATATTGTTATTAAAACACCAAAAAAGTTTCATGGACTATTCATGTTATAAAACTAGCTTCTCTTAAAAATAAAAAACTTCTAGGATTTACCATTCCTCTTCAAAGCCATTTTTTATTCTTTATTACATGTTGAAAATAACCACTGGTTTTCCTTAAAACTAACCCCCCTCCTAAAACTTCATGGTATAAAATATTTTCATTAAAAAAATTGAAACTTAATAAAAACATTCTTAAAAGGTGTGAAATTATTTTATGAAGATCTCCAACCAATTTGAAAACCAAAACACTTTACAAGATTCCATGATTAAACAACCATTTCTAAAAACAAGAGTTAGAAACCCAACATCATCTTATTGGAAATCAATAAGTCTTCACTTTTCAAACTAAAAAACTTTTATGTGAAACTCATTTTCACAAAATAAACTAGTTATACTACACCTACACAAACAAATTAATTTCATAAATATTAGTCAAATTGATTCTTGATATCAGCATATTCTAGGAACCACCTTGATTATTTTCTCATCAGTGAGAGTCACTAAAAGAATATAAGAATCATGGTTTCTAAACAACAAGATAAAAGAGATATAGATTCGATTTTAACCTATAAACATGGTTTATGAACAAGTTTCAATTGTTCCACAACTGTCTTAACTTTTTCAAAATCAAGTGTTTGACTGCAACATTATTTGTTAAGACATCCAAGTTGACCTCGCAACTTAAATATTCTTTATGTTTATACCCCAATTTCAAAGTAACCCCCAAGGAAAACAACATATTTTAGTGAGGATCATAAGTCATAATATCAAACCATAAATCATGAAAATAATCCAATGGAAATTAAATCTTAACTTACCATGTTAACTTAAGTGGAATAAAAAAGGTAGTGATCAAGAACCTACTTGAAATGTACTCTTTGATCCTTGACAAGTCCTAGCTCTAATATACCAAACCTCAAACCAAACCCAATAAGTGTTATTATAATTACAGCTGGGTAATGTCTCCAATACCATTTTGTAATGAACCAACCTAGGTCAATTCGACATGTCACCCAAGATGGATCGGTACAAGACCTGAAGCAAGTTCCTGGTCTCCATAGGCTGGTGACAAGAACCTAGGTATCAAAATTCAAACCAATGGAATTTTTTCACCCTAAAATATAACACCACATGTCTCATGTATAATATTACAAAATTAACAACTAGAGTACAATGTGGAAGAAAAAAGTAGGGTGTGAGAATTAAATCTTGGTAGGATAACACCAAAGGATCTATACAATGACTAGCATTATTCCACCATTAGTTATAGCTTTAAAATAACACCAATTAATAAAGTAATTTTATATAAAACCCATTTTTAAAAATATCCTTTGGTTACTTGTAAATAATTTTATATTCACATAAACCATAAATATCACAAGTACATAAATTATAGTAAAAATTCATAAACAAAATTATCCTTGAGAATAACATATGATAAACATGTGAGTATTCAAACATGAAATAATAACATTATGTATAAAACCAGACACAATTTTATCTCTATCCTTTTTTAATACATACTAATACATGCAAAGGAACAATAATTTAAGAATACCATGAATCCTACTGATATTGAGTCCTTATATAGTTTATAAATATCAAAAAAATAATACCTAGTAGTGACACACCCACTAAGGTTTGCATATGTCTATATATGAAATGCCCAAGGTTCCCAATGGGATATGTTTTCTAAAAAAACCATTCTCATAATTTATAAAACATTTTCACAGCAAATTGTTTTCACTAATAGTTTTTATTTTTTTGTTTTTTTTTTGACAAATTACAATCTCTCATTTTAATTGATTTTATTATCTTTGAATTATTTAAGTTTACTAGTTTTGTAGAATATAAAATTATAGTTTCCATATTTTATTACTTATATAAAATCAATTTTCATTTTTATTTTATTTATTACATGTATTTAATTAATTTATAAAATATTTTAACTTTTTTTAAGTGGACTTTGGTAAGAAAAATTGTGCCAAACATGGACAATACCAACAGCCAACCCTTCAACCAAATTGGGGGACCTAAGGGTAAAACCTATAGGAGAGATAGACTAAAGGACCTACATGGTAGTAGGAGAAAATGGGATATGTATATGCCTATATAGAGTAGGTGCATAGTGTGCCCACAACAAGAGTGTTGGTGGGCTAGTGCAGGTGAAATGTGGCCCGTGTGGCATGCCTTGTATGTGTAATGGGTGTTGATACCCCATATCTAAATAGAACTGTTAGCAGGATGAGATAATTTATATATCAAATGAAAAACATAGAAATTATTTGATATGGGAAAGTGGGTATCTCTTATTTAGTGATGAAAGTAATTCCAAGTACTATTTAGTGATGGTGGCACACTCCAATGAAAGTACTGCCATGCTCTATTCTTTAATGGTCGACTATTCCATCAAAAGTAGCTCATTATAAATAGTTGATTGTTCTTACTTCATATGTTTTCATAATCATCCTCCATTGAAATTAGCATTCATACTATTAATAGTAGTATTTTATGCTGGGAAGGTAGCTCGCTTCAAACATCCTCTATAGTACTGTGCTTCTGCAAATGGTAGTTTATACTGCAAAGTTATATCTCCTTCATTGTTGATCACACTAAATAGTTGATCACACAGAATAGAAGATCACATAAAATGGTAGATCTTACCAAAAATATATCACACTGAATTGTAGATCAAACTGTACGATAGATCACACCAGATGGTAGATCACACTGAATATTAGATCACACTGAACGGTAGATCACTCCAAATAGTATATAACACCTAATGGTCGATCATTATCGATGATAAATCTTCCATGACTATATTTTTTAGTGGTAGTAACTGATTTCTACCACCAGGGATATTTTTTTCATATAACATTAGTTTAAATGTAATTATAGTACTGTCAGGTATTGTCCAGTGATGGTATCTTGCTCTAATGGAAGTGTTGCTAGGCTATATTCTTTAATGGTAAAATTTTCCATCAAAAGTAGCTCATCAAAAATGATCGACCATTATTAATTCATATGGTTTCAATGCCATCCTCCAGTGGCAGTAGCATGCATGCTCTTAATAGTAGTATTTTCTGCTTGGATGGTAGATCACTTCAAACATCCTCCATAGTACTATACTTCTAAAAATTGTAGTTTATACTTTAAAGGTATATCTACTTCATGGTTGATCACACCAAATAGTTTATCACGGCAAATAAAAGATCACACCAAACGGTAGATATTACCGAATGGTAGATCACACCAAACAGTAGATCACACCAAATGGTAGATCACGCTGAATAGTATATCACACCAAATGGTATATCACAATGAATGGTAGATCACACCAAATAGTAGATAACACCTAATGGTAGATCATTATCAATGATAGATCTTCAAAGATAGTATCTTTTTATCGGTATCTACCTCTTACTGCCATAGGGTATATTTTTTCATGTACCATTAGTTTAAAAATTATGTTTTCAAATTATAATAAATATTATTTTAATTACTTTAATTTTAAATAAAATATATTTATTACTATTTTATTTTTTATATTTTGATATAATATTATTACATGTTGATTAAAATATTCCGATAAAAAAATATTTTCACATATACACATATAGTATCTTATTTATGTTACATTATTTTTGTGAATTCTTGATATTTTAGTAAACTATAAGTTTGTTATTTTTATTTAACTATTTTATAAACATGTATTATACATGTTTATTCTAAAATTAATGATGGAAGTTCTATGATATTATTTTAAGAAGAAATAAAGATCACCAACTATTTGATATTAAGCATTATATTTTCTAATAAAGGTAATGAATATACACTACTACAAAAATGACCTTTAACAGTGCTAGAAATGGCCTTTATCAGTGCTATAAAATCACTGACTACATGAGTGAGGTTAAAATCCCTGGTCTTTTATCAGTGCTTATAGAAGATCTGATAAAATATACCTTAATTGGTGCTTCTATAAGTGCTGATAAAGTATACATTTATCATCACTTTTAAAATCACTGATAAATGTGGCCTTTATCAGTACATTTAAAAGCGCTCATAAATGGTCATATTGTAGTGTGCTATAACAGCACACTATAGAACCACTATATTTGTTTTAACAGCACACTGCAACACCAAAAATACATCATATATCAATAAAAACAAGTCTCAATACAGGATTTAAATGAAATGAAAATTACAATAAAAAAACAATATTATAGGCATTTCAAAAATTGGTTCATTGAAAGAGCACTGTCATGGGCACCCTCAAATGATTAATGTGATTTTGGGGCACTTAGGTGCAGTAGAGTGGCTGACCAAGGTCGTCTCTCAAAGGAGGAAGTATATTTAAAACAACTTTTTAAAGGTATTCTAAAAATAAAATAAAAGAGAATAAAAACACTACTTGAAAGGATGGGGGTTGGTTATAGTTTATGAATCTAGAAGAAGTTTTCTGGAAGAAGATTGTATTTTATTTGTTTTTAGTTTTGAAATGAAGTTCGATTAAAATGACACAAAAAAAGATGTTTTTTTTGGACAATATTTAAAAGACGTAATCGATCTAACTCTACCTCTTCAATAATTTATTAATCATTATCATTTAAATTAATATTCACTTAATTAAGATACCTTAATTTTTTAACCCCTGAACCCTATGATAATTAACCTTACCACAAATATGAAGTGAATTTAACCTTAGGCTAACTTCGGAACATGCAATCGCAACACCCTGCTTTGATTGATGTTCTAAGGATAGCTTATGGTCAGTGGTAAATTAAGGCACATATCCATTATGGAAATTATGATGAATTGTGTTTAGATATTATATTTTAACTCTACAAATTTACCCCGTATGGTCTTGTATTACCGATTAAGATCGCGCTCTCACAATTTACATAAAATCCCGACCTCGTGTGTTTTTGTATTAATTGTTCAATTGCTAGCTTAATTTCTTACAATTTAAAAACAAAATTCATGGATCATATTAAGTGAATTATAGTAGCTCATTGATTCCAAATAAATTAACAAAGAAGTATATAGGTCGATCGATTACTAAAAAGAACTACTCTTCCATGGGTAGCGTAATCATCGTAGAAGCGAATTGCATTTGCAAAGGTTTATAATGGGTATAACCCAATAACGCTTCTACTCAAGAATTCCAGCCCAAAGAGTAAGATTATGATAAGAATAAATTTAAATAAAACAGAAGAAAATAGAAGAAATAAAAGAAGAACAAATAAGTTTATTAAGAAACACAAACAATACAACATGAGGAAGAAGAATAGGGCTTCGACGAAGGGATCCTTGATTCAAGAGCTACCCTTATTGAATTGCTTTGATAATTGGAGTGTAACATCTTCTCCTCTTCCCTAAACATTCTAACGCACGTCCCAACCCCACAAAATGATAAAAACACCAATTTATAGAGTGGTGGGGAGGCTAGGTTCAAAGTGGTTTCAAGTATGAATGGGGAATCTCAGCCAAATATTTTATTCCAACTTCAACCGCCCATTTGACCTCCAAAACTCGTGAATTGGCTGACCTCCTAGCAGGATAATATGTGATTATTTGGGTCCTATATCTTCTATCAAAATTTGGGCTTAATCCAAGCCCATATGAAGTAGTTATGGCCGAAATACATAAGCTTATCCATTCTGGCGTGTCCATCCCACCTTTAACTTGATGGCCCAATTACTCCATACAAATTCATTCTTTTGATCTAGTGTCCTGAATAAAAGTTGTATAACATTAAGGAAGTAACAAATTTACAAAATATTAAGTTCAAATAATTCAAATAAAAATATTTATGATTGAAATACTACAGTGATTTTAAAAGGGTAAAACTGGAATTTTCATCAAATATTCAAATGAATGATCTAATCCCTAATACTTTCTAATTAAACATATTTAACACAATGTGAGGAAATTATATAATTTATTATCAATAAAATATTCAATAAAATAGTGTTTTATCAACTCCCCCACACTTACCATTTTGCACTCCGGAGCAAAATCTCATATCAAGTAAGCATCAATATCAAATCAAAACCAATTTTAAAACACATATCCTTGAGATCAAACAATTACACACCAAGAAACAAAATATATCATGACTCATAAAAAACCATTATTTCAAGTTATTCATTTATATCATTCAATATATTTCCCCTTTATTTATCCTCCCATGCACAAAACACTTACCTCGCTTGAATTTTCTCTTATCAGACAAATATCAAAAAAAATTCAATGTCTTTCTCATCCAAACTCATACAAGGGTCACCATAGGATTGATAAATTCCTACATCACCACCCGATGTGAGTCAAGGACGTATGTTTATCATGAGGACTTTTCAGTTTTGTTCTGTGGCTTTCGGTTGGTAGGATTTATATGTGAAAATTTCTGAGGCTGAATGAGTAGGGCTTGACTCTTTTTGAAGAAAAATTGCATTAATCTAATTTTCACTTAAATATGGTCTTCTCCTCAATCACTATAGTATCAATTCAGCTCCATCATCATGAAAAGTCATGAAAATTTTACACCATTCATCATTTTAGCATTAGAAATTTCAATCTTCTCAAACATGATTTTCTTGAAAGCTCCAGATAGGCACAGTTGTCAACCTCAATTAGAAGCTCCAGAAAAGGCACAGCTTCACTTGTCATGAAAGCTCTAGAAAAGGCACAGCTTTCAATATAATGAATTTCTTCAGCAGCAAACATGTCTCTTCAGAATTTAATTTTCCAACCAAAGTATCATAGAATGTGGTAGCACAATACAAGATAGATTCCCTTACACTTAAGCTCAACTAGATTATGCAATTTCACTTCAAGAGTTGGTTGGATAGAGAAAATTGGCTTGTAATGTGGCTAACCTAACAGGATGTGCATGGCTTCTAAGGGATACAAGGATTAAATGTTCAAGGTAGGCCATTATAAAAGGGATTATTTGAAATAGGGGATTTAATACCAAACAAATGCCTTAATCATTTAAACATAAGTACCTCAAACCCTGAAGTTTTGACAGGAATAAATCAAATTATGGTTAAATCAAGCATGGTTTGGTTCTCTCAAGAAGTGAGGTGAATTTAAAGAATAGGAAAATAATGGTTCAGAAGCCTCACAGGAATGTGGTTTCAAATATAAAGACAGTGATATGTGGCATGGGATTCAAAATTCAATGTACTTTTCATGAAATTACTAAATATTTGAACTTGAAACAAAGTCATTTTCAGTATTAATTTAAGCTCAGTTTCATGGGATAAATTGTTTCACTCATTGATATGCATTTCAAAATTGTTATGAGAATAATTTCAGCTTAAAATTTTCAAAAACACAAAGAAAATTGAAAATTGAACACACAAAATTTGAAAAACACACAATTTTTTTTGTTTTTTTTTAATCAGGAAAACAATTGAAATTACTAAACTAAAAGGTTCCCTCCCCCACACTTAAAATATTTCATTGTCCTCAATGTGAACCCATGAGATGTTATATGCACATGAAATGAAAATTTTTTAAATAGGATAAATAATATAAAAGTGAAAGTGTTAGGAACAACCTGATGTGCTCAAGTGATGATGGGGTCATGCAGTGTGATAAAATCCACTGCATCAGTAGGAAGTCCCTCAATGTATCTCTTCAAATGTTGCCCATTGACTATAAAGATCCTTCCAGTGTCCTCTTGCGTGATCTCCACTACACTATAAGGAAAAACATTAGATACAATATAAGGACCTAACCATCTGGAACACAACTTACCAGGAATCAGCTTCAGTCGTGAACTGTAGAGAAGGACTTTCTCTCCAACATGAAACTCCTTTTGTTGGATCATTCTATCATGATCTGCTTTTGATTTTTCCTTATAGAGACTTGAGTTCTCATATGAAGACAATCTAATCTCCTCAAGCTCTTGAATTTGTAGCTTCCTTTGGATTCCATCTTGGGCCAAATCTAGGTTTCATTTCTTTATAGCCCAATAATCCCGCTGCTCAACTTCCACGGGGAGATGACATGCTTTCCCAAAAACAATCCGAAATGGGGACATACCAATGGGTGTCTTGTATGCTATTCTATAATCCCACAATTCATCATCCAAGCGCCTGCTCCAATCTTTCCAATTTGGCTGCATAGTTTTCTCTAAAATTTGTTTCAATTACCTATTTGAAACCTTCGCCTGGCTATTTGTTTGAGGGTGGTATGGTGTTGATGTTTTGTGTGTCACCCCATACTTCCTAAGAAGGGAAGAAAAATTCTGATTGCAGAAGTGTGTCCCTTGGTCACTAATAATGGCCTTTGGTACTCCAAACCTGCAGAAAATTTGAGCCTTGACAAAATCAACTACAACACCAGATTCTTCAGTCCTGGTGGCCTTGGCCTCCACCCATTTACTCACATAATCAAAAGCAACCAAAATATACAAAAATCTAAATGAACTAGGAAAAGGACCCATAAAATCAATGCCCCATACATAAAAAATCTCACAAAATAGTATGGGTTGTTGGGGCATCTCATGTCTCCTAGAAATGTTCCCAGTGTGTTGGCAATGAGAGCATGACTTACAAAACACATGGGCATCATGGAATAAGCTACTCCAATATAATCCAGAGTCCAAAACCTTCCTAGATATCCGTTGGGGTCCGAAGTTTCCATCACAAGAAAGTGTATGACATAAATGAAAAACAGACTCAAACTCATGATCGGGAACACATCTCCTAATGACTTGGTCACTACACATGCGCCAGAGGTAAGGATCATCCCACACATAATACCTAGAGTCACTTTTTAATTTTTGGACTTGATGCTTCTTCAAATTTGCTATGATTTCAAAGGAAAAAATGTAATTAACTAAATCAGCATACCAAGGATGCGTACCTGAGATGGTATAGAGATGCTCATCGAGGAAAGTGTCCTGAAGTGGTACCTGGTCCAAGGTGTCACCTTGTGGTGTGTGAGTAAGCCTACTCATGTGGTCTGCCACCAAATTCTCTGATCCCTTCTTTTCCTTTATCTCAATATCAAATTCCTTAAGAAGGAGCATCCAACAGATAAGTCGTGGCTTTGCATCTGGATTCTTTAGGAGCTACCTCAAAGTTGCATGGTCAGAAAAAAAACTACTTTAGAGCCCAATAAATATGAACGGAATTTATCTAAAGCAAATATGATAGCAAGAAACTCATTTTTGGTGTTAGTGTAGTTTTATTGGGCTGAATCCAATGTCCTTGATGCATTGGCAATTACATGTGAACGTCCTTCCACCCTCTGAGATATGACAGCTCCAACCGCGAAGTTGGAGGCGTCACACATAATCTCAAAAGGAATCTCCCACTGTGGGGGTTGTATGATAGGTGGAGTGGTCATACATTGTTTTAGCTCATCAAATGAATTCTTTCAAGAAACATAAAATACAAAATCAGAATCCTTTTGTAGTAATCTTGACATAGGAAGAGCAATCTTACTAAAATATTTGATGAAGCACCGATAAAATCATGCATGTCCTAGGAAAGATCTAACATCATGCACACATGAAGGATATGGTAAGGATGAAATAATATCTACCTTTTATCTATCAACCTCTATCCCATGTTTTGACACTACAATCCCTAAGACAATGCCATGATCTACCATGAAATGACACTTTTCAAAGTTCAAGACCAGATTCTTATCAATACAACAATTCAACACCTTTCCCAAACTAATTATAAATTCATCAAATGAAGACCCATACACTGTAAAATCATCCATAAATACCTCCATGAAGGTCTCAATAAAATCAGAAAAAAATACTCACCATGCATCTCTGGAAGGTACCTGGGGCATTGAAAAGTCCAAATGGCATCCTCTAGTAGGCAAATGTGCCAAAGGGACAGGTGAATGTAGTCTTCTCCTAATCCTCCAGAGATATAGGAACCTGAAAATATCCATAAAATCCATCCAAGAAACAATAGTGTTTCTTCCCAGCTAGTCTCTCAAGCATCTGATCAATAAATGGGAGGGGAAAATGGTCTTTGCGAGTGGAATGATTTAGTTTCCTATAATCAATACACACACGCCAACTATTTTGTACCCTCATTGGAACTAACTCATCTTTCTCTTTTTTAACAACAGTAACACCACTTTTCTTAGGCACAACCTGAATTGGACTTACCCACTGAGAATCTGAAATGGGATAGATTATACATGCCTCGATCAATTTTTCAACTTCTTTTTTAACAACCTATAAAAGTGTTGGATTGATTCTCCTTTCTGGTTGCCTCACCGGTTTAGCCCCATCCTCTAAAAGAATCATATGCATGCAAATGGAGGGGATAAAACCTGATATGTCAGCCAAGGTCCACCCAATTTCCTTAATGTTCTCCCTCAAAATATTCAAAAGTTTTTCTTCATGTTCAAAAGGGAGATTGTTAGCAATGATAATAGGTAATTTCTCACCACTCAACAAGTATGAGTATTTGAGATTTGGTGGCAATGGCTTGAGTTCCAGTGTAGGGGGTGGTGTATGGATGGAGACATAGAAGGAACTGAAATACGTGCACAAATAGAATCAGTATCAAAATATACATCATCAAAATCAGAGAATAAAGCATCAAATCCATCATCATACTCAACAGCCATGTCATAATCAGAGTTCACATGATCAAAATCAGAGTATGATTCCATTTCAAAATAAAATCTAATAGAGTCTTTTTCATTATAAATAGGTTTGGAAGTACTCTTAGACATCATACTAGAACCAATACTCATAATCTCCCTAAGAATAGAATAATCAAATTCCATGGGGTTTTTATTTGGTGGTTCAAAATGGGAGATAACAAATGCAGAGTGATCCTCTGAGGGGTACTTCAAGGAATCCATAACATTAAATATCACAACTTCATCTCCAAACTCCATGGAAAGTGTACCCTCATTGACATTTATGATAGTTTTTTCAGTTTTTAGGAAGGGTCTACCTAAGATTATGGGAGAATGAGAACTTACCTGATCGTCCTCCATGTTAAGCACATAGAAATCTACTGGGAAGATCATGTCTCTTACCCAGACAAGTACATCCTCAAGGACTCCCACTGGATATGTTGTAGCTCTATTTTCCAACTGCACCACTACTCTTGTTGGCTTCAACTCACCAACCTGCAAGGAAGATAATACAGAGTGAGGAATCACATTTATTGAAGCTCCTAAATCACAAAGAGCATCATAGAAGTGCAACTACCCTATGGTACATGGGATGGTGAATGTCCCGGGATCCTTGAACTTTGTTGGTATTTCTAGAGTTGGTGTAATGAGTGCTGAGACATTCTTTCCAAGGTTGATCCTCTCATTTCCCTTAAGCCCTCTTCGATTGGTGCAGAGTTCTTTTAAGAATTTGGCATACCTTGGGATTTTCTTAATGACTTCAAGTAGAGTAATGTTGATCTCCACACGCTCGAATGTGTCCAAAACCTCCTTTTGCTTTGCTTCTTCAGCCATCTTCTTGGTTTGAACAACCCTGTTTGGAAAAGGAAGGGGTTTATGAAAAACATCATCAATATTTTTCTTACCTTTATCTTTATCCTTAGATTGCTCATCATTTGGTATGGAATACGGCTTCTCTGGAGTAGAGGTGAATCCTGGTGGAATAGTAGGTACAGATGTATCATTCATTTGCTTCCCACTTCTCAATGTGATGGAACTAACATTCCCCTTTGGATTTGGAGTGGGTTGGGAAGGTAGATTTCTAGAATTCTTACTCACAAGTTCATGGAGGGTGGTGGCAATCTGGCTCATTTGAGTCTTCAACTCCCTCAACTTCGAACCTTGACTCTTCAACTCATTTTGTTGATTAAGAACAATTTTCTTTAAAATATCATCAGTATTAGAATCTACCTTCGGTGGGGTATTCCCTTGTTGTTGGCTTGTTGTTGCTTGGGCTTCAAATCTCCTTTGGGGTTGTTGGAAACCCTGCTGGTAAGGCGGAGGCTGCTGGAAGTTTTGTTCAAAGGGTGGACTTTGTTGTTGTCCAGAGCCACACCTCATGTCCGGTTGATCTTTACACCCTTGGTTGTATGTTGGAGCAAATGAATCAAAATTCTTTTGGGGATATGGTTGTTGTTGTTGCTGAAATGGTCTACCTGGGAATACTACTGCACAATCCTATGTCTCTTGTAGTTGTGGGAAACAGTTAGTTGGGTGTATTGTCTCAGTGACAATGCCACATGGCCTTGAAGGAGGGGGTTGGGATGTCTTTTGATCCAATGCAATCTGCCTCACCATAGTGGTCAATTCTTCCAACTTGGTATCAATCAAATGACTTTCAAGAGAAGAAGGACTTACCTGATGTACTCCCCTAACATGTGGTGTACCTCGATCGCCAAATTGTTTGGAGTTTTGTGCCATATTGTCGATCAATGCATGTGTGGCTACTGGTGTCTTGTCCACCAATTCCCCTCCTGCTATGGAATCCACCATGCTCCTCTCCATAGGTGTGATTCCTTCATAGAAGTACTGAATGAAGAGTTGCTCACTAATTTGGTGATGTGGACAGCTTGCACACAACTTCTTGAATCTCTCCCAATACTCATACATTAACTCCCCTTATGCTTGCTTGATCCCCGAGATCTCTTTACGAATGGAAGTGGTCCTCGATGCTGGAAAAAATCTCTGCAAGAAAAGACGTTTTAAATCGTTCCAACAAGTTACATCCTCGGGTTGTAAATAATACATCTAATCTTTCGCAACTCCATCAAGTGAGAATGTGAATTCTCTTAATTTTATTTTATCTTCAGAAAAATTTCTTGGTTTAAGGGTTGAGCAAACCACATTAAATTCTTTAAGGTGTTTGTTTGGATCCTCACCAGATAATCCATGAAATTTTGGAAGAAGGTGAATTAACTCAGATTTTAACTCAAAGTCTGATTTGAGATTCGGGTATGCAATACAATTTGGTTGATAGTTAATATCAGGTGTAGCCAGTTCTCGAATGGTTCTATTAATTTCATTTCCATTATTTCCATCCATTGGTTCCTCTTTTATGTTTGAAATTGAATTGCTTCCAATTTCAATGTTTCCAGAAGAGAGGAATTCACCAACTGGTTGAATATTGAAACTTCCCGTAGACTGAGAATTTCTGATTCGATCCCTAAGGATATGTTTAATCTCAGGTTCAAGATCTAAGAGATCTTCGGGATTAGTTCGTGTCATAAATAAAATAAAAAATGAAAATAAAGAAAGTGTACCATAGTAAAATAAAATTGATAAGTTTGAGTTGATGGTCCAAAAAGAAAAGAAGAGGATAAAAAAAATGAAAACTTGAGAAAGGGGAAAGATGAAATAGAGAGGTGAAGAAAATAATAAAATGAAAAATAAAAGAAATACCTCTAAATGGTTGAATAAATTACTTGCCTCCCCGGAAACGATGCCAATTTGAAAGAGCACTGTCATGGGCACCCTCAAATGATTAATGAGATTTTGGGGTACTTAGGGGCAGTAGAGTGGCTGACCAAGGTCGTCTCTCAAAGGAGGAAGTATATTTAAAACAACTTTTTAAAGGTATTCTAAAAATAAAAAAAAAGAGAATAAAAACACTACTTGAAAGGATGGGGGTTGGTTATAGTTTATGAATCTAGAAGAAGTTTTCTGGAAGAAGATTGTATTTTTTTTGTTTTTAGTTTTGAAATGAAGTTTGATTAAAATGACACAACAAAAAGATGTTTTTTTTTGGAAAATATTTAAAATACGTAATCGGTCTAACTCTACATCTTCAATAATTTATTAATAATTATAATTTAAATTAATATTCACTTAATTATTATCCCTTAATTTGTTAACCCCTGAACCCTAAGAGAATTAACCTTACCACAAAGATGAAGTGAATTTAACCTTAGGCTAACTTCGGAATATGCAATTGCATCACCCTGCTTTGATTGATGTTCTAAGGATAGATTATGGTCAGTGGTAAATTCAGGCACATATACATTCTTAAATGAGGATGAATTTTGTTTAGGGATTATATTTTAACTCTACAAATTTATCCCGTATGGTCTTGTATTACCGATTAACATCACGCTCTCACAATTTACACCAAACCCCGACCTCGCGTGTTTTTGTGTTAATTGTTCAATTGCTTGCTTAGTTTCTTACAATTTAAAAAACACAATTCATGGATCATATTAAGTGAATTACAGTAGCTCATTAATTCAAAATAAATTAATAAAGAATGATATAGGTCGATCGATTACTAAAAAGAACTACTCTTCCATGGGTGGCGTAATCATCGTAGAAGCGAATTGCATTTGCAAAGGTTTATAATGGGTATAACCCAATAACGTTTCTAATCAAAAATTCCATACCATAGAGAAAGATTAAGAGAAGAATAAATTTAAATAAAACAGAAGAAAATAGAAGAAATAAAATAAGAACAAAGAAGTTTATTAAGAAAACACAAACATTACAACATGAGGAAGAAGAATAGGGCTTCGACGAAGGGATCCTTGCTTCAAGAGCTACCCTTATTGAATTGCTTGGATAATTGGATTGGAACCTCTTATCCTCTTCCCTAAACTTTCTAATGCACGTCCCAACCCCACCAAATGATAAAAACACCAATTTATAGAGTGCTGGGGAGGCTAGGTTCAAAGTGGTTTCAAGTATGAATGGGGAATCTCAGCCAAATATTTTATTCCAACTTCAACCGCCCATTTGACCTCCAAAACTCGTGCATTGGCCGACCTCATAGCAGGATAATATGTGATTATTTGGGTCCTATATCTCCTCTCAAAATTTGGGCTTAATTCAAGCCCATATGAAGTAGTTATGGCCAAAATACATAAGCTTATCCATTCTGGCGTGTCCAGCCCACCTTTAACTTGATGGCCCAATTACTCCATACAAATTCATTCTTTTGATATAGTGTCCAGAATAAAAGTTGTATCCCATTAAGGAAGTAACACATTTACAAAATATTAAGTTCAAATAATTCAAATAAAAATATTTATGATTGAAATACTACAGTGATTTTAAAAGGGTAAAACTGGAATTTTCATCAAATATTCAAATAAATGATCTAATCCCAAATACTTTCTAATTAAACATATTTAACACAATGTGAGGAAATTATATAATTTATTATCAATAAAATATTCAATAAAATAGTGTTTTATCAACTCCCCCACACTTACCCTTTTGCACTCCTGAGCAAAATCTCATATCAAGTAAACATCAATATCAAATCAAAACCAATTTTAAAACACATATCCTTGAGATCAAACAATTACACACCAAGAAACAAAATATATCATGACTCATAAAAAACCATTATTTCAAGTTCTTCATTTATATCATTCAATATATTTCCCCTTTATTTATCCTCCCATGCACAAAACACTTACCTCGCTTGAATTTTCTCTTATCACACAAATATCAATATTTTTTTCAATGTCTTTCTCATCCAAACTCATACAAGGGTCACCATAGGATTGATAAATTCCTACATCGCCATCCGATGTGAGTCAAGGACGTATGTTTATCATGAAGACTTTTCAGGTTTGTTCTGTGGCTTTCGGTTGGTAGGATTTAGATGTGAAAAATTCTGAGGCTGAATGAGTAGGGCTTGACTCTTTTTGAAGAAAAATTGCATTAATCTAATTTTCACTTAAATATGGTCTTCTCCTCAATCACCATAGTATCAATTCAGCTCCATCATCATGAAAAGTCCTGAAAATTTTACACCATTCATCATTTCAGCATCAGAAATGTCAATCTTATCAAACATGATTTTCTTGAAAGCTCCAGATAGGCACAGCTTTCAACCTCAATTAGAAGCTCCAGAAAAGGCACAACTTCACTTGTCATGAAAGCTCTAGAAAAGGCACAGCTTTCAATATAATGACTTTATTCAGCAGCAAAAATGTCTCTTCAGAATTTAATTTTCCAACCAAAGTATCACAGAATGTGGTAGCACAACACAAGATAGATTCCCTTACACTTAAGCTCAACTAGATTATGCAATTTCACTTCAAGAGTTGGTTGGATAGGGAAAATTGGCATGTAATGTGGCTAACCTAACGGGCTGTGCATGGCTTCTAAGGGATACAAGGATTAAATGTTCAAGTTAGGCCATTATAAAAGGGATTATTTGAAATAGGGGCTTGAATACCAAACAAATGCCTTAATCATTTAAACATAAGTACCTCAAACCCTGAAGTTTTGACAGGAATAAATCAAATTCTAGTTAAATCAAGCATGGTTTGGTTCTCTCAAGAAGTGAGGTGAATTTAAAGAATAGTAAAATAATGGTTCAGATGCCTCATAGGAATGTGGTTTCAAATATAAATACAGTGATATGTGGCATGGGATTCAAAATTCAATGTACTTTTCATAAAATTACTAAACATTTGAACTTGAAACAAAGTCATTTTCAGTATTAATTTAAGCTCAGTTTCATGGGATAAATTGTTTCATTGATTGATATTCATTTCAAAATTGTTATGAGAATCATTTCAGCTTAAAATTTTTAAAAACACAAAGAAAATTGAAAAATGAACACACAAAATTTGAAAAACACACAATTTTTTTTTGTTTTTTTTAAATCAGGAAAACAATTGAAATTACTAAACTAAAAGGTTCCCTCCCCCACACTTAAAATATTTCATTGTCCTCAATGTGAACCCATAAGATGTTATATGCACATGAAATGAAAAAAATTTAAATAGGACAAATAATATAAAATTGAAAGTGTTAGGAACAGGCTGATGTGCTCAAGTGATGATGGGAACATGCAGTGTGATAAAATCCATTGCATCAGTAGGAAGTCCCTCAATGTATCTCTTCAAACGTTTCCCATTGACTATAAAGATCCTTCCAGTGTCCTCTTGTGTGATCTCCACTACACTATAATGGAAAACATTAGATACAATATAAGGACCTAACCATCTTGAACACAACTTACCAGGCATCAGCTTCAGTCGTGAACTGTAGAGAAGGAATTTCTCTCCAACATGAAACTCCTTTTGTTGGATCATTATATCATGATATGCTTTTGATTTTTCCTTATAGAGACTTGAGTTCTCATATGAAGACAATCGAATCTCCTCAAGCTCTTGAATTTGTAGCTTCCTTTGGATTCCATCTTGGGCCAAATCCAGGTTTTGTTTCTTTATAGCCCAATAAGCCCGCTGCTCAACTTCCATGGGGAGATGACATGCTTTCCCAAAAACAATCTGAAATGGGGACATACCAATGGGTGTCTTGTATGCTGTTCTATAATCCCACAATGCATCATCCAAGCACCTACTCCAATCTTTCCTATTTGGATGCATAGTTTTCTCCAAAATTTGTTTCAATTACCTATTTGAAACCTTAGCCTAGCCATTTGTTTGAGGGTGGTATGGTGTTGATGTTTTGTGTGTCACCCCATACTTCCTAAGAAGTGAAGAAAAATTCTGATTGCAAAAGTGTGTCCCTTGGTCACTAATGATGGCCTTTGGTACTCCAAACCTGCAGAAAATTTGAGCCTTGAAAAAATCCACTACAACACGAGAATCTTCAGTCCTGATGGCCTTGGCCTCCACCCATTTACTCACATAATCAAAAGCAACCAAAATATACAAAAATCCAAATGAACTAGGAAAAGGACCCATAAAATCAATGCCCCATACATAAAAAATCTCACAAAATAGTATGGGTTGTTGGGGCATCTCATGTCTCCTAGAAATGTTCCCAGTGTGTTGGAAACGAGAGCATGACTTAAAAAATACATGGTCATAATGGAATAAGCTAGGCCAATATAATACAGAGTCCAAAACCTTCCTAGCTGTCTGTTGGGGTTCAAAGTGTCCACCACAAGAAAGTGTATGACATAAATGCAAAACAGACTCAAACTCATGATCGGGAACACGCCTCCTAATTACTTGGTAACTACACATGCGCTAGAGGTAAGGATCATCCCACACATAATACCTAGACTCACTTTTTAATTTTTGGACTTGATGCTTCTTCAAATTTGCTGGGATTTCAAAGGAAAAAATGTAATAAACCAAATCAGCATACCAAGGATGCGTACCTGAGATGGTATAGAGATGCTCATCGAGGAAAGTGTCCTGAAGTGGTACCTGGTCCAAGGTGTCACCCTGTGGTGTGTGAGTAAGCCTACTCATGTGGTCTGTCACGAAATTCTCTGATCCCTTCTTTTCCTTTATCTCAATATCAAATTCCTGAAGAAGGAGCATCCAACAGATAAGTCATGGCTTTGCATCTGGATTCTTTAGGAGCTACCTCAAAGTTGCATGATCAGAAAAAACAACTAATTTAGAGCCCAATAAATATGAACGGAATTTATCTAAAGAAAATATGACAGTAAGAAACTCATTTTCTGTGTTAGTGTAGTTTTATTGGGCTAAATCCAATTTCCTTGATGCATAGGCAATTACATGTGAACTTCCTTCCACCCTCTGAGATAAGACAGCTCCAACCGCGAAGTTGGAGGCATCACACATAAGCTCAAAAAGAATCTCCCACTATGGGGGCTGTATGATAGGTGGAGTGGTCAGACGTTGTTTTAGCTCATCAAATGAATTCTTGCAAGAAACATAAAATACAAAATCAGAATCCTTTTGAAGTAATCTTTACATAGGAAGAGAAATCTTAATAAAATATTTGATGAAGCGCCGATAAAATCATGCATGTCCTAGGAAAGATCTAACATCACGCACACATGAAGGATATGGTAAGGATGAAATAATATCTACTTTTGATCTATCAACCTCTATCCCATGTTTTGACACTACATACCCTAAGACAATGCCATGATCTACCGTGAAATGACACTTTTCAAAGTTCAAGACCAGATTCTTCTTAATACAACAATTCAACACCTTTCCCAAACTAATTAGAAATTCATCAAATGAAGACCCATACACTGTAAAATCATCCATAAATACCTCCATGAAGGTCTCAATAAAATCAGAAAAAAATACTCACCATGCATCTCTGGAAGGCACCTGGGGCGTTGAAAAGTCCAAATGGAATCCTCTAGTAGGCAAATGTTCCAAAGGGACCGGTGAATGTTGTCTTCTCCTAATCCTCTAGAGATATAGGAACCTGAAAATATCCATAAAATCCATCCAAGAAACAATAGTGTGTCTTCCCAGCTAGTCTCTCAAGCATCTGATCAATAAATGGGAGGGGGAAATGGTCTTTGCGAGTGGAATGATTTAGTTTCCTATAATCAATACACACACGCCAAATATTTTGTACCCTTATTGGAACTAACTCATCTTTCTCTTTTTTAACAACAGTAACACCACTTTTCTTAGGCACAACCTGAATTGTACTTACCCACTGAGAATCTGAAATGGGAGAGATTATACCTGCCACGATCAATTTTTCAACTTCTTTTTTAACAACCTCCAAAAGTGTTGGATTGATTCTCCTTTGTGGTTGCCTCACCGGTTTAGCCCCATCCTCTAAAAGAATCCTATGCATGCAAATTGAGGGGCTAATACCTGATATGTCCGCAAAGGTCCACCCAATTTCCCTAATGTTCTCCCTCAAAATATTCAAAAGTTTTTCTTAATGTTCAAAAGGGATATTGTTAGCAATGATAATAGGTAATTTCTCACCACTCAACAAGTATGAGTATTTCAGATTTGGTGGCAATGGATTGAGTTCCAGTGTAAGGGGGTGGTGTATGGATGGAGACATAGAAGTAACTGAAATACGTGCACAAAGAGAATCAGTATCAAAATATACATCATCAACATAAGAGAATAAAGCATCAAATCCATCAGCATACTCAATAGCCATGTCATAATCAGAGTTCACATGATCAAAATCAGAGTATGATTCCATTTCAAAATCAAATCTAATAGAGTCTTTTGCATTAGAAATAGGTGTGGAAGTACTCTTAGACATCAAACTAGAACCAATACTCATAATCTCCCTAAGAATAGAACAATCAAATTCCATGGGGTTTTTATTTGGTGGTTCAAAATGGGAGATAACAAATGCAGAGTGATCCTCTGAGGGGTACTTCATGGAATCCATAACATTAAATATCACAACTTCATCTCCAAACTCCATGGAAAGTGTACCCTCATTGACATTTATGATAGTTTTTTCAGTTTTTAGGAATGGTCTACCTAAGATTATGGGATCATGAGAACTTACCTGATCGTCCTCCATGTTAAGCACATAGAAATCTACTGGGAAGATCATGTCTCTTACCCAGACAAGTACATCCTTAAGGACTCCCACTGGATATGTTGTAGCTCTATTTTCCAACTGCACCACTACTCTTGTTGGCTTAAACTCACCAACCTGCAAGGAAGAGAATACAGAGTGAGGCATCACATTTATTGAAGCTCCTAAATTACAAAGAGCATCATAGAAGTGCAACTACCCTATGGTACATGGGATGGTGAATGTCCCGGGATCCTTGCACTTTGTTGGCATTGCTAGAGTTGGTGTAATGAGTACTGAGACATTCCTTCCAAGGTTGATCCTCTCATTTCCCTTGAGCCCTCTTCGATTGGTGCAGAGTTCTTTTAAGAATTTGGCATACCTTGGGATTTTCTTAATGACTTCAAGTAGAGTAATGTTGATCCCCACACGCTCGAATGTGTCCAAAACCTCCTTTTGCTTTGCTTCTTCAGCCATCTTCTTGGTTTGAACAACCCTGTTTGGAAAAGGAAGGGGTTTATGAAAAACATCATCAATATTTTTCTTACCTTTATCTTTATCCTTAGATTGATCATCAGTTGGTATGGAATGCGGCTTCTCTGGAGTAGAGGTGAATGCTGGTGGAATGGTAGGTACAGATGTATCATTCATTTGCTTCCCACTTCTCAATGTGATGGAACTAACATTCCCCTTTGGATTTGGAGTGGGTTGGGAAGGTAGATTTCTCGAATTCTTACTCACAAGTTCATGGAGGGCGGTGGAAATCTGGCTCATTTGAGTCTTCAACTCCCTCAACTCCGAACCTTGACTCTTCAACTCATTCTGTTGATTAAGAACAATTTGCTTCAAAAGATCATCAGTATTAGAATCTACCTTTGGTGGGGGATTCCCTTGTTGTTGGATTGTTGATGCTTGGGCTTCAAATCTCCTTTGGGGTTGTTGGAAACCCTGCTGGTAAGGTGGAGGCTGCTGGAAGTTTTGTTCAAAGGGTGGCCTTTGTTGTTGTCCAGAGCCATACCTCATGTCTGGTTGATCTTTACACCCTTGGTTGTATGTTGTAGCAAATGAATCAAACTTATTTTGGGGATATGGTTGTTGTTGCTGCTGAAATGGTCTCCCTGGGAATACTACTGTGTAATCATCTGTCTCTTGTAGTTGTGGGAAATAGTCATTTGTGTGTATTGTCTTAGTGCAAATGCCACATGGCCTTGAAGGAGGGGGTTGGGATGTCTTTTGGGCCAATGCAATCTGCCTCACCATAGTGGTCAATTCTTCCAACTTGGTATCAATAAAATGACTTTCAAGAGAAGAAGGACTTACTTGATGTACTCCCCTAACATGTGGTGTACCTAGATCGACAAATTGTTTGGAGTTTTGTGCCATCTTGTCGATCAATGCACGTGCGGCTACTGGTGTCTTGTCCACCTATTCCCCTCCTGCTATGGCATCCACCATGCTCCTCTCCATAGGTGTGAGTCCTTCATAGAAGTATTGAATGAGGAGTTGCTCACTAATTTGGTGATGTGGACAGCTTGCACACAACTTCTTGAACCTCTCCCAATACTCATACATTGACTCCCCTTGTGCTTGCTTAATCCCCGATATCTCTTTGCGAATGGAAGTGGTCCTTGATGCTGGAAAAAATATCTGCAATAAAAGAAGTTTTAAATCGTTCCAACAAGTTACATCCTCGGGTTTTAAATAATACATCTAATCTTTCACAGCTCCATCAAGTGAGAATGGGAATGCTCTTAATTTGATTTGATCTTCAGAAACATTTCTTGGTTTAAGGGTTGAGCAAACCACATTAAATTATTTAAGGTTTTTGTTTAGATCCTCACCAGATAAGCCATGAAATTTTGGAAGAAGGTGAATTAACCCAGATTTTAACTCAAAGTCTGATTCGAGATTCGGGTATGCAATACAATTTGGTTGATAGTTAATATCAGGTATAGCCAATTCTCGAATGGTTCTATTAAGTTCATTTCCATTATTTCCATCCATTGGTTCCTCTTTTATGTTTGAAATTTAATTGCTTCCAATTTCAATGTTTCCAGAAGAGAGGAATTCACAAACTGGTTGAATATTAAAACTTCCCGTAGACTGGGAATTTTTGATTCGAGCCCTAAGGCTACGTTTAATCTCAGGTTCAATATCTAAGAGATCTTCGGGTTTAGTTCGTATCATAAATCAAATAAAAATGAAAATAAAGAAAGTGTACCATAGTAAAATAAAAATGAGAAGTTTGAGTTGATGGTCCAAAAAGAAAAGAAGAGGATGAAAAAAAATGAAAACTTGAGAAAGGGGAAAGATGAAAGAGAGGTGAAGAAAATAATAAAATGAAAAATAAAATAAATACCTCTAAATGGTTGAATAAATTTCTTTCCTCCCCGGCAACGATTCCAATTTGAAAGAGAAATATCGTGGGCGCCCTCAAATGATTAATGTGATTTTGGGGTACTTAGGTGCAGCAGAGTGGCTGACCAAGGTCGTCTCTCAAAGGAGGAAGTATATTTAAAACAACTTTTTAAAGGTATTATAAAAATAAAATAAAAGAGAATAAAAACACTACTTGAAAGGATGGGGGTTGGTTATAGTTTATTAATCTAGAAGAAGTTTACTGGAAGAAGATTGTATTTTTTTGTTTTTTGTTTTGAAATGAAGTTCGATTAAAATGACACAACAAAAAGATGTTTTTTTGGACAATATTTAAAAGATGTAATTGGTATAACTCTAACTCTTAAATAATTTATTAATCATTATAATTTAAATTAATATTCACTTAATTATTATCCCTTAATTTGTTAACCCCCAAACCCTATGAGAATTAACCTTACCACAAAGATGAAGTGAATTTAACCTTAGGCTAACTTCGGAATATGCAATCGCAACACCCTGCTTTGATTGATGTTCTAAGGATAGCTTATGGTAAGTGGTAAATTAAGGCACATATACATTCTGAAATGAGTATGAACTTTGTTTAGGGATTATATTTGAACTCTACAAATTTATCCCTTATGGTCTTGTATTGTCGATTAAGATCACGCTCTCACAATTTACACAAAATCCCGACCTCGCGTGTTTTTGTGTTAATTGTTCAATTTCTTGATTAGTTTCTTACAATTTAAAAACACAATTCATGGATCATATTAAGTGAATTAAAGTGGCTCATTGATTCAAAATAAATTAATGAAGAATGATATAGGTCGATCGATTACTAAAAAGAACTACTCTTCCATGGGTGGCGTAATCATCGAAGAAGCGAATTGCATTTGCAAAGGTTTATAATGGGTATAACCCAATAACGCTTCTACTCAAGAATTCCATCCCATAGATAAAGATTAAGAGAAGAATAAATTTAAATAAAACAGAATAAAATAGAAGAAATAAAATAAGAACAAAGAAGTTTATTAAGAAAACACAAACATTACAACATGAGGAAGAAGAATAGGGCTTCGACGAAGGGATCCTTGCTTCAAGAGATACCCTTATTGAATTGCTTGTAGAATTGGATTGGAACCTCTTATCCTCTTCCCTAAACTTTCTAATGCACGTCCCAACCCCACAAAATGATAAAAACACCAATTTATAGAGTGGTGGGGAGGCTAGGTTCAAAGTGGTTTCAAGTATGAATGGGGAATCTCAGCCAAATGTTTTATTCCAACTTCAACTGCCCATTTGACCTCCAAAACTCGTGAATTGGCCGACCTCCTAGCAGTATAATATGTGATTATTTGGGTCCTATATCTCCTCTCAAAATTTGGGCTTAATCCAAGCCCATATGAAGTAGTTATGGCTGAAATACATAAGCTTATCCATTCTGGCGTGTCCAGCCCACCTTTAAATTGTGGCCCAATTACTCCATCCAAATGCATTCTTTTGATATAGTGTCATGAATAAAAGTTGTATCCCATGAATTAAGGAACACAGTTAAAAAATATTAAGTTCAAATAATTCAAATAAAAATATTTATGATTGAAATACTACAGTGATTTTAAAAGGGTAAAACTAGAATTTTCATCAAATATTCAAATGAATGATCTAATCCCAAATAATTTCTAATTAAACATATTTAACACAATTTGAGGAAATTATATAATTTATTATAAATAAAATATTCAATAAAATATTGTTTTATCATTCATACAATTACATAAATACAAATTATTAAATACATTCAAAAACATCAATGTTCTTTTATCTTTTAATCCGGTACCGACTCCTGTTATTGCTGAAAAAACCACCCCTTATTGAGAAAAATAACGCAACTATATAAGAAAATAATTCTTTTTTTAGTAATAATATAAATAAATAAATTATGAAAAAGTGTTAATTTTACTAAAATTGATGTCAATTTTAAATAAAAAGATTCATTTGGAGTCATACCGGTCACACTATGCATTAGATTGAGATGAGGTTGATTTCTAAACATCACAAATGACTTATAGGACATTTTCTTAAAGTATACAAACAATTTGAATGTGTTTTCTTGGTTTTGAGTAGTTCAGTTGGGATTTTTACTAAAATTGATGTCAATTTTAAATAAAAACATGCAATTGGATTCATATCGGTCACATTGTGCGTCGAATTGAGGTGAGGATGATTCATGCATGTCTCAAATCACTTATGAATCATTGTCCTAAAGTATCAAAACAATTTTAATGTTTTTGTTTTAGTTTTGAGTAGGTTAGTTTGTTTTTTTACTAAAATTGATGTCAATTTTAAATAAAGACGCACTTACAGTCATATCAGTCACACCATGTATCAGATTTAGGTAAGGATGATTCCTACATGTTTCAAATCACTTATAGATTTTTTTTATAAAGTATAAAAACAATATTAATGTGTTTTATTGGTTTTGAGCATGTCTCTTGTCTTATTTACTAAAATGTGATTTTAAACTAGAAACATGCACTTTGACTCATAAGGATCACATCTTGTATTGGTTTTATATGAGACTGATTCCTACACATCAAAAATAATTTATGAATTGATGCCCTGAATTATAATGAAAATTCAAGCTCGTTTGCTCAGTTTTCAGTGAGTGAAACATTTTAAAGTTAAATTTCTATTTTAAACAAATAATGGACACATTGATTTAGTTGCCTTTTTTACTAAAATTAATTTCAATTTAAAATAGAAAGAAGTAATTAGAGTCATACTAGTCACATTGTGTGTCAGATTGAGGTGTGGTGGATTCCTACACATCCTAAAGTCTCAAAGAAATTCTAACTGTCAATGTTACCATGATTTCCATTGAATTTCTTTATCAAACTACCAATACTACATGATAAGCTTCGAAAAAACCACATAAAATCATAAAAAAGAATCTACCTATATAATAAAACAATTATTATTATTAATACTAAAAAGAAATAAATTAATCATAAATATGAAATAATATATTAATTATATGGGAAATAATTTTACTATGAATATATCAGGATTACCTTTGTGATTGATTAGTGTAGAGAACTTGAAGGAAATTAATAAATATCAACATTGTAAGGGGTAGTTGGGGTTTGTCTTAGTGGTAAGAACCCTGTAATCCTATATGAAAAATGGGGTTTCAAAACCCATGGAGAGCAGGTACTATAGCAGTATTGTAGTGCACTATAGCAACGGTGGTACTGCAGCAACAGTGGGCACTGTAGCGGTGGCAGGTCACTGTAGCGGCGGTAGGGTACTACAGCAGCGGCGGGTACTGTTCAGTACTGTAGCAGGAGGGTACTGTAGAAGTACTATTCACATAATGGGCCTTGGGCCAAAAATTTGGGCCTACTTGCCATGTAATGGGCTAAATGCTCACTGAGCCTTTGGGTTATGTAATGGGTCTCCCTCTACCCCGTTAAAAGATGAATTTTCTTTGCTTTAATAATAAATGAGGATTCTTCCCCAACCTTTAAAAAAATACCATGTTAACACTGTAGGGGTTAAAGGTTTTGAGGGAGAAGAAGTTTGTGTAAGTTTTGGTATAGAAAGGGATGAAAGATGGATAGAGCACCCAAAATCAAACAAAAGAATCTACCTGTATAAGAAAACAAGTATTATGTGAGTAATACTAAAAAGAAATAAATTAAACATAAATATAAAACAATAAATTAATTCTATGGGCAATTATTTTATGATGAAAAAATCAATATTAAATCTGTAATTAAGCATAGGAAACATCATTTCTCCTCCTGAAAAGGAAGTGGGGAGAACATGAAATAAAGTTATAAATGCAACACTGTGGGGGTGAAAAGGTTTTAAGGGAGAATAATCATGAAAATTAGAAAAATCACCCCAACTCAAACAAAACAATCTACCTGTATAAGAAAACAATTTTTATGTGAGTAATACTAAAAAGAAATAAATTAAACATAAATATGAAATAATACATTAATTATATATACAATGATTTTACTATGAAAACATCAATATTACCTTTGTAATTGAGTAGAGGAACCATCATTGATCTTCCTACAATGTTTTTAGATGTAACTTAAAATAAAGTGATAAATTCACCACTACAAGGGTGAAAAGGTTTTAAGGGAGAAGAAAAATAAAATTTGGACATAGAACTACAACTCAAACAAAATAATAAACCTATATAAGAAAATAATTATCATGTGAGTAATATTAAAAATAAATAAATTAAACATAAATATAAACAATACATTAATTCTATGGACAATGATTTTATTGTGTAAACATCAATATTACCACTGTAATTGAGCAGAGGTAGCGTTGTTTCTCTTCATGTAGAGGTAGTGTATGTAACTTGAAATAAAGTGATAAATGCACCACTGTAGGGGTGAAAAGGTTTTAAGGGAGAAGAATCATAAAAGTTGGAAAAAGCACCCCAACTTGAATAAAATAATCCACCTATATAAGAAAATGATTATTTTGTGAGTAATACTAAAAAGAAATAAATTAAACATAGATATAAAACAATAAATTAATTCTATGGACAATGATTTTACTTTGAAAACATTAATATTACCTCTGTGATTAAGCAGAGCCAGCATCGTTGCTCTTCCTGCAAAGGAATGACACATGGATAGAAATATTCTAAAATAAATGAACTCTGTAGTGAATAATGAAAATTAAATCAATGCTTCATTATATAATTTTTTAGTAAAATAGAGAATGTATATCATGACATTACCTTTACATCATTCCAAGGGGTTTCCTTTATTATAATTTATTCTTTAATCATGTACAGAATACATTGTATGCATGAGTAGTCTAACATTTAATTTAGATCATGTTAATGCAATAGAGAATATATTATATTATGAGGAAAAAAAATATATTAAAAAACACTTTTACCTTCTCATTGAACCCTATTTCTTTTTTTAATGGTTTAAAGGATTTGGTTCCTCTATCGAGAATCCAAATACCCTCTTTGTGGTGCCCTCTAACGTATAATATATTTTCTATAATTGTACTGACATGAATTGATTGTGATGTCCCAATGAAAGGTTCATCCTCAATTGAATTTTCAACTAACTCAACATTTTTTTAATCACCAACAGGTCAATCAACCAATTCTTGTTTGTTGGATAAGAGACATAAAATACTTGCAGTACTTGTGATTTCATTATGAACAACTCATCTTTTTCCCCTTCCACACTGAAGTTCATCTTCACAAATCCCATTTCATTAGATTTCACTCTATTGATATTGTCAACCCATTTTCAATGGAAAATCGGCACCTGAAATGTTTTATAATCCAACTCTTATATCTATTCAATAATGCCAAAATATGACATATTTGTATAAATTGGATTTTTATCCTCGGAACCAAATATGTGAATCACTTTAACCAAAAACGCAACGCCACTATTTTTCATCATAATAAATTCATTGTGTTCTTTTATATAGAACATATAACCATTGATTACAAAACCAATGTAAGATATAAAATTTTAATTCGGTCCTCTGGCTAGCCATTGAATTCGTTTGGCAATTGAATTCAAATTTTCATATAAATCTTTATAAATTTTATCTCTGAACCATTCTAAAAACTGTTGATTATTTGTATTTGATATTCATCTTTCAACCCTTGATAGATTCAAATCTCTAATAATATATTTATGGGCTTCAATATATTGATCAACATATTCACTATTATGTAATATGTAAAGATTTTATTTCTCCCTCTCTATCAAGGTAATTTTAATGACATATCTTCTAGAAATCCCTTCACCCATAAGGTGTTCATTATGACAAGACTTTGGGAGATTTATGCTTTCAAAATATGATAGGTAATCAGTACAAAATTCAATATCTTCTTCAACAATATACCATTCTGCAATAAAACCTTCTGGACGACTTCAATTCATGACCTACCCTTTCAAAATATTCATATATCTTTCAATGGGGTATATCCATCTGTAATGGATAGGACCACATAGTTGAACCTCTCTATCCAATTAAACCATTAGGTGGACCATTATATCAAATAATGATGGTGTTAATAACATATCTAATTCACATAAAATGATTTAAATATCCTTATTCATGATGGGATACTTTTTCGGGTCTACAACTTTACTGCATATGTATTTGAAAAAGAAGCATATTCTGGTTAATGTATGTCGTGTGTTTTGAGGTAGAATAAAAAAAAGAAAGAGGCATTAAATCTTGCATCAAAACATAACAGTCATGTTATTTTAGTCCTTGTAACTTCAAACTACTCATTGACATGACATTATTGACATTTTATGAATACCCATGTGGAAATTTTACACTAGTAAGGAAAAGGAAAATTTTAAATTTTTCCTATCTAGATAGAGTGTAAGCTACTGGAGGAAGAAAAGCATGCATTTTACCCTTCAATGGTGTCAAATATTCCCTTATATCCATTTAAATCAAGTCTAACCTAGCCTTGATGACATATTTTGTTTTTTTAGGAACTTTTAGTAACATTCCAATAACACTATCAAATATATATTTTTCTACATGTGTGACATCAAGAAAATGTATTATATACAAAAAATTCCAATATGATAATTCAAAGAAAATTGATCTCTTCTTACAACTTAATTTTGTAAGGTTTTTTTGAAAAAAAATTAATGGAAAATAGTGTCAATATTTTGTAGTATTTTGTACAGTTGATCGCCCATTGTAGGAGACAATGTTGTACCTTGTTTGATATTCCCATAAAATGATATCATCTAGGATCAGTATTTATGTTGTCGAGGTAAAATTTCCTAATGTCCTAAAAGCACAGTCTTTGAGGAATGTTTCAACCAAACTGATTATTTGTGTTTTTCACAAATGGGGAACCCTAATATTTATTTAACGATATAGCCTGATAAATTTTCATAACCAAGAAATTAATTTATCATTCTATACAACATGGCCCTTAATGTGAATTATTATCTTTTATGAGCATCATACATTATAATACTTGTATCCCACGTCAATTTTAGATCTTTGATCAATGGATCCAAAAAGACATCAATATATTTACCAGGTTTCTTTGGTTCAGATATAAGTAGAGACAACATAATGTATTTATACTTCATGTATAACCATGGGAGCAAGCTATAATTTACCAACATGATGAGCCATGTACTGTGAGTACTACTCTGTACACCAAAAGATTTATTCCATCTATAGATAACTCAAGATGAAAGTTTCATAGCTCATCTAAAAATTCAGGAAGCTCATAATCAATTTTCTTCCACTAAGTAGAATCTACTAGATGATGTGGGTTCCCATATTTAATTCTTGTATCTGCATGCCATGTTAATTTTATCACAGTTTTTTAATATTCATATAGTCTTCTAAACCATGGAATGATAGAAAAGTACCATATATATTTTGAATTACTTGATTAATTTTTATTATATCGGTCTGCACCACACTTATGGAATTTTATGAGTGATTCGTGGTCCTTGATAAACAATATGAAATCATTTGGACAAGAACGTATTTTTTTAGAGATCATGTTCATTGAATGTAACATTCTTTTAGCATCATATGTCCAGAATGTAGTTCATTTTCTTCTAGTAGCATATCTTTCAGAATACTAAGTAGTTATGTAAAGCTTGTTTCACTCCATCCATTGCTAGATTTAAAATTATATAACTTCAATATAGCTTAATATATTGTGTATTTATTATAACTAGTTTACAATGGTTTCTTGGAACTTGTATTTAAATCCTCAAAAAAAATTGGGAAATCATGAAGTTCATCTTCAATCCCCATTTTCATTTCTTCCATGTGATCTTCATCATATTTTACAAATGTATTAATATCAAATGAATCATAAATTTTAGTGTCATCCCAATCAATGTCCACATTCAGTTTTTCCCCATTTTTATTCCAAAATTTATAGATTTGATATATTCCGTGATAATTCAAATTTTCTTCCAACTCTTCCAGACTAATTTGTCTTGAATAAAAACAATGTAAACACAGACATAGGATTTTAGAAGGTTCATTTGCATTATCTCTTGAAAACTTGATGAACTCTTTAACTCCATATTCATATTATTTTGTCAAACGACTAGAATGCATCCATTTTTGCTTCATATCCATCATATTGGGTTCATAAAAGATTAATTTTATACAATATATAAATAAATATACATAAGATATTTATTATCAAAAGTGAAAGTTATATACTATTCTAATAAGGGAAACTGAACATTTGATTGTTTCAAATAATTCTAGTATGTTGAAGAAAATGGTTAATTGAATTTAATAAAATAATTACTCCACATAAAATATTTATTAAAAACCCTAAATAAATGGAAATATAATATAGGCAATTAAGTAGTAATAAGAAACTCAAATATGATAAACAAGAATAATAAACTCTCATTCAATCAACTATAAGATATAAAAATGTATTGGAATAAGTGATGCAGAAAACTAAGGAATTATTACATTTAAAATTAATGTTATATCAATATTTGAAAACGTCTCATGACTCTTGGGATGTCATATCACCACACTGACCCATCCCAAGAAAAATCAAGGAACTAAAACTGGATATAAAATTAGCATTTACTAATGGATTACACGAAGAAGAAGTTTATATCAAACAAATAGATATTATTCTCATTATTTAATATGAGAATAATTTTTGTAAATTGAAAAAGGTGATTTATGAATTGAAACAACAACTAATAGCTTGGTATTGAAGGTTAGATGAATTATTAAAGAAAACTTAATTTAAAAATGAGTAATTGATCATAAACATTACATAAAAAATAATATTATGGATAGATTGAAAGTGTTTATCAATGTGGAAGACATAATATTTAGAGATCCAAGAGATGAACGATGATAAAAATTTTCTACATTAACAATGACTAATGTTTAAATGTTAATTATTAGTGAGATGAAATTTTCCTTAGTTTATAAGTGACTCATGGAATTCATGGGATATTTATTTCTCAATCCATGTATGTGAGGGAAGTGTTTTATAGATTTCAAAAGGAATATTGAAAACCCATGTTGGAACCCATTGAAAATTGAATAAAATTTTTAAATGTTGTGGATGGAATTTAAATCTATATCATGGAGTGTGGGAGATTCATTATATTCCAACGTTTCTTATAGTAAAAAGGTTTGAAATACTATTTGTATACATGTCATATAGCTAGGTATAAAAGTGATTCCATTAAAATCCACTTATTATTAGTCAAATAAATACTCAAAAAGAGGGTTAAATTTTTGAAAATCTACACTTCCAAGCAAGAAATGATAATGTCTTATAATGGTATATAGATCTCAAAAAAAGTGGTATAACTAGAAAGGGGTAATCTCAAAAGAATATTTTTTTTTGTAAATTATTGAGAGAGTGGGGGTAGGATGATGATGAAAAATTATAATGTAGTTAGAAAATTGTACATAGCATCAAGGTATAATATTTAATATATTATTATTAAAAGGATTTATAAATAAATTTGGATTAATCTAAAGAGGGAGAAAAATAAAATAGATTTTTTTTAAATTGTAGAGACATAGGAAGTTGGGTTATTGAGAAATGGTAAAACACATTTAACAATGGATATAGTTTCCAAAGAAACCAAAGATGACCATATATTAAACACCCAAGCTGGACTATGATAGTGTCCAAGGGACATTCTCGATCCCCCTCTGGCTGGAAATAAGTACCAGGGCATGAAAAACAACACAGTGGGAATGATTTGACAAAATAAATAAATAAAACAAGTAGATTGAAAATTTAAATAAAAACCTCCATGATACATCCATACATTGGATTCCCACACCAACCTAGATAAGTAGAAAAAATAATATATGAATCAATATAATATAAAAATAAATCCCTTAACCTACCTTCAATTCCCTCACACACAAAAACTCCAGTTTCCATTTCTAAAATATCACATGTACAGAATACCATTGATAAAATAAATAATTAAAAATATGTATGATAACTTTGGGTGATCAATTTAGGAAATGTAAAAAAAATAAAACAACCAACTAAATTTCATGTGTCACCATCAAGTCTAGAAACAATAAAATCTCCATGAGAAATAAAGATTATAATCAAAATTGAAAGATGAGAAAATTGGAAATCCTACCTCGCTAGTATACAATCACCGGACAACAAATAACAACATCTTCGAAAAAGAAATTAAAAACAAAACAAAAAATACATAAAGAAAATCAGAAGGCCTACCTTGCTAGGTTGAATAAAATTTGAAACCCTCTATAGAAACCCTCACAACAATTGAACACCAGATGTCAGACAAGATGTTTGAGAGGCAGTTGAGTGGTGTGATTCGAGGTTCGATTTACCAAGGAGGAGCACCGGTAGCGAGTGGCTCCCATAGAAAGCTTTTGATATCATGATGGGTTCGCAAAGGGTTAGGGTTTTTTAATTAGATCGAGACTCTTTATCAGTGTTTTTTTAGCACTGATAAAGGTAGGTTTTAATCAATTCTAAAAAATCATTGAGAAAATCAATATTTATCAACGCTCTTTTTAGCACAAATAAAGGCTCATTTTTATCAGTGCGAAAAAAGCATTGATAAAGGATTTATAATTATAATTATAAAAAAATTATAAATATATATATATACATAATAAATATATATAAATATAAATATAGTAAATATATTCCTTTTTAAATATATTTATTATAATTTTATAATTATTTATTTATAATTATAGAAATATTTTTAAAAAATAATATTTATATAATTATATATATTTATATAATTATACATGTATATATTTAATAAATATATATAAATATAGTAAATATATTAATTATTTAAGTAAAATTATTATAAATTTAATAATTATTTAAATATAAATAATTATTTATTTATAATTATATAAATAATTTTAAAAAATATTATTTATTTATAATTATAAATATATAATTATATAAATATATTAAATGTACATTTATAAATATATTTTTTTATAAATATTTCTTTAACATTATTAATTAATATATAATTTTAAGTGCATGTGTAAATGTTAAAAATGAGTAAAATTGAATAAATTAAGAATTAAGTACACTTTAACCATATTGAAAAAATGGATAAGTTTTATGTGTGTGCATTTTATATAAAAATGCATTAATTTCGAATATGTGAAATCAATATAACACGGATTAGATCTATGTTAAATTAAAAAAAAATAAAACGACATTCAATTATATGTCGAGTACTATGCAATTAGTCAACATTTTTAATTAATATTAATTTTTAATTATAAACCATTATTCAATAAATATATGACTATTTAATGTAAAGCACATAAATATTTTGTAATATATAAATCATATTTATATACATTAATATTTATTTATTTATTTAATATATACAATTTATTAACATTATTTATCATAATTATCTAATTAATAAAATGTTTAATATTTAATAATATATAATTAATTTATTCATTTTTATCAATAATTATTTATTTAATAAAATTTATGTTATTTTTTTAGTAAAATCGTTTTTTATTTTTTATTTATTTAATTATTTTATTTTATTTATTTGGACCATTATCTGTGCTAAAAAAGCGTTGATGAAAGAAATATTTATCAGTGATAAAAATAAATCACTGATAAATATGTCAATTTTAGTGTTTTTTTCTAATACTGATAAATACCAGCACTGTTAAATGTGGGTTTTGTATTAGTGATATTTTAGATGTTAATTATTTTTATAGCATGTCATTATGTTATTATCCAATAAGATGCTTCAATATATTTGTAGTTAATGACACACTCTTATTCATTGAAATACGAATCAAGGAATGCAATAAAATATTATTCACCTGGATTGACCACTATATTGGATAGAATCACACAGATAGGAAAAATAATTTTTCATATGAGCTTTGTGAAGTGTTATTTCTTTAGCTAAAAAAACCATTTTTATTTTTATTTTTAATAAGTCACTTTTTGGAGAAGTGAGAACCATACATAATTTCCACATATCACCTGCACTACCCCACTTAGACAAAACATAAAACATACCAAATCAAAATTCAAAATCAAACACACCTTGATCCATCTACCGCCAATGTAGCCTTCTAAAAATGACAACATTCAAAATTCAAAAATCAGCACCAAACTCTCCACGTGACTTCATCAACATTCAATATTATCTGCTCATCAATTATTCTCAGTTTCTTTATGTTGTTTTTCATCATTGTATTTATTTATATTCTCTATTTATTCTCTAGTGTTGGTGTAAGATTTTACAATCTAAAATCTATCATATGGGTTATTCCTTCAATCTAAAAGGAATTTCATGTTATGACTCCTAGAAAAAAGTCAGGTTTTTTGTGACTCTATCAAAATTCATGGATTATAATACCATGAGAGAAAAAGGTAAGTCTATATGTAATTGGGTTCTCACTCCCTATCAAAAGTGAGGAGATAGTAAATATCAGTCTCCTCATATAGTATAGTATATTTAAGAGTAGACTAATATGTTTGTGATATAAACTAGTATAAAAAATATCTTATGTTATTTTTTTTATTTTTGCTACACATTTAATATTTTTTAACACTCTTATAATCATATTTTATTGATTAATTTAAAATGATTGTCCCCCCCAGTCAATATTGTCATATAATAGGACCCAACAATTAGTATCAGAGTGTGGTTACTTTTAAGGAATTGGGTATAGCTATTTCAATTTTTTTAATAACCCATTATCCTAGACTTAATAGTCAATGTAAGGGATCCACTGATTTTTTATGGAAAGTCAAGAATTTGAGATGTTGAATCCCATTAGACCACTGAACATTAATGGAAGCAATAATGTCTACTAGAATGATTAGATAGAGGTATTTCTAAAAAATTAAGGTCTTGAATTCTGGGCTATTATGTCAAAATATTTTGAACTTCCTGAAGTAGATTTAGAAACACTAACCGGTAATGATGGTATAAAATGTGTTCTAAATTAAAAATTTATGAATTATCTATATTTTTTTAAGTATAAATATGTATAGACATATTTTTTCATGTAAAATTTCTTCTGATATCTGGAAGAATCTAAAAGTAATTCATTAAATAACTAATAACTTACAGATAACTAAGATGTGTATTTATATAGCTAAGTTTTAGAAATTTAGAATGACTGATCAAGAGAGCATCAATGAGATATATATTAGATACACCAAAATTGTAAACAACGTGGTTAAACTTGGTGAGATCATGAAGAATGGAGCTTTAATTGAAATAATACTTCAAGATCTACCCAAATTATGGAATTCAAAGAAATTTTTAATTAAAGAGAGTAAGGATTTCACTGAGTATTCAATGGATGAGCTAGTAGGATCACTTGTTCAATTATAGATGGAAATGAATAATGATAATTATGATGATCATGATAAAATAAAAGGTATATAATTAAAATATAATATAAATGATATTTTTAATTACTATAATTTTGATTTATAGAAAATTGAGAAAGATGAAATTGAAGATTTAACTAAAGGAGTATACAGGTACATGAAAGGAAAGAGAGGCTTTAAAATCACCCCAGAAGAGATCATCAAAAGGATGAAAAAAGGTAATTTAAAGAAGTAAAAGTAGTAAATATTATGTTTCAGAATTAATATGATATGTATAGAAACCCTCACTTTTCATACATTAACAATACATCAATTTTTTAGAATACTTAAAACATTATACAAACAGATACCCAAAGACTGTATTAGTCTAGTGCCTTTGGAAACATGGAAACATAAACACTGATACATAAGTGAGATAAATTATCTCTCAATAGGTTCTTCATGACTAACACCCTTCTAAAACACATCATACTTAGTACATATCTTCATAACCTGGGGAAGAAAACATAAAAAGGGGTGAGCTCAGATTCTCAGTAAGGGTGAACAGGGGATACATATAAGCATAAATATGAGCATAAGGGTATGAGAACAAGATCATGAAAATTGAATATCATACCCTGCATATCAAAGATCATAAACATGGATAATAGAATAAATATTAGTAGTTCATAATACATTAATCGTAAGGAATCAAGAGCATAAGACATAAAATCATAACGTAGGAATAAGACAACGAATTTTTGGCTGACACATAAGCATATAAAATTATTTTTATATAAGTCACGGCATCACTGCCAAGTCTATATTAGTAGTATGGGTTTACTCCCCATATCATCTTGGTAGTCATGGTTCACTCCCATGGCCATATTAGTAGTCAAGGTTCACTCCCAAGACCATCTTATTTTATCTCATGAGATATAAATCTTTACCCAATGCATTGGAGGGAGATATAGGTATCACTCATCTTATAATGAAATCATACATACATGTGCCACAAGATCATAAACAATCATATCATAACCCATGAAAATAAATGGGTATAATAAACATTTAATAATTTCATAACCTATGGAAATGATGTAGGTTTCGTAATCATTCATCAAAATAATAATCCGTGAAAAGTTGAGGGTTTCAAAATCATATAACCCATGAAAGAGAAACAGGTTTCATAAACATTATGCCATCAAAAATTAAACCCTTAAGAGAAATAATATTAATGGAAACTTGGATAATTTCCCCATAAATTAATGACTAACACCAACAGATGTCATCTTAGATGGGAAATAATTTTTAAATATCTTTGAAAAACATTTCTTTAAGAAAATATCCTTTCTATATTAAAAATAACTTTTTAAAACATAAAACATTTTTGAAAAACTTTTTCTCTGAAAATAGATTTAAAAACTTATAAAAAAGATTTTAAAACCATAAAAAAATTTAAAATCATTTTTCCTTGAAATTGAGCTTAAAATATCATTTAAAAAAAATTGAAAACATTTTTTTTGAATAAAATAGATTTCTGACCAAAGAGTGAAATACGATCATATTTTCTTAAAAACATTTTCCTAATATCTTCATTTCCAAAGAGTTGAAAAAATGGTACTATTATATGGATATATCTTGAATAAATATAGTGGAATAAAATTCATGAGTTTTATTGATATATGAATTATAAGATTTCATCAATTGAAGCATAATCATAAACAATCCCGATAAATGATGAGATTGTTTCAATAAAAATCTCACCACATAGTAACTTTGAATCATACTCCCCATGAAAGAAAATGAAATTAAATGAATCATATAATATCATGAAAATAATTATACTCATGATATAACATATCAAATGTAATTTTATACACCACACAATAAAAGTGAGTGGTGAATATAGCATGTATCTCACAGTAATAAAAAGTGAGATTAAATTCCCTTACCTTATGTCTTGAACCTCTTCATACTCATTCAAAAATATTGTATAATAAATATAATTTTATTATACATCTAACACAGAACCATATTAATATATATAAAACAATATATTATTTACTTAAGACATTATATTACCCGTTTATTATTAACTCCATGTTAATGTTATGTTTCAGGTGATAACCACCATGTTAATCATAAATGATTTGGATAGTTGTTATTGATTATATTAATTATATCGTGATTTAATTATTTCAAGAATGTAAAACATGGTATAAATATCTCATACATTTTGTATATAAGTATTTTAAATAATCTTTAAATATAAAAAAATACATTGTTCATGGAGACGGTAGGCCGTATGTACGCATGAAATCTATTTTTGTTTTCTTGTCATGTTAAAAGAAAGAAATTAAATGAAATATATGAAAATATATATATATATATATATAATTATAGTATAATTAATATTTCATTTATATAATATATTTTTACTAAAACATTTTTTAATACATTCCATGTAAAGTTTGAACGAATCACATCACTTTAAGGATGCAGTAGTCCATACGTCAACGAACGAAGTTACTGTATATCCACAATATGTAAATCATGAAGGTATGTTTTATATTATAATTAAAGAAGAATTAATTCATCATAAATATAATATATATCATATAAAAACAGATTTTACATAATAATTCCCACACATGATAGGTTGTAAAGGAAAAATGAACAACTTCATTTCGTGAGGCGGTAATTTTCCGTACACAAAAATGGTAAGTTTGTTACCCATTAGATGGAATTATGTGCAAGTGTAGGATGAAAACTTAATATAAAAACACCTCATTATATTAAGGAAACTAAGTTTATTATTTAATCATAGTATAATAATAAGAGTTTTTGTAGTAAGAAAATAAAAGAAATGATCTTGAGGAATGATGTTACCTCTTCTTTGGGTAACTCATTTTGGTTTTCACCAAAGGGCTTCCTTGGAAGGATTTATTCCCAAACGGAGGCTTCTAGTTAAAGGAGATGGATGTTTAAATATTATTTTATTATATTTTAGATGATAAAAATGGATTGAGATGTGTGAGGAAGTGGGAAGGATGAGTGCCTTTTTTTAGTGGGGGAGTGACATTCTTATAAATTTCTGAAAATTTAATTCCATCCATGTTTTACCCATGTAAAATGGCTCCAATAATGGACCCAACTAGAGAAAAAGAATTATAGGGTCTAAATATTTCCATAAAATAGATTTTGGAACATTTTATAGGTTTTTTCGGATCTTAAGTTTAAGTTTTAGTCATTTGTTAAGTTAATATTTCCTTTAATCGTTATAATTAATTTTAATCACTTTCACTAATATTTTTGGTAAAAAATTAAGTTAAACTTATTAGAAATTATAAATTATTATTATTAAAATTATTGAATTCATTTTTTAAAGTTCCAATCACATAATTGGTAGAAATTAATTTAAAATTAATCCTGCAGATGTGTTACGACAGCGGGTTTTTTAGCAAAATGTTTAAAAGTTTGAAATGATTTTATATCCAATTTCAATGTGAAATTGGTTACAATGAAATAAATTAGATTATTTTATGTATATTTTTTCTAATTATAATTTAAAAATAAATTAAAATATAATTTAAATTTATAAATAAATTAGATGGAAATGCATTTTTAAATTAAAATTCAATATTTTTCACTACTCATCCAAAAAATGAAGTTTCTCTAAAAAATATCAAAAATTCACCGTAATATAATTTTAAAATTTATAATTCAAAAAATAATTTTATTTTATCAAATTAAAATTTTAAAATTGTCTCAAATTAATTTTATTATTTTTCAAAAAATGATGTGAAAAGCAGTTCATTTGAGAAGTTAGTATTTTTAAACATATAAAGACTTTACCAAAAATTATATTTTTCATTATCAATATGTTTTATTTATATAAAAAAATTATAAATAATATTTGAAAAGTAGTTATTATTATTAATATTACTAATTTTAATGGCTAGGTTATAACTCTCTCGTTTAAATAATTATAACAATAAAATGATGTTTCATAGAAACATAGTGTTACATGTAACGCAGGACAAGTTAGTGTTGTGTGTAGCACAATCCAAGTTAGTGTGGCATGTAGCGCAATCCATATAGGTTATAGTTTAAAGGAATTTTTTACTTAGTGTAATGAAATACACCAATAAAAATTAATTTATTCAAGGAAAAAAATTTCATAAAAACTTGGGGTGTTACACTTTGAGTGCCGAAAAAAGGGACATATAAAATCAAACTATCAAAAATGGAAACAAAAAAGGAAAATATAAAAAATAAAATAAAGAGATAAAATAATAATATCATGATGGATGTAGTTATACAAAAGAGTCATACACTAGTAGTTATGGTTTTGAGAGTTAAAAGGAATCAGTCAATGTTTTCTTGATGGAAACAATAAAGAATGAGGTAAACATTGATTCTGATTATATTTTTGGTTATGATTATGATATTGAAACATAAGTTAAATAACTAAATAAAAAAATGAAAAGTTTCAAAGTGATATTTTGATAGTGGATAAACAATATAGAGAACTGCAAAGTGAAAATAAAAAAGTCAAATAAGAGAAGAAGGTTATAGATTCTAAACTAGTCAAGTTAAAATATGAGAATTAAAGAATTAAAGATTTCCTGTCAAAAACTGATGAAGGTAAATATAGTAGATTTAAATTATTATATTTTGATTTATATTAAATTTAAAAGTGATAAAAAATACTAAACATAAAAATAAGAAACTAAGAAATGCAGGATCATGTTATACTTTGAAAATTCATAAAGACTTGGAAGTTATTTGAAAAAGAGAATGAATATATTAACAGGTAAATAACTAAATTAAAAGAAATCCTGTATTTTTTTATTCACAGAAAATAAAAATATGATAATATTATGTCTTTGATAAAATACAATAAAGATTAAAGTGGTTTTGGTTATAATAGATATATTCCTAATACATGCAGACCTAATTTTGTTGAAAGTAGTAAAGGAACTATTTCAATTATTACATTTTATAGATATAATATGAAATGGAATTATACAAATGAATTTTTGTTAATATTTACCCAATGAATAGGCCACATTAAGACTTTTATTTCTAATAATCAATCTTCTAAATTACCTTATAATAAATTTATTAAACCTGTATGGGTTCCTAAGAGTTTTATTACTAATCTAATTATACACAAAATAGACTGGGTAACAAAAAAATTATCTAAATAACCTATTTTATAGGAAACCTACCTAAAGAGTTATAAAAATACATGGTATATGTATAGAAAGTTATCCAAACACATGACTGGTGAAATCTCTATATTTTTATCTTTTAATTCTTATCATAGAGGCACTATCACTTTTGGTGACAACTCTAAAGGTATGGTCAAGGGTTTTATATAAGTAAGTATATTAAAATCAATTATAATTTCTAAAATATTATATGTAGAGGGATTAAAAAAATTAATTATCATAGCACAAATTTTTTATGATGGTATGAGTGTAAAGTTTAAAGATAATAAATGCCTTATTTTTAAAGATAATATTATTTTATTTTATTCCAATAGAAAAGAAAATATCTACTCTATAGATCTTTATGAACTAACTTAGAAAAATTTAAATTTCTTAAATGATATATAAAAAGATGAAATTATTTGGAATAGGAGTTTGGGACATATTCAACATTGATAATTGTATAAGTTAGAAAAAAATAAATAGGTTCTGGAACATCCAAAATTTAAAGCAAGTACTTTGTATGTGATTCGTATCTAAAGGGTAAGAATCTAAAAGAGTCTTTTAGATCTAGTAATATGGTTAACACTACTAGATTCTTAGAATATCTTCATATTGACTTATTTGGGCCCATGATAACTGATAATTTAGGTATTAAGATATATGTGTTTGTAATTGTAGATGATTTTAGTATATTCACTTGGACTATTTTCTTATCCCATAAAAGTGAAACCTTAAACAAATTTATTAAATTTTGTAAAAAAAACAAAATAAAAAATTTTATTTAATAAAATCAATTGTAAGTGAAAAAGGGAGTAGAATTTGTTAACTTATAGTTTGAGAAATTATGTGAATATAATGAATATTTCCATAATTTTTCTGCTCCTATAAAACCACAAAAAATGGTGTTATATAAAGTAAAAACGAAATTGTTCAAGAATGGGAATGAAAATGCTTAATGAATTCAACCTACCAAAATACTTTTTGAATGAGTTAGTCAACATTTATTGTTATGTATTAAATATATTTTACATTATACCCTTATTAATGAAAACCCCTTATGAGATATTTAAGGAAAAGAAACCTAAGATTGGTTTCTTTAAAGTATTTTGTTATAGAGTTTATATTTTAAATACTAAAGATAATCTTGAAAAATTTTGATGCTAAAAGTGATGAGAGAATTTTTATAGGATATTAAAATAATATTAAATATTATAGAGTATATAAAAAGATAACTATTTCAATGGAGGAATTTTTCCAAGTAAAGATCATTGAAAAAAAAAATTAGAGATTCGGTTGATACTGTTGAAGAATTTAAATAATTTAATTGTAGAGAAAATAAACCTAAAATGATAATGTATCAGTTGATGGGGAGGATATATCTTCTCAATATAATCCTATAAATTTAAAAACACATAGAGATCATTCATTATAAAATATAATTGGTAATGTTGAATCTGGAATAAGAACTAGAAAATCAATTTTGAATTTTTGTGTTAATTCTACCTTTGCAACTGATTTTTTGCTTATTAATATTAAATAATATTTGAAACATTCAAGATGGATAAATAAAATGCATCATGAACTTAACTAGTTTGATAAGAATAATGTTTGTAATCTATTTGAGTTACCCAAAGGTAAACTATTAATTGGAACCAAATTTATTTTTTGAAATAAAATGGATGGGTCTGGTGATATCGTTAGAAAAAAGGATAGATTATTTTCCAAAGGTTATTTACAATAAGAATGCATAGATTTTAAATATTAATTTTAACTAGTTTCTAAATTATAATATATTCATATTTTATTATATTTTTTAAGTTTTCAAAATTTTAAAATATATCAAATGGATATAAAAATTACTTTTTTTAAATGGTGTAATTTCAGAATAGGTATATGTTAATCAACCACCTAGTTTCAAAAATGATGAATTTCGAAATCATGTTTTCAATTCATCTAAATTTTCATATGGTCTAAATTAAGCTTTAAGATCATGGTATGATAGAGTAGAATTTTTCTTACTATAAAATTATTTTAATAAAGGAAAGGTTGATCTAACATTATTTATAAATCTTATGATATTTTAATTGTACAAATATATGTTGATGATATTGTATTTTTATCTAAAAATGATATTCTTAGTAATGAGTTTTCAAAATTAATGACTAATGGATTTGATATGAGCCTAATGGGAAAATTAAAATTTATCCTTAGTCTTCAAATTTTATAAAGAAAATATAGTATTTTTTCAAATTAGAGAAAATATGTTATATAATTGGTTAAAAATTAAATATTGATTCAGGTAAATCTATGAGAATTCTAATGATAACTAACTATAAATTGGATGTGGATGTATCTAGAAAGTATGTAAATGATAAACTATATAGAGGAATGATACGAAGCCTATTGTATGTAACTGTATTGAGGCCTGATATTTTGTTTTATGTTTGTATATGTGTTATATATAAATCTAATCCAAAAGAAAGTCATTTAAAGGTTTTCAAAAGAATAATAATATATGTTAAATGAACTATTAACACTAGTTTATTTTAATCCAAACATAATTGTTTTAATTTGTTCTCATTTTATGGCTCTGACATTGGAGGCTAATTACTTGATAAAAAAATCACATCAGGTATGTGTCACTTATTAGGTAAATATTTAATATCATGGAGTTCCAAAAAGAAATTTTCAATTGCATTGTACATATTTGAAGCTGAGTAAATTGATTCTACTAATATTTATACTCAAATCCTTTGGGAAAAACAAACTCTATGTAATTTCAATGTTTACTTAGATAAAATGACCATATTTAATGAAAATATTTCTATTATTTATATATCTAAAAATCCATTACAGTTTTCTAGAAATAAACACATGGACATTATATTTCACTTTTTAAGAGATCATTTTAATAAATGGGATATTTTTTTGAATAAATTCTAATAGAAAAACAACTAGATTACTTTTTTATTAAAACACTAGGTTTTGTAAGGTTTTAAAAATTAAATCTTGAACTAGGAAAGATGGGAATTTAATTTTTGAAAGCATGTTAATATTTGTTCTATTTTTTCATATATAAACTATTAGAATTTCTATAATTCATGGGGATTTATCCTATGATTAATATTTCTTTTATTTTTATTAATTTTTTTATTTCTTTTGGCTTTTTTAAAAAATTCAAAAATGGGGAGAAAATTGGGAAGAAATGTGTGGATTTCTAATAAATTAAAATTTTAGTTTGGGTTTTTCAATTTAAAAAGGGGGGATATTATCTGGATTAAGAGTTTTTAATTGTTTTATTTTTTTAATAAATTTAAATATCTCATTTTAATTTATTTTATTATTATTTTATTTTTTAGGTTTACTAGTTTGGTTGAATATAAAATTATAGGTTTAATATTTTATTACTTATATAAAATACTTTACCCTTTTTATTTTATTTGTTACAAGTATTTAATTAATTATGATAATTTTTTAGCTTTTTTAAGTTCCCTTTGATAAGAAAATTGGGTCAACCATGGACAAGACCAATATCCAACCCTTTAACCACATTGGGAGGCTCAGGGGTCAACCCCATGGGAGAGCTATCCTGAAAGACCTGCACAGAGGTAGGAGAGTATGGTTCATGTATAGGCCCATGTAGAGTGGGCACATAGCGCACTCGTAGGAGTTTCGGTGGGTCATTATAGGTGTAGCACAGTCCATGTAGTGTGTAGTGTATGTGTAATGGGTGTTTATCCCCCATGGCTAGCTTGAATCGGTAACAGGACGAGTTGACTAATATAATGAAGGCTAAACATAGTGCTTCTCTAATGTGGGACAGTGGGTAGCTCTTTATCAGTGACAGAAGTATCTCCGGGTACTATTCAATGATGGGAGCATGCTCTAATAGAAGTACCTCTAGGCTCTGTTCTTTAACAATCGACCATTATATCAGTGGTAGCTCATCACAAACGATCAAACATTCCTACTTTAGATGGTTTCACTACCATCCTCTAGTTATAGTGGCATGCATGCTCTTCATAGTTGTATTTCATGCTGGGATGGTAGATTTATTTAAAAATCCTCCATTATGTTGTGCTTCTGTAAATAGTAGTTTATACTACAAATGTGGATCTCCTTCACATTTGATCACACCAAAAAGTTGATCACACTAAATGAAAGATCACACCAAATGGTATATCTTATCAAATAGTAGATCACACTGAAAGGTAGATCACACCAAACAATAGATCATACTAAATGGTAGATTTCACCTAACGGTATATCATTATTGATGGTAGATCTTCCATGATGGTAACTTGTCGGCAGTAGAAACCTATTTTTATCACCAATTATATTTTTTTCATCTACTGTTAGTTTAAGATTTGTGTTTCCAAACTATAATAAATATTATTTTAATTACTTTTATTGAAAGTAAAATATTTTTATTACTATTTTATTTATTTTATTTTGATATAATATAATTATATATTGACTAAAATATTATAAGAAAAAATTCTCTTTACATATAAAAATGTAGTATCTTATTTACGATATTATACTTTTTGTGAATTTTTGATATTCTAGTAAACTACAAGTTTATTATTATTATTTTATTATTTTATAAACATATATTATATATGTTTGTTCTAAAATTCATGCTAGAAGTTTTATGATATTATTTTATATGAAAATAAAGAGTGAAAACTGTTTGATATTAAGCATCATATTTTGGAATACAAGTAATGGATATATTTTAGATGTTAATTATTTTTCTAACATGTCATTATGTGATTATCCAATAAGACACTCCAAGATATTTATAGTAAATGGATCTCTTAGTCATTGTAATGAAAATCAAGGAATGTGATAAATTTTTATTCAACTAGATTAAAAACTATTATAGTGAGAATCACACAGAGAAAAAAAATCATACAAGATTTTTAAAGTACTATTTCTTGACTAAGACTACTATTCCAATATTATGATCATGAAATAATTCATAATTTTTATCATCCACTACTGAAGTGATTTAATTTTTTTATCTGCATCAACATTCAATATTATCAACTCATCTATTGTTCTTAGTTTCTTTATATTTTTTCATCATTGTATTTCTTTTTATTCCTTTTTTTACTAGAGTTTCTTTAATATTTTCCCATCCAAAATTCATCATACGAGTTATTCCTCACATCTAAAAGGAAGGTCGGGTTGTGAATTCTAGACAAAATTCAAGTTGGTTTTGACTCCTTCAAAATTTAGGGTTTATACTACTGGGTGATCAAAAGGTATGACTATATTTAATTGGGTTATTAGTCCCTATAAATAGTGAGGAACAAGTAAATACAAGTTTCCTCACAAAGTATAGGAGATTTAAGAGTAGACTAGGATCTTGGTGATCTGAACTACTATAAAAAATATCATATGTCATTTTTTTATTTCCACTACACATTTAACACTATTTTACACTCTAATAATCATATTTGATTGATTAATTTTAAAATTACTATTCACCCCCCCCCCCCCACCCTCTAGCCAATATTCCCATATACTTGGACCCAACACAAAGCATCATCACTCTCATGCTTGAAATTCCATTTTAGAGTCAAAATCATATTTGATGCATTTCATCAAACACATAAAGTGAATAAACTATTTTTAAAAGAAAAAATCCTTTTTAAAACCCCTTTTCATGATAAGATGTAATAAATCAATCAATTTATTATACCAAACCAAAAAAAATTACAAGAACATTATGTAACTCATGGGTTAGCATAATTATATTGAGACGCCTACCTCATGAACTAAGAAAACCTTGTCTACTTCAAAATCAAAGATTGGAAATGAATAGATCAGGCCCTCACAAGATTATATCCAAGAGAAACACTGTCAATTTTTCATCTAAACCATAAATCTTATCATTATACCCTATATAGGTTTTCACAACATGAAGAAGATGAGATATGAGAGGTGGATCTAGAAAGAGGTGAAGAAACCAATTAGAAAACATAAATACCTTGAAGGAATCCATCAAGATCAATGGATATCACCAAGGATCCAAAGGGAGAGCCTCCTGGAGATCCATGGAGGGGATGGTTTGGGATAAATGGAAATTAAGAGGTTTTTAGAGGTTTAAATGACCAAGGGTATGAGGATAAATTTCCACTTTTAAAAACTATAATCTAGTCGCATAGGTTTTCCTCATAGTTTTTAAAACCATGTGTCAACCATGTGGTGGCCACCATCCTTAGACAATAATGTCCTACAGTTTCTAGGGGAAGGCCACATGGTTTGTTTAATCATGTTATAACCCTGCATAGTTATTGTCCATGGATAAATAAGTTGTACAGTCTCCTGGGATGAGTTTCACTATTTGAAAAACCATTCTCAATGCAACTGGAGCTCATCATACCAATCCACAAGGTTACTACATGATTAGTACTAATCATTCATCCAAACCATGTGCTTGTCCTTTTTTCCAAAAACTTATAAATTTTCAACCTATTACTTCTTAAAACCTCTCAAACCTCAAAAGAGATGGACCAAACTCAAAATTGATCATATTAGTAACCTAGAGGGTGTCACACTTTGTCTAAAATTTAATTTCCTAATACGTATTTCTTATTGAGCACCATAATTTCTTTTATATGGTGTATTCACTATCCTATTGATTTCATGTGAGAAAATTTCTTCCATTTCATGATATTTTAATATCTATTTCATGATCTTCCTCTTAATCTCTTTTGGTTCTTACATTACCAATACCACGAGGGTTTCATCACCAATATCTTTTTCAAATATATATTTCTTTTGAAAGATAATAAATATAAGAAATATGTATGATTTTCTCTCTAAAACCACTATCATTTTATTATAATTTTTTTATTCTTTGGGTTTTACTTATCTTCTCTCTATTTTATTTCCCCCCTTGGCTCATTATTTAACCATTGTAAGGAAATCGACCATACCTATTCTTTTTTTAGGATTCCTTCTCTTTTATGAACATATTAATTAAATGTTGTTATAAATATCCTTATCTCTGCATCAATAATTGATTAAGGTCATTTTATACTACTTTACCTTATTTAAAAGTTTTAAAGAAATTTTTAACATTTTATGTATCGTTCATTTTCATCAAAGTTTAAAAATCATCACTTTTTAATGTTTTCCATGTGAGCATATATTTTCATCATTTTTATCTCTTTTTATTAAAATTATTATCTCTGCTTTCATTTTTTCTAAAAAAAATATTCTATAAGTTTTCTAAAATATTTCTACTTAAATAAATATTTCCAAAAAGACCTAGATTGTTTCTTATTTCCAAATAGATTTTCTTAATGCTCATAAAAAATGTTTTTTATCTAACTCATCATATGTTGACATATTTTATTCTTGATCAAAGATATTCTTTAAATGATGTCATCCACCTTTTTCTCAGGATGGATTATGAAATTTTTCTTTCTATCATAAAAATTATCCATCATTACATTTTATTTTTCTAACCATCATTGTAAGTGGGAATTACTTTTGTTCTAATTCCTTTCCTTTATGAATACCATGTTTTCTATTTCTTTGATTAAATTCTATTCACCTAGATTTTATACATATATTGATTGGGGAAATTATTTAATTAACCATATAACCTTTATTTATATTGTGTAAATATCATATGATCTATTATCTTAATTGAAGGGTATTTACTTATAAATTTACTAAATATAGTTGGATACTAGATTATTTTCTGTAAGTATATCATGTTATGATTATTTATGGAATTATAAATCTATTGATTATGTGATTACATTTTAAAAAGGATATAAATCCCATTTTCTTTCCATGGTTTCTTTATAATATTTGAATGATTGATTTCAAATGGAACTCATATGTATATATAATTATGGGTGGGGTCCTATATCTATATCCAATACATTAATTAATTTTTATATCACATGAGATAGAAATGTGTGAACATAATGAGTTTGTTAATAAGTCCATGTGCATAATGAGTTTTCTCACACTTTAATGCATGGATATAATGAGTTTGTTTATAAAGTTATGGTAATAAGGAGTTTGCTCACAAGGTTTTCTATATTAATGTTTATGCCTCATTTATAAGTTTATTTTCTTATTAGGATATGTTTCATTACATGTTTATGCCATTTTTCTATGATATTCCACACTTTTATGCTATGTCATGTCGTATTACATGATTTATAATCTATGATTTATTGGGTATAACTTTATTATATATCTTGATTATACCCATATATTCATCTTATATTCACTTATTATCATTGAATTTTATTGCTTATATTTACCATTATTGATCATCTAATCTCCCCCTTTCTTATGTTTCCATTTCACCAGGTTATAAAGAAAAGTAATACATATAATTTGTATAGAATAGTATCTTGTGAGGATAATTTTTGAGGGGTTTTTAAGATTTTTATGGATTAATTAGTTTCCTATATAGTAGGAAAATGTCTATTAGTTTAAAAAAAGATGGGTTTTGTTAGTTAATGTTTTTTCCTAATTCTATAAAACTATAAACCTAAAAGATCATGAGAATATATTATAATAAAATATTTTCTTTAAAGTCATGTAATTGAGAAGATCAAATATGCGGGGTTTCATACCAACCAGTGATGGGTTTGTGATCTGGGTTTAGTGTAATTCTAATCATGGGCATACTTTTGATGTGTGTTAGGTGTAATTTCTATCATAGATGGATGGATGTTTTGGGTTGTGTGTACTACCAACCAGTTGTTCTTCAAAGGAATGAGTTGGATGTATTGAAAACCATGTTATTCTTGGTTTTATAGTTTAGTGTACTACTAATAGAGGTAAGTAATTAGTTATATTTTATTGATATTTATTTTATTTTATTCTATCACATTTTTTAAATTAAATGAGTTTTAGAGAGTTTTGGAATTAAAGGGGTATTTCATTGAATATTTTGAATATTTCTTAAAATGGATGAAACTATGAATTTAATTGATTTATTTTATTTTTGGATTAAAATGAGTGGTCATCTATTAATAATCAATTGGTTTTTTGTTTTAATTGAGAAAATGAATAAAGATGAAGCAGCTGAAGAATAAAACCTATATATTTCATCATCTTTGTTGCTAAGAAATTGATAAATAACTCTTTGATATGTAATATTTGTTATCTTGATACATAAGAGTTCCAATTGAGGATAAATTGGGTAGAATTGGAAAAGTATGGGCATATTTAAGATTTAATTGGTTGATACATAATGGTTTCCCCATGACCCAAGTGATGCATAAGAGTAAATGCCTTTGTCGTAGGGATGAAAAATTGATATTAAAAGGTATTCTAGATGATATATATGAGTTACCTATGGATACATTGATATTATACACAAGGTTACATGCCTTTGAAGATAGGTAGGATTTGGTCTAATATGATGCATTGATACATACGATTATGTTAATTTGATGATTGAGGTGAAGTGTTTTGATTCCCAAAAATACTTAAAGGTTTCATATTATTGTAAAAGAGATACATAAAGGCTTCATCAGGATTTCAAATAATGTATAGGGGCTATCAACACATATTTAATGGCCACTTTTATTCAAGGGCCCTGTAAAAGTCTTGTCCTTTTTAAAATCTAGATAATGTTATGTCATGTGATGATAAAAAATTTTCAAAATAATATTGGGAAACTTAATAGAAATTTGTTTACATGGATTATAATCCTAGTAAAATAGAAGAAAATAATCATGTAACTATAAATCATGAAGTAGTTAATTCTAATATTTTTATATGAAAAAAACACTTTTAAACATGCTAAATTCATGGAATTCATTACCATGCACATCAAAATCTATTGAAGCACTTGTTCAACCTATTTAAATAATTTTTTTCTCTATTGAAAAGGATATAAGATCCTAGACACTTAGTTTTAAAGCAGTAATAGTTTAGGGTTTACTATTATTATTTCTTATGTAATCATTTATTATATATTTCAATAAACATTAGTGTTTTCTCTTTCCCTCTATTTACTATCATTTTCATTTATTATTACATCATACCTCTCTAATAATCAAGATTTTAAAGCAATAACCCTATAGATCTCCCTGAGTAAAATACAGTAATGAACCTAATTCCTTGTTCACTCATATTTAAATGTTTCTTATCTACTTTTATTTTTTTTAGGGTGATCATTAGTGTGGAATTGTGGTAGTGTGTCCTCATTGTGGCTATCTTAGTATAGACTTCTTATTCTCCACTATTTACCCTCATTTCACTTGATTATTAGGGCATATGATGGAGATTTGATGGTTAAGTGTTGAATGTTTGGGATCTAACACCATTTATTCATTATAATCACACCACTAAATGCTAAAACATGTGGAACATAGCTCATGACTTTTTAATGATCAGATGATCCCTCCATATTCTTAGTATCTAGAACAAGGAATATTAGAAACCCCAGCTATCGCACTGATCATGCTTCTTTGGTTTTGGCTCCATCTTTATTTTTAGTTAAGGCACTCCTTCTAAATAATGGATAAGAAAAAAATCACACAACATGTAAAAGTCATGAAAATAATAATACCCAATGGATTACATGGTTCGGACAATGTAACCTATATCCATGGGAGAAATTCATATTCATTTAAGGAAACGTATATCTAATTTAAAAAGGAATAATTTTATAATGTCTAAAACCCTACCGAAACTATCAGATGATTCACCACATTCTAGTCTCTCTCCCTCTGGTCATCCATATTATAGTTTTAACCTTCTACTTTTATCCCTAAGGGATTCACCACATGGATGTATTGATGCAGCACTTGATCCTCTAATGCATAATTCATGTCAGGTAAACCAAGTATTTGTGGTCCAAACCTACTTAATATAGAAAAGCCTAACTTATTATTAGGTTCCCTATAAATTATAATATATAGAGAGAGAATATCACTTCACTACAATCTTCATGGTAAACCATCCACTCAATCAAAGGCAACCACCACCTCAATTGATCCTCTTTGTGAATAGTGAAAGTTTTCTTCTATAAGTTTTTCACCTCCCATAAACATCTCAAGAACACCACGCTATATCTAGAACTATCCTTTCATTATCATAACTTCTTATTATGTAACATAAGTGACTCCTCTAAGCATATGTTCCAAATATTTTTTCTCAACATTATAGCACTTGAATATTGTTGTTGTAACTTCCACTAAGTAAAATCCATTTAGTTACAACCAATAATCTGGATCTTACACTGGTCCTACTCAAATGATTCTACTGAGCTGCATCAGATGAGATATTTTTGTCAACCTAAACCCAAACTTCCAGGGTGAATGGTAATTATCTCTACCTTTTTTTCCCAAGTTTAAGTTTTTAAGACTTAATGTCTGGAGTATCCAACACTTAACTAGAAAATAATTATCATATAAAACCTAATAATCTCTAAATTGAGAATTGTATTTATCTAAATAATATATCACCTATCATCACTCCTTTACAAAGAAACACACATGAACTTGAGGTTTTCTGTCTTTCAGCATTATCAATTACATGGTAAAATTCTCAAAGACTTTTTTATGAGAGATCAAACATATGACCATCATTCAAATTTAAAGTATCACTAAAATGTAACACCTAAATTGATATGGAACAAGTTCGATGTATGTTTCAACCAGACCCAAAAAAATATCTTGTGCTTAAATTTTCAAAACCCACCACCTAGAAGAACCATAATGAATATTTTCAATGAAAGATATATCCCATGGATTCAAGACATGATTTTGGTTGATAAAATATCTATTACATGATACCTTCTAGTGTTACATTTTCAGTTTCCTTAAATTACAATCATACACCACCAGTAAATCTTCTAAAACTCCCTTTGCTTTAAAACTCTCATCCTCTAGATCAATACCTAAATATTCTTGGTTTCATTTTAATATCTACTATACCATGGTTCATTATGAAAAAGGTTTTTAGACTCCCTGAACTTGTACTTCGAGGAACCAACACTAGCACTCTCATGCCACTTCATTAATGAAGGTATGTTGTACAATGGCCCTCTGAGAATAACTAGAACTACCCATGTTCTAATTTAATATTCCACCTCCATCTATAATTACAACACATTAATTATTTTTTATGATTGCATCCATAGTCCCTATGTTTGTGTTCTATAAATACATTAAGAAACCAAGAGTTTTAACCCCTTTCTCACTCACATGTGACTAAGAGGCCCATACCGAAAAGTCCATCTTTCAAATTTCTTCTTCTATGGTATGTGTTTTTAATGCCAAAATATCCATCTATAATCTAAAGAAAAAATCTTTCACACTTTTCCATAACCATGATCCCAAAATTTGAATCACATTCCATCCTCAAAAAATTAATATAAAAACATATGCACCAACTGACCAATGGAAACACACCTTCTATAAACTAGGACCATATTTAAATCAATGCTTCCATTATAATTTCAAATGGAACTACTAGTTCTTCCAATAATAACAAGAACCTTAAAATTGAATATTATAGAAATAATCACCTTATTATCTTATTATATATTGAGTGATGAGAACCCCAAATTCAGTTTCAAACTCAAGTGTTCTTGTGAGCACATAATAGCTAATGAAATCACCCCTATAAACTATGAGATTTTTATAACATCCAAAAGTTATAATTTCTTAGAACAAAACTTTTGATCTGGAAGTCCCACTAAAATCTTTCTTTATTCTTTCCCAAATTATTGATCATGGAAATAGCAAACTATCCAAAATGACACCAACTTGAAACATACTTTTTACACTACCATAAAAGCCTCTCCATAGGAACATGTATCATGTCACCCAAATACAACCATCTAGACACAATCATTGTTATTTTTTTTGTCATGACCTTATAATGTGTTAACACCTTGATTTTGGATAACTCACCATTCAATAAAACTTAAAAAACCCTCTAGTGGTGGTGACATTGGTGTCCTCTAAGATCTAAAAACTCCACCATAAAATCATCAAACTGGTCCTAACCCTTTTTGATGCAATCCTATGTTGCTACCACTAAATCCAGATATGTAAGGGATCATGTGTTATTCATGGAAATCATCAAAAGTCTCCATTAATTTCTGAATTCCACCTTGATGAATGGATCATATTTCCAAAAATAACCTTGTGGATTAATTTTGATATCCCAATATCACTATCAGCACCGCCACTATCTTAACTAATAATATCCTTCTAGAAACTAAACAACTACCTCATAAGGGGAACCTATTATTCTTGCAGCCAAGTTATTTATGTCACCTCAATAATGAAGAAAACCTTAAGACTTAATCCATTCATGAGGACTTTTGATATCCTAAAAAAATATTGATTTCACCATCATCTGATTGACACATTCTAAGTCCTTTATAAACTTCTCACTAGATGATCTGTAACCTGGATTTGATAACACTTATTGGGGATCTATAATTTAGCAGCCATATGAAGCACACCATTGAGAACAACAATATGTGGAACATAGAATTAGATGCTGTAATGATCATACAATTCCCTCGTGACCTCGACATTCAAAAGTAGGAATACTAATCACCACAAACACCACACTGAGTCATGCTTCTCTATTTTTTGTATCCCTCTTGATTCATATTTAAGATCTTCCTTTCAAAAAATAGACAATAAAACAAACATGAATCACAAAAAATACATGAAATCCTAAGGACATGGTGGATTAAATGTTTTTAAAAAACTTTCCTACATCTATGATATAATTTTATTTTAAATCAAGGAAACACACATTTGAGTTACAAGGGAATGACTCAATAATCTTTAGAATCCTACTCAAACTACCACACACTATACCATCTTCCAATCATACTCCTAGTATTTTGCCTTATAATTGCAACCTTCAGACTCCAACCTTAATTCCTTCTTCATATGGATGTTCCAAATCAGCACTCCATATCATGATGAACTATGAATGTTAGGAATAAAATTAGATAAAGTTTAACCCTTATTAATATAGAGAATTATACTTAGTCATCAGGTTCCCTAAATCTTCTAGTATATATAGAGATAATTCCACTTTGGTTTGGTTTTCATGGTAAACCTTTCAAGCAGTCAAGGGAAACTACCACCTCATATGGTGCTCCCAGTGAATAGTGAAATTTATATTCTATAATTTTCACACTTCTCATTAATTCCTCTCAAACTTCATGTTATATATAGAAGTCTCCTCCTGTCAGTATAACTTCATTCTCCAGAACATTAATGACTCCTCCAAGATCATGTGTTGAGTATTTCTTATCTATTTTATAGTACTCGAACACTGCTGATGTAACTTTTTCTAAGAATCGTCCATTTAACTTCATCTACTAAACTGGATCCACTATTGGTCCCAATTAATAGATTTTGTTAAGTTACATCTGATAAACTACTTTCACTGGCATGAACCTGAACTTCCATGGTGAATGGTGGTTATATACATTCGTATTTCCCAAGAATAACTTATAAATACTTAAAACCTAATCTTATAACACTTAACTAGAAAGAAATTCACATAATATAACTAACATTGAATGGGTGTGGTTGCATACTAGGAAGGTGGGTGAGTGGTGCTCTCGATTGAGGATCCATCTATCTTGATAACCAATGAGGTGGTGGATGTGCAGTGTACTTATAGATTGGGTAAATTGTATATTCATATCAAGGTAAGAGTATGGTGACCACACATGTGATGAATTTTGATTATTAAGTAGGTTGATACTAGATAATGGAAATAAAGATTCACTTAGGGTAATTCTCTTGGAAGCATCTACTTTCTCTCAAGCTCTATTTTGTCTACAGTCTACATGTGTATGTTTATTTTCTATCTACATTATTTCATATTAAATCCCTCATTTTCCCCTTATTTTCATAATTATAATAGTATAAAAAAATATTAATAATGTGGTAGGAATAGTGATTGATTCAAAATAATCTCCATGAGATATGACTCTAGTCAACCACTATGTTACACTAGGATTAATATAAATATCATTTTATATCACACTATGATGGGTGTTTCAACTTCCAATTGATATTAATGAGATTTTTTAGATGAAATTTTGGGAGGACATATTGTTGACCCTTGGTTTATGTTTTTTAACATTTTTAGACTCCACACTAGCATCGGATGAAGTTGGTGTTGTCTATCCTTTGTGTCATGACAAAACCTAAGGATATGATAGTTATTTATTTTGATATCCTTTATTAATTTTATCATGTATAATATACATGAACCTATATATATTGGATATGTTTAGGGATACCATTGTTGGTATCCTATTGAATTATACTCACACCCTAATCAGACACCCTATTACCTGAGAAGATATCATGCTTCATGATCCAAGTAAGGGAAAGGGCCCTACTGCTGTGGATGGGTGAGTTGGGGGAGCTTGAATATAGTTGGGAGATGGGACTGAGCTAAGACTCAGGACTAGTTTGGTGGATGTATCTAGTTTTAGTTTATTTTTAGACCTGGTTGTATATATTCTACCCATAAGGAATTATATTCATATATGTATGACTCGTTGATGGCACATTAGTTTAATTTTTTACAATATGTGGCATGTTATTTACTTTTGGTTGGCATATAGCTGTGATTTTTATCATTAAAATGTTGATATACTATAGTGTATATTGTTTATATTACTTCCTATTGGATGTTCACTAAAATATATATATGATTCATGTACATTTGATACATGTATATTATAAATTTAGATATATATATATATATGCATTTAATACATATGTATATGCATAAGCGTATTGATATATAATATGTGATGTTGTATAAATGGTGCACATATCATACATTCATGTGTTGCATTTATATTATCATGAAAATTATGTATGTAAAATATTCATACGATGCATATAGTCATGTGTAAACTTTCATGCAATATATATGAATACGATGCATGTACACATACATTGAAAACCATGAATGCTTCATGGTTATAAAAATATCCCTACACATGATTTTCATTCAGATTATAAGTATTGTATAATGATTTTTTAATGTTTTAATACACTCATAAAATATGCATAAATCATGGGTATTATTACATAACACCCAATGGTATAAGATGTGTCATGTACTTCCTATAAAAGGGAAGTAGTTATTTTTTATGAGTGGGGATTGATTGTTCATTTAATGATATTAATGATCATTAGTTTCACTCAAAGCTTAAAAATCATTCTTCTTACTGAGCATCATTTATCAATCCCATGAAGTCACTAGTACCCTTTCTATATCTTGGGTATCCTTCAATGGAGATTAGGATCTAGTGTTTAGTTTGTCTCTTTAGAGGCAATAAGATTAGATCATCTGCTCCTCATGATCATCCTCAACAATTCTCCCTACAACAAGGAAGAAGAAGGCCACTCAAATTATAAACCAAGTATGATATGTTTTCATGTCTTTTTCATTTACTATGAATGTTTCTTCTATTAGATGATATATTCTTATTTTTTAGTGTTTTTTATACTTAAGGGTCATACGATGATCCATGAAAACCTTACAGTGGTATCAAATCCATCATCCTCGTCAGGTAAACATGTATATTTATTTGTTTATGAAAAAATTGTCATATTTAATGATTTTACTTTGAATTTAACTGATCCAGTTTTATACGATAACATTTTTATATATGTTTTAAACCACTAACCAATACCATATTAAAGTGTTAATGTGATTATAAGGGCATAAGAAGTAAGTGTTTAATGATAACACCACTTGTTTCATGTGGTCTAGAAAAACATATCATCATTTTCTAATGCTTGGGGATATGATGAGTGTCATTATGATGGGGGTGATATTGAGTTTCAAGAAAAACATGAAAGGGATATAAAAATTTATTATATGTGTGGCATGAAAACTTCAAATGTGACATACAAATGTTGGGTTTGGGAATGGATTGTTACACAGAGGCTCGATATAGGTATATATATATAGATCATGATATTTATAAAGTTTTTATATGTATATGGAGTGCACATTGCATGCATGGATCAGGGTGAATTGTGAGAAATAAGTGTGTCTTGGAATGTGCATAGAATGGGTGAACAGTGCCTACATTAAGGAGTACCACATAAAACACTGCCTCAAGAGCGCACAACTTCATTACTCAGAACCTGATGATCACACCTTGATGAAATCTGTATGGATTCAGTGCTCTCCAAAGGTCTATATGCCTGACTCCATAGTGATGCTAAGAATCCCCACCCATGTCTATTGTCACCTCCCACAAAAAGGCACTCCTGTTTGTGGTTCCCCATGCCCCTCATGCTTATATAGGCTCACACCTCCTTTTAACCTTATATGAAATGGTTCTATGTAAGAATGAATTAAATGAACCTTTTATAGAGAGAATTAAGGGTAAAGAAATTTAAAAGTAGTAAAATGATGAACCTTACATATAAGTTTTGTATGTAAGTGTGAACCCATGACCGTTATGTGAAATAGTTTTGCGTAAGGGTGATGAACCATATATAGAAATGTTCTATGTAAGGGTAAACCTGTGATACTTATGTGGAATGGTTCTACATAAAAATAATGATATAATAAAAATAATAATGACTTTTTTAATTTTACTAATTATTTATAAATGGTTTATAAATAATAAGTGTTCGGTACTTTAAAATGGTATTTTACATGCTTGGATTAAAATATGAATTGTTAATATTTATTTCCTACAAATAAATAAAGTGTTTATTTTAATTAAATTAAGAATTGGATTAAATTATTTATAAATTATTTATAAATAAGTAAATGTATTTTTGGGATTTTTTAAATTTTATAAAAGGTGTTTTATAAATAAATTAAAATTAAAAAAATTGTGGTTAATGGGTTAAATATTTTTGAAAAATTTATTATAAAATTTATTGTTAATATTAAACTCTTAATATTATGAATATTTTTTTTTATTAATATGGTTTATAAAAGATTATAAATTAAACTTAAGGGCATTAAAACCTTTTATTAGGTTATATGAAATATTTGTAATAAATAATTTATTCAAAAATTATAATGATGATTTATAATGAGTTTATAAATAATATAAATAAGGATAAATTATAAAGGTGTTTATATTTATAATTATGAATTTTTCATAATTAAATAAATTAACATTGTTCATATTAAGAGAAAAGCCTTATTTAAAGATATTAGTTAGACCACATCAAAAATGTTTTGATAATTAACATGATTAGAGGTTTAAATAATATAAATTATATGATATAGAGATTATATAAAAGGTGTATATAATAGAAATTGAATTATAAAATTTATAATTCATAAAACATCATATATTTAAATTGAAATGTTATATAATGTAAAATATGAAAGAGTTCATATTTAAGTTGGATATTAAAGTGTTTATATCTAAAATTATGGAATAACCAAAATATTTAGATTAATTATAAAATGTTTATAATAAGATTTTATTTATCTAAGGGTTCATAAATTATTATCATTTTTAAATTTATGAAATGTTTATTTATTTATAATTTATTCCTTGCATAATTTTTTTATATAAAATTGTTTATAATGTGAATATTGTGTATGCTTTATTTATTTGAAAAATTTATTATATGAGATATAGCTTTACATTTCATGCTAGGTACGACTCCATAAAATTTAGTTTTCATCTACATTGGAATTGGTTTGTAATTGAAGTTATTGTCTTGAATTTAGTTATTGGGAACAATTTTTTAATATTATCTAGGTGTTAGGATTATTAAGAATTGAATTCTCTATTGACTAAATTTTCCCAAAGGGTAGGGAATGGGGGTCGGACTACCTACTAGCTTTGAGGCTTATGACTTATATTGGAAAGGTGAATCAGGTTAGCTACCTATCGCCTCAGGTTTACTCATGTGGATATTATCAATGTCATATAACATTATTCATTTACATGAAGAGTTCATGTATCATATGCATATGATACATTAAAATATTTATGAATATTTTTAGCTTCTATTTTGTATGAGTAACTCATACTATCGGTTATGTAAATTGTTATACATTAATGTGGTGTGAACATATTGATTTCATGGATAGAATAGATATTCCAAAACTAAATTGATAGAATCATGCAGAAAAAAAAAGGAATAAATATGAGAAAATAAATATTACATGGGATGTAATAGTTATAAAATTAATATGCATATAATATATATTAATCTGGTGATAATTTGAAATAAAACCACTTAAATACTAATTGTGAGATTACTTATAAAGTGGAACTTGTAAAGACCTCAATTATCTAACTGGGTATTGTTAATCTCAGTGTGAATACCCTTAGATTATCTTGTGTAAGAAAATAAAGATATAATTGACTCTATATTATCTTATTGGGTAGGTCAAGCCCAACATAAGTGTCACTCAATTATCATTTTTAATCTTATTCTTGGCATTTTCATTGGGTTACACTTACTGGGAAACCATAACAGTTAGGATACCAAATGAATAAAGTTGAGTTTATCCATATGATGTATTGGTTAAAGATTTATCCACACAACTATCCAAGAATAATAACTCTTATGGTTGGGAACTAAATGATAATGGATTATTTATGTAAAAAACTGGTGTAATTCGTGATGAAATAAGGATCTTGGATCACTAAATGGATATGATGTATGAGGTCATCAATTTTAGTGGGAGAAATTTAATTAAAATTGCTTGATCAAAAAGATATAATACATGATATTAATCTAATAATTTTTTTTTATTTATATAAGTATCATCATCAACAACAAGTTAATATTTTATATTAATACTAATAAAGGAGAATCTTAGTGTAAGTAACTCCTAAAACTAGTAACTTGAGAATGGTTCTTAAGTTGAAAACAATCCATGTGTTAAAGTTATTAAGGTTAATAATTCCATATTATGGGATTATTAAAAATAATTGAATGAGTTTACAAAAATCAATGGAACATCCATGTTAGTGTGTGATTTATATAAATTAATTCTTTAATTTTTAATGGTATATGATACCAAATGTTTATTCTACAAGTATTATAAATATACAGAAGTTAAAAATCAAGGGAAGAATTGATATATCTTGAAATTTTCATTCAATTAATGAAGATATTAATTGCTAAATTAGATTTTTGAATACATAATATGATCATATGAACCTCTGTAAAGGATGTATATATTCATCTTATTTTTATTATATGATCAGGGATGTTGGTTATTAATAAAAATTTTGTTATGAACAACATAATATGATAAATTATATATGCATGGTTTATGATTCATGAGATTCTGCAACATATTTGAAAAAGGAGACAAGGATAAAAGCGTTTATCTAATTATTTGTTAAAATATGAGATAATTTGTTCTCATCACTCATCAGTGACAGTTTTTAAATAATAACCTTATTTTCAAGGAAAATTATTTATATGCATAAAATATCATATGAGATATTGAAAAAATAGTTTATTTGTTAAATATATACTTTAAAAATAAATAAATATTATTTCCCAACACAAAGAAGTTTAATTTAATTCATAGAAAAATATTCTGAGAAGGAATTTAATAACTAAGAGACAAGTGGTGGTATGTTTGAACTTAGATAAGTTCAAAGTTAATAAATAAAAGATTGTTCCAGTTTAAGATTAAGTGATTCCTCTCTTAATATCCTAAATAATTAGGATATTTTATAGTAATGAAAAATGTAAATAGTTACATTTATTTACTGGGATAAAGTGAATATCACTAATATGTTAGCCTATTTACCATGTGAAATCCACATGATATCCTAAAAGAGTTTATAGTATAATGGTAAAGATAAATTTAAATAGTTATATATGTTTGCCATAATTAAGTGAATGTAACTTTATTATAAAATATTTTAGGATATTCTATATAATAAAATGTAAATAGTTACCATTATATACAAAAATGATGGAATAAGTTTTAAAGGATGATAATGATATACTTAGAAAGAGTTATAAGTAGATGAAAAAATTTGACATCGTAAAATTTAATGTTATCAAGAAAAGAAGTTTGAATATATGTTAAAATATTTGAACATCATGAAAGTGATTCCTAAGTCTCACCATTATTCAAATGTGCTTAATTTTTAGATGTTACTCACTAAAAGAGTTTAGTGGTAGGGTTTTATCAGGTGTTCATATAGACATGTGACATGATTATACATGGATGTAATAAGTTAATGAAACTATTACCACAACGACCACATGATGGTCATGTAATGTTTTTAATATTGTATAAATATATCATGTTATTATAATAAAGGAAATATACATTTATCATTCATTTATGTGGGATGAAATAAACATAACATGAATGGTCAAATGATAATATCCCCTCAAATTATAAAACTTTGAGTTATCCCTAATCGATGAACATCACAGAGTATTATGGGATATGATGATATGTTAAGTTTAACTTTAATAGATTCTTATTTAAGTTACAAAGGTTTGTATACAAGATAAAAATAATATATTCATGAGGTAATTGGTAGAGTCTCATTACATGGTATGAATAGCTAAAGTATATCTCAAAGAATGTCATGTGAATACTTAAGGGTGAATTCTTATTATCAATCCTTATTACCTAAGTTTTTAGATATACCTAGCATGAGACCTTTTATTCTTTTATACCATACTTACATAACTTAAAATATGAACTTAGATAATACAGGGGTGACTGGGCATGTTTCTGATTATATTGTCAATTAGAGTAAAACAAGGATGAGATTTTCCACTTTTATAAAGAGTTAAAACATCTAGCCCTTAATTTAATTAGAATGAGGAAATACACAGTCATGCTTAGTTGAGACACATATGTTGGAGTTGGGGCTCTAGAATAATATTCAATATACTTTATGATTACTTGTTTTCATTTTTTTATAATATTAATAAATATATTATCACATCATGATTGTTATTATGCTTGGAATAGTATATAATAATGTCCTAAGAGTAATTATCACCCTTAAATCTTATAGTAGTTCCCCATTATGATAAGAACATGGGAGTTCTACAATGATATTCTTAATATAGATATGTTCTATAGTAAAATGACATCATTTAATGGGACACAAATGATATAGTATATTCGGGTGGAGATTCGTAGGACTTTAAAAAACTTTCTCATGGTGTGAACCCTTGGAAATTTCTGGTGTAGAAGATAATGAGAACATGGACCTCCATTAGTAAATCCACATTAATATGTTTCATTATATGCTACTATTTTTAGACAATTGTATTGAAAAATAGACTTTAATATTATTATTAATGGATATTATTAGTCACATAATTTGATGTATTGATGGGAATTTTGATAACATATGTTCGCAGTGAAGTAGGATATGATGGGTTCATCGTGAGTGATGTTACATTAATTAATAATGTAATAGATTATTTTTCCATTATATTATTTAATATAATTTGATATCTTAGTACATTTAATGGGAATTAAATATCTTAAATAAATCCAAGGTCATGGTGTTATGTGGTTAGGTTTATTTTTAGAAAGTCAAATAAAGAGACATTGAGCACATAGGTTGATGACACCAACATGCAACATGTTTGATTATATATATCATGATAAAGGTATTATATTGTGCAGTAAGAGTTCTTATGTGGTTTTATTTCAATGTGACATTAATTCTTTCTTTATGGGTGTCTTGGTCTGTTGTTAGATGTTAAACTTGGAATTTGGGTGGCTCCAACTTATACCACTAAGAAAGAGACATAGAGGGTCACACAATAACTATATCAAGAACCTTATTTAAATATTATTTATTATTTATTGTTTAATGTATTTAATTAATATTATTCACATATGTGTTTTAATGATTATTTATATTTTCTTGATTTCATATATTCAGTCAATAGTTATTCGGGGGAATATTTATGAGTAGAATATTTAAAAAATATTTATTTATTATTTAGTTAATATAATATTTATTTATTTATTGGAAAATAATGTTGTGATATTTATTTATTAAATAAATAGTCATCATTCAAGGATATTTAAATATTTTGGAGGAATGGAAGACCAAGTTTAAAGGTTTGATGAGGAATAATATATATTAAATATTATTTCAATAAATGTTAAATAATTTATTCAAGAAATAATATTTAATTAATTTGATGGTTTTTCACATGTCAAGAAATATTATAATTATTATTATTATTATTATTATTATAGATATTGGGTTCTATAGGGATTAATGAAATCATAATGGGGCATGTACAATTATTATTTACTAAATCTAGAACTATTTAAACCCAATTATATTATTTTCAAACCTAATGCTATCCATTTGTTTTGGTTGTGCACAATGACATCTAGAGAATCCTCTCAAGCCTTAGAGATCTCCTCTCTAGGAATGATCCTAATAATGGAGATCAATCCTCTTACTCTACCCCTCTTGATTCTAGAGTGATCAAAGAGAGTCCTTTTTGAAGTGATTCTAATGAGTCAAGTACACCTATTGCCTCCTAATGGTGATTTCCCTTTACTTGAACCTATAATAAGATAATATAAAAAATTAAAAGGAAACGGTATGGTGTGTGTAAAAGATCCTGGTTGGATAGCACCAAATATTCCATAAGTAATTCCACAAAAATAAACCATTTATGCATTAAATTTAAATAAAACATGGCATGGAAAGTCATTTGTAAATTTTAAATCTAGAACATGGTTTCAAATAAATATATAGAAGATATATCAAAACATTATTAAATGAATAATTTATATAATAAATTTATATAAAATAGTTACCATGAATAAAATAGTTCTAAAATCAATAGAATGTATAATAAAGTTAAACAAAACAAAACACCATGCTCATAAGTCCTTAGTTATATTAGTTTCTTGGAATAGGATCCTAACACTTCTAAATAATAATTATATATCAATATATGTGTGCACACTAAAATCAATACCCCATTAGAGGATCCATTATGGGTGATCATGTCTAAATTTTTTTAGTTATTATTGTCATATTCAATCCATTTCTAGAGAGTCAAAGTCCTAGTGTGCTTGTCCTAATCATCCACCAACTACCTAGGCTCACATATTCTTAATACAATCAATCGTGAGTAAAGTAATCATTTCATCATTAACAATTCTATTTCCTGATTTTAGTTTCAACATGCCTTTTCATTTCAAAACCAAATCATAGGTTTTCATCAAATTCATGACTTTTTGAATCATATTTAATTTTAATCCAATTTTCTTAAGAATCGACATCAATTAATTTCATTAAATCTAATTTCAATACAATCCATCATTTTTCTAAAAATCCACCCATAAATTTCAATACCATTAAAATTTGGGGGGTTTTCTCAATTCCATTCCCTTTTAAAATCAAGCATTAGGTCACCTCAAATACAGGTTTTTAAATCAATTAAAAACTCAATTCAAATTAATGAAGCAACATAGGGTTTCAATTCTAGGTTAAAGCCTTATGTACCTACCATTTAATCACATGATCAAATCAACACCTGCATTGGGAACACCAATGAAAATAGAGGTGAAGAAGATCAATAAATCAAACCTAGAATCAAGATGCATCAAAACATAGATTATATCCATCAATAATATGATGATCTATCACTCTATAAGGAGTAGAGAATAAGATATCTGGAGAAACCACGTGAGAGGAGAAAAACTAACCAGAAAGAGATCAAACGCAATAATCGGTACTTAGATCCACCAAGAGAAGAAGTTTAAGGATTCAAAATAACCTCTTGAGAGCCTCCAAAGACCAAGAAATAATATTAGGGTCGAATTTAGGTGTTTATGGATTAAACTAAGAGTCACAGTTTTTTTTAATAACTAGTACTTTGCTTGTGCATTCACACGGCGCTATAAAATTATTCTTATTTTCAATAATAGAATACCATTTTTTAAACTTAATAGTTCATATTAATATTGAATATATTTAAAAGGAAAATGAGTGGTACATAGTAATGGAATATTTTTTAGAGAAATTGTTGAGAAATCATAAACATAGTAGAAAATATTTAGTTGAATTAATAAGGAATTAAAATTTATATTGGGCAGTCATGGTGGAGAAATCAATTACATGAATGAAAAAATGATTAAATTGGATAATTAAAATTATAATCATTATAATATTTAAAGTTATAAGGAAATTCATGTAACTGAAAATAAATAGATGAAAGGGCTAGATAAGTAGATTGTGTGAGGTTGAAGTAGAGGGATGGTATTGACATCACCTTGACCATTAGTCCAGAACCTTGCATACAATGTCTTGATCCCAACCCAAAGGTCGCAACACTGGAACTCCATTGGTCTCCATTGGAGTATAATAGGCTCCCCATCAAAAAAAATTAGTAGTGAAGTAGCTTCATGGACCATAGTTCTTGATGATGATTCATGTTAGGGTGGTCGTTTCACCCAAGGTGGCACACTTGGTCTACAAGTGGATATTTTGCAATAGGTGGAAGCTGAAGGCTTCATACATATGGATTTCAAGGGCTTTATAAGTGATTTTTATCATCATAGAATCAAGATCCTACTAGTATAAATTATAAGTATATTCAATTTATCTAGAGACAACAAACCATTATTGATCATAAATATGAGTAATTAATTAATAAATATAAATGGATGATATTCATAAGGAATTAAGTTGGGAAAAATTAATATAGGAACTAAAAATGTATATATGTGTTTTAATTCTATTAGTAATAAATATAATATATGTGTGTGTGTGGTTTGTTTTTTCTTAGAAACTAAATCTAATATATACATGTGTGAATTTATTTTGTAAGTACTTTATTTTAAGAACTATATTTTTTTATGTTGAAAGTAATTTTAGATATCCATTTGACACCAGTAACCAAATAAAATGATCTACCATGAAAATAATAATCATCTGGAGTGTATCATACTCATTTCACCATTAGATAACTCTGAAAATACAATATAAGTCATGAAAAACATCATATTCATGCTGCATGAGATGTCAAGATTATGTTCTTCCCTAACCACATGTGAATTTGAAGCCAAAAAAAATGATAAGTCCAAGCCTCTACCATATCATGTGGGAATGATGATATGTTTTGTAAAGGATATAGTGTTATGACTAATTAAAAAGAGAGAGAGAAATACTAACCTACTCAACTTATATCAGCCCCTTCTTCTTAAGATATATTTTTTATTTCCTGTTATTTCAAATCATTTAATTAAACCAACTAAATATATATATATATATGCATTCATAGATAGTGGATGTTTTAGATTATGAGATAGGAATGGAGAGAGATAATATTATCCAGTGGAATGTTAAGATCTCTTTCCATCTCTTCCTAGTATGCACCCCCTTCTCATGCAATGAATTATTTAGAAACAGAAAAGAAAATAATTCAAAACCCAAACATAGCCTACAACAAAACTGAACATGATCATCTAAAAATCATAGAAAAAAATACATGATCATTTCTTACTAAATACAGTCCCCAGTTTATTACTTAACAATTCCACTCTCATGGGATTGATAGTATTTAATTTTAGGAGATAATTGAATCCATGGTCATGTGGGTGTGTGAATTGAGGTCAACATGATGAACATAATGGTAAAAAAGTTATATTTGTGATTTTTGGTGGTTGTAATGTTTTGGGGTTCAAATTTTTTGAATAATTTTTCAAAGTTTGGATGAAGTCATATTAATATAGAATTTGTACTACATGTTGCATACAATCTGTTAGGTCATATGTATCCATGAAAATCAAGAAAGTTATAAATGGAACAGAAACTTCTTTGCAATGGTGAAGAAAAGAACGGTTGTATTAAAGATACAATCAAAATTTTGGGTCATATTTTAATGAATATTTTAATACACATAAAGATATTTAATAGGTGTTTATATTTTAAGAGATTATCATGAAATATGCAAGATCAAAGATTCTTAATTAAAACTAATCAAGTGAGTATCTAATGCAGAAATTGTAGGAATAGTTATTTCTTATCTTATTTTAATTAGATAGGAAAAAATAATTATTCGTTATCCTATATGTGGTGTAATCAAAATTTCTTATTTTTAGGGAAGTAATAATTATAAAAATCTTAGATCATATAGTGGATCATAATTTTTGAAAAAAAAATCAAGTAAATATTAATACATATCTAAAAACCTATTTTTTGGTGTTTTCTTAGTAGTCTGCACAGAAACTCCTTTCAATTACTAGTGCAATTGTAGCAGAAAATTCCTAGAAAATCACAAAAAAGACAATAATATTAAATTAAAGGTATGTATTTAGAAAAAAATGACATGCACTTCAGAGAATAACATGATAATAAAATTGATAATTTACAGATAATTTGTTAATTTTACAATGGTATTCATCTCATAGAATGCAAGTTGAAATGGTACACAGATTACTGCAAGACCTTTAGTGATTGTGGGTCATACAAAATAATTGGGTGAAGTGATAATTTATAAAAAAAATTAATGTAATATACTAGAATGTTGGTAATCAAACACATTTCTAATTATTGTGTATGTATTCACATGCACTGAGAAAAAAAATAATAAAGAATCAAGTCTAACTAAAAATATTAACTCATGAATATAAGGTATTTTTTTCAGTAAATGAATATTAAAGTATATATTTAGAAAAAAAAATATTTCTTGTCTGTATTCCATTAGATAGGAAAAAATAATTATTCATTAACATGTATGTGGTGTAATAAAGATTTATTATTTTATGGGAAGTAATAATTTTAAAATTTGTGGATCGTATAATAAATACATAAAGAGAATGAATCATAATTTTCAAAACAAAATCTATTAATACATGTGTGGTGTAATCAAAATTGATTATTTTTAGGGAAGTAATAATTATAAAAATTTCAGATCATATAATGAATCCATATAGAGAATGAATCATAATTTTTGAAACAAAATCAAGTAAATATTGTTATGTATATGTCAAACTATTTTTTTTGTGTTACCTTAGTAGTCTCCACTGAAACTCATTTTAATTAGTGATGCAATTCTAGTAGAAAATTCTTGGAAAATCATAAAAAATACAATAATATTAAAGTGATGTTATATATATATATATAATAATGATATGTAATTTAGAGAATAACATGACAATGAAATTGATAATTTAGAGATAATTAGTGGATTTTACAATGGTAGTCTTCTGATAGAATACAAGTTAAAATAGTTAACAGATGACTAAAAGACCTTTAGAGACTGGGATTCATACAGCATAATTGGGTAAAGTGCTAGTTTATGAAAAATTGTAATGTTATCTACTATAATGTGGGTAATAAAATGTATTTCTAATTATTTTTTATGTATTCACATGCACTGAGAAAACAAATAGGAAATAATCAAGTCTAACAGAAAATATTAACTCATGAATAGAAGGAAATTTTTTTTTCAAGAAATGAAGGTAGAATAACTTCTGTGTATATATTGATCATTAGTTTCTATGAAGATATATAGTGGTAGAGATATGGTGGATGATAGAAAACATACATGATGCCCAATAAATAGGTTTAAATGGATTGCTTAAAATCATATAAAAGTCTTATAGATTAGTTAACATACCAGATGTCGAATGCATTCATAAATCATCGAATCTACATAAATTGTCAATTTATAGACGTCAATGAGATATATGAATTAAGAGTAAGATTTATTTTCAAAGGAAAGAGGAGGTGTCTGATTCTCGCTCAAATTTACCCATGAGATGAAGGTAGAACGGTCCTTGTAGTTTAGCTTGGGTTATCAGATCCTCAGAGACCTAAGAAGAAACCTATAGACACGTACATTCTATGGACTATTTTTGGATATGAAGTGGCCAAATTGGGTTGATTTTATATGGTTTTTAAGTATAACTAATAGATTTAAGTGAATTCAATTTAAAAGAATGAGTTGATCCTAGGTTATCGCTCGGGGTGGATTGGACGTATTTTCTTTTTAATGATTTCAATTTCTTAAATTTGAGATGGGTTCATTTAAGGAGATAAAACAACATAATCACTTACTGGTTTAATGCCTACGCCCTTTAATACTAATCACCTATACACTTGAATGATCAAAGTTTTGAGCACTTCAAGGTAAAGGTTCGTATTAGCACTTGAAGTGTGCGGCCTTAAATTCAACAAGGACGATGGAGTTTAAAAATCATCAAATAAAAATCTCAATTAAAGAAGTGATTATACATTAATGAGGTGATAAATAAAATCCAATCTATCCCCTTTATACTCCCTTGGATCAACCCATAAGTGGGTTAGCTCTCCATTGATTCTATGGTTTCAATGGAAGCGGAAAGTAGACTCATGAGGGAGGAAATGGAGAAGTAAAAAAACGCAATAAAATAACAATCACTCCACCGTTGTGTGATAATATCACAAGGTTTGGTATGAACAATTTTACACCTTGAACCAACGGTATCAAAGTGATAAGGAGAAGAATAGAATAATAAGAGAAGAAGAACTTTTATTAAGAAACAAGGATGAATTAAAACAACTTACATGTGAAGGAAGAACATTACAAAGAGAAATTGGCAGCATAACATTAAGATGAAAACAAGTTCAAAGATTATCAACTCCTCCACCACCACTGCCTTAAATAGACATTTTGGAAGCCTTGGGTCGAGACTCCAACAGTAAAAATCATCTCACTTGATTATGGTAGGCCTAGGGTGGTGGAAAGCTTGTGGAACTTAGACTTTTCCATATTTGACCCGAGGTGGCAGCCAGCTTTCATCCACCAAACATACGCGCTTATATTCCCTTCTAGATGGCCGAATCATAGTGGGCCATAAAATAATAAAATGTATCCCCAGATGTCTCCTAACCTCCTGTAAAATTTGGGCCCATTTAAAGTTGTATATTAGGATATATTATCAGATTAGTGGGATGTTTTTCTGGGCCGTATAATCTGCCCCAGAATTGTATCTCTAAATTGGTCCACCTTAATGACAACTATAGATACCGAATTATCATTATCTCATGAAGAGTTATTTGTTACTCAACATTTATTCTATCATCTCAAAAAAAATTGGATTCATTGGGCCTGTATGTTGGGCCTCACAGTCTCATAAGTGGGATGGTGTCCAATCTGCCTTCTCTAGAATTTCTTCCATTCATCTCCAAATATCTCCATCATAGTTTATGAATCATCCATTGATACCTGAATGAAAAATGTTTACATTTAAGTGTATATGTAGTTCCAAAAATATCAAATTAAAATATTGATAATTACATTCCTTAGAATCAGATGACTCATTGGGCCTAAATTGGTGTATATTAGGCATGAACTGCACAAATGATGAGAATGGATGTTCATAATGAAAATGCACTAACTCAGGCCCATAAGTTCAAAAATGAAAATTTAATACCATTAAAATGTAATTAAAATATATTTTTTTATTGGATAATCACACCCCCCAACTTGATATTTGCTAGTCCCGATCAAATAATTCAATGATTTTATTTGAATTCCTTTCTTCAAACACATTATAACAAACAGTTCTCACAATGTAAACTGCACACAAATATATTTTTATAACCTATCAAGATAATTTAAAACAATATGAATTTAAAAGCAGATCCCAATCCCAAGCCCATTCCTTTGATCAAAACCATCATCATACTTCATCCAACTCAATTAGGTGTAATGATGTGTTGTGAATCACAATAGATATGGGGGTTCATTTTCATTCAAGGGGGAAATCATGGAAGTGCTAGGTGGAATCACATTTAATCCTAATATGAGTATTCTTCATTCCTCTTTTTTTGGATTTTTTTTTCAATATTTCTATAGTAATTGAGATTGCAGTTAATCAAATTAACCCATGTAGCAAGACTTTGCCGATGACTCCCAGACTCAAAGGCCTAAGGGCACCAAGTGAAGCCCACATACTCGGGCATCGCCTCGAGTTAACTTATTCAAAAACAAAGTCATATTACCATAAATAGAGATATATTGAAAAACTCAGGGCTATACAACTTTGGAGTCATGATCCCCACGTGCTGAAAGCCTCGCATTTTATCAATCCATTTCTCTACACGCAAATTTTTTTTTTGAATACTCATATTATTCATAAAAATCAAACCAACCTATGTTATTTATTATGGGACCCCAAAAATTAAAATTAGTACCCCACAGTCTAGAGGACATGTATTGTGGAATTTTGATTTAATGGATGAAAATAAAAATGATTAAAATTTTCATTGGACAACCAAAATTCCAAAATCAATGCTTTTAAACTTAATCATGAATTAAATTAAGATTCAAGTAAATAAAATTTATTTTCTATGCAGTTTTAATGTGAGCAAAGATGTTATTATATGAATGATAAAGGAATTTTACTTTTTTTTATCATTGTTTTTTTTTTAAACAAACATTTTGTTTCCACACCCCCCAACTTAGAATGAAACTGTCCCTAGTTTCGTAAAAATAAAATTTAGAATGGGGTAGAGGAATAAAAGGGGAGTTCAATAAGGAAATTGAAATATGAGGATCATGGAATGAAGTCACCTAGTGGTTGAAGTTTGAAGTTCTTGCAGCTCCAATTTAGTCCTTTGATATCCATGTCGCTTGCAGAGTTCCCTAGTGGAAAAATGAAAACAAAAAAACAAAACAAAAGAGTATATATATATATAAGTAAAATATAAGTATATATATAAAATAAAATAAACTGATGATACATTGTCTTCTTTTTAAATTTCTGGGTAAGACATTACTCAAGGATCACACCACGTGACACGGATGAATATGGTGCTCCCCTTTCATACCCATCCATACTCATAATAGAAGAACAGGTCAACAATCTATATTTTTTTTTTAAATATAAAAATTATTAATTAAAATATAAATTTTATTAAAACAACAAAATGATAGGAAACTTGAAAACCATGGGTTTCCTCCCATGCAGCGCTTTTTTTAACGTCGTTATCTCGACTTGAACCCCCCAACTTACCCAATACCAACTTTCAATATTTTAAGGAACACATGTTTCACCAATTCTACTAGGTTGGTATTGATTCTATGTTTATAATTTGTTTCATGCACAAACCTATGTTCTAAAATGAGTAGGTAAATCCAAGGAATATCAGAAATGATGGATTCAATTTCTTTTATAGTATTTTCTAAGACATTAATAATAATTACCTCTTCATTGGTTTCAATATAAAAAATGGTGACAACTAGAAGTTTTTGGTTATCCCCAATGAATGGAAACTTAAGGGTGGATGGAAAGTCCTTTTTTTCACGTTCAGGTAGGCTAAAACTTTCAAACATAGGTTGGGACTTTGAATTGAACTCAGTTTCATTTTCAAAATTTCTCAATAGAATTGGTTCCTTTTGAATAGAAGATTTAACCACTAAATTGGAAAGATCGGTTTCAGGAATGGGTATGGACTCAAAGTTTGTGATTTCTCTTAATGGTTCAGTGATTTGTGTTTTTAAAAAATCATCAATGGAGTTATATTCACGAGACTCAATCCATGATGTAAAATTTCCCTCTTGTGAATACAAAAAATCAGTTTCCTCTTGATTTAAACACCCATAAACAATTCCATGATCCTCCTAATCTTCCCCAAATCCAAAGGTTTTCTCTTTAGTAAATTCATAAGAGGTTTGTGGGAAACTAGACACTTCACATAAGGTTTTGGAAGGGTAAATTTGTGTAGGGATGGGTTCCTCATAAGTTTTAATGCTTTGTAGTTCTAACCTCAATGATAAAACCTCAAAATTCATTATCTCCATTTGTTGACACAGTTTTTCAAGTAATGGATGTGGATTAGGATGGAAAAGGGGTTGAGACAGATGGTCTATTCCATGAGGATAACTATGTTGTTGGAATTCCATAGGAGGATGTTCAAATTAGATTTGTGGGGATTTAAACTCATTATATTTTGGAATGTTTTATGGAGAATAAGAGTTAAAACATTGTGTATCAATTGTTTTTTGGTTATCCCACCAGTAGAAACTAGGATGGTCATTGTACATCACACTTGGTGTGGAGTGATCAAAGTAAGGAGAGGTTCCCGATGTTTGGATTTGTTCAAAAGGGTTTTCCATAGGAATAAAATTGGGGATGAGATAAGATAAGTGGGATGAAAAAAAGGATGATAGTGTCTAAGATAACTTACTTAGGTCCCCGACAACGGCGCCAAAATTTTATTCTCGCTCAAATTTACCCAAGAGATGAAGGTAGAATGGTCCTTTTAGTTTAGCTTGGGTTATCGAATCCTCAGAGACCTAAGAAGAAACCTATAGACACGTACATTATATGGACTGTTTTTGGATATGAAGTGGCCAACTTGGGTTGATTTTATATGGTTTTAAAGTATAACTAACAGATTTAAGTTAATTCAATTTAAAAGAATGAGTTGATCCTAGGTTATCGCTCGGGGTGGATTGGACGTATTTTCTTTTTAATGATTTCAATTTCTTAAATTTGACATGGGTTCATTTAAGGAGATAAAACAACATCATCACTTACTGGTTTAATGCCTATATCCTTTAATACTAATCACCTATACACTTGAAGGATCAAAGTCTTGAGCACTTCAAGGTAAAGGTTCGTATTAGCACTTGAAGTGTGCGGCCTTAAATTCAACAAGGACGGTGGAGTTTAAAAATCATCAAATAAAAATCTTATTTAAAGAAGTGATTATACATTAATGAGGTGATAAATAACATCCAATCCAGCCACTTGCTACTCCCTTGGATCAACCCATAAGTGGGTTATCCCTCCATTGATTCTATGGTTTCAATGGAAGCAGAAAGTAGACTCATGGGGGAGGAATGGAGAAGTAAAAAAATGCAATAAAATAACAATAACTCTAGCGTTGTGTGATAATCTCACAAGGTTTGGTATGAACAAGTTCAAACCTTGAACCAACGGTATCAAATTGATAAGGAGAAAAACATAATAATAAGAGAAGAAGAACTTTTATTAAGAAACAAGGATGAATTAAAACAACTTACATGTGAAGGAAGAACATTACAAAGAGAAATTGGCAGCATAACATTAAGATGAAAACAAGTTCAAATATTATCAACTCCTCCACCACCACTGCCTTAAATAGGAATTTTAGAAGCCTTGGGTTTATCCCCCAATAGTAAAAAGCATACCAATTGATTATGGTAGGCCTAGGGTGGTGGAAAACTTGTGGAACTTAGACTTTTCCAAATTTGACCCGAGGTGGCAGACAGCTTTCATCCACCGAAAAGACGCACTTAGATGACCTTCTAGATGGCCGAATCAGAGTGAGCCATAGAATAATAAAATCGATCCCCAGATTTCTCCTAATCGCCTGTAAAATTTGGTCCCATTTGAAGTTGTATATTCGGATATATGATCAGATTAGTGGGATGTTTTTCTGGGCCGAAGAATCTGGCCCAGAATTGTATCTCTAACTTGGGCTGCCTTAATGACCACCATATAGGCCTAATTAGCATTATCTCATGAAGAGTGATTTGTTCCTCAACATTTATTCTATCATCTCACAAAATTTGGGATTCATTGGGCCTGTATGTTGGGCCCCACATTCTCATAAGTGGGCTGGTGTCCAATCTTCCTTCTCTAGAATTTCTTCCATTCATCTCCAAATATCTCCATCATCGTTTATGAATCATCCATTGATCCCTGAATGAAAAATTTTCAAATTTAAGTGTAGATATTGTTACCAAAATATCAAATTAAAAATATTTATAATTACATTCCTTAGAATCAGATGACTCATTGGGCCTAAATTGGTGTATATTAGGCATGAAGTGCACAAATGATGAGAATGAATGTTCATAATGAAAATGCACTAACTCTGGCCCATAAGATCAAAAATGAACATTTAATACCATTAAAATTTAATTAAAATATATGTTTTTATTGTATAATCAGTGTCTGTGAACTTTAAGATCTTGTCGAATAATTTTCAGGGTTTCCTCTATGGTGTTTGGTGATGAAAAAATATTTGCATGACTTATGGGAGGTATATTTGTGAGTAGAATAAATAAATTAGGATCCTTAGGAGAATGTGACGGAACACGTGAGAGGATGGGTAAGTATTGTATTGATAGAGTTTGGTGGTAGACAGAGGAGGAGAACATGATCGATGATGTAGTGAAAATTGGATGTTGTGAAAGAGGTTGATGTTGGAGGAGATGATTTTAAGTGGGAATCCTAGGAGGCAGTGAGATATTTAATGAGTGGTATCGAGATGGTTTGGAGGGAATGAGAGAGTACATGAGGTGGATTAAGATAAGTCGGAGAAATCAGTGGTGAGGTAGCCAGAGGCAGAGTAGGCATAGACAGCATAGGAAGAGGTGGAGCAGGCAGAGTTAGAGTATCCAGTCTTAGATATGGTAGGAAAGGAGTGGGAGCCAATGTTGGAGGAAATATTATTAGGTGTAGAGGAAGGAACCCATGAGTGGGTGGTACTGATTTCAGAAGAAAGGAGTAGCAGAATGGATTTTTTGAGAGAGAATGCATGAGGTAGTGACACGTGTGCATAAAACAACCCAACTTTAGTATAGATATAGATTTTTATGGAAATAAAAACTACATGAATGGTTTGTTTTATGGGCTGCATGGTTAGTATTAATCATGTCACTACAGAAAAATTGCCTTATAGCAGCGGGTTTTTTTGGATATGGTGGCGGTTTCCAAAAACTGCCACTAAATTGTGTGTTGGTATAAAATATGTGGAGGTTTCTAGTAACCATCATAGAGATCACATTTTGCGATGGTTGGTCATGGGTTTAGCAGCGGTTTTCCCATAAAAATGTTCTTTTTTTTCATGGTATTTTAAACCACTATGAAAAAAAACAATCCTTTTGTTTGGGAAAACCACCACTAAAGCCATGACCGACCACCACAAAATGGTAACAAAAAATGAAAACTATATTTCATCAGTTTTAATCAATGATAGATTGTTGTATTTAGCGGTGGTTTTAACCACTGTCGGTAGTAAGATGCCAAATTATAGAGGCGGTTAAAACTGCCACTAAAAATCATCAATTTACTTAGTTGTGGTTTAAACCTCCACTAAAGGTAGATTTATAAAAAAATGAACCAATTCTGTATCCCCAGTACTAGTGACTTGAAAAAATACGTGACCAATTTCACATGCACATACATCCTACATCCTAAATAATACAATGAAACCAATATTTTCATAAGAAAACACACTTTCAAATCCACACACTTATTCAATTTGGAAACACATAATAGAGATAAAGTATACGATAAGGTGAATAAATATGATATTATAGGATACCACATTGTGGTCTAAATATTTCACTTTAAGAGTTCTAAAAGAAGAATCTCATTCCATAGATGGAGTTACCATGCCATTTCAATCATAAAGTCATAAGGGACATGTACTAATCAATCCATAACTCGTACTATTTCTTCCTATGTTATATTTACCAATTTGTTGGGATATTTATTCAAGGTGTGATATATGATGAGTTCTATCCTATAGAGAATGTGAGGGAGGACCAGGAGAAAATTCCAACTCTTTTGTGGTCATTTCCATGTTTGGTGAAAGGGACCAATGCAACAAGCTATGAGTAAAGGACATCCCATTCAAGAAGTAGTTGAACTACTTCCTGAACGAGCTAGATGAAAATCTATTAGGGTTTTAGAACACATTTCCTTGTGTATTTTAATGGGGAAGGATAAAATGTATATAAATATTCTATTAAATAGATAGTGGATGTTTTGGGGATATAAAATAATGTCTAATTCTCCCATGTTCAGGATTACGGGGTTAATTTCCACACTGATATATAGCTGGATTCTTCTTGTGAGGGATTCACACATGGGGGTGTGTTCAAGGACCATCATTAAGGTGGTGATGTTTGATATGGGGTATCCCATCAATCTGGATATTCCTATATTGGAGGAGTTATAAAATGTGCTATATTAGATCAGCCAAGGGCAGACTCTACTCTATGTATAAAGGCCCTTTCACTTCTTATATTGCTATATAGTATCACACATGGGGGATATGATTATTGAGACCACACCTCTCTAACCTGCACCAAATTACATCCAACAATTCAAGCTTCCCTCTCATGTTGGGCCCTATGGATGTGCTTGAAATGGTTAGGTCAAGAGAGATAATCATGTTCCACTCATTCCCCCTCCCAACAGGGATGGTGATTGATGATAGAGTAAATTTTGATATAGAATCTATAGGTAAATCCTTTAGTGGTACCTTCTCTAGTTGAAGATGTAATCCATACAATTCAAACTCTGGGTCAAGTGGGTGTTGGGAAATCAGTAAAAGTAGTGGATCATATATCAGAATTTAGTAAGAAGAATCCACCCGTCTTCTATGGTGACAAGGAAACCTAGGAATCTGAGGAATAGCTTGATCATATTGAGAGGATCCTCAATTTCTTTAATACTCATAAGGAATTCAAGGTGGTTTTCTCCATGTATATGGTCGAAGGACCAGGTAGGAGATGGTGGGACTCTATCATACAAGCTAAGTTTCACGAGGAAATTACCTAGACTTCTTTCAAGAAAATATTCAACCAATAGTTATACCCTGAGGAATTATGTTTGGAAATTATCAGAAGTTTCTAACCTTATAAAAGGGGAAGTGTACCATTATAGATTATTCCCCCCATTTGGCTGATTTGGTGCATCTAGCACCGGAGCTATTCACCAATGAGTAGCTAAAGGATAAATTGTTTGAGTTAGGATTGAGTCTAGATATTCAATAAATATTTATTATCATGTGTATTCTAACCTTCATAGAGGTAGTCTAAAAATAAGGTCTAAATTAGGTAGATATATCTAGAAATATAGGTTTGGGTTGAGCTTCAGTTGGAGGGTTTATTACCCATGGTGTATTTTTTGGCCAAAAAAGAATACGCAAGGGGGATCAGTTTCATTTAGGATTTGTTTTAAGGGATTCATTAGGGTAGCACAAAGATTTCTTATAACAGTGTATAATTTGTGTTCATAAAAAGCCTAATTGTTTGGAGGATCCTAATACTTGTCATCATTGTGGAAAGTGTGGTCTTCTAAAGTGTTTTTTTGAATGGATATCTGAGGGAAATAAGGAAGGATCCACTTTCACCAAGGGTTCAAAGGTTCATAATGATGATTCCAAGGGTGGTGGGTATAATCCTTAGGCCATGGAGATTTTTATTTGGCTAATACTATATGTATTTACATGGAAGAGTATGCGATATATGAATCTGAATAAGGTCTAACTACTGTTAGAGGTACAATGTTTATTTAATCTTTTATGGTTCTAGATTTGTTTGATACATGTGTTAATCATTCCATTATATTGTCAAAGTTAGTTTACATGTTGGAATTAATTTTATAACTTATGTCGTTATTATTTTATCTTTATAAACCTTTGGAAAAATGTCTGAACTTGGTTTCATTTCTCCCACATGTCAGGTGATGATAGATGACTTCAAGGTGGTGTGTTAATTTTTAGTTCTTGATGTTTAAATCTTCAAACTGATACTTGGAATGGACTAAATGGTCAACATTAAGGCCCATATATAATTTTATCTTCATTTGGTACAGTTTTTATCTTACAATGGGGTCACTCATGATTTTTAGTGTGAGTGGGATGCTAAATGATGAAGGGTGGGTATTGTTGTTCCTTATAATTGGGTAATATCATGCTAGTTGTCAAAGATTTTTCTTGATGTCAATAAACCTTGTTTGGGATGTTAACTTCCTGTTATGGTGTGTGCATACCCCAAAGTCTTTTAGGATGATTTTTCTAGTTTACCACCACATAGAGAGGTCAAATTTAATATTTATCTTCTCCCTAGTATGATTTCCATTTCTATTCTATCTTATCAAATGACACCTAATGTGTTGGTGGAACATAAATTTCAGCTTGTAGACCTTAAGGTGAAATGATTTATTCATCATAGCATGTCACTGTGGGATTTTCCTATTCTATTTCTATAAAGGAAGATGAAATTCTTGGACTTTTTGTGTATTATTAAAAGGGAATGTGGTTTTTGATGCATCAAGCATAAAATTACTAACACAAACCATGAAGGAATCATTTATGGAGTGGTATCTTATGAGTTTTTTTGCTAAGATGATATTGGGAGTGGAAGAAATTAGTGGAATGGTGTTCTTGGATTTGATGAATTCTGAATCATCCTTTGATGAGTGGGTTTAGCAATAATAGGTGAAAAACACCAAGTTCAAATGCTTTAGTAAAATCCTTTATGGAGGGGAGACCTCTGGTGAGTGTTGTTGGTCTCCTAGTGGAGATTTGTGATTCTATAATAGGTTATTTGTTCCATTTTATTTTATGTAAGAGTTGATGGAAAATAGACATTGATCTTATTGTTATGTACACCCTGTATCTACCTAGATGTGTCACAACATGAGATGTAAGCATTGGTGGGCATGGATGAGGTGGAAAATTGTAGATTTTGTCTCATGTTGTCTCAGTTTTCAGAAAATTAAGGTAGAACACTAGAGACTCACTGGTTTGTTTCAACCTTTTCCCATTCCAATATGAAATTGGGTTGATATTTATATGGACTTAATTAATTTTTTTCACTTAATCCTAGTAGAGAGGATGTGATTTGCGTGATCATTGATCAACTTAAAAAATTGATGCTTTTCTTACCTATCAAGAAAACGATACATATGGGGAACCTTAGAGACTTTTATGTCTGAGAGTTTGTGAGACTTCATGGGTTGCCCTTTATGATTTTTTTAATAGGGACCCAAGGTTCACATCCAGGTTCTATATAGGTTTGTAGAAGGTGATGGTTTCCTAGATAAAATCGATTATGGATTATCATCCATAGATGGATGGATAGGCATAGAGAGTTATCTAGGTTCTTGAGGATATAATTCATAAATATAAATATTCATTAATACAACATTATGATCATAAATTCCTAGTGTATTTGGAAGACTGGGTTCATAATATATAAAAGGAAACTTGATAAATCAAGAAAATGTTAGGTCATGAAAATGTTAAGTGACAACTTTGTGCCACACATGATATATATACAAATCTATTATTACAATATTTGTCCAGCATATCAACAATACCACTAATAATTGTCTGGTGATGAACACAGCTCATCACCCTCTCCACCTCCATCTCTATTTCCTGTTACCACCTATAAGAACATTATATTGAAAATAAAATATTATTGTGTATTTATATTTAAACTTAAAACTAGGAAATGTTTGCAAACTAAATGATTTTGAATTTTTGTGATTTACCTGATCACCACTAGTCGATGCAATACCACTAGGGGAAGATCCGGTTGTCTTCTAATATAAATTAATCACTAATTTCTACAAAGTGGATATATGAGTCCCCTATTCCTGAACTGTGTTTCATAGAGAAACAATCTCTCTATAAGTATCTCGGGGTACGGACTAACTAAAACTAGGAGTATATGCAGCTACAATCACTAGTGTCCAGCCAAAGACCTCAGATGGTAAAGGTCCCAAACCCATCCTGTGCACTCGACTAGGATGCTCCTTCCCAAAAACTTTAGCAACTAGGTCATCTTGGGAGATTGAGCAGGACTGCGCCGGATTGGAATCTCATAGTTCTTTAATTTTTAACTATAAATAAAATATCATTCATATTAGAAGAAATATATATTAACATGGTGGAAACTGATAATAAGTTATTATAATGAAAAATGAGTTCATACCCCAACTTCTTTGGCGGGCTCATTAACAAAACTTCCATCAGATTTTTTGTGAACATTCAACCACACTTTTGTTCGGGATGCGCGGGGTCCTAAACTCTGTGAATTCATTAAAAAAGATAAATCAACAATTTAATATATTAAACAAATAATATTTTCTTATAAATATTTAAACTAATGAAAATATTACCCTATATGATCGGCTTCTAGAAAAACTCTTTGACCTCACAGTGAGAGTGATGACTTGCTTAGCCCATCTTGATGCATTCTTCCTTAAAATATCCTGAAATAAATAAAACTTAATTTAATAGTAATGTATTAAATGTAATTTCCTCTTCATATACATGTATAAATGTAAAATGAGATTAATATAATAATATATATTTAAATACCATATGCTTCTCATCACAATTTCTGTCAATAAAAACTTTTCATTTCTCTTTGGGTACCCTATCAGGTAGCTTTTCATACATCTATTGGGTAGTCAATGAAGTATCATTGACATAGCTCCACAATATCCATTTAAATTCTTTATATTTCTTCCCTATATTTTTTAATGTCTACTTTTGTGCTAGCATATCAGTAACCATAAAGTGGAAAAACATTTGTACATAGAAATTCATTTTGAAAATATTATAATTTAATAACATAATGACATTAAATTATACTATAATGTATTAAAATTACCTTTATTTGGGAATAAAAAACTTCATTTTTCCAAGTTTAAGGCATATTCCTCCAACCATCATATGAAATAGGAAGGGAAATCGGCTTCGCGCCCAACTAGCCAAGAATCTGGCCAAGTAATCTTGTGGCGTCGTCCGTAGGGACCCCATATGAATCAAATGGGACAACGATCTTCTCTCTGATAAGATTCTATACATCTGCACTTTTTATATTTTTCTCTATAGTTGTATTGTTTCCATATTTAATGAAAAAATAGTTAGTATAAAAAATTGCAATAAATTTATTCATATTAAAATTTGTAACTATGACAGTCACCCTCGAGTATCCCAGGGAAGAACTAGAAGTGGTGTGCTGCTCCCTCACTACTGAGCCTCCTGAAGGGGGATGTGACAACTAAGATGTTGAAGGGATGCACATATATATTGTAAGATATGGTGCATGGGGAGATGGTGTAGAGGGGCAAGTGGATGGTGGCTCAGATGTCGTAGGGAGGGAGACAGATGGATCATCATCTATCGGTGTGGTCTATGAAATAGTATGATGCTTCCTCCTTGGAATTATTATCATTTAATAAAATAAAATTAAGTTCAGAACATATATTTCAAAAAAAATGCAGAAAAAAAAAATTAAAAATGACAATATATGCATAGTACTAACAAATAAAATATACATAACAATGAGAATGAATGACTGTACAAATGAAATAATTGGTTGCTAAATGAATGCATAATTGTACATACAATCATTTTCCCCTTCAATCATGTCGGTTTCTTGCTCCATTACTTCATCCACTTCATCCATCCTTGCTAGACTAATATTTTCAATATCATGATGGATAAACAAGTCTGCTTTTTGGTGTTGATGAGATTCAATTTCAGAGGTCAAATATTCCACTTCATCACCCATATCATAAAAATCTCTTTGTTTCACATGAGAAACTACACTCCACCATTCATCAACAATATCATTAAAATAATATACCATTTTTTCTTGTGATGATAAGATTTACGAATCATGCAGTTCATGATCGCCAGCATCCATCAAGTGAGAGAAGTTCAGAAAAGTAAATTGCAAGGAATCTCTTTTAACACCTCTGATAATATCGACCCAATTTTATTTGAATAAAACAACTAAAAAATGTTCATGGTAGTTTAATTCAATAATATTAGTCATCTTTCCATAATATTACACTTTAGAAAATGTAAATATACCATTATTCTATGTTTTCAAACCCTCTTCTTGATCGACTGTACGAAATCTAAATCCATTCACGTTGTAAGCGTCAAACTTTCTAACTTGTTTTAGATTACCTTGAGCAAGAAACTTCAAATATTCTGAAAACTCTACTCGATTATCAGTATTCATGATCTAAAAAAAGAAAATATTATTAGATTTACAAAATATATGTATCAACCTAATATCTGTATTTATTGCAATATTTAAGAACTTACACGTCGTGCAAACCATTCTACAAGCTCTTTATTAACAGTTTTTGTTATATCTTTCTCATTTCATGTTCGTCATCTCATTTTTATCTTTGTTTATATCCTCAACTCTTCAATAAATGGATTTGAAATTTCACTATTCAGAAGCACATATCTAAGTGCATGTAATAATTCAATTTCTATCAGTGTAACATTTGAGGTTCTACCAGCTGATCAGCCAATAGTAGAAAATATTTTTGATTTCCCATGTATTTTAGATTCAGTAAATGTGTTGTAAACATTTAAAAAATGATTAAATCTTGTCTTTATATCATTCAAATATCTAGAACAAAAGGTAAGACACTCCTCTTCCAAATAGCCTTCAGCAATAGAGCCTTCAGGTTGAGCTTTATTTCTCACGTATGACTTCAAATACCCAAAATATCTATGAGATAAAATAAATAAACATAATTATGAATTTAATTAAGTTCCAATAATTATTTACTTAACTAAAAAATATATAAATATAGTACCTCTCAATTGGATACATCCATCGATAATATACGGGCCCTCCTAATTTAGCTTCCTCAACCAAATTCACAGTTAAATGCATCATGATAATAAAAAATGAAGGAGGAAAGATCATCTCCATTTCACAAAGTTTCAATAAAAACCTCTCCTAAAGATTTTCAAGATCAAATGGATGTAGATATTTCTCACATAGTTGTCTGAAAAATGTACAGAATTAGAGTACAACAGCAATAACTTTTTCAAGTAATAATGTACGCAATGCCAATGGTAGTAACTGCTATAACAAAATATGTGAATCGTGACTTTTCAATCCATGTAACCTATGATTCTTTAAGTAAACACACCTTGAGATGTTACTTGAATACCCATCAGATACTTTTACATGCTTTAAAATTCTAAGGAATGTATCTTTATCCCTATTTTTCATTTCAAAAAATATCGGAGCATACTTTTCATTCTCATCTGGACAGAGATCACGTTTTATGTTCATTACTTATAAGTCTTTCCAAGAATTGAGATGATTCTTTGAATTTCCATGCTCATTAAGCAATGTGAAGATCAAATTGTCACAAACATTCTTCTCAATATGCATCAAATCAAGATTATGGCGCAATAAAGTAAATTCCCAATAAGGAAGTTTAAAGAATATACTTTTTTTATTCCATTGTTGCATTCATATTTCACTTGATGATTCACTTTGAACTTGTTTCCCACTATCATTCAAATGATGCACCTTCCCATATTATGTTTCAACATTTCCAAGTTGTGCCAATATTTCAAAACTGGTTAACAAATTTAGAGGTGGTCTACGATCAACGAAACCATTGAATTTTGATCTGTTCATCCGAAATCTATGAGATGCATCGACAAATATTTTATGGCACAAGAAGTACCATTTTCTACTTTGAGGTATCCATTTGGGATCAAAATCAAATTTATAAATAGGAAAATCCAAACCCATGTAAGTGTTCCAACCAGATAAATTCTCAAGTCCAGGGAAGTCACTAATGGTCCACATTAGAGCAGCATGCATTTTGAACATTGTTTTAGAAGAAGAATCATATGTCTCAATACTGTTGCTTCATAACTCCTATAATTCTTCAATTAAAGGTTGAAATTATACATCAATATCATTTCCATGAATTTTTTTCAAGAATAATCGTCTAAATGATAAAATATGTTTGTTTCAGACACATCCATGGAGGCAGATTGTAAGGGATCAAAACAACTGGCCAAATGCTATAACTGGTAATCAAAGTCCCAAATGGGTTGAATCCATCGACAGCCAATCCCAATAAAATATTCCTTGGATCAGATGAGAAATATGGATGTAATGAATCAAATGTATTCCATGATTTTGAATCTTTTGGATGTCACATAAACCCATCATTGTTATTATCTACAGAATGCCACATCTTGTGTTCGGCAGTTTTAAATGACATGAATAATCTTTACAATCGAGATTTTAAAGGAAATTAATGAAAAACCTTTATTGGTGTGTTATTTTTCTTCTTCTTCATGGAATTATTTTGATTCGGACTTCCAATATCACCCATTGACTGCCATCTAGAAGAAGAATATTTTTTACAATCCTGTCTACTTGAATCCTCTCGCTAATAAAGCATACAATCATTGGGACACACATGTATTTTTTGTATAATTAAGACCAATCATGTTAACAACTTTTTTCATATCATAAAAATACTCGGGGAGGTTTGCTTCAGGAAATTCATTACGCAACAATTTTAATATCATGGACATTGCCTTATATTTAATTTCGTATAGGCATTTGATATGGTACAACTTCATCATAAAAGAAAGTTTTGAATATTTCAAACATCCACTATAAAACTCTTGATTTCAATCATCAACTAAACCCTGAAATGTATTTTTCTCAGTGAAGTTTTCTCTTACATTATTCTCCACAAAATCAAGAGGAGTATCTAATGATATTTTACAATCTTGATCTGGTTGTCCAACAGTCTCAAAAACATCACTTGTCACGTTGGTTTTTGTAGCACCCTCATCTGGTTATTCTGATATATTTTGATGTTGATTTTGGTGTCTTTCAATGCTGAATGCATCATTTATAAGGTTCTATATTTCATTTTCCATTGTCAATGAAGTTGGGAGATCTTTCTGTGGATTGAAATCAGTGCTCAACTTTTCTGTAACGTTCGATTCTCCATGCCAAATCCAACAAAAATATTGAGTATGGAATTGCTTCAATATTAAATGTTCATAAACTTAATCTCTATTAAACCATCTTATAAATTTACAATTAGGACATGGACATCTTATTCTCCCTTCAACGGATCGATTGGAAATTACAAAATCTAAAAACTCCTCCAAACCCTTAGTATACTGAGTTGTGTTCCTCCGTAATGTGATCCAGCTTTTATCCATGTATATCACATGCCTAAAAAATATTAAAAAAATTAAAACACGTAATTATTACTAAATAGGGAGAGAGATTCATATATACTATTTGAAAAAAAAATATAAATATGTTAAATAATGTTTTCCTATATAAATATATATGGTAAATAATGAACCCACCCACTAGAAAACCAAAGCATGCAAATTAAAAAGATCCATAAAAGAATAGAAGAACAATGATCCCATCCGTGTAGTTTTTTGTATGTCATGATACAACAAAATAGATGGACAAACTTATGATTCCATAACTTTGATATCACTAAGGTAAGGTCTTGATAAATCATATAATAATGGAATAGAAGTTAGGAATATGAAATGGAAACAAACTCCTACCTTAAACATGACTCACTACTTTAGAAAATACATGGGGAACCAAGATGTAGAATATGCCAGGAATCATTAGGTGAAAGGATTAATGGATAGGGTAGATAAATCCAAGGCTTATGAGTAAGGTATTTGTTTTTCTAGACTTGAAGAAAACATGAAATTCCTAAGATAAATGAAATCATGTATATTAAATTTTTCAAAATATATCCTAGAATAAAACTGAAAATTATTATTGTCAATATACCTTTTCAATTTCCATTTAATTTTGTTTCAATTATAGAAAGTAACATAACCTATTATATACTTAGTTTTATGGAATTCAAATAAAATATTCAATCCCCAAAACTTATCAATATACCATTAATGGTTATATCATAAGTATATGGTAAATAGAATAATGGAATAGATAACTTATTAAAAATGTCATGGATTCATGAGAGTTGATCACATGTCATGATAGAAGGACTTGTAATCTCAAATGACCAAACATATACCATAGTGTAAGATTACGGAAACATAATATAATAAAGATGATCCATTGAAAATGTCCATATCTCCTATAATGATTACAAAATCAAAATTCTATATTTTTTATTGTGTCCAAAATCATTGGTTTTACCTAGGAGAGTTATAAATATCATGTGAGTTCATGTTCTGGAGGTAGTCCTTCTAATGGGGTTATTTTGTGTCATATATTTCACCCCCACTATCTCCCTCCCTCACTCTCACAAGATGGTGTGGGGATATAACATCCACTAATCTAGAACTCTATCACATGACCAAAAAGGGTCAGTTAAGAGACATCAAGCATTCCCCCTTGTATGCTAGAGGCTATCAACATACAGTAGGGGTGTCAAATGTATAGAGGGGAGAGTATACCTCCTTGTATGAAGTGTCATAGGAGTATAAATAAGCCATATCAATGAAATAAATTAGATTCTAAACATATAGAAACCAAATAATAAAACACAACTGATTAATAAGACTAATAATAATAGAATAATGTAATGATGTGCTGGAATGTATCTAAATGTCATTCTATAAACAATACAAGTAAATAATGACTCAAATGAACCCAATCACAAACCCTATTTTCATCCCCCTATAAACTCCAACCCATCCTAAAATAAATCAATCGACCATAAGGTCCCTTACCATTGTCCAACATGCATCCATGTAATCTTCTTGAGTACCAATTGACTGCGATAATAGGGAACGACTATAAATCAATAGGTTGACACCACCATTTCTAAACAAACAAGCAGGATAATACATCCATGAAATAAAGAGATGAACATGTGTATTAATTAGGTCAACAATTAATAAAAATAAAAGAACAACCTACTTAAGCTCTATGCTAGAATACCATTTATTATGTCTCCTGACCATTTTAACCACAAACATAAAACCATGGTAAATATAACCTACATAAATATCATTCTAGAATTTCACTGAGAGTTTCTCACAACCATGCTAATGAAAACAATATATCCATGGTAAATATAACCTTATTTGGGCGGCAAGGCATGGTGATAGGTGGCGAGACGTGTTGACATATTCGGGGGGTCTCCAGGGTCGTCGGGGTTGCAGGGGTCACCGGGGTCATGGGGCTCGTTAGGGTCGAGGGCTTCTGGGAGTTTTTGGGGTCGTGATGGGGTCTCGGGTTCGTCGGGGTCACACAAGTCGCCAGGGGTCATCGGGTTCACACCTAGGGTCGTGGGGGTCAGGGGGGATAGGGGGTCGGGGGGTCGGGGGTCGGGGGTGTCGGGGGATTCAGGGGAGAAGGGTCATGATTGTAAAAAAACAAGTTTAGCAGTGGTTTTTAATAAACCTCTGCTAAAAACACCACTAAAGAAGAATAATGTTGTAGTGTGTGCCCTAACCATGAACCCCTACTGGACTTCTAAATGAGGTGCATGGTTTGGATGCATGGTTAAACTAACCATGCACCAACTATGAAAAAACCCTTTATCCATATGGTGAATAGTTAGGAGGGTTGACCACATGGTTTGAAAAGTAGTGTGTCCCCTTCTAGTGGATCAACAATGGTTTTGTGGCTTCCTAGAAAAAACCCACCATTTTTTATAATCATCTCCAACCATGCATAGTCCTAAAATGTTTTGAAATTTTCAAAACTTCACCTGAAACAACCTAAGAAAATCCCCAAATTACGATCAAAACAAGGGTGAAGTAGTACCTAAAATAAGTTAACATGATGTTACAAAAAGGTACTTATTTAACTTCTTAAATTAATAATAAACCTTTATGTAATGATCCTATATTTGGTTATGGTGTTCTCATGTCAAATAATATTTGATTTAATTTCATTTGTCATGACATATTTTGAAATTTACATCTCAAATTAATCATCTATTATGAGAAAAAATATATGTGTTGGTCATGCCATACTTGTGCTTCCACAGTGCAAGGAACCTTCAAGTGGTATCATAGCGATCACATAACAATTTATAATTATTTAAATATCATTAATTTATTTACACATTTATAGTTAGCTTGCAATTATATTTAATCAATCTTAAAATTCAAATCATGGGATATCCTCTTATTCCTTTTAATTAAAATAAATATTATCAAAAATATATTACTTATGAATTAAGAACATTGAAATAACTCATCTAGAGGTTCCTAGGATTCTAGTTGGATAGGAGAAGAATGCACAATGTGTAGCCCATAGGTACATGTCATGTACCCATGTTTAATTCCCCAGTATGCCTCACAAATTAATTCATAGCATTGTGAATTTATTTTATGTGGTGTGTAATTAATAAACATCATGTATTGAATAGTATAGATCGGTGTATGGTTGGTTGGACTACACTGTTTGTAACTTGCATGCAATATGTGTCTCCCATTAATCAAATAGGTGTTGTGTTTTTTTACATGACATGTGTGGTTGGTAACTATGAAACTTAGAGATCTCATGATATATATCCCAAGTACACATTGTGTAATCTATTATTGTTTGTGGAAATATGGCATGCCAATTCCCTAGGCAAGTGTCACGGATATATGATGAAGAACTATACACGACGTGTAGTACATGTCGTGCATATTACCTGATTACCCGTAATTTAACATTAATTTTTTTATAATACTTAAACCTTATAAACACATGTTATGGGTGTTATATATTTTACTTTTACATTACATGCGATGGGTTTTATAAATATTAAATATCTAATTAAATTCTATATAATATTTTTAACTATATTTTGTGTCTAAGTCGTAATACAGCGATTACTCTACATGTATTGAAACATAATGCACTACGTATATATCGTGTGTTTATGTGTCATTTATTTTATAGTACACACCACAAAATTATATGATAATATGTGTATACTTGATACTACATGAGTAAACAATATATGAATATCATACATGTTGGGTAGTTCGGATGGGTACTAGCCATGTTTTCTTCAAGGTACATGTTTTTTACTTAATCAATTTTAAAAACTTATTAAATTTATTTAAAATAATGATTGAAGATAATATAAATAATTTTTTTATGATAATTAAGATAAAATAATATATTGATTAAATAAGATAATTAATTTATTCAAGCACAATTTATCTTAAATATGAACAATTGGAAATGAATGTTAGTTTATTAAATTCATAATTCATTTCATATATGTGTATGATCATGGGCATGGATCATGATTTTTTATGTGATTAGTTTCCTTTTAATTTATTATTAAATTAAATTGATTGTATGTGTGTCATCTATCCATTCATTGTATATGGGCTTGTGTGCCTGTGATTTCCTTTCATATAAACTTCTTAAACCAGTCATTTGGTTCCCCTCACCTTTATGTGAGTAAAATCTTATGCAATGGATGGATCTCTCAAGAGGGAGGAGGAATTTTAAGTTTGGATTCAAGGTGAAAACAATTCAAGAGATACATGTAATGATGGGTAGAAAGTTGTATCACAAACCAAGTCATAGTTCAAGGTGTATTTACCCTAGGTTGATGGTGAGTTTATCATACTCTAGATAAACTAACCACAATGAAAAGATCATCATGCCACTCTTTTTATTTTATTTCTATCAAGTTCCATGGGTAATTTATTGATAGATGTTTTTTGTGATCACATGCATTAATAAATTAAAAACCATGCAATATAGAACTAAAATGAATTTGATTATGCATAAATTTTATTTAATATATAGTTAATCATTTAAGTAAATCCACTTAATATTAATAGTAATGTAATAAAGATAAATTTGGAAATTTATGTATAAGTATAAAAATCCCTCAATTATATATATTAAGTCGGTTTAGTATACCACTACTTAAGTTAAAATCAAACCATAGCTAAAAGTGCTTGATCGGCCAAAATCAAGGTGCGATCAATTATTGGAGAATTCTAACTTGATTTTTGGGTCAAATTAACTTATTTAACATAAAGGGTTAACTACCAAAGTAAGTATTCATGTAATTGAGAGGAAAGGGTTATGGAAATTTAAATTGGGGATATTATGATTGGGGAGTCCACTCAGAAGATCAAGAAACTATGGGTTAATGCAGTTAGAAAAATTATGCCTTCTTAAAACCCATTAAATAACTTTTCAAGAAAATATTTGGGTTATGAGAAGGAGAATATGGCACTAGAATATCAACAAAATGGTATATTATGAAACCCATAGTGAGGGATATTGATTTTAGATAAAATAGTGTGATATTGATAAATTTAATATTTATAATCTAATTTTATAAATTAGATAAAGTAATAAAAAAATTCTCTTCTTAATTGTAGAAATAAAAATCCTCATGACTCCAACCATATCACTATGATCCATATTAATAATGATAACCTTATCAGTGATACTAATTCCAAATAATGGAAAAGAAACTTACACATTATTCTAGACCATGAAAGTAAAATATATATATTAGAAAACCCCCTTCATGAATAGCAAAACCAAGAAGATATTAAGGAAAATTTGTCTCTCCACATGAAAAAATTAGTTTATGTTAGCATTTTTTTTATTGATTTTTTTCTTTAAAATAAATTTTTAAACTTATATACTATGGTAGAAAGTATTAAATCCAACTAATTTAATAATATTATTCAAGAAAATATTTAGAAATATAATAGAGAGGTAAATATTATTAATACTGATATTGTACTAAAAGTAAGTAATTCCATTGCTCATATTCATGATCTTGATGAAGTAATGGTAGGAGAATTAGTATAATTTGAAGAGGGTTCCATTGGTATTTCTCTGAATTTATAATCAAATAATGTGTGATGTCTATTTTGTTATGATATCATCCATGTTTAAATATTTTTTAAAGAAACATGAGGATATTGATGTGCATAGAATCATATCTCTTCTTCTTGATCTCTATCAAGAGAAGGTGATGCAAGAGATATAAGAGATATTTAATGTACTACTTATGTGAAATCTTGGAGAATTGGTTCTATCTAGGCCTCATGTAGTCAATATTATTGGCTACATAGAGCACTAAAACATTGCAAGATTTAAGATCCCTCATGATATGCACAGAGATCCCATCCTTTCCTCACTACATAAATCATTCTCCAGTTTCACTATAAATTAAAATTTGAGAAATAGCAAGAAGACTCTTTTAGAACTTCTTACTCTCATTATCTAAGTTGACAAGGACATAGGGTGTGAAAAATACATAGCCCTTATAGTGAAAAATAAAGTAAAAAATAAGGAGAAGGGGACCAAAACTTATACTAAGTCTAAATATCTAGTTCATTATCCTTCCAAGAATAAGAAGATCCAATGGATGGTGAAGGGAAAATATGCAATATTTTTTCATATGGAAATCTAAGACACTGTAATAACTACACCTAGAAGAAATCATAAGCTAATGGTGTGTTCATTATCAAGTTTAATTTTTCTATATCTACACATTGGGTGTTAGATACAGCTTTTGGGGCCCACATATATATCAAAATAAAAAAACTAAGTAAATTTTGAAATATTTCTAGAGGATATGTGGATCTTCAAGCAACCAATAAATCATGACTCACTATTTTGGATATAGGAAACAACCACCTTCCGTTGAAAATCAGAATGATTTTAGTTTTAAAGAACTGTTATTTTTCACCAAGTGTTACTAAGAACATCATTTATATTTCTTAACTTGACATAGATGGAATAATTTTAAAATTTGGAAATAAAAAATTTCACTTTTACAAAGACAATATTTTTATGGCATGAAAAAAGTAAATAACAGTATTTATGTATTAAATTATGAAAACAAAGTATTAGAAATATATAAAGAATCATGTTTTCATGAATAGTATAACACTCATATATGGCATCACCATCTTGGTCACATGAATGAGAAAATTCTGAAAATTCTCTATAATGATGTTTATTTAGAATTATTTTTGTTAAGACAACTTGAAATTTTTCATGCTTGTTTATAAGAAAAAAATGACCAAACCATTATTGAGTGGATAGGCTAAATGGGCCACAAAGCTTGTAAAATCGATTCACATTGATCTGTGTGGACCTTTTCTAGCAGAATCTAGAGGTGGTATTCTTACTTTATAAATTTTAGTGATGACTTAAGTAGATATAGCTATGTCTAATTGATGATGTATAAGTTGGAGACCTTTGAGAAATTCAAAGAGTTTAATAATGAAGTGGATGATAAACTTGGTAATAAGATAAAGAAGATTTAATCTGATTTAGGTGGTGAATATCTTAACCAAGAGTTTATAAAATTTCTATAGTATTTTGGGATTATGTCTCAACTTAATCCACCTTATACACTACAGTGTAATAGTATTAGTGAAAGGAGAAATTTTACCTTGATATACATGGTAAGTCCAATAATGAGTTGTGTGGAAATTCCATAATTATTTTGGAGATATACATTACAAATTGTAGCATACACACTAAATTGAGTTCCAAATAAAGCATAAAATATAATTCTCTTTGAGTTAGAGAGTAGAAAGAAACCCATTTTTTCACATACATGTGTATAGGGATGTGAGGCATTTGTTAAGGCCACCTTTGGAAAAAAAACTAGAACCCTAATGAAATAAGTTTATATTTATATGATATCCCAAGGAAACCAAGGTATATTATCTATATAACCCATTCAAATAAGAAACTGATCATTGCAAGATAGTCCATCTTTCTTGAGAGGGAGAACATACTCAAGAAGGATAGTGGGAGAAATATTGAGTTCAATGAAGTTGATGTTCAAGATACACAAGAGTTGGTATAGGAATAGATTCCATTAGTCCCCATGGAAGAATTTATTCCTAAAACACAAGTAGTAGGTAGGAGTACTAGAGAGGTAAGAAAATAAGAAAAATATGGTTTTCTAGTCACTAAAGATAGTGGCTCATTATTTATTTACAATAATGAACCACTCTACTACAAAGAGGTAGTAGGGAGCTCAAAATCTACAATATGACAAGAATACATGAATTCTAATATTTATTCCATGTATTAGAACTCTGATCAATCCATTAGTTGATGTAAATCCTAATGGGTGTAAATGGGTATTCAAGAGAAAATTGTACATGGAAGGAAAAATAAATACCTAAAAGCATGGATAGTGTCTAAAGGGTTTAAAAAGTGTCAAGTCATTGAGTCCCATGAAACCTTTTCTATAGTTTCCATTTTTAAATCCATCATAATTATACTTTCTATAGCAACTTTCCATGACTATAAAATTTGATAGATAGATGTCAAAATGGATTTCTTTAATGAAAACCTTTAGGAAGATGTCTATATGACACAACCAGAAGGTTTTGAGACTCCAAGTAATTTCAAATAGGTTTTCAAGTTACAAATATCCATTTATGAATGGATGAAAGAATCCAAGATATGGAAGATTCGGTTTGATGAAGCTATAAAATAATTTGGTTTTATTGAAAATGAATGTGATCCATGTGTTTACAAGTGGTTCAGTGAGATTAAATTCATTATCCTAGTAGTATATGTCGATGACATATTACTTATTGTAAATTACATACTAGTCTTATAGTTAGGTAAGTATTGGTTAAATAAGTGATAATCTATGAATGAATTAGGTGAACCAGACTAAATTCTAGAGATCAAGATCATTTATGATAGATCCAAGAGGCTAATTGGACTAAGTCAAGGTATATATATTAACTATATACTAAATAGATTTAGTATGGAATAATCCAATATAGGATAATTCATACAAAAAAAGGAATAAACATGAGAAAATAAATATTACATGGGATGTAATAGTTATAAACTTAATGTGCATGTAATATATATTAAGCTAGTGAGACTTTGAAACAAAACCGCTTAAATACTAAGAGTTAGATTACTTCTAAAGTGTCACTTTTAAAGACCTCAAATATCCAACATGGTATTTTCAAGATCAGCATGAATACCATTGTATTATATTATGAGAGGTAAGCAAGCTATAATTGACTCCATAATATCTTGTTGGGTAGGTTGAGCTCAGCACGAGTATCACTCAATTATCATTTTTTATCTTATTCTTAGCATTTTCATTGGCTTACACTGGTTGGGAAACCTTAAGAGTTATAATACCAAATGAAAAAAGTTGAGTTTATCCATAGATAGATTAGGTAAAAATTTATCCACTCAAATATCCAAGAATTGTAACTCTTATGGTTGGGACTAAAATAATCATGGATTATTTATGTAAAAAAAACCAATGTAATTCGTGATGAAATAAGTATCTTGGATCACTAGATGGATATGATGTATGATATCATCAATTTTAATGGGATAAATTCCATAAAAATCACTTGATGTAAATATATGATACATCATATTCATATAATAAATTTTTTTATGTAGATAAGTATCATCATAAACAACTAGTTAATCTTTTATATTAATACTTAGAAAGGATAAAATTAGTGTAAGTAACTCCTAAAACTAGTAACTTGAGAATGGTTCTTAAATTGAAAAAAAAATCCATGTGTTAAAGTTATTAAGGGTAATAATTCCATTTTATGGGATTATTAAATTTAACTGAATGAGTTTATGAAACTCAATGAAATTTCCATGTTAGTGTGTGAGTTATATAAATAAATTATTCAATTTTTAAGGGTATATGATACCAAAAGATTATTATACAAGTATTATAAATATACAGGAGTTAAAAATCAAGGGAATAATTAATAGATCTTTTAATTTTCATTAAATTGATAAAGAAAATAGTTTCTAAATTATATATTTGAATGCATGAGAGGATCATGTGAATCTATGTAAAGGATGTATATATTCATCTTATTTATCTTATGTGATCAGGGATGTTGGTTCTTAACAAAAAAAAATTATGAACAACACAAGATGATTAATTGTATATGCATGGTTTATTATTCATAAGATTTTGTAACATATTTGAAAAAGGTGATAAAGATAGAAGTGTTTATCTAATTATTTATTAAAATATGAGATAAGTTTTTCTCATCACTCATCAGTGACATGTTTTAAATAATAATGTTATTTGAACAAAAAATTCTCCAAATGCATATAATATCATATGAGATATTGAAACATCAGTTTTTTATTAAATATCTATATTAAAAATAAATAAATATTATTTCCTAGCATAAATAAATTTATGTTAATTCATAGAAAAATATTCTGAGAAGGAATTTAATATCTAAGAAACTAGTGGTGGTATATTTGAACTTATAGAAGATCAAAGTTAATAAATAAAAGATTTTTCTAGTTTAATATTAAGTGATTCTTCTCTTAATATCCTAAATAATTAGAATATGAGATAGTACAAAAAATGTAAATAGTTACTTAAGGTTACTATGATAAAGTTAATATCACTATTATGTCATCCTATTTACCAAGTGAAACCCACATGGCATCCTAAAAGAGAATAGATTATAATGGTAAAGAAAAATATAAATAGTTACATATGTTTACCATAATTAAGTGAATGTACCTTTATTATAAAATATTTTAGGATATTCTAGATAATAAAATGAAAATATTTACATTTATATACAAAAATGATGGAATATGTTTTAAAGGATGATAATGATGAACTTAGAAAGAGTTTTAAGTAGATGAAAAATTTTGACATCGTAACATTTGATGTTATCAAGAAAAGTAGTTTGAATATATGTTAAAAGATTTTAACATCATGAAAGTGATTCATAAGTCTCTCCATTATTCAAATGATCTTAATTTATATATATTACTCACTAAAATATTTTAATGGTAGGGTTTTATCAGGTGGTCATATAATTTCGTGACATGATTATACATGTATGTAATAAGTTAATGAAACTATTAACACAACAATCACATGAGGGTCATGTAATGTCCATAATGGTTGTATAAATATATCATGTTATTATAATAAAGTTAATATCCATTTATCATTCATTTATGTGGGATGAAATCTAATTAACATGAATGGTCAAATGATAATATCCCTGAAAAGTATAAAACTTTGAGTTATCCCTAATCAATGAACATCACATAGTATTATGGTCTATGATGATATTTTAAGGTTAACTTGAATATATTCTTATACTTGTTACAAAGGGTTATATATGATATACAAAGAATAGATTCATGAGGTAATTGGAAAAGTCTAATTATGTGAGGACCTGGCCCCAAGTGCCCAGAGTCGGTGCCCATGAGACATGATATACCATAATTATTACATTACATTTACATTTATCACATCATGTCTCATGCTACAGAGGATCGTGAGGTTCAGGTTCTGGGAAAACCAGTTGCATTCTGAAACTTCTTTGAAGACTTTACTGAAACCTGAAAATTTTTCATTTAAAATGCAGGGGGATCAAAAGTATTCTCAGTAAGGGGTTAAAAATAATAATAATCTATACCCAAAATAACTTTTTAAAACATTCTTTAAAAACCCATAAAATACCCTGTCAAAAGAAAAGCCGCAACACTAGTGCACATCATAAAAGTGCTCGATCAAAACATGATGTTGCAATTACAAGGATACATAATTCAATTATAGGCATGCTGAATAAATGAAACTCCAAACATGAATGTCATGAGAGTATGTATCACAAATTTAATAGCTAAAAGTAATGAATGATCATAGTTACGCATAAAGGTAATTATTTCATTTTCATACATCAAATACTAAAATCACTGAGGTCTTATACATATGTCATGCCATAAACTTTCACTTTTCTGATACTCATAAGCAACGGCTCTTAATTAACATGAACATAATAAGGGATTATAATTCCGAACATTCTGAAACATATTGTCGAGGCCTCGGCCAAGACATCTAGTGATTAAGGCCTCATCCATAATCCATAAGCTCCTTAACCGATATTCTACTAGTCAAATATTTTTCTGGTTAATTAAATTACACAGTCGTAACGAGTAAAGTGCATATGTCGGACTATGTCAAGGCCTTATGCCAAGACGTCTAGTGATTAAGACCTCATCCAAAATCCATAACTCATAATTGGGAAAGGCCTCAGCCAGTTCCACGTCTAGTTGTCTCATGAGACCTACTGATGCATCGAAGGGATATAGCGGGCCCCACCCATCACATAATAAGTCTAATGCATTCCTCATATGCCAATAAGGTATGATATTCAAGGTGTCTCAAACCACCTTGAATATTTAACTTTTACTTAATATTACCCAAGGTCTCCCATATCACTTTGGGTAATTTACTTTCCGTTTCACATTACCCATGGTGTCTCATACCACTTTGGGTAATTTAATTCTTAGTTCATTATCATGGTATGTCATATGCATGAATTATGAACATTGATGAACAAAATGAGTAATTAAAACATTTTACATTTAGTTGCGAATACATAATATGACAGATGACATGGCAATAAATAATCTGAGGAATTCATGATTTATTAAATCATCCTATGTATACAAGATAATTACTAAAGCACATCAAATAATAGAATTTTCCACAAGGGTTGATAAATTTTAACTCTTTAAAATTCTTATTTTATGGAGGAATTATTTAAAGAAAACACTTTTCATTAGTTATGGTGATAACCATGACATTGAACTTGAAAATAAATTAAACCATAACCAGATTAACCACTAATAATCACTGCAGCAGGTTTAACATAAAATAATAAATGGTTACTACATGATAATATAATCCCATAAATTCTTAGTCCTCTAATTTAAATCAAGCTGAAGAACATTCTTTTAAAACATAAATTACATCGAGGATATATGTCAGTATGACTACTTTAATTAAACAAGCTCAATAGTGTATACTCATAAACAAAATACATATAGGATTTGCGAACACTAAAATCATACATGTATCAAACATAAACCAAGTCCTGATAGTTAATACTTGAAAATAGGGTTTGGAAATTAAACTTATAAATACACATATACATAATCATATATACACAAAGTGTATGTATGGGTTTTCATACAAATTAATCAAGGTCCATTAAATTCCTTAAGATATGAAGTCCTCCAACCATTAATCATTTATTTGATTGAAACCAAAACCATATAAGTTTTATTATTTATGTAACTCTATGTACTTAAATATATAAAAACTATGGTTTCATACTATAACATAATTAAACTTAAACCCAAAACCTAGTTCGCATCTAAAATATTATTTAAAGATAGGTATTCATCTCTTAAAAACCATAAATGATTTGTATTGAAATATATAAATATATATATAAGTACATAGTTATATATAAATATACAAAGTTTACATAAAGGATCTGTATGTTAAAAGTGGATTCAAAATAACTTTTATATTTATATAATTCTTAGTATAAAATACTGAATTATTTGGAAATTTTCGAAATATATTTGAATTGGGATTGTTTATATATATATACACTCGATTATACATATCGTATAAAATGGGTTTTGCCTAAAGAAAAAGCTTTCAAGATAAATCTCTATATAGATTATTTCTTGTATGAATATTGATTAACAATTTAATGACCCATTATGAAAACTATAAAACAAAGGAGAATATGGTGTGTGTGTGTGTGTGTGTGTGTCTATAACACAATATACTTGATTGTATATAAAGCATGTGTAATCGGTTTTCATAGCAAAAATAGGTAAAATAGTCCCTTACATAGTTTATGCATGTGCGAGCTTTAACAAAAATACACCAATACCCATTTTGAAAAGCTTAAAACGGGGGATAGGGAAAGATATATATATGTGTGTGTATATGTTTTATATACAGAAATTTATAAAATGGGTTTGATGAATCAAAACCGATTGAAAACTATCCCTTACCATCTTGAGGAGGGAGCTTGGACCAGGAGGCTTGCTAGAGTTCTTGGGGAGCTTGAGGGAGAGGTGGAGAAGATGAACCCTTATGGTTCATTTTCATGGGAGGGGGTTTAAAAAGATCCACATACCTCGGCTCAAACCCCACGAGGTCCCTACTTCATGACTACTGAAGGTGAAGACAAACCTTCGTGTTGGTGAAGCTCCAACGATACAATATTGCAGAATTATATATATATATATATATATATATATATATATATATATATAGATTACCCGAGACGATGATCCTCAGGTGGAAAATATAGGCAGGCAGTGGGGTAGGCTTTTGTAAAGGCGAGGCCAAAGGGGGACCTCTGAGGGTCACGGGCCATCGGGGTGCAATGGAGAGGGAGAGGGGATGATGGAGACGGCCACTGGTTGGATTGCTGAGGAAGAAGATGACGCGGAGGAGAGCGGATGACCATGATCCCTCTTCACTAGATCTGGCGTCTGTGGGCAGAGTGGGAGATCGACGGTCATAGGAAAAGCGGGGCGATCATGCGGCTTCGATCACACGAAGGGCTCAGACCAAGCACGAGATGCGGTGGACGGCTCAGATCGCACGTCACTGAAATTTTACCGTCCCACATCGAAACGAACTAAGTTTCGAGCGCGGCTTATAATCCAGAGCGCGCCACTCCATCAGTAATGACACACACACACTCTACATGGGGCCTTATACGTGGGCCCCATGCGGGCTTTGGCCCACCCCTACGCAACACGCACAACACTCTGTGGGCCTTATACATGGGCCCGCGCACGACCTAGCCTAGGCTATGCTTGGGCTGACTCACAGGTACGACGCACTATGCGTGCAAAACACCCAGTACCCACAGGGTCTGGTCTTGTCCTTGAGGGCTTCACCCCAAGGGCTGCCCTCGGCTGGCAAGCTTTTAACAATTTTTTTATTAAAAATTTGTTTAAATAAATTGAAATAACAGGCTTAAAACAGTGAGTACAAATGTAAGTTTAAACAGTAGGTCTTTATAATTTAAAGGGTGAAACATTAATAACTATGGTTTGAAATTATATAAGCTATTATAAATACTAAGAACTTATAATTTTTAAAATCTAAAATCTAATTTCTATAAAATACTTCACTAATTGATGCACAACTATTTTAAAAGGAAAATTAAAATACATAGCTTTAAAGATTTAGTAAAATATACTTTTCATTAACATTAAAGGTATATTATTATAAAATACCTTTTAAGCATGACTTCCAAAACATTTATAAGGTGTTTATAATACTATGTTTTGAACCATAAAGACAAACTTTAGGATTATGTAAAAACAACTAGGTTCGTAAATAAAAGTATTCTTTTATTTTAAAACTATAACATTTAAAGATATAATTTAAAACATAAAATAAAATTATAAAATCATTATAAAAACAAAGTTTTTATAAAAAAGATATACTTCATTAATTTAAAGAAAAACCCAACAGTCAAGAGGTTCCAAGACTCCAACAGCTATATAAAAAGGTAACAGTCGGATTGGTGCCCTATAAAACCAAGACTTGGGGTGTCTTAAGCTTAAGGTGATTGAAGAAGAAGAAGAAGAAGAATATGGTTCAATTAATCCCTTTAGTGCTTAGTGTGGCTACGGTGGCTTTTTCCATTCTCAGGCTCGTTATGTCGGATGCTAAGGACCCCTATTATCTTCTCGGGGTCTTCGTTGTTTTGTGTGGTCTTCCTATAATCTTAATAGGTTTTTTAATTGGTATCTTTGGTTAGCTTAATTTCCCATTTGATCTCAGTGTATTTTAATTACTATGGTGTTCCCATTTGAATAAATAGCCTTTTCATTCATTTTGTGTGTTTACTCTATTTCATAATAAATTAAAATTTTATTATTAATTTTTCATAAGAAACCAGTTTGTTCGATGAATGGGTAACATAAAATATAAAATTTACCATTACATAAAACACATATTCTTGGTATGTTACATATTACATGGGATTAATAGCTAAATTTTATCTCAAATAATTTCATGTGAATACTTTGAGGTGAATTCTTATTATCAATCCTTCTTACTTGAGGTTGGAGAGATACCTAGAATGAGAACTTTAATTCTTTCATACCCTACTTATATAAGTTAAAATATGAACTTATATAATATTGGGGTGACTAGGCATGTTTCTGATTATGTTTTTGATTAGAGGGAAATAAGGATGATATTTTTCCACTTTTATGAAGAGTTAATACATCTCACCCTTGATTTAATTAGACTATGGAAATACACAGTCATGCTTTTTTGAGACACATATGTTGGAGTTAGTGCTCTAGAACCACCTTCAATGTACTTTATGATTAATTGTATTCATTTTTTTTAATATTAATAAACATATTATCACATCATTATTGTTCTTTTATAACTCATAGTATGTGGTAATATCCTTAGAGTAGTTGTTTCCCTTAAGGTCATAGCAATTCCTCATTATGATGATAACCTAGGAGTTCTACGAGAGTATTCTTAATATATATATTTTATATACTTAAATGATATCATTTTATGGGATAAAATGATATAGTCTATTGTGTTGGAGACTCATAATACTTTAAAAAACTTTTTCATAGTGTACACCCTTGGTAATTTTCAGTGTGGAAGATAATGAGAACATAACCCGCTAGTAGAAAATCCAAATTTATATGTTTCAATATATGTTCCTATCTGTAGACATTTGTATTGATCCATAGGCTTTAGGATTATTATTAATGGATATTATTAGTCACATAATTTGATTTATTGATGGAAACTATGATAACATATGTTCACGATGAAGTCGAACATCACTACTACAAACATGGCCTTTATCAGCGCTAAAAATGGCCTTTATCAGCTCTAGAAAAGCGATGATAAAGCCAGCGTAGATAAAGGGGGTCCCCTTTATCAGTGCTCTGAAAAGCGCTGATAAAAGGGGTCTTTTATCAGCGCTAAAAAAAAGCGCTGATAAAAGTACCCCTTTATCAGCGCTTTTTAGCGCTGATAAAGGGGTCCTATATCAGTGATTACTTTATCAGTGCTCTCGTTTTAGCGCTGATAAAGGACCCTTTTATCAGCGCTTTTAAAAAAGCGCTGATAAAAGTTAAAAAAATTTAAAAAAAAATTTAAAAATTTTAAAACAATTTAAAAAAATTAAAAAATACTACCAATCGGGGGGGCTTTTATAGCGCTTGAACCCCCCCCCCCCCTTTACAGCGCTTTTCGGCCCCTATAAAACACCCCACGCACCCCACGCACCCCCCTCCACCCTTTAACAGCGCTTGCTCCAATATTCCCCATGCGCGCGCACCCCTGCCTCCACCAGGATTTGAACTCGAGACCTCCCCCCTGCGCGCCTAAGCCCTTACCACTACTCTATTTTGATTTTCTTTCCAATTCATGATATCTCTATATATATATATTTATATATTTAGTTATATTTATTCGTATAGTAATATATATTTATATTAATATATATATATATAGTTATATTATAATATATAGTAATATTAATATATATATATATAGTGGTATTAATATATATCTATATCTATATATATATATATATTTAGTTATATTTATTCGTATAGTAATATATATTTATATTAATATATAGTTATATTAACATATATATAGTTATATTAACATATATATAGTTATATTAACATATATATAGTTATATTAACAAATATATAGTTATATTAACATATATATAGTTATATGAATATATATTTATATAGTTATATTAATATATATATAGTGATATTAATATATATATTTATGGTGATATTAATATATATATTTATAGTAATAATAATATATATATATATGTAGTTATATTAATATATATATAGTTATTAGATTAATATATATATAGTTAGATTAATATATATATATATAGTTAGATTAATATATAGGTATATAAATATTCATATATTGGTATTTTAAATAAAATGGATATTAGTTATTATTTAGATAAAGCTAATATATTTTATATGTAAATATGTTTAATTATTTATTTAAAAAATTTAATTTTTAGGTGCGAATATATAAAAAATATGTACATATAGTTATATATTTGATTATAAATAGCAGTTCATTATAAAAAAGGATGAAATTTCAAATACATAATATCAATATGAATGTAATACCTTGGAATAAATTTATTCCCCACCAAGAAAATCCAATAATACCCCCTTAAACGAGTTTGAAAATCCACAAAATGTTAAAAAAATCTGGGTATCCCGACAAAAAACTCAGTTTTGGAGGCCTTCTGGGCCTCTTTTGGCCTCGAAAAACGCTTGATGAGGGTCCCCCCAAGTCTCAGCGACGTAGAGCTCGTCGCAGGCTTCGATTTGATATGTGGTAGAGCTCAAACGGACACCCGGATCAAAAGTTATGGCCGTTTGAAGTTTGAGTTGCGTTTTCAACATATTTTGGATCTTTTTTAAATTTTTTTAATTTTTTTAGTCCTCAAATTGTTATTAAATGACTATTACTCCATAATGATTATCAAAATATTAATTAAAAATATTTTTTTAATTTTTTAAGAAGTCATTTTCACTAAATATCTTAAATATTAAGTATAATAAGTGTAAATGTACATTTATACTTATCTAAAATATATTTAAAAATTATATATTATATTTATATAACAATATAACTATATTTATATATTAATATATTTTTAATTTTTTTTTGAAGCCGACCCTTTATCAGCGCTAAAAAAAGCGCTGATAAATGCCCCCCTTTATCAGCGCTACTAAGCAAGCGCTGATAAAGGGGGGGCCCTTTATCAGCGCTAACAAAAGCGCTGATAAAGGGGGGCGCTGCGAAAAACTGTTTTTGTGGTAGTGCATGTTGAGTGTGTCACGAGTCATGTTACATTAATGAATAAAGAAAGAAAGGATTTTCCCCTTATATTATTTAATGGAATTTGATATATTAGGCCCTTTTATGGGAATGGATTATCTTAAATAAATCCATGTTCATGGTGTTATGTGGTCAGGTTCATTTTGAAAAAGTCAAAGAAAGAGGCATCAAGCACATAGGTTGATGACACCAACATGCAACATGTTTAATTAAATATATCATGATAAAGGGATTATATTGCATAGTAAGAGTTCTTATGTGGTTTTATGTCATTATGACATTAACTTCTTTCTCTATGGGTATCTTGGTGTGTTATTAGATGATAACCTTGGACATTGGGTGGCTCTGCCTAATGCCACTAGGAAAGAGGCCTAAAGGGTCACACACTAACTGTATCAAGAACCTTAGTTAAATATTAAATATTATTTATTATTTAACATATTTAATAAATATTATTCTCTTATATGGTTTAATAATTTTTTATGTTTTCTTGATTGCATATATTCAGTGACTAGTTGTTTAGGGGAATATTTATGAGTATAATATTTAATACATATTTATTAGTTATTTAGTTATTATAATATTTATTTATTTATTAGATAATAATGCAGTGATATTTATTTATTAAATTTATAGTCATTATTAAAGGCCCAATAAATATTGTGGAGGAATGGCAGACCAAGTTTAAAGGTCTTATGAGGAATAATATATATTAAATATTATTTCAATAAATGTTAAATAGTTTAATCATGAAATAATATTTAATTAATTTTTTGGTTTTACACATGTCAAGGAATATTATTATTATTATTATTATTATTATTATTATTATTATTATTATTATTATTATTATAGACATAGGGTTCTGTGGGGATTAAGGAAATAATAATGGCATATATGGAATTATTATTTACTAACTCTAACACTATTTAAACCCAATTATATTATTTATAACCCTAATTATAGCCGTTTGTTTTGGTTATGCACAATGACATCTAGAGGATCCTCTCAAGCCTTGGAGATATCCTCTCTAAGAATACTCCCAAGAATGGAGAACAATCCTCCTAATCCACCCATCTTGATTCTAGAGAGATCAAAGAGAGTCCTTCTTTGAATTGATTCTCATGATTCAAGTACACCCTCCGCCTCCAAGTGGCAGTTTCCCTTTACTTGAACCTAGAATAATATATTCTAAAAAATCCCAAAGAAAATTTAGGGTGTGAGTAAAAGATTTTGGTGGTATACCACCAAATAATCCATAAGTAATTCCATAACAATAAATCATTTATGCTTTAATTTTAAATAAAACATGGCATGGAAAGTCATTTGCATATTTTAAATATAAAACATGGTTTCAAATCAATATATGGAAGATATATCAAAAATAGGCTTAAATGAATAATTGATATAATACATTTATATAAAATATTTGGCATTAATAATACAGTTCTAAAATCAATGTCATGTATAATCAAGTCAAACAAAACAAAACACCATGCTCATAATCCCTAAGTTATGTTAGTTTTTGGGAATAGAATCCTCATAGTTATGAATCATAATCATGATTCAATATATGTGTGAACACTCAAATCAACACCCCAATAGGGGACCCATTATTAGAAATCATTCAATATCCCATTTGGGGACCCATCATGAGAGATCATGTCGAAATTTGTTTATTAAGTGTTTTCATCTTCAATCTATTTCTAGATAGTCATAGTCCTAGTGTGATTTTCCTAATCATCCACTAAATACCTAGGCTCACATGTTATTCAAAAAATCAATCATGGGTAAATTAATCATTTCATCATTAAAAATTCAATTTCTTAATTTTAGTTTCAATGTGCATTTTCATTTCAAACCCAATTCATAGGTTTTCATCATATTCATGACTTTTCAAATCATCTTTCATTTTAAGAAAATTTTCTCAATAATCAATATAAATTCATTTCAATAAATATGATTTCAATCCAAGCCATCATTTTTCTCAAAATCCACCCAACAATTTCAATTCCATCGAAATTGGAGGGTTTTTCACAATTCCATTCCCTTTTAAAATAAAACATCATATCACCTAAAATCCAAGTTTTTAAATAAATTAAAAAATCATTCCAAATAAATCAATAATCATAGGGTTTTGATTATAGGGTAAATCCTTATGGTTCCACCTACCGTTTAATCATGTGATCAAATTAACACCTTCAACGGGAACACTAATGAAAATAGAGGTGAAGGAGATCAATAAATCAAACCTAGAATCAAGATGAATAAAAAGAGAGATTAGATCCATCGATGATATAGTGATCTATCACTCTCTAAAGAGGAGAGAAAAGAAGATTGGGATAAACCACATGAGTGGATAAAAAATCACCGGATAGAGATCAAACACAAATATTGGTACTTAGATTCTCCAAGATAAGGGACTGAAGGAGTCAAAATCTCCTCTTAAGAGCCTCCAAAGTCAAAGAAATCATATTAGGGTTGAATTGTGGTGTTTATGGGTTGAACTGGGGGTCCTAGTATTTTTTAAATAATTTTCATGGAAAGAAATACTATGTGCATGGTTTTTTATACGGACCACATGGTTAGTAGTAACCATGTTCCCTAACCGTGTGCCCCAACTGGACCTTTAAATGAGGTTCATAGTTTTGATGAATGGTTAAACTAACCATTCAACAGACATAAAAAACTATCTATCTATAGGTTGAATGGTTTGGATGGGTGGTCGTGTGGTTTGGAAAAATAGTGTGCCCCCTTCCAGTTGATCAAAAATGGCTGCACAGTTTCCTAGGACAAACCGTATAGTTTTTCATAGCCATTTTCCAACTATGCATAGTCCTAAAATATACCAAAATTTTCAAAACTTCACCCAAAACAACCTAATAAAATCCCCAAAGTACAATAAAAAGGGTGAATTTGTACCTGAAATAAGGTAACAGGATATTACAGGAAGGTAATTCTTTAATAGATTAAATGAATTATAAACCATTATGTGATGATCCTGTATTTAGTTCTAGTGTTCTCATGTAAAATAATCTTTGATTAAATTTCATTGGCCACGACAACCTTTGAAATGAACATCTCAAATTAATCATCTATTATGAAAAAAAATACAAGTTAGCCATGTACTACTTATTCTTCCACGGTTATTGGAGCATTCAAGTGGTAACAGAGTGGTCACATAATATTTTATAATTAATTAAATATCATTGATTTATTTACACATTTATAGTTAGTTTTCAATTCTGTTTATTCAATATTGAAATTTAAATCATAGGATTTCCTATTATTCCTTTTTATTAAAACAAATATAATACTTATTAATGAAGAACATTATAAGAACTCATCCAGAGGTTCCAAGGATGATGGTTGGATAGAAAAAGAATACACGGTGTGTAACCCTTAGGTACATGTCGTGTATCCATGTTCAATGCCCCAGAATGACTCACAAATTAATTCATATCATTGTGAATTTATTTTATATGGTGTGTAATTAATACACATCATGTATTTACCAGTATATCTCAGCACATGCTTAGTCTAACTACACGGTGTGTAACTTGTGTGCATGATGTGTATCCCATTAGTTAAAGAGGTGTCGTGTTTGTTTACATGACATGTGTGACTGGTAACCATGAAAATTAGCGACTGAATGATGTGTATCATAAGTACACATTATGTAATCTAACATATTTTTCTAAATATTACATGCCCAATCCCTAGGAATGTGTCATGGATAGAGAATTAATAATTATACATGATGTGTAGTACATTTCGTGTATATTACCTAATTACCCATAATTTAAGATTAATTTTTTTATAATACTTAAACCTTATCAACATATATTTTGGGTGTTATATATTTGACTTGTACATTCCATGTGATGGGTTTTATACATATTAAATATATAATTAAATTCTACATAATATTTTTAACTATATTTTGTATATAATCCATAACACATTGATTACTCAACACACATTAAAACATAATGTACTATGTAAATATCATGTGTCTGTGTGTCGTTTATTTTACAGTACACACCATAAAATTACATGATAATATGTGTATTATAGATACTACATGGGTAAAAATATATTAATATCATACATGTTGGGTAGTTCGAACCAGTACTAGTTGTGTTTCCTTCAAGGTACATGTTTTGTATTTAGTCAATTTTAAAAAATTATTAAATTTATTGAAAATAATTATGTATAAGAATATCAATAAATTTTGGATGAGAATAAAGATAAAATATTAGATTAATTAAATAATATAATTAATTGATTCGAGATCAATTTATCTTAAATATGAACAATTGGGAATGAATGCTAGTTTATTAAATGCATAATTTGTTTCATGTATGTGTATAATCATTGGAATATATTATACTTTTGTATGTGATTTGCTCACTTTTAATTTATTATTAAATTGAATTGATTTTATGTATGTCATCCCTCCTTTCATTATCTATGGGCTTGTGTGACCATGATTTCCTTTTATATAAACCCCTTAAACCAATCCTTTGGCTCCCCTCACCTGTATGTGAGTAAAATCTTATGTAATGGATGGAGCTCCTAAGAGGGTGGAAGTAGTTCAAGTTTGGATTCAAGGTGAAAACGATCCAAGATATACATTTAAATACAGGTGGAAAGATGTAGCATGAACCAATTCATAGTTCAAGGTGTATTTTACCTAAGTTGATGGTGAGTTTATCGTCCTCTAGATAAACTAACCATTAGGAAAATCTCATCATGCCACTATTTTTATTTTATTTCTATTAATTTTCATGGATAATTTATTTATAGATGTTTTATTGTGATCACATGCATTAATGAATTAACAACCGTGAAATATATAACTAAAATGAATTGGATTATGCATAAACTTTATTTAATATATGTTTAATCAATTAAGTAAATCCACTTAATATTAATAGGAATGTAATAAAGATAAATTGGTAAATTTATGAATAATAATAAAAATACTCAATTATATATATTAAGTTGTCATAGAATTCCACTACTTAAGTTAAAATCAAACCATAGTTCAAAGTTCTTGATTATCCAAAATCAGGATGCGTTCAATTATCACAGAGAATTCTAAATTTATTTTTGGGTAAAATTAACTTAGTTTACATCAAGGGTTAACTTCTAAAATAAGGCATAGTGTAACTGAGAGGCAAGGGTTTTGGAAATCCAAATTGAGGATTTTAGGATTTGGGAGCCCACTCAACAGATTAAGAAACTGTGAGTTAATGCAGTTGAAAAAATTATGCCTTTCTAAATCCCTTCAAATAACTTTTCAAGACAGAGTATGGGTTATGAGAAGAAAAATATGGGTCCTTGGAAATAGAATATCAAAAAAATGGGATATTATGAAACCAATAGTGAGGGATATTGAATTTTGATAAGATAGTTTGAGATTAATAAATTTAATATTTATTATTTAATATTATAAATTAGAAAAAGTAAAAAAAATAACTTATTAATTATAGAAAAAGAAATCCAAATGGCTCCAACCATATCAATGTGATCCATACTTGATATGGATAAATTTATTACTAACACAAATTTCCAAGAATGGAAAAGGAATTTACACATTATTTTACACCATGAAAGAAAATTATATATACTGGAAAATCCCATTCACAAAGGGCCTAACCAATAAGCTATTAAGGAAGAATTGAATCTCTATGTGAAAAATTTGGATGATTCTAATGATGTCTAATTTTTTATGATATCATCCATGCATAATGATTTTCTAAAGAAACATGAGGATATGGACGTGTATAGAATCATATCTCTCCTTCTTGAACTCTATCAAGAGAAGGTGAGACAACAGAGATAAGAGATCTCTAACACACTATTCATGTGCAATATTGGATAATTAGTGCTATATTTTCCACATATAGTCAATATGATTGGATATATATAGTAATTAAACATCGTAGGCTTTAAGATATCTCCTGAGATGCATAGATATCTCATCCTTTCCTCACTAAAAAATCATTATCCAGTTTCATTGTAAATTAAAATATGAGTAATAGAAAGAAAAATGTTTCGTAACTTATTACTCTCATTCTCCAAGTTAACAAGGACATGGGGTGTAAAAAATCCATATCCCTTATGGTGAAAAAGAAATGGAAGAATAAAGAGAAGGATTTCAAGACATATACTAATTCTAAATCTCTAGTTCATTGTCCTTATAAGAATAAGAAGATCTAAAGGAAGATGAAATAAAAAATATGTAGTATTTTTTTCATATGGAAATCTAGGACACTGTAAGAAATGCACCCATAAGCAAGGGGAAACTAATGGTGTGTTCTTTATCAAGTGTAATATTTTTATATCTACACATTGGGTATTAGATATAGCTTTTGGGTCCCACATCTATATACAAATACAAAAACTAAGTATATTTAGAAATATTTCTAGAGGATATGTGGATCTTCGAGAATCCAATAAATCATGGCTCGGTGTTTTAAATATAGGAGACTACCATATTCTATTAAAAACTAAAATGATTTTAGTTTTAAAGAACTATTATTTTGTGCCAAGTGTTACTAAAAACATCATCTCTATTTATTTTCTTGACATGGATGGATTTATTTTAAAATTTGGAAATAAATAATGCCACTTTTTCAAAGACAACATTTTTTATAGTATGAAACAAGTAAATAACAGTCTTTATGTATTGAATTATGAAAACCAAGTATTGGAAATATATAAAGAATCATGTTTCCATGAATCATATAACACTCAGCTATCAAATCACCATCTTGGTCACATGAATGAGAAACTTCTAACAATTTTATATCAAGATGGTTATTTAGACTCATTTTAGCTAAGACCACTTGAAATATGGCATTCTTGTTTATAAGGAAAAATGACCAAACCAATATTCAGTGGATATGGTAAAAGGTCCATAGATCTTATAATATTGGTGCACACTAATGTGTGTGGACCTTTTATAGTAGAATCTATATGTGGATATTATTACTCCATAAGTTTTATTGATGACTTGAGTAGATATAGCTATGTATACTAGATGATGTATAAGTTCAAGACCTTTGAGAAATTCAAAGAGTTTATGAATTAAGTAGAGAATCAACTTGGTAATAATATAAAGAACATTTGATCTAATCTAGGTGTTGAATATCTTAACCAAGAGTTTATTTACTTTCTATAGTAGTTTGGAATTATATCTCAACTCAATATACCTTATACACTATAGTGGAATAGTATTAGTGAAAAGAGAATTGTAGCTTGATATACATGGTAATGTTGATAATGAGTCATGTGGATATTCCATTATCCTTTTGGGGATATTCATTAAAAATTGCAACAAACACACTAAATTGAGTACCAAAAAAAGTAGAAAATAGAATTCCCTTTGAGTTATAGAGTAGAAAGAAACCCATTTTATCATATACATGTGTATGGGGATATGAGGAATTTTTTAAGGACACCTCTAGAAACAAACTAGAACCCTGAGGCATGAAGTTTATATTTATATGATATCCCAAGGAAACCAATGTATATTATCTATATAACTCCTCAAAAAATAAAGTGATCATCATAAGATAATCCATCTTTCTTGAGAGGTAGAACATCCTCAAGAAGGATAGTGGGATAAATATTAACTTTGATGAAGATGATTTTCAAGATATACAAGGGTTGTTACAGTAATATATTCTATTGGTGCCCATGGAAAAATTTATTCTTGAAACACAAGTACTATATAGAAGTACTAGAGAGGTAATAAAACCATAAAAATATAGTTTTCTTGTCACCATAGATAGTGACTCGTTATTGATTGACAATAATGAACCACTCTCCTACAAAGAGGAAGTAGAGAAATCAAAAGCTACAACATGAAAAGAAGGCATGAATTATAAGATGAATTCCATGTATTAGAACCAATTTTGTCTATTTGATCAATCCACCAGTTTATGTAAAGCCTATTGGGTGTAAATGGGTATTCAAGAGAAAACCAAACATGGAAGGTAAAATAAATACCTAAAAATCATGGATAGTATCTAAATGGTTTAAAATCATCAAGTAATTGACTACAATGAAACCTTTTTCTGAAGTTTACATGTTTAAATCCATAAGAATTCTACTTTCTATGGTATATTTACATTACTAAAAAATTTGATAAATGGATGTCAAAATGGATTTCTTTAATGAGAACCTTTAGGAATATTTCTATATGACACAACTAGAAGGATTTATGACTCCAAGTAATGTCAAAAAGGTTTTCAAGTTATATAGTTCCATTTATGAATTGATACGAGCATCCAGGTTATGGAACATTTGGTTCGATGAAGCTATAAAATAATTTGGTTTCATTAAAAACAAATGTGATCCATGTGTTTATAAGTGGTTCAGTGATAGTGAATTTTTTTTCCTAGTAGTATATGTCGATGACATATTACTTATTGGAAATAACATACCAATATTGCAGTTATATAAGGATTATTTAAACAAGTGATTCTTCATGAAGTAATTAGGTGAATTATCCTACATTCCAGATATCAAGATCATTTGTGATAGATCCAAGAGTCCTCTTGGACTAAGTCAAGGTACATATATTAACCAGATACTAAATAGATTTAGTATGTAATAATCTAAGAGAGGATTATTTCCAATGTCACATGGTATATATATTTCTAAGAAAATGTGTCCTCAAACATAAAAGGATAAAGATAGAATGAGTAAGATCTCATATGATTCTATGATAGGATCAGTCATGTATACCATGTTATATTCTAGGATTGATGTTGCCTATGCTTTGAGCATGTTTGGAAGATATCAATCTGATTTGGGTGAACAACATTGGTTTACTATTAAGTTTATTCTTAAGTATCTGAGAAGAACTAAGTATATGTTCCTGGTGTATAGAGGATATGAGGATCTGGTCATGAGGGGTTATACCGATTCTATATTTGAAACAAATCATAATGATATAGATTCATGGTCAGGATATTTATTCATTCTCAATGGAGGAGTTGTGAGTTAGAAGAGTTCAAAGAATCCATTTGTCACCAATACTACAGTGGATTCTGGGTATATAACGGATTTTGATGTATCCAAAGAAGCTGTTTTGATATGAAACTTTGTCAAATAGATTAATGTAGTATCTAATAGTAAAGACACTATCACATTATATTTTGATAATAGTATAATGGTATATTTCGAAAAGGTTATAAGGTCACACCAACAGAAAAAGCACATACTCTGGAATTATCACCTCCTGAGATCTTTTTATCTGAGGGGTGAAGTTATGGTGAGTAGAGTTTTCACTGAAGAAAATATGATGGACCCCTTAACTAAAGCCTTATCTCAGTAGAATCATGAGTATCATGTGAGGCCTAGAAGACTGAAGGTTGTTAGTAGTTGACTCTAATGAAAGTGAGATTCTATTGGAGTTGATTCCCTAGAACCAAATTATATGTACTTTATGATTACCTGCATTCAATATTTTGAATATTAATAAATATATTATCACATCATGAGTGTTCGTATGTGTAATGTAGTATATGATAACTTCCAAAGAGTTATTGTTTTACTTAAATGTTATATTAGTTCCCTATTATGATGAGAACCTAGAAGTGACACGGTAGTATTATTAAAATATATATGTTATATAGCTGGATGATATCGTTTGATGGGACACAAATATTGTAGGATATAAAGGGTAGAAACTCATAGAAATTTGAGATACTTTCTCATGGTGTATGTACTTAGTAATTTTCATTGTAGGATATTATGAGAACATGACTCGTTGGTAGGAAATCCAAATTTATATGTGTTATTTTATGTTCCTATCTACATATGTGTTTATTGTTCCTTAAACTTTAATATTATTAATAATGGATATTATTAGTCACTTAATTTGATGTATTGATGAAAACCATGGTGACATTTTTTCACAGTGAACTAAGATACATTGGGTGTGTCATGAGTGATATTTCATCAAGGATTTTTCCCTTATGTTATTTAATAAAAATTAATATCTTAAACCCTTTATAGGAATAAAATCCCCTAAATAAATCCATGGTTATGGGGTTCTTTAGGAATGTTCATTTCTGAAAATTCAAAGAAAGCGACATTGAGCACATAGGTTGATGACATCAGTATACAACATGATTGATTAGAGATATCATTATAAAGGGATTATATTACATATTAAGAATTTGTATGAGGTTTTATGTCATTGTGTAACAGACTAGCCTAGTTTAACCCATAATGTCACCTGACTTGTCCTTTCATAAGGCCTGAATCACTTTCCCAATTTCCATGGTTTGGCCACAAGAACCTGGGTATCAAGCAAATAAATATGGTAATTATTCCACACTTCAACATACATGACATAAAATAACAAAAAACAAATTATTATAGTAGATATTCATAACACATTGTATGTCAAAATGACTGAACCATAAAGGTAACACCCAAAAATTGGAAAACAAGGTCTAGATGATCAAAATAAATAACCAATAACATGGAACCTGAAGAAACTCATGGGTCTATATCCACATGACCATATGTCACCACCATATCAACCCACCAGAAGGAAAAATGGTCCATAAGATTAATCCTCTACATGACACTCTTCCCTTTACCTGTATCTTGTAAAACCAAGTATGCATATTCCCAAAGGCATATAAAGGGTGTGAGGAAAATGATTCTAGTAGGATACCACCATTAATATATACAATATCTTTACACATGAATCTATTATTTATTATATAAAATATATTTGAAAAACACATTTCAAAATAAATATTTTTTTATATAAAATCATCATTTGGTTTTATTTTGAAAAACATGCCATATTATAGTAATAAAAAAATATAACATAACATTTATCCATGAGGCATAAGAAGATAAATAATCCATACTATCATGATTTGATAACTATATCAAGATGATAAATAATTATATCAAATAGACCTGCATGTAATGTATCCACAAAGCACCAAAGTAAAATCCATGACATGAGGGTGTACATAATAGAGACACAAAAAGAAACACTAGTCGGTATAAGTGAATCCTAAAGTATGAGAAACTTGGTCCCCCAGTAAAGTTACCCACTATAAACCATGGAATCACAAGAACCTACCCTAGTGATAGATTACTCCACTAAGGTTAGCATATGTTTAGTTTCCCCCATACCCCAAGTTATCCTGATGTGTTATATATCATCATTATATTTCAAGAAAACTAGGTCCACATTTCATAAAACATTTTCTATAGTGATTCCACACTGCTTCCATGCTTGAAAACCCATTTCCATTTCAAAACCATCTTTGCAACATTTTATCAAACACATCATGTGCATAAAATCAAGTTTTTAAAGAAAATACATTTTGAAAACACTTTCTATTGACACCAAATATCAAGGATATAACCCATCAATATCAAAATTTAAATTTAATAAATCAAAACCAAAGGATCGCATCACAAGAAAACAAGCATTATAAGGGATAGATCATAGGATGGAGACACCTACCTTAAAAACAATGAAGACCTCATTGACCCTAATACTGGTGAGGGGAGAGGAAGAGATAAAATCCTACAGAGTCTAGATCTGATAGAAAAAAATTAATTCTCATTATTCATGAAAGATCCAACTATATATTATCATAATGAATCAAACACATAGAACAGATTGGATTGGATCTAATTCACTGAATTACATTTAACAGATATCCAAGATTTCAATCAGCATGAACATCCACAAAAAAAAGAGGTATATAGATAAGATATCTAACAAGGATCCTATAGATCAAATAAAATCATATTAGGGTTAATAGGGTTGTATTATAAAGATTAAATTAAGATTTTGGGGAAAAATGACTTTTAGACCCTTACTTAATCACACATCAAGCGGTGTTACTAGCATGCCACTAGACATCCACTGGCTATATTATGGGCGCGAGCAGTGTGCGTGTACCAAAAATTCTCCATCGTCTACCTAGTGGCACTTATAGAACTGAAGGTGTTCTGCCAATATGCATCGACTAGCTAATGGACCTTCACCAGCTAGTCAGTGGCCTCCTGATACCACCAAATACTAACCTCTCATCTCATAACCTATGGATGACCTGGAGAGTAAAAATGAAAAGGAAAAAGATTCTTTTTACCTGATTCTGTATATTTAGGTGTGATAAATATCCCTTCTATAAAATCATTCTACCCCTATAAAGGCTCAGGATCACAGGCCTGAAATGATATAAGGTCATTTTTGCATCATCAACGCCTCATGCTCCCATGTCTCATGGTTTTACATACCACAATTTCATATCAATTGAACTAATGGGATCTTTTAGCCACAAAACACCTTATATTTCTAGTCCACTATCTAAATAGGCCTTTCAACTACTGAGGTGTTGGGTTCAATTTAAACAACCTCCTACTCAATCACATGGGATGAAATCGATTAATAATTATTCATTTAGGAAACATGGAACACATCATGGATAGAATTCAAACAAGCAGGTAAATATAATTGATAATATGCCTTCCTGAGTCGCTCCATAATCTCAAATGGGTAACTTAACCTACCTCCCCAAATTTCTATGTCCCAAATGAGATGAAACTCTAGGGAAAACCGATTCACTCACCTCAAATTCCAATGTATTATAATTTTGATCAATATATGGTTTCTAGTGAATTTAATCTATTTCTAACCTAATATTGATCAATTGAAAAATATTTTTCATCTCTTGAATGATGCTCAATCCAATCAAAGAGCATTATCCAATATCTTCCCAACAAAGAGATGATCTACAAGGCCTCCCATAAAATGCCTCAAATTGTGCAATCCTAATTGAAGATTGATATTTATTGTTGTAAGTAAACTCCACTATGGGTATAAGTTTATCTCATAATCCACTAAAGTCAAGAACACATTCCTGAATCATGTCTTTAAGAATCTAGATAGCTCACTCAGTTTGGATATCTTTATGGGGATGATATGTTGTGATCAACTTTAACTGAAAACCCATCACTACTTGAAATCCACTATAAAACTGAGATATTAAGTGAGGGTATGTATCTAAAAATGATATTCAATGGAACACCATGGATTTTGATAATATCTTGCACATAAAAGTTCTCAAGGTCCTCTACCTTCATTGACTCTTTAATGGGTGGTAAGTGTGTGAATTTTGTGATTCAATCAATAATTACTCATATCACATCCTTAAAACTAGGATTACAAGGTTTCCCAAACATAAATTATATGGATATTTTATCCCATTTCTATATTTTAATGGGTAAAGGTTGTAGAAAACTAGTAGTAATTTTATATTTGGCCTTAATTCTATGATATGTAAGGTATAGAGACACAAAATTCACAATCTATCATCTCATTCCCAACAACCAATAGTGAATTATCAATTCATAATACATATTGGAAGCTTCGTGGTGCACAGACTAATTAGACCAGTGTCCATTATCCATCAATTCCTATCTCAAGACTATCAAAATAACCATCCTTCCTTAGAAACATAAAAAACCCACCATGATACAGAGATCACTCGCTCAAGGTCTCATATCCATAAAGAATCCTACTAAAGCATTGAAACTCTATATCCTCATACTTTCCAAGTTGAATATGATCATCCATAGATGATTCAACCTAATAACAAGATAGAAATACCTATTTTTCATCTCTCCCTTTATCTAAGTGCATATCAATAAACAACCCCATCAATAACCACTCTTCCACTAATTCCTTCACTGCCTGAGTTAATAATTTTTTTTATCAAAGTGTTTGTAACCACATTTCCTTTTTTAGGGGAGTATGAGATATCAAAATCAAAGGTTATAAGGTACTTAACCTAGTTTCTTTGTCTCAAGTTCAATACCCTCTAAGTGAAGATATACTTTAGACACTTATGGTCTGAATATACTATGAATTACTCCCCAAAGAGGTAGTTATGCCAAGTCTTAAGAGTGTACATCACTATAATAAAATCAAGACCATGAATGGGGTAGTTGTTTTCATGATGGTGTAATTTATGAGAGCCATAATCTACCACCTATCTTCTCTAAATTATAACACAACCCAAACCCATGACTGAGACATTACAGTAGACATTATTTCCCAAACCCAACTCAAGAACGATCAAGACGGATCTGAATTAAATATCACTTCTAACTCATCAAAATTTCTATGGCACTGATCACTCTAAACAAACTTCACACCCTTATCGGTTAACTCTTTCATAGAAGATACAAATTTGGAGAAGTCTCAGAAAAGGTTCCTAGAATAACTAGATAAACCCAAGAAACTCTATATCTTAAACATATTTATGGGATACTCTCAAGAAATAACCTCCTAAATCATCTCAGGATCCAGTAAGACACCCTTCTCAGAAATCACATGGCCCAAAAATTTCACCTCTTGAATCCAGAACTGACATTTGGATAGCATCATGTATAGATGATACTCTTTCAATATCCTAAGGAAGATATTCAAATTCTTATCAAGATCCTTATCTGATTTAGAATAAACAAGGATATCATGCACAATAAAAACCATGAAATAATCCAATAACTAATAGAATATTAAATTTATTAAAACCATAAATACCACAAGATAATTAGTAGGTCCAAATGTCATGAACATATACTCATAATTCCCATAACTTCTTCAGAATTTCATCTTAGGAATATATTTCTCTTGGAACCTCATATGATGGTACCCCAATCTCAATTCAATTTTTAAAAACCACTAGGGTACCTTAAGCTAATTGAAATTCTTATCAATCCTAGTCAATGGATATTTTTTCTTAACTATCACCTGGTTGAGTTTCTAGTAATAAAAACAAAGTTAGAGACTATTTTTTTCCTTCTTTGTAAAGAGTACTGGCGATGGACAAGGTGAAACATTAGGAAGAATAAATACCTTAACCTTAAGAACCCTAAACTGGACCTTTAATTCTTTCAATATAGTGGGTGTCATATAGTATGAAGCTAAGTAAATGGGTATCTTCCCCATAATCAATTCTATAGTAAACTCGACTTCCCTCTAAGGTGGAAACCCATAGAAATAATTTGGAAAAAAATTTAGCATACTCACTCACCTCCATAGAAAGAGGACCACTAAGATGTGGATAAATAGTAGTAAAAAACATCTCTGATAACTGTTTTGAGATCATCTTAGCACTATGGACAATAGAACCTGCTCTCCCAAATCTATTATCTTACTCACCCTAAAAGACGTGAGTGACTCCATCAGAAGATAAAAATTGGACCTAATTATGATAGAAATTAACCTTTGCTTTATAGTTAATCATGAAATCCATGCCAATGATGATATAAAAGATTTTAAGTTCAAGACCTATAAAATTTCATATGGTTTTGTGGTTATCAATCATCACTTTAAAGTTAGTACATCTAAAACCCTACTCTGACTTCTTTTTCAAAGGAGTGTAAAGATTCACCATGGAATACATAAGCACCAAATTCAAACCCAACACATCAATAATCTTGTACAAGATAAAGGAATGAGTTTCACTAGTATCAAATAGTTCCATAACCATATAAGATGGAAAAAAAATCATACCTCTCATGATATTTTGTACTACCTCTGACTCATCTAGTGAACACTCTGCTATATAGATACTTCTAACCCCATTCTTCCCTTTCTTCACAACCTAATCATCACCCTTAGAAAGAGGTTGATATCCCACCCATTTTTTCACATCAGATCAAAATTGATAACCCTTGGTGAATATGGATCTAGATTTATTTCCCTATGATTCTCTCTTACAGAAACATTGAAGATGGCCAGATTACCCACACACATGACACACCTTGGTTTCTACCTTACAGTCAAGTTTGAGGTGTCCCTTTCTCCCACACTAATAACAGATCATCGGTCCCTTCCCTGACATCTATTGTATACTCTTTCTACCACCTCGGTGTTGGCCACCCTTCTTCCTCTTCTGACCAAAAAATTAACTCTAGAAACCTCCTATTATCATGGATCCTCCATAAAGTCCTATATTTCAAGCTATATTTGTCTCATCAATGGTTTTGTTGTGTCTAATCTCCACAAAGGTGGGTAGGCATATAAGAATCAACATAGACCAAATATCTTACTTCATACCCATATCAAACCATTGTTCCTTGAGACAGTCATTAGAAAAAATCTATAGATATAGGTACACCAACTCTAAAAACTAATAATCATACTCCATGATAGAATGATCTCCCTGCTCTATAGTAACGAACACTCATGTCTTCACCACTCTTAGTGTCTTAGGATAAAACTTTTGATTGGCAGATTTCTTAAAAGTAGTTCAAGAGAAATATTCATGAAACTTAGATTTCAATATAGATTTCCAACACTTCTTTACTATCCCCTCATGCATATAAGTGGTGAAACTAACCTTGGATTTTTTTGGAAATTTCAGGACGTGTAAAATCCTCTCAATCATCACAATCCATTATTCTAGTTCATTTTTCCCCTTATTACCATGAAAGATTGGTGGATGATGCTTAGTTAATTTTGATGCATGGTCCAACTTCTATTATGTTTCAACATTTTCTACTTGGACCAAGGAATGGATCATTCAGACTATAGTTTCCACCAATATTGATTCAACTAGAGAATTCACCTATGGGGGTCACTTTAAAGATTATTATATAGGATTTGGGGATGGTATTCTTGAAGTAATCATATTATATAAAAAAATATAAAAAAACATAAAGAATAAAATTTCATTCCTTTATCATAATCAAAATTTTAGAGGATTAAATAAAAATTCTAAAAATATAAACAAGGATGGTAGATAGCCCCAGACTTCCCATGGTAACTTGAGGTTTGTCCTAAAATTGAGCTGTCTAGGTACACTCCCACACTGCCTATTAAGTTCTAATGGTATTATCTTCAGTCTAACAACAACCCCCAAACAAAATAGGTTGATACACAATCATGAGAAGATGATTTAATTATAAACTGGCTCTGATACTAATTTTTAATAGACCAACTCAGGTCAACCCATAATGTTACCCAACTTAACCAGCCACAAGGTCCAAAGCGTGTTCCTGATCACCATGGAATAAGATAAGCACATGATTATCAAGAAAATAAATATGTGAATGATTTAAATATCCAAAAAAATATAATATCAGATAAAAACAATCAGAGTATTGTAACAGATATCCATAGTACATTATATGTCAAAATAATCAACCCATAAAGGTAGAATCCAACAATTGGAAAACAAGGTCTAAATAAATAAACTCAATGGCCAACAATATGCAATCTAAATAAACACATGGGTCCACATCCATGTGACCATATTTTACCACTATCCAAACCCACTAGAAGGAAACATAGTCTAAGAGAGTCATCCTCTACATTATTCTCTTCCATTTACTTGTATACTACAAAACCAAGTCAGTATATGACCAAAGGAATGTGTAGGGTGTGAGTAAAATGAGCCTAGTAGGATACCACTATGAATCTACACAATATCTATCCAAATGAATCCGTTAGTTCTTATATAAAATAGATTTCAAGAAAATATCTCAAAAGAAATCTATTTTATATATAAAATCAACCTTTTGTTTTCTTTTCAAAAACATTTCATATTCTAATAAGAAAATAATATAACATAACATTTATCCATGAGGCACAAGCAAATAAATAAACTAGACTATCAAGATCCGATAATTATATTAAGTGGGTAAATAATAATATCAAATAAACCTACATGTAATGTATCCATAAAGTACTAAATAGTAATCCATGACAAGAGGGTGTACACAACTAAGATGTACAAAGGAACACTAACCGAAATAAGTGAATATTAAAGTTTGGGAATCGCATACCCCTAGTAAGGATACCCACTAGAAGCCATGGCATCATGGGAACCTACCCTAGTGATAGGTTACCCCAATAAGGTTTGCATACATTTATTTTTCCCCCATGCCCTAAGGTCTCCCAATGTTCTATATACCATCATTACATTCCAAAAGACAAATCCCACATTTCATAAAACATTTTCTATAACAATGACACACTACTTCCATGCTTGAAAAAACATTTCCATTTCAAATTAATCTTTGATTCATTTTATCAAACACAGCATGTGCATAAAATCTATTTTTTAAATAAAATCCATATTGAAAACACATTCCATTGCCAGCAAACATCAAGGACATAACCCATGAATATCAAATATTTAATTTCATAAATCAAACCCAAAGTAGAGCATCACAAGAACACAATAATATCAAGGGATAAACCACATGATAGAGAAACCTATCTCAATAAAAATAATGACCTCATTTACCTCAAGAACAGTGAGGGGATAGGAAGATATTAGATCATACATAACCTATATCTGATAGAAAAAATGGTAATTCTCCATTATCATGCTATATCCAGTGATCTAAACTCATAATTAATCCAACACATAGAGAATAATAGGAAGAAATAGATTAAAATGGGTATAACTTACCATATTACAATCAAAAGAGATCCAATCTTTAAATCAGTGTGTAGATCCACCAACAAAAAGAGGGGAAATCTAATATCATCACAAAAGAGCCTCTAGATCAAAGAAAATCATATTAGGATTGGATTAGAGGGTTTAAATTAACATTTCAAACCAAAATGAAATTTAGGCCCTTACTTAATGGCATGTATAACAATATCACTGGTGATTCACTGAACATAAACTGGTCAACCAATGATGACCAACTGGTTTGATGGTGGGTATAGGAAATGGGCCTATACCTACAGGTCTCCATTGGCTGGCTGGTGGCGCCTGCAGACCTACAGGTGTTCTGTTAACATACATCGGCTAGCTAGTGTCCCTTTACCAGCTAACTAGTGACCTCATACTACCACTAACTACCAACCTCTCTTATCACAACCTACTGATGACCTAGAAACCAAAAAGATGAATACAAAAGAGGCATCATACCTGATTATATATATCGGGGTGTGATAGGTTGCGGCATTAACTTCTTTCTCTATGGGTTCCTTGATGTGTTTCTGGATGTTAACATTGGACTTTGGGTAGCTCAACCTAATTCCACTAAGAAATAAGCCTAGAGGATCACACACTAAGTGTATCCAAACCCTCATTTTAATATTAGATATTATTAATTATTTAACACATTGAATAAATATTATTCTCATGCATGGTTTAATAATTATTCATGTTTTCTTGATGTCATATATAAATTTTCTAGTTATTCGAGAGAATATTTGTGAGTATGATATTTAATAAACATTTATTTTTTATTTATTGAATATAATATTTATTTATTTATTGGAAAATAAAGTAGTGATATTTATTTATTAAATAAATATTCATTATTCAAGGCATGATAAATAATGTGAAGGAATAAAAGACCGGGTTTAAAGGTCTGATAAAAAATAATATATATTAAATGTTATTTAAATAAATTTTCAACAATTTATTCAATAAATAATATTTAATTAATTCACTGGTTTTGATCATGTCAAGAAATATTATTATTATTATTATAGGCATGGGGTTACATAGGGATTAAGAAAATAATAATGATGTGTGGGTAGTTAATATTTTTTAACCCTAAAACTATTTAAACCCAATTATATTATTTACATCCCAAACGTTAGCCATTTTTTTGGTCGTGTACAATGACATCTGAAGAATCATCTCAATCCCTAGAAAACTACTCTCCAATAACACTCTCAAGATCATAGAGTGATCCTCCTCTACCACCCCTCTCAATTCTAGTGAGATCAAGGAGATTCATTCTCTGAAACAATTCTCATGGTGATCGTAGATGAATCATACAAGAATTAGGATATTTAGTACTAACATTCATAGATTCCTATGGTGTTGCTCATAAGTTCATGGTGCATGTGTGGATCACCACTGGAGTGGATTTACACTTGATTCATGCGACACAATAATGGAATTACATGGAGATGCTAGATTCCACAATGAATAAAAAATTCATCACAAAGTAATTATTTAATTATATAAATTAATTATAAATCATTATGTGATGGACACTATTGTAGATCGGATGATATCCAGTACTGAACTTTATCCACTCTAAACAAAAATCATAGATAAAGGGGATACCTTTATCAGTGCTAAAAAAATTATCGATAAAGGTAACATTTATTAGCACTAAAAAATGTGCTGATAAAAGGGTGAAATTTGTTAGTACTTTTTTTTTGAACTGGTAAAAGTCCCCTCTTTATCAGTGATCTTTGTTTAGCATTGATAAAGGTCACAGTGAATAATTTAATTTATATATATATATATATTTATATATTTTTAAATAATATTATATTATAATAATTATATATATATATGATTTATAAAACTTTTAATAAAAAATGAATATTATTTTCATAATTTTATATATGAAACATTTTCAAATTTATATTTGTTAATGAAAATTTTTAATAGTATATTTATGTACATTAATTGAAAAATGTGTATATAATTAATATAAATATAATATATTAATATCAAATCATGGTCAAACTGATCATAAACCATTTAATAAAATGTGGTAGATGATATCATAAAATATCAATCCCAATTTAGAATAATATTCAACAGAGGGTGTTGAAATAGATGAAAATACTCTAAAAATCATCGAGGAATTCTTGAGAGAAATACATTTTTACTTTGGAAAGAAGAGTTCTTTTGGAAAATCATTTGTATTTTTCATAAAATCATAATATAAACATGTATATACTATAAAATAAAATTTGAGGACAATGAAATTATTTTTGAGCCATAAATGTTGTCCAAATGAAGTTAAATCATGTAAAAATAGTTTTTAAGAAACTTTAGAAATGGGTCACTTCAGTGCGGTTTCAGAGAAAATATAAGAGTATTTAAAATAGACAAATGCATGATTGTTTACATAAAACCAGAAATAGATAATATATTTTTTCATGATAAAAATATTTATTTTAGAAAAATATTGGTGTCTCAAAATAGGTTATGGAGTGTACTTGAAAATGGATAAGAAATTGAGAAGTACCCTTTAATCGGGCTTGCTTATCAGAAGGAATTGAAAAGGGGGCATTATAAAATAAGTATTTCCCCATAAAAGAATGAAGAAATGATCTAGATAAATGATTTTGGAACATAAAAAAATAATTTAAATGAATTATATAAAAATAAATAAGGATTACATTGGGGTAAATATATAGAAAGCATAACCTGAATAAAAAATAGAGGTTCGGGGAGAATCTCTTACCTTATGTCTGAAAGTGTTCTTCACTTGAACTTAATTTACTAGATAATAAAATTAAATCAATTAATTAATTAATTAAGAAACTTTTCTACATGTATTTTATTTATTATAATTTTATTAAGTTCATTTATGGTATTTTTGATGATTTATAAGATTTATTTCTGTCATTCAGGAGTGTTCATTTCCTTGGTTTTCATGAGTGATTCACTTGTATACATGTATGAAAGATCAAGTAAAATGGGAATAGTTGTCTAGAATTGATGTTATATTTTAATAATTAACATCCATAAGATTAAATGGTTATATAATTAATTTGGTTATATGGGGTGAGGATGAATCATTAGATAAGATATTAGTGATAATCATTTAGATTAATTTGGTCGTTTTTCGATCATCATGAAATAGTTTTGTATTATGAATTAATATTAAGTATGTAAACTAGTTATATAATATTAAATATATTTTAATATATGTATTATATTCTTTTTTAACTATAAAATGGTTTTATGACTAGTCTTAAAAGTGTAATTAAAAAATTAAAACTCATCGTCCACGAAGGCGATAAATCAGTACCACGCAGATGATGTTTTCACTTTTAGAATAAAAGGAAGAGGAGAAGAGACTTGATAGTTTATTTTCCATTAATATAATAAAATTAAATTATATAAAATACTATATTTATCATGAATTTTTTTACAAATAAGAGAAAATAAAATAAATAAAACGAAAGAGGATTTTACCTCTTGGTTTCTTCTCCTTGAGAACCTCCTTAAGGAAAATTGGTTTTGGTATTTTATTGAGACCCAAGGATTATGGAAATGAGGTAAAGGTTAAGTAAAAGTATTGGGAATAAATTATACAAGCTCCAAGGCTTATAATGTGTTAGGATAATAAGTGTTCAAGGGTGGTATTTATAGTGTAGGAGAGGGGTGGTTTCTTGATTATTTTATCCATTAGTTTACTATTTGGATCAAGATAAGAAATAGTATTGATTCTTGTGAAAACATACAGTAACTAGTGAATTTGAGTTTGAACTGATGGTTTCTTACATCATGCATGATGTTTTAATTCAGGTATTTGAATTATAATTTAAATATCATAAATTACTATATTTCACTATTCACCAAAAATTCAACTATTTTAAAAAAATCCCAAAAATTCACCCTAAACATTTTTCGATGTGTAGAATTAAAAAATTAACTCCATTTTATTAAACTAATTTTCTAAATATTATATATTTAATTTTTAATTAAAATCATCATTTATTCAAGAAAAACTTATTTTTAAAATTATAACAGATTTTATAACACTTTGAAAAATTAATTAAGCTCTCATAAAATTATATTATCATCATAAGACAAAAAAATTATTAATTTATGAATCTATTTTATGAAAATAAATTTTATTTTAAATCATTATATTAATTATAAAATTTTAAATAAACATTTATGTTTTACAAAAATATTATTACTTAATTTATCATTTTTAAAACATTCAATTACTTATATTATGATATAATTATATCATATTTTTATTTATATAATTCCTAAATTTAATTTATAATTTCATAAGTGAGCTTACTATTCTATTGGCCGGATTACTATTCATAAGGGTCACATTACCATTCCAAATGTCAACTTAATATTTCATCAATATAGGTTTCTTAATTTATAGAAATACCTCTTATTTCATTCATTCTTCATTTATAAAGTTTTTATTGTGTTTTCTATGTGATATTTATGTGGTATATTCTATATATATCATAATTATAAGAAGTGGAAAAAATTATTGATAAAATTTTGGGTCATTACATTCTCCCCTCCTATAAAAAAATCATCCTCAAAATTTTCAGAATGTCACCTCATAAAAATATTTGGGTAGTTCTTCATCATAACATTCTGTAGTTATCATGTTGCCTCTTCAATTTTATGAATTATCCAAAGTAACTTTACCAGCTGAGTTTCCTAATTCCTTAACACTTTTTCTCTAGTGTCTATAATCCAAATAGGCTCTTCACAATAAGATAAATCATGTTTCAATTCTATTTCTTCAGAAGTTATAACATGTGTTGGGACTATCATGTACTTACTCAATAAAGATATTTGGAACACATCATGAACATTGGAAAGGCTATGTGGCTTTGCTAAATGATAATACACAACTCCAATTTTCTCTATAATTTCAAATGGTCTAATGTACCTGGGGTTTAGTTTCCCTTTCTTTCCATATATTTTAACACCCTTCCATGGAGTTACCTTCAAGAATACATGATCTCCCACTTGAAACTCTAAATATTTTTTACCATTGTAGGCATAACTCTTTTGCCTACTTTAAGCTACTTTGATATGGTTTTAAATATTCTTTGTCATTATCATTGTTTCCTCTACAAGTTCTAGGCCTAAAATCTTCCTTTCACCAACTTCATCCCAACAAGTTGGTGTACAGTATCACTTTCTATATAACGCTTCATATAGTGCCATTTGAATACTTTAATGGAAGCTATTATTATAAGAAAATTCTACAAGAGGAAAATAATGATCCTAGATACCTTAAAATTCAAGTGAGTAGGACCTTAACATTTCTTCTAAAGTTTGAATAATTCTTTCTAATTGTCCATCAGTTTGAGAGTGGTAGGTGGTGCTCAAATCAAGCTTAGTGTCTAAATATTTCGAGAGACATTTCTATAATTTCTATGTAAATAATGGATCATAATCAGACACAATTGAAAGAGGTACTCCATGAAGTCTTAAAACTTCATTAATATAGAGTCATGTAAGGCGCTCTAGTGAAAAATCCTCCCTTATAGTGAGGAAATGTGTAGATTTGGTAAGTCGGTCAAACATTACCCATATTTCATCATTCTTTATTGGAGTATTTGGTAATCCAATGAAAAAATACATAGTAATGTCTTCCCATTTCCATGTAGGAATAGGAATAGGCTTCATGAATCCTCTAGGATGTTGTATTTCAGCCTTCACCTATTAAAAAACTAAACATATTGATACATAATTAGTAATTTCCCACTTTATATTATCCCACAAAAAATATTCCTTCTAGTATATATACATATTATTACTACCAAAGTGTATAGAGAAATTTGAGCTATGAGAATCATCCAATAATTCCCTTTTTAGATTGGGTATAGAGGGAACACAAAGCCTATTCCAAAATTTCAAAATTCCATCTTCATATACAAAGTATACCAATTTCCCATCATTCACAGCTTTAATTTTCTTTTGAATATTCTCATCATTAGACTGAGAACTTTTAATCCTTTCCAATAAAGATGGGTTGGAAACCATTTTAAAAATTATTGATGCTTCACCTCCCTTGATAATTTCTATATCCATCCTTACTAGATATATATACACAGGATCCTTGTCAAACCTCATTTTGTTTAAAACTCTATGGTCATTCTTGATAAAATCATCAGCTACCATATTTTCCTTTCTTGTGTGGTAGTGTATAGAAAAATCATAATCCTTGAGTAGCTCAAGTCATCACCTTTTCCTCATGTTGAGTTCTTTCTGTGAGAAGATATATTTTAAACTCTTGTGATCTGTATATATCTCGCATCCTTAACCATAGAGATTGTGTATCCATATTTTCATAGTAAATAGTACCATTTCTAACTCAAGATCATGAGTTTAATGGTTCTTTTCATGAGTTTTTAACTACCTTGATGCATAGGCAATAACTCTATAATTCTTTATAGGTATATACCCATGTCCTTTCTTTGATTCATCACTATAAATCACAAATCCACCATTTCTCTATGGTAGGATTCAAGATCATAGCATTAACTAATCTCTTCTTTGATTATTCAAAGCATTCTGCACATTACTTTGTCTAAATAAACTTAACCCCTTTATGAGTAAGCTTGGTTAATGGGTTAGCTAATTGGGAAAAATTCTGAATGAAACTTTGATAGTAACCTACTAAACCAATGAAACTACATACCTGGGTTATGTTCATTGGTGTAGGCCATTACTAGATTGAATTTTTCTTTATATGATCCACTAATATTTCATCCTTAAAGACAATGTGGCCAAGAAATGAAAATATATGAATCCAGAATTCACACTTTCTAAACTTCACATATAACTCTTTTCTTCTAAGAGACTCTAGAATAATCCTCAAGTGGTTCTCATGGTCCCCATAGCTTTTATATTATATCAAGATATCATTAATAAATACCACTCTAAATTCATAAATATATTCTTTGAATACTCTGTTCATTAAATATATGAAAATAGAGGGTGTATTTGTCAGTCTAAATAGAATTATTGTAAACTCATAATTTCCATACCTAGTTCAAAATGTTGTATTTGGAATATATTCCTTATTTTCATGCAATTTATGATATCTAAAACAATGTTCAATCTTTAAAAAATATTGATATTCATGAAGTTGATCAAATAAATCATCAATTTGAGGCAGAGGATACTTGTTCTTTATTATAATAGAATATATTTTTTTATATTCAATTCACAGCCTCAAGGATCCATATTTATTTTTAACAAAGAGAATAGGGTCTCCCCATGGAGAAACACTAGGGAGAATGAATCCCTTATTACTCAACTATTCTAGTTGTTTCTTTAGCTCCCTTATTACACAATGGACATTCTATAAGGAGTCTTTGATATTGACCATACATCGGGGATTAAATCAATAGAAAACTCAATTTATCACTCTGAAGGATGTCTAGGTAAATCCTCTAGAAATACATCAATGTATTCGTGCACAATAGGTACACCCTCAATTTCAAGATTTCTTTCCTCATCCATAGATGTTGTTTTCTATTACACCCCAAGAATTTTATTTAGTAGATATACTATGGTTGGATCTAGATAAGAATCATATGATAAGTTTTCTTCTCTAAAGATAAGGGATTTCATATCCTCCTCAAAAATAATAATTTACTTCTTCTTGCAATAGATTTTTACTTTATATTTTGAAATCCAATTTATACTAAGGATTATATCAAATTAAACCATAGGTATAATGATAATGTTTGTAACTAAATCAAATTTATGTGTCATAAATGGGACTTACTAATACATTTTTATTGTAATAAGACTACCCTTATAAGTTTTGACTAATAACTCCTTTATTAAATCAAAAAGGAAATGTCTAATTTTCTTAGAAAACTAGGTAAATATAAAAGATTGAAATGATCCAAATTAAAATAAAGCATTGTATAAGTTTGAGGAAATGATTAAAGTACCTTTCACCACATCATTATAAACTTCAAACTCAACTGTTGTGATCGTATAAGCTTGGTTTTTCTCCCTTGCCCTTCTCTAGGGAAATTTTCCTTGATGCTTAGGATAATCATTTGCATAATGTCCCATCTCTTTACAATTATAGCATTGAACATTGGTAGTTTCTTTCTTTCCTTTTCAATCACAGGATTGGTATCCTTTTTATCTAAAATTGTAACAGACTTCCATCCCCAAAATGCATATTCCATGATGTTTCTTTCCACAGTTATTATAGGATGGAAAGTCAACTCTTCCCTTTTTCCCTTTTTCATTATTTCCTTTTCCAAGATGTTTACCATCCCTCTTCTTCTCTTACTTTCCTTTAATTCATAATACCTAGAGAATTATTTCTCTATCTTGATAGCACATGAAACTATATCTTTGTATGATTAGAATGTTTGGGAGACCAATTACCTTTGGAGGAATGGTTTTAAACCATAAAAGAATCGATCAATCTTTATCTTTGAATTGATTATGAAATCTAAAACATGAATTGATAACCTTGTAAAGTTTTCTTCATACTTAGCAAAATTATCATTCTTCTTTTTCCTTAGATTCATGAATTGTCTCTCCATATTCACTTGTTGTTCACGAGGAAAATATGTTTCTAAGAAAAGTTACTTAAAATCCTTCAGTTTCATGTTTGATATTTCTTCCTACTCCTTCATTTTTTGAATAAATGACCACCATTGATCCACATATCCCAAGATAAGATAAATTTTTATGAAAACCTTCTCCCTTTCACTACTTCCCAAAGTAAAAAATATCTTCTTTAAAGAACTTATCCATTGATCATCTAAAAATGGGTTTATAGTTCCATTGAATGATTGAGGTTATTGTATCATGAAGTGGTATAACATTGTTCCTCCACACTGTAGATTAGGATGATCCATATGGGTAAGGTTATTGTTCATAAACTGGTTCAGTTGTCCCAGTATAGCTATAAGTTGTTCAGTACTAGTTTCAACTTCAGTTGCAACAACATTATCTTGCATAGGAGGGAAATCCCTACATGAAATACCTGTGTTGATGTGATTTACATTCCTTTCACTAGGCACCATTTCTAAATAATAGAATACATTAAATCAGATCATAATGAATAATTTTAAACTAGAAAAACACTTAACATAAATTGAAAAATTATGCTTAGATAATCTCATAATCAAAAATATGATTTCTTTGGGGACGTATTTACTTTTAAATAATTAATAATGTTTTGTAAAAAATATTAATTACCCTAAGAATATCTCCTGGTATTTTCAAACTATGTGTGTAGTAAGGACCATTGTTGTGTAACAGTTTATGTTGAGTCAGGCCCAACGCACCATGTCATAGTTGTTACCCCTAGGTACATCTGTACCAGAACCACATCCACTTGTAGTATCCAGACATGGATGTATTATTAAGAAGACCCAAATAATATCTACCTTACCAAAATTCTAGGATGTTCTTCTATTATTATCCTCAAATTCTATCTTAGGGTTATATTTCCTAATCTATGTTTTCTAAATCTAGTTTCCAATATTTCTACTAAACTTTCTCTGATACCAACTGTAAAGACTCATACCCCAATATCCTGGATTTAGTGCCTTAATTTAATAAATTGGTATTGTGAACAAGTGATCATACCCCATACAACCAAAAAGTTTAGTAGCTTTTGAAAACCAAATACAAATATAAGTTTTACATTACAACTTGAAAATAAATACAACATAGATACTCATTTAAAAACACTCATATTCTCTTATTTATCCCTATAATTCATTCATGATATACATATTATCATCCTGGGGGGAAATGAAACATAATAAAGGGGTGATCTCAAGTGCTTAGTAAGGTTAATCAATATAGCAGAAGCTATCATATACAATAAGTTAAGATGAATAACACATTCCATTAAAATATAATCTAGAGCATAATATAGTAGGAATAAAAATTGAATAAATAATGCCATATAAATAATCACAAAAGCATGAAACTTAACCATGGATATTCTACTAGTTAAATAATCACATGTAATATCAATTACTAGTATCATAATTAGGGAATGTATAATATCACACATCATAAACATATCTTCAAGGCTTCGTTCAAGACACCATACATAAGTGGGTAAAAACCCTATCTAAATTGTCTCTTGAGACCTAACAATACATATAGTGGCTATAGAGGGACCCAAAAATCACTTACTAAGTCCAATGTATTTCTCATATGAAAGTGGTGAAACATAAAAACATATACATATGAAATGTAAATAACTTTTCCCAATCAATAAACATAATCACTAACCATTCTGAGTAATATGGTAAATGGTATCAAAAATAGCACATCATAATCAAACTGATCATAAACCATTTAATAAGATATGGTAGATGATATCATAAAAATTTAATTCTAATTTAGAATAATATTCAATAGAGGTTGTTGAAATATATTAAAATACTCTAATAAAATCATCTAAGAATTCTTAAGAGAAATACCCTTTTACTTTGTAAAGAAGAGATCTTTTGGAAAATCATTTGTATTTATCATAAAATTATACTATAAAAATTTATATACTAAAAAATAAAAGGTAAGGACAATGAAATTATGTTTGAGGAATAAATTATTTCCAACTAAATTGAAATCTTATAAAAATAGTTTTTAAGAAACTTTAGAAATGGGCCACTTCAAAGCGGTTTTAGAGAAAATATAAGTATCATTAAAATAGACAAAGGCTTAATCATTTACATAAAACCAAAAAGATATAATATATTTTATCATGAAAAAATATTTATTTATAAAAATATTTTTTTCCCAAAATAGGTTATGGAGTGTACTTGAAAATGGGTAAGAAATTGGGAAGTACCCTTTAATTAGGCTTGCTTATCGGTAGGAATTGAAAAGGGACCTTATAAAATATGTATTTCCTCATAAAAGAAGGATGAAATAATATAGATACATGATTTTGTAACATAAACATATAATTTATATGAATTATATAAAAATAATAATCATTACATTGGGGTAAAGAGAGAGAAATCATAACCTGAATGAAAAATGGAGGTTCGGGAAGAATCCGTTACCTTATGTCCGAAAGTGTTTTTTACTTGAACTTAATTTCCTAAATAATCAGATTAAATCCATTAATTAATTAATTAAAAAAATTACATGTATTTTATTTAGTATAATTTTATTAATTTTATTTATGGTCTTTTTTATGAGTTATAAGATTTATTTCCATTGTTTGGGAGTGTTCATTTCCTTGGTTTTCATGATCGATTCACTTGTGTACATGTATGAAAAATAAAATAAAATGAGAATATTTGTCTAGAATTTAATTTATATTTTTTTAATAAACATTTATAATATTAAATTTTTATATAAGTCATTTGGTTATATGGGTTTAGGATAGATAAGATGTTAGTGATAATCATTTAGATTATTTTGGTCATTTTTCGATCATCATGGACTAGTTTTGTATTATGAATTAATATTATGTATGTACACTAGTTCCATAATATTAAATATATTTTAATACATATATTATAATTTGTTTTAATAATAACTTTTTTTATAACCAGCCTTGAAGGAAGAATTTAAAAATGAAAACTCATCATCCACAAAAGCGGTAAATCAGCACCTCACGGACGATGTTTTCATTTTTAGAATAAAATTAATAGGTGAAGATACTTTATTATGTATTTTAAAATAACATAATAACATTATAGTATATATAATATATTATAATTATCATTCATGTTTGGATAAAGAATATAAAAGATAATAAAAAAAGCGAAAGAGGATTTTACCTCTTGATTTCTTCTTCGTGAGAACCTCCTTAAGGAAAATTGGGTTTGGTCTTTTTTTTAGACCAAAGTCTTC